>JARUHQ010000012.1:0-1249175 GCA_029955515.1 Chrysomela aeneicollis
CCTAACCTAACCTAACCTAACCTAACCTAACCTAACCTAACCTAACCTAACCTAACCTAACCTAACCTAACCTAACCTAACCTAACCTAACCTAACCTAACCTAACCTAACCTAACCTAACCTAACCTAACCTAACCTAACCTAACCTAACCTAACCTAACCTAACCTAACCTAACCTAACCTAACCTAACCTAACCTAACCTAACCTAACCTAACCTAACCTAACCTAACCTAACCTAACCTAACCTAACCTAACCTAACCTAACCTAACCTAACCTAACCTAACCTAACCTAACCTAACCTAACCTAACCTAACCTAACCTAACCTAACCTAACCTAACCTAACCTAACCTAACCTAACCTAACCTAACCTAACCTAACCTAACCTAACCTAACCTAACCTAACCTAACCTAACCTAACCTAACCTAACCTAACCTAACCTAACCTAACCTAACCTAACCTAACCTAACCTAACCTAACCTAACCTAACCTAACCTAACCTAACCTAACCTAACCTAACCTAACCTAACCTAACCTAACCTAACCTAACCTAACCTAACCTAACCTAACCTAACCTAACCTAACCTAACCTAACCTAACCTAACCTAACCTAACCTAACCTAACCTAACCTAACCTAACCTAACCTAA
The DNA here is from genome assembly GCA_029955515.1 of Chrysomela aeneicollis. Taxonomy (NCBI): domain Eukaryota; kingdom Metazoa; phylum Arthropoda; class Insecta; order Coleoptera; family Chrysomelidae; genus Chrysomela; species Chrysomela aeneicollis. The sequence goes on from JARUHQ010000012.1 coordinate 651, forward strand.
CCTAACCTAACCTAACCTAACCTAACCTAACCTAACCTAACCTAACCTAACCTAACCTAACCTAACCTAACCTAACCTAACCTAACCTAACCTAACCTAACCTAACCTAACCTAACCTAACCTAACCTAACCTAACCTAACCTAACCTAACCTAACCTAACCTAACCTAACCTAACCTAACCTAACCTAACCTAACCTAACCTAACCTAACCTAACCTAACCTAACCTAACCTAACCTAACCTAACCTAACCTAACCTAACCTAACCTAACCTAACCTAACCTAACCTAACCTAACCTAACCTAACCTAACCTAACCTAACCTAACCTAACCTAACCTAACCTAACCTAACCTAACCTAACCTAACCTAACCTAACCTAACCTAACCTAACCTAACCTAACCTAACCTAACCTAACCTAACCTAACCTAACCTAACCTAACCTAACCTAACCTAACCTAACCTAACCTAACCTAACCTAACCTAACCTAACCTAACCTAACCTAACCTAACCTAACCTAACCTAACCTAACCTAACCTAACCTAACCTAACCTAACCTAACCTAACCTAACCTAACCTAACCTAACCTAACCTAACCTAACCTAACCTAACCTAACCTAACCTAACCTAACCTAACCTAACCTAACCTAACCTAACCTAACCTAACCTAACCTAACCTAACCTAACCTAACCTAACCTAACCTAACCTAACCTAACCTAACCTAACCTAACCTAACCTAACCTAACCTAACCTAACCTAACCTAACCTAACCTAACCTAACCTAACCTAACCTAACCTAACCTAACCTAACCTAACCTAACCTAACCTAACCTAACCTAACCTAACCTAACCTAACCTAACCTAACCTAACCTAACCTAACCTAACCTAACCTAACCTAACCTAACCTAACCTAACCTAACCTAACCTAACCTAACCTAACCTAACCTAACCTAACCTAACCTAACCTAACCTAACCTAACCTAACCTAACCTAACCTAACCTAACCTAACCTAACCTAACCTAACCTAACCTAACCTAACCTAACCTAACCTAACCTAACCTAACCTAACCTAACCTAACCTAACCTAACCTAACCTAACCTAACCTAACCTAACCTAACCTAACCTAACCTAACCTAACCTAACCTAACCTAACCTAACCTAACCTAACCTAACCTAACCTAACCTAACCTAACCTAACCTAACCTAACCTAACCTAACCTAACCTAACCTAACCTAACCTAACCTAACCTAACCTAACCTAACCTAACCTAACCTAACCTAACCTAACCTAACCTAACCTAACCTAACCTAACCTAACCTAACCTAACCTAACCTAACCTAACCTAACCTAACCTAACCTAACCTAACCTAACCTAACCTAACCTAACCTAACCTAACCTAACCTAACCTAACCTAACCTAACCTAACCTAACCTAACCTAACCTAACCTAACCTAACCTAACCTAACCTAACCTAACCTAACCTAACCTAACCTAACCTAACCTAACCTAACCTAACCTAACCTAACCTAACCTAACCTAACCTAACCTAACCTAACCTAACCTAACCTAACCTAACCTAACCTAACCTAACCTAACCTAACCTAACCTAACCTAACCTAACCTAACCTAACCTAACCTAACCTAACCTAACCTAACCTAACCTAACCTAACCTAACCTAACCTAACCTAACCTAACCTAACCTAACCTAACCTAACCTAACCTAACCTAACCTAACCTAACCTAACCTAACCTAACCTAACCTAACCTAACCTAACCTAACCTAACCTAACCTAACCTAACCTAACCTAACCTAACCTAACCTAACCTAACCTAACCTAACCTAACCTAACCTAACCTAACCTAACCTAACCTAACCTAACCTAACCTAACCTAACCTAACCTAACCTAACCTAACCTAACCTAACCTAACCTAACCTAACCTAACCTAACCTAACCTAACCTAACCTAACCTAACCTAACCTAACCTAACCTAACCTAACCTAACCTAACCTAACCTAACCTAACCTAACCTAACCTAACCTAACCTAACCTAACCTAACCTAACCTAACCTAACCTAACCTAACCTAACCTAACCTAACCTAACCTAACCTAACCTAACCTAACCTAACCTAACCTAACCTAACCTAACCTAACCTAACCTAACCTAACCTAACCTAACCTAACCTAACCTAACCTAACCTAACCTAACCTAACCTAACCTAACCTAACCTAACCTAACCTAACCTAACCTAACCTAACCTAACCTAACCTAACCTAACCTAACCTAACCTAACCTAACCTAACCTAACCTAACCTAACCTAACCTAACCTAACCTAACCTAACCTAACCTAACCTAACCTAACCTAACCTAACCTAACCTAACCTAACCTAACCTAACCTAACCTAACCTAACCTAACCTAACCTAACCTAACCTAACCTAACCTAACCTAACCTAACCTAACCTAACCTAACCTAACCTAACCTAACCTAACCTAACCTAACCTAACCTAACCTAACCTAACCTAACCTAACCTAACCTAACCTAACCTAACCTAACCTAACCTAACCTAACCTAACCTAACCTAACCTAACCTAACCTAACCTAACCTAACCTAACCTAACCTAACCTAACCTAACCTAACCTAACCTAACCTAACCTAACCTAACCTAACCTAACCTAACCTAACCTAACCTAACCTAACCTAACCTAACCTAACCTAACCTAACCTAACCTAACCTAACCTAACCTAACCTAACCTAACCTAACCTAACCTAACCTAACCTAACCTAACCTAACCTAACCTAACCTAACCTAACCTAACCTAACCTAACCTAACCTAACCTAACCTAACCTAACCTAACCTAACCTAACCTAACCTAACCTAACCTAACCTAACCTAACCTAACCTAACCTAACCTAACCTAACCTAACCTAACCTAACCTAACCTAACCTAACCTAACCTAACCTAACCTAACCTAACCTAACCTAACCTAACCTAACCTAACCTAACCTAACCTAACCTAACCTAACCTAACCTAACCTAACCTAACCTAACCTAACCTAACCTAACCTAACCTAACCTAACCTAACCTAACCTAACCTAACCTAACCTAACCTAACCTAACCTAACCTAACCTAACCTAACCTAACCTAACCTAACCTAACCTAACCTAACCTAACCTAACCTAACCTAACCTAACCTAACCTAACCTAACCTAACCTAACCTAACCTAACCTAACCTAACCTAACCTAACCTAACCTAACCTAACCTAACCTAACCTAACCTAACCTAACCTAACCTAACCTAACCTAACCTAACCTAACCTAACCTAACCTAACCTAACCTAACCTAACCTAACCTAACCTAACCTAACCTAACCTAACCTAACCTAACCTAACCTAACCTAACCTAACCTAACCTAACCTAACCTAACCTAACCTAACCTAACCTAACCTAACCTAACCTAACCTAACCTAACCTAACCTAACCTAACCTAACCTAACCTAACCTAACCTAACCTAACCTAACCTAACCTAACCTAACCTAACCTAACCTAACCTAACCTAACCTAACCTAACCTAACCTAACCTAACCTAACCTAACCTAACCTAACCTAACCTAACCTAACCTAACCTAACCTAACCTAACCTAACCTAACCTAACCTAACCTAACCTAACCTAACCTAACCTAACCTAACCTAACCTAACCTAACCTAACCTAACCTAACCTAACCTAACCTAACCTAACCTAACCTAACCTAACCTAACCTAACCTAACCTAACCTAACCTAACCTAACCTAACCTAACCTAACCTAACCTAACCTAACCTAACCTAACCTAACCTAACCTAACCTAACCTAACCTAACCTAACCTAACCTAACCTAACCTAACCTAACCTAACCTAACCTAACCTAACCTAACCTAACCTAACCTAACCTAACCTAACCTAACCTAACCTAACCTAACCTAACCTAACCTAACCTAACCTAACCTAACCTAACCTAACCTAACCTAACCTAACCTAACCTAACCTAACCTAACCTAACCTAACCTAACCTAACCTAACCTAACCTAACCTAACCTAACCTAACCTAACCTAACCTAACCTAACCTAACCTAACCTAACCTAACCTAACCTAACCTAACCTAACCTAACCTAACCTAACCTAACCTAACCTAACCTAACCTAACCTAACCTAACCTAACCTAACCTAACCTAACCTAACCTAACCTAACCTAACCTAACCTAACCTAACCTAACCTAACCTAACCTAACCTAACCTAACCTAACCTAACCTAACCTAACCTAACCTAACCTAACCTAACCTAACCTAACCTAACCTAACCTAACCTAACCTAACCTAACCTAACCTAACCTAACCTAACCTAACCTAACCTAACCTAACCTAACCTAACCTAACCTAACCTAACCTAACCTAACCTAACCTAACCTAACCTAACCTAACCTAACCTAACCTAACCTAACCTAACCTAACCTAACCTAACCTAACCTAACCTAACCTAACCTAACCTAACCTAACCTAACCTAACCTAACCTAACCTAACCTAACCTAACCTAACCTAACCTAACCTAACCTAACCTAACCTAACCTAACCTAACCTAACCTAACCTAACCTAACCTAACCTAACCTAACCTAACCTAACCTAACCTAACCTAACCTAACCTAACCTAACCTAACCTAACCTAACCTAACCTAACCTAACCTAACCTAACCTAACCTAACCTAACCTAACCTAACCTAACCTAACCTAACCTAACCTAACCTAACCTAACCTAACCTAACCTAACCTAACCTAACCTAACCTAACCTAACCTAACCTAACCTAACCTAACCTAACCTAACCTAACCTAACCTAACCTAACCTAACCTAACCTAACCTAACCTAACCTAACCTAACCTAACCTAACCTAACCTAACCTAACCTAACCTAACCTAACCTAACCTAACCTAACCTAACCTAACCTAACCTAACCTAACCTAACCTAACCTAACCTAACCTAACCTAACCTAACCTAACCTAACCTAACCTAACCTAACCTAACCTAACCTAACCTAACCTAACCTAACCTAACCTAACCTAACCTAACCTAACCTAACCTAACCTAACCTAACCTAACCTAACCTAACCTAACCTAACCTAACCTAACCTAACCTAACCTAACCTAACCTAACCTAACCTAACCTAACCTAACCTAACCTAACCTAACCTAACCTAACCTAACCTAACCTAACCTAACCTAACCTAACCTAACCTAACCTAACCTAACCTAACCTAACCTAACCTAACCTAACCTAACCTAACCTAACCTAACCTAACCTAACCTAACCTAACCTAACCTAACCTAACCTAACCTAACCTAACCTAACCTAACCTAACCTAACCTAACCTAACCTAACCTAACCTAACCTAACCTAACCTAACCTAACCTAACCTAACCTAACCTAACCTAACCTAACCTAACCTAACCTAACCTAACCTAACCTAACCTAACCTAACCTAACCTAACCTAACCTAACCTAACCTAACCTAACCTAACCTAACCTAACCTAACCTAACCTAACCTAACCTAACCTAACCTAACCTAACCTAACCTAACCTAACCTAACCTAACCTAACCTAACCTAACCTAACCTAACCTAACCTAACCTAACCTAACCTAACCTAACCTAACCTAACCTAACCTAACCTAACCTAACCTAACCTAACCTAACCTAACCTAACCTAACCTAACCTAACCTAACCTAACCTAACCTAACCTAACCTAACCTAACCTAACCTAACCTAACCTAACCTAACCTAACCTAACCTAACCTAACCTAACCTAACCTAACCTAACCTAACCTAACCTAACCTAACCTAACCTAACCTAACCTAACCTAACCTAACCTAACCTAACCTAACCTAACCTAACCTAACCTAACCTAACCTAACCTAACCTAACCTAACCTAACCTAACCTAACCTAACCTAACCTAACCTAACCTAACCTAACCTAACCTAACCTAACCTAACCTAACCTAACCTAACCTAACCTAACCTAACCTAACCTAACCTAACCTAACCTAACCTAACCTAACCTAACCTAACCTAACCTAACCTAACCTAACCTAACCTAACCTAACCTAACCTAACCTAACCTAACCTAACCTAACCTAACCTAACCTAACCTAACCTAACCTAACCTAACCTAACCTAACCTAACCTAACCTAACCTAACCTAACCTAACCTAACCTAACCTAACCTAACCTAACCTAACCTAACCTAACCTAACCTAACCTAACCTAACCTAACCTAACCTAACCTAACCTAACCTAACCTAACCTAACCTAACCTAACCTAACCTAACCTAACCTAACCTAACCTAACCTAACCTAACCTAACCTAACCTAACCTAACCTAACCTAACCTAACCTAACCTAACCTAACCTAACCTAACCTAACCTAACCTAACCTAACCTAACCTAACCTAACCTAACCTAACCTAACCTAACCTAACCTAACCTAACCTAACCTAACCTAACCTAACCTAACCTAACCTAACCTAACCTAACCTAACCTAACCTAACCTAACCTAACCTAACCTAACCTAACCTAACCTAACCTAACCTAACCTAACCTAACCTAACCTAACCTAAGTTTAGTGAGTGAACACCCAGTAGTTATCGAGAAAATACAAAATAGTTCGAATATTTTCAGTCTAGCACCCCTGCTACGGGTTGGCACAATTTTTTGTGATCGAAAACATGATTTTCACGTCATTATCAATATCTACACAAAGTTTAGTGAGTGAACACCCAGTAGTTATCGAGAAAATACAAAATAGTTCGAATATTTTCAGTCTAGCACCCCTGCTACGGGTTGGCACAACTTTTTGTGATCGAAAACATGATTTTCACGTCATTATCAATATCTACACAAAGTTTAGTGAGTGAACACCCAGTAGTTATCGAGAAAATACAGAATAGTTAGAATAGTTTCAGTCAAGCACCCCTGCTACGGGTTGGCACAATTTTTTGTGATCGAAAACATGATTTTTACGTCATTATTAATATCTACACAAAGTTTAGTGAGTGAACACCCAGTAGTTATCGAGAAAATACATAATAGTTCGAATAGTTTCAGTCTAGCACCCCTGCTACGGGTTGGCACAACTTTTTGTGATCGAAAACATGATTTTCACGTCATTATCAATATCTACACAAAGTTTAGTGAGTGAACACCCAGTAGTTATCGAGAAAATACAGAATAGTTAGAATAGTTTCAGTCAAACACCCCTGCTACGGGTTGGCACAATTTTTTGTGATCGAAAACATGATTTTTACGTCATTATTAATATCTACACAAAATTTAGTGAGTGAACACCCAGTAGTTATCGAGAAAATACAGAATAGTTCGAATATTTTCAGTCTAGCACCCCTGCTACGGGTTGGTCATTTGTAGTTTAATGATAAAATAACTTTTCACATCAAAATCAATATACTGACGCATGTTGAAGAATAAACGAATTTGGCAACACTGTACACGGTTTTATCTCTGTATCGTAGAAAATTTCCTGCACGTCACGATTTGTGCCTTTATTACTCACCCTGTATAATATACCTAATTAGCATATTAACGGTCGTTCTTGTTTATCGACTGGCTAACTACGCAGTTAGTGATTTTGAGTAATTTGTAAGCGCTCGCCCTCCTGGCACTGATGGAACTCGACGGTGAAGTCGTCCATAGTGGCAGGAACGCCCCACAGTACAGAAGACAAGGCTCGGATTTGTAACGATATATAAATCGTTACATTTTGTTTTTATGTAGTCATACAAATAACATCAATAAATAGTTGTATCAGATCACTTAGCGACATCTCGTAAATTAATATAAAATCAATAACAAAGACATCTTCTTTTGTACAGGTACCATCAAGATATCTGCAATTAAATTTAAAATCGACGCATGATAAACAGGTTTCTGTATCACACTTATTATTGCAGATATTTATGAATTGTTAATTTGTTGTATTGCCGTTGTACCAATCAAGATGATCCTTGTTAATCACGTGATTAAAACGAACAATTGAGAATAAACGACGTAGGGTCGCTCTCTTGCTTTTTAACTTTTGAGGTGAAAAAAACTTCGAGCAATTTTTTTCTGAAAATTCCTATTCTCCCGTAAAAAGGGATTTGAAGACTCAGGTTTTCTGAGATTGCTTGGGATATCAGGAGTGAATCAAGGTATGCCCTTTTTGATTTCAATTTAGGATGGTTCAGATTAAACAAGATTAATAAGAATTAATTAACCGGTGCTTCAGGCAGAATTTATTTGGATATATTTTGGCTTTGATCTTTCTCATGGACTGAAAGATTACGAATTCTGCTTGGTAGAATTTCTACTGGTATTTTGAGGATAGATTTTTGAGAATTTTTTTTTACACAGAGCATGGGTAAATTGTAAAATTTGGCTTGAGTGAATAGTCTGTGGTTTTTTTCTTATTTTTAGCTTGAATGCAATTCCGGAAATGAAGTTGTTCGAACTCAATAAATCAATATTTCTGGTGTGAATTTGGAGTGAAACCATACGTAAAACCAACGTCTGGACTCTGGACAAGAAGAGAGATAATGTTCAGGTGAGTGTACAGTGAAACCTCAACTTTGAAATAAATTCATGTGATGTTAACTGTTACACTCATCTATTCATTTCTTTCCTATGGAAAAGAGTTCATGATTCTCTTATTCATGAAAGCAATTAATTTTACCTGGTGAAATATAATTTACTATCTGAACAATCTGTAATTGAGTGGAAGGGTGTCGCTTGACGTCGCTCTTGATATCTCAGCAATATTTTTTTTATTTTTGAATCTTTTTGAGCCTGTACTTGCATACATGTGATAGGCCAATCACTTGAATGCAAGATTTCTTTATTGATTAATTCAACAAATATTGAAGCAGAATATACAGTATAGAATGTATCTTTTATATTCTCAGTGTTGAGAATGTTATATAGTGTTATGACTTATTGAGGATATTGTATAATTTTCGATTAATCAATCAGCTAAGCTCAAAACCACAAATTTTGGACCTTCAGTTCATACCTCCCTGAACCCAACTGATTTCTATTACGACTTTTCATGTATGTCGACGATAAATGAGTGATCAATCAACGTAGAGAGGACCTCTATCATTTGCTGAGTAGACATCAGAGTCGTCCAGTTTTCCCCCAGTTTCAGTGCTGAAACTAACACAACTTCAGAGTACAACCTTCCACTGTGAGCTAGAAGATAGAGGGTGTAAACTGTACCAGTAGGAGAGTACTGACCTGGAGTAGGGAGTTGTCATCGTAATTGGGGAACGACATCTGACTCGCAAGTATAGAGCAATAATCCAGGAGATATTGATCAAAATCGTAGGAAGAATAGAAATCAGGAGGAGAATTGTAAAAATCACTTGCATAATTTCTAGCTATTGATTACTATCACACTCATTGTTGATTACATTGTTATACTCATCAATTTGTACAATAGATCATTTTCTTGTTTAATATAGTTTTATTGCTCTGACTAAGATAAGAGAGAGTCCTTGAAAGATAATCTATCTATATATATATAATTTTTTATCATTTTTTGTCTATATTTTTACAATAAAATAGACTGGCGCTCAACACTGCTTGACACAATAAAAAAAAAATCAAAAATAGTCCAAAGAACTCACCCCTTTGAAATTCATGCTATGAACATCATTACAGATTTAATAGACACCCTAATTAAATTCCTATCGCCACACTAAAACTTTAGTCTACGATAGCTGACCGAAAAACGGGACGACCTAGATCGACGGCGTTGCGCCACAGTCGCCGTCCCGAAACCTAAATCCCTAGCTACGTAGGCAGAAGGCCTCCCTACAGAGAGCTAATCAAGGTAAGCTGTTAACGAGTCGCGACCGAACGGGTGTGCCCTCAGGTCACACGGGCTACGCGTTTAACGTCCCCAAGGCCCAGTGCAACGTTCCCCCGTAGGGTACTAGTATAGGTTATGCGGTGGGTAGACGGTCCGGCACTTTCCCGGGAAAGCGGCGGAGGCACGACGAAGGGGTGGTAGTGCCACAGCCAGGCTCAGCTGTGGAGGCTACTGATAAAATGTCTTTGAACACTACCACCTCTGGAGCTCTTCTTACTTGCAAAATAGAAAAAGGTAGGAATAAGGATATTTATTTGGTAGGTGGGTATTTGGAGGATTATGCACCTAAGTGCTTGTATTGTACGAATTCTATGGGCGAAAGATCTGGGCGACCTTTCGACTCCTTAACCTGGGCTGTTATAGATCGAGATCAACCTTCTAAATGAAAGAATCGCTTCTCGCAGGCTAAAACTCGTTATCCAAAATCCGTGAGAGTGCCTCGAATTAACCAGGAACAATGCTAACGATACAGCAATTCGCTGCTGTTTGAAACCCAATGGAAGTCATCCATTTCAAGCACTGGAATTCTTGAAACTCGACTACTCTCCTAGCGGATACAGGGATTTTATATATATGTGCTCGGCTCTACGATTCTTCGTACCTAAAATAAAAAGGGGCCTGAGATATCAGGCAGACTTCAGGCAACAGCAACTAGTCTCCTCTCCAATGTTTAGTTGTAAAAACAACTGTTTTCTACGCTTCAATGCGGGAACGAATTCTATGGCGACTTATTTTGTCGCCAACAAGATTCACAATGTAAATAAGCCAAGCCTGGCTGTAGACCTCTAGAAATTCCAATAGGTTTGGCACCGAAAGCAATATTTCGCGATGTTTCTAATCAACAAGTGGCGTGGGGACTGCCCAGCGCACAAGTGATACACGATCACCGCGCGCTCGGATATTTATCCGTTTAGCGGTTCTCCATGAAACGCCGCCCACTGAATTGGAGCGCTCTCATTGGCCCGCTCTGTTCTCCGCTATTCTAGCGGACTGTGGCCCGCCAAGACGTTTCTCGTGCTCGGGCAGGGCTCTTCTCGTTCTCTGGGAACATCTCCAAGGGTCTTTATTATTATTTTATATTGCTGAGGGGCTCAACCGGTGACAATCAGTTATGCGAATGGATTATTGATTTGTATCAATGCCTAGGGTTTAAGATAATCATATTTACGTAATTGAATATCAATTATTTCCTATATTTGGAAGCAAAACCTATAACAAATTCTGTGATAGATTGGGGTATGTACGGACTTAGCAAATATCCATGTTTCTCATCTCAGGGTTTGTCCTTCCCAATTATCCTCTCAGCAAATAACTTTTCTTTGCTAAAATAAAACAGCCCTTCAAGTATCAGGCAGATACTAGGGCAACGGCTACCAGGAACTCAGCTTATTCAGCTCTTATTGTAGTATAGTAGTCGTGAAAACGACTATCTGATCATTACAATGATCAAACGAATTCTATAGCGACTTATTTTGTCGCCAACAAGTGCTGCAAGGCAAAGCACTAGATTCCAGCGCGCTCATTGGCTACCGCCAATTGCACGGTATTCTCCGCGTATTCTTGACTATTTTCGTTATTTTTCGTGCATGGGGATTTAAGGGATCGCTGTACTCGATACTTTGCTTTGCGTTCCTTGCTGGCTAGTTGTGACAACAACTATTTTCTTTATTTTCTCTTACAAACATCCAAACAAAAATACAATAGTAATAGCCACTTGCTAGGCAACTGTTACAATGCTAAAAAGAAGAAGTATGGTTAAACACTCAAATATCATACAAAGTTAAACAAATACAAGTATCGGCAAACAACAAACAAACAACAAAACAAAAATTCAATTCCGAAGAATTGGCAAATACTTGTAGGCAAAAGCTAACTTACATCTAAGCGGCTGCTGCTGCATACTGAACATCGAAGCCTCCGGGATCGAAAGGTGCATCGAGCGCTCGGCCGGCCAAAGTTGGCGGAGCGACTCTCAAGTTCTCGCGGTGACTCCGGTCTACCGCCGCCGCTTCGATCCAATAGTAGCTGTCGTCGCTGTCGATGGTTCGGTATTTCAGTCGGAATGTCATAGAATGCGCTTTTTCACATCAAAAAGCCACTTTTCTAAATTAAAACCATCATAAATTCTTCCAAATTTAACGAATAATATCATATTTCATGTACTAGAGCTTCACTCAAATACGTAAGACCTCCTAGCCTCGTAGAATGGCCATGAGTGCCTTTATTACTCAGTTCGTTCGTTCTTCGATCATTATTTACATAATAACCGTCGTCTACTACGCAGTTAGCGTAAAACTGCAATTGTGTGTATGTAGGACTCTCGCTGGCGCGAGCGCCTATTGGCGTAGTGTTATAGGTTTTTGCTTCCAAATATAGTAAATAATGATATAATTGATATTCAATTATGTAAATAGGATTATCGGAAGCCCTAGGCATCGATATAACTCAATAATTCATTCGTATAATCAATCAGGGCCCTGGAATCAAGGATGCGTGGCCTAGAGGAGAACTCGCTTCTCGGGCCCGCAGATACCCACACGGCTGCAGCCAATGAGAGCGCAGCAATCTAAGGGGAGGAGTTTAGAGGAATAATAGTATTATTGAGATACTGTATAAAGCTGCGGGAGGCTTTTTCGGAAGCATCACTCGCTTGCTATACTTAGATACGGTTACTTCGGTATCCGAATTTTGGCTCGCGTACTTCTTTTTCAGCTTGAATCGATTTTATTATTGAAATATCGCTGGAAGCGATATTGTATTGCATTATAAAGCTTATAAAAAGCAAATTTTGGATATTTAGAACTAGGGTTTTGGAAGCAAACCTAATAATAATCAAGTTAGCAACACTAAATTGTTGCTAACGAATTCGTTTACATCCACCTCTATACGAGGGATCAAAAGGGTTGTTGTGCATAAGCACTGGGTGCCTGTCCCAGTCCCCTTAAGCACTGAAGAGCTCCAGAGGTGGTAGTGTCCAAAGACATTTTATCAGTAGCCTCCACAGCTGAGCCTGGCTGTGGCACTACCACCCCTTCGTCGTGCCTCCGCCGCTTTCCCGGGAAAGTGCCGGACCGTCTACCCACCGCATAACCTATACTAGTACCCTACGGGGGAACGTTGCACTGGGCCTTGGGGACGTTAAACGCGTAGCCCGTGTGACCTGAGGGCACACCCGTTCGGTCGCGATTCGTTTACTACTTACCTTGATTAGCTCTCTGTAGGGAGGCCTTCTGCCTACATAGCTAGGGATTTAGGTTTCGGGACGGCGACTGTGGCGAAACGCCGTCGATCTAGGTCGTCCCGTTTTTCGGTCAGCTATCGTAGACTAAAGTTTTAGTGTGGCGATAGGAATTTAATTAGGGTGTCTATTAAATCCGAGCCTTGTCTTCTGTACTGTGGGGCGTTCCTGCCACTATGGACGACTTCACCGTCGAGTTCCATCAGTGCCAGGAGGGCGAGCGCTTACAGTAGACGCCGTTTTGAGGCGGAGCCTAATTAATAAAAGCGGAGGCCGATCCGTCGATCGGCAGCAGACCGCATTTTAATTCGAGCACCTTTACGTTGCATTGCATAGCGACTCGCGATTCTGCTATTCTTTGGATTGCCGATCTCACGTCTCACACTTGAGATCTTGGAGGGTCGCCCAGATCCTTCAGTAATAGAATTAGGCAGCCAAAGCGGGGATTTGCGAGAACAATACCCCGAAAACAATATGCAATTTTCGCAAGTTTCAGGTGATGGGTACAGCAACACTTTGCTAGCCTATCCGGCTACATCGTCTCGCTCGGTGTTACGACCTCTAGGTGTAAGCGTGCCGAGACAGATTATTGTTGAAAAGGTGGTGAATTCTTCGTCTATATCACATAGCGAAGATCGGATGTTGCCTCGTCGTTCTTTTTCAAACCGCGTGGTGCCACGATTTTCAAAAGTGGACACGCCAAAACTTTATCGGGATCGTCTCCGTACGTCGATAGTTTATAGTCGACAATTGGAAAGTCCATCATTTTCTAAAAACTTTATCACGATTGATGAAACAGGGAAATTTAGAAATCCTGTGTCTTCGGCTATGAATAGCCGACGAACCCATCAATTTAATGACAGATTTTTTATTCCCGTTTCTAGAAACGAGTATCAGGGAAGAATTTTTGAACAACAACCCCCAATTGGGAGTATACAGGATGTCCAAAATCCTGTCACCCGGGTTGATGACAGGAATGTTAGAGTTCCGGATTCAACTTACGGCTTTCGGGATAGAGGTTTCCCTGACTCCCATATACAGGGTGGTCAGTTCACGAGGCCCACATTTATACAGGGTGGCCCTATTTCTGAACCCCGGGTTGAGGAAAGGAATGTCGGAGTTCCTGACTTGACTGACGGTATTCGGAGTAGGGGTTTCCTGGAATCATCCGGCCTCAGGGACGTTCCCAACCCTGAACCCTCTTTGGTACAGGGTGTCCCAATTGCACATCCGTTTTTGCTTTCCGGTAACAATCAAAGGCAATGGCGTCCATCAGAGGATTCTGATCCTCGCCCTCGCGAGAGAGTTCGTTTCGAACCTTCGCGGCCTTCCTGTCGAGTGGATTCAGATCCAATGCTCGAGGTGGCTGATGCGCTTCGTGCGCTGGCTTCCGCTAACAAATATTGTAAAAAAACAATTACAGGGTGATGCCCGTAGTTGGTACAATTCCTTTTATGGTGATAGTCTATTGGTTTGGGATTATTTCTGCAATCGTCTTTTGCAGAGATTCGATTCTGAGGAAGTTTTAATGAAACTTTCTGCACGATTCCTTGGAAATAATCATGTTGGCACTAGTTATCCCGAATCTTTCATTGCTGAAAAGTGTGCATTGGCGCGCAGGATTGCGCCAGAGTATACCGAAAAGCAATTAGTCAAATTATGTATCGAACGTCTCAAATCCGAATTCCGATGTTTCCTGAGGGGCAGGAACATTTCGAGGAACTTACACAAATTGTCAGTGATCTCAGGGAAGACCACAGGTGATGTTAGTCAATCCCGGAATTCAGGCGGGAATTTTGGGCAGTTCAGTGGCGTGCCCCGTATTCAAAACGGTGCACCACGTCCGGCGATTAAGGAACAGAATGCAGGCGGGCATTCTGGTGGGAGTTATTCCAAGAACCATCAGACTAGTAGAGGGAATAACCAGGAGCGTAGGGAACTTCCCCCCAATACCCCCCGGTTAGCTATTGAGCCGAGGCGTGTGGAGGACCAGGGGCAGGTAACCTCTAGGGGCCCTCCTAGACAGCCTGCTCAATTAAACCAGGTGGTTTCTGCACCACCAGCGGCGTCCTCAAAAAAGGGGCCAAATAAAAAGAAATCTAATGCCAGAAGAACGCGAATGGATTCGGGAAACGAATCCAGGGGCGATTCAGCTCTAGAGCAGAATCGTCCCGACAACTCGAGGCATTAGAACAACGTCTTGAGGGGGGCGAAGCTAGCCTTGCTTCCTCGAGACCTGATTCGCCGTCGGGTTGTGTTGGGGTTTCTACATCCCCAGAGTGTGTGGAAAATGTAAACGTTATTGTCGTAGGTTGCGGCGAATCAGTTTGTTCAGTTTCTAGCTTCTTTTGTAGAATGAGTGATTCCGGAAGCATATAAACATTCCACTATAGGATTCAGCACCCGCCTTCATTCCCATTGGTTGATTCAAAATTAGGTAATGACGGTGCCGAATCGCGTAGCGGAATGTTCAAACGGTGCCCAAATCCACAGTGGAATGTTATATGGTTTACGGTGCCGAATTGAAAAACGGTCAATTCTTTTATTGCTACCTAGGAAATTGATTAATATCAATTATTGTTATACATTTCTCATTTATCCAACATTCGGTTGTTTAATTGATCATCATTGAGGTATGTGTAGAGAGTCTCTGCTTTTTTAGGAGATAGTTGGAACGAGCGAGGATAGCCTTATTTTCATAAAATATTAGCAACATTCATATGGTTGAATATCAAATGCATGTTGGCAACGGCAATTGGGAATCACAGAATTAGTTTGACAATTCTGTGCTAGGAATACAATTACATCACTTGTGACACTTGTGTTCGTTGTATACATATTCTACCTAGGTATTAGTGGTGAAGTGCGATGGATCAGCTCATTGAAGTACCTAGATAATTTTCTTCATCGGGAAGAATTCAAAACAGAAGAGGACATTGTGGAATGGCTCCATACATATGAGGAAGAGAGTAACACTTTGTGGCATATTAAATCATCTTTGAGAAATAGCGTACGGTTTACATAGAAGTAAGTTTAGTGAGTTACGGTTTTCGCTTGTTTATTGTGGTTCTGTATTCCTAGTTTATCTCAATTACACAGAACTACCCTAGTGTTTTTTATTAATATAGGAACTTGTTCGAAAATCCAAGAAATCGTGTCACCAACTCAGCTTCTATCAGTACTGAGTGATTATCAGTTTCTTCAGAAATCGCCTTTTTCAAAATAGTAATTCATTTGCAGGAATCAATTAAGAGTTCTCACGAGCGATTCGAATGAGAATCAGGTGATGAAAGGTGTTTTCGTGTATCTTCGTGTATTGGTTTGCAGCAGGTTGAAGAAGTATTTTGAACGTTTATTTGTGAGAAATTCCGTTTAATTAACGCATCGAACAAAATATGACAATATTGAAAAATTATTATCTGACAACCACTCTTGATGATTTCTGTAACCATGCAAACAAATTTTCGATGAATGGACTGAGGGATTTGTAATGCAACAAAAACCTTACGTTTTTGCACAGCTATCTTCACACGAAATTGTGTATTTTTAGATTTGCTCTTTTTATTTTCTTCTGAAGTTACCCTCTGGTAACCGTGATGACAAAGAAATGTAATGTCGTTCTGAAAATTCATTCAAACAATTCATCCGATTAGGATGACATGATGACCGATACATTGTAAAAAATGTAATATATGTATATCTTCAATTTAGAAAACTAAAACAAAATTCACATTCTTTCAATCTCCTCCAGCAAAAATAGTTTTCAACTGGAATTTATTCACGATTGTAACGAAAAACTTCGATAGATAGATATACAGTGACATTCATAAGGTACACAACCATTGGAAAAAATCTCAAATTTTTTTCAATTTTTCGAATTAATTATACAAATATCTTATATCAGGAATTGTTTGAATAGGTATACTTAATTTCTTTCTTAGGGTGACCTCAGCAATGTGATGATCTGCAAAACCATCTAAAACTGTTGGTTATTCCTTTTATTTCATATAAAATTCGTTCGTGAATTTTGTGCAAAAACGTAAGGATTTTGTTGCATGACACTTATTCGCAAAATACCTTAAATAACCTGATTCTCATTACAATGGCTTGTGAAAAGTCCTAATTAATTTCTGCACATGAATTACTATTTTGAAAAAGGCGATTTCTGTAGAAACTGAAAATAACTCTGTATATCTGATAGAAGATGAGTTGGTGACACGATTTCTTAGATTTTCGAAGAAGTTCTTGTATTACAAAAAAAAACACCACACACAAACAAACTGAATACAGAACCATAATAAACTTACTTGTATGTAAATCGTACGCTATTTTCCAAAGATGATTTAATACGCCACGAAGTGTTACTCTCTTCCTCATATGTATGGAGCCATTTCACAATGTCCTCTTCTTTTTTAAATTCTCCCCGATGAAGAAGATTATCAACTTTAATGAGCTGATCCATCGCGCACTTCACCAATAATAGGTAGAATATGTATTCAACGAACACAATTAGTGATGTACGTGTATTCCCATCACAGAATTACATACAAACTAATTCTGTAACTCCTAATTGCCGTTGCCAACATTTGATGTTCAACCCTATAAATGTTGCCAATAACTTATGAAAATACCTATCCTCGCTCGTTCCACCTATCTCCTAAAAAAGCAGAGACTTTCTACACTTATCTCAATGATAATCAATTCATCAACCGATTATTGAATAAATGAGAAATGTATGAAAATAATTGATTAAAATCAATTTCCTAGGTAGCATGCATGCAATAAAAGCATTGACTGTTTTTTATTTCGGCACCGTAAACCATATAACCAAAGAATATCTACGCTTACACGATAAGCGTAGATATTCTTTGATATAACATTCCACTGTGGATTTGGGCACCGTTTGAACATTCCGCTATGCGATTCGGCACCGTCATTACCTAATTTTGAATCAACCAATGGGACTGAAGGCGGGTGCCGAATCCTATAGTGGAATGTTTATATGCATTCCGGAATGCTTGATAATTGCCCTTCCCATTGTATTTCTGAATACAATTTGGAAAGATGCCGTCCTGAGGACGAGGAAGAAATTTTTGTTGAGGCTGAACCTGATTTCTCGGAGGTCAGTGTCGTACAGCCAAACCTGTCTTCGTCTTGTGAAAATGAAATGTGTGTGGAGATGAATGATGCAGTGAAAATGGATAGTTGGAATTCTTTTCGGCATGCTAGTTCACGAATGAGGAAGAAAGTAAGTAGGAGAATGCCTGTGAAATCCAGGATGGGGAAGGCCTCCATATTCACGACTCTCGATCTTCGAAACGGGTTCTGGCAAGTACTACTCAGTCCGGAAAGCCGGAAGTACACTGCCTTCGGTGGACCCGATGGGACAGTCTATGAGTTTCGTGTCCTAGCCTTTGGCTTGAAAAACGGACCAGCTGCGTTTCAGAACCTGACCTCTTCGGTCCTAGCAGGTTACACTGATCGCTTTTGCAAGGTTTATCTGGACGATATCATCGTATATTCTAACTGATTAGAAGAACATCTTGACCACCTGAGGCTTATCTTCGAGCGACTCAGGGCTCATGGTCTGTGGGTTTCACCGTCGAAATGCACTTTCGCAGTGGACAAATTGGAATATCTTGGTCGAGTAGTTACTTCTGAAGGAAATTTTCCACAAGAAAGGCATATTCTAAATGTCAAGACTTGCCCTATTCCGAAGTCCATTAAGCAGTTGCGCGCGTTTTTAGGCACAGCTGGCTGGCTTCGCGGGGCGGTGTGGGGGGGTGTGGCGGGGCGGGATGGGTGGGCGGGGGCGGTGCGGGGGGGATGGGGCGGGGGCGGGATGGGTGGGCGGGGGCGGCGCGGGTGGGCGGGGGCGGGATGGGTTGGGGCGGGGGCGGTGCGGGGGCGAGGTGGGGGGCGGGGGCGGCGCGGGTAAGCGGGGGTGGGATGGGTGGAAGCGGGGGCGGGGTGGGGGGCGGGGGCGGTGATGTGGGCGGGGCGGGGTGGGGGGTAGGGCGGGGCGGGGTGGGGGGTAGGGCGGGGGTGGGGTGAGGTGGGCGGGGTGGCCGGGGTTAATAATAGAGTACTAAGAATGGTGGTTGACGTTGGGATTTATTCTAGTGTCATTATGGTATCTTAGTTCAGACAGTATTTCTCAAATTTCGTAAGGTAATATGTCGAGGTGAACAATATGAATTTTGGCAAAAGTAATTGCATTTTCCAGGTTGTCTAAAAATGGTACGAATATGTTGGCATTCAAGAAGATTTGTTAATTTTTCAGATTCGAATAAACTGTGTATTTTTCAAACTGATCTGAAATGTGCTCTGTGTATGCTTCGTTTTCGGAAATCTTTTCTTGATTATTAGGACTTTTAAGAGCATATTTTGCTCTTTTACAAATTTCACAGTAATTAATAAATTCTGTGTGACTGTTGTTTTCATAATATGTAATAGTTCATTGACTGGTATTTTTACATTAGTAATTTTATAAGTTTAGAGATAAGATAAGTTTTGTATTGAAATTTTTTTCTGGTTATAAGAAAAAACAAGAACTTCTTTTGATAATGAATATGATGTTTGATCGGAATTATTATCGGGTGGTTTCAGTCGGTTAATCGGCTTTGTTTGTTCAAATGTTTCAGGATTTAGTTTTATTCTAGATATCGAATCTGCATTTGAATTCAGAGTGCATGTTTTACATACGATTTTATAATCAAATATATAGCAGTCGGATATTTAGTAACTTAAATTTAAACAAAGTTAGGTTAGGTTTTCTTCTTTCATCTTGTTCTCAAATCATCAAATAAAAGCTGATGCAGGCGAAAGATTCGATGACATACTGAAAGAAATGAGGGAATGATGTTCATATGAAAGTTCAAAAAATTCATAGATTAAAAAATTATATTCGATTAGAATTATCGTTGCAAATATTTCTGCTCTAACAAGCTGTCATTGGTGTAATTGTAATGTTTTTGTATTCATTCATTGATAACTAGTTTCGAACTTTTTTAATACTTGTTAATCAGTTAATTTATATAGATTGTATACGTATTATGTGTTTTTCTATAATAAACATGGGTATAGTATTTTTCAGTATTGACAGCATATACTATGTTAGGTCCGGTCAATCTCTGCTGGTATGATACTTTTGATATTTTTGGATGATTTGTCTTACATAGGATTCTTAATGAATGGATCTGAATAATTTGCTTATCCAAGTACAAACTTTTATAAGCGTTCATTTATACAGATGGAGATCTAATGTTCAATCAACAACATTATTTTATTATCATTATTTTGATTGAAATAGATGAAATTCTGATGTGGCTTCTTGACACTTGAATACAAAAGACAAACGGATGAAGAAAAAGAAGGAAAAATCTGACTTTGTTCACTCTTTTGGAATTATAGAGATTGTGTACTCTATCTTCATTAATAATCGATGTAAGCTAAGAAAATAATTAAAACAAAACAGAACAGTTGTTTATTGATAAGAACGACATAACAGCATAACAGACTACATAACATGAATGGCGCGTGTGCTCGAGCGTCTGACTCGGATCGAGGATGAGGAGAGAATGAGGCCGAATCCTATCCTGGTCCGAGCGCTTCACGTGGCGTACGACAGCTTTCAGGGCAGCGCTTTCGTCGGATTGCTGCTTGACGCCAAGGCAGTTCGGTGAAGTCAGGACAGTTCAGTGGTTGATCCAGTCTGCAACCGTGGACGTCAGTGACCAGTGACGCCACAGAATCAACGGCATCATGTTGCCAATCTACAACATTGACGTGCACATCTTGTTAGGGTTACTTATCTACCTTAGATTATTAGGGTTTTATATATATATATATATTTGTTATATCCCTCGAAGCACAAAGACTTGTTAAAAACAATTTTATTACTGAACTGCAATGTTTACAATATAGAATGGAATTAAAAATGGTTAATTGATGTTGCTTGAATAATAAGTAACAAAGAAGTGTGTCTCGGCTAGGTTGCCGCGAAAATAAGTAGGCTCGGTCTGCTGAATCAGCAGCCTCGTGCAGCAGTAACCTGAGATCTGTGAGTTGATGACTTCAGCGAGAATCTTGATAATATATTATGGTTTCAGTTCAAGCTTAGCTTGGCAGCGTGGCTTAAGTTTAGTTTAAAAATATACAGCGGGGCAGGGACAGTGGGTAGGTACATTTTTTTGAAGAATAATGGACAAATATTTGTGGGGAAAATGGAGTAACATGTGTTTGAGTAAATCGGTAAAGGAAAGAACTAAAGCTTTGAATAAAAAATGGAATAGAAATAAAAAAAATCTTTGCTGTGCAAGAGGTGAGGTCAAAATCAAGAGCAGAAATGACAAACATCAAATTTATATAGCTTTGTTCGCGGGTACGATTCTGAACCAGTTCAGAGACTATTCGCATGCGCAGTTTGAAAAACGGCGTTCGCGGTTCATACAATTCTGTATCTCTGGTAACAGTTCTGTGTTCGCGGATCCTTTGTTATTTTTTCATTGCCGATTCCGAATCGGTTTCAGCAGTTCTAGGACTTTTGTTAGGATGGAAAGTTCGGTTCGGCTAGGCATGCTCAATTCGCGCCAAAAATTCGGCAAGAACTTCTAAAAATGTTTGTTGTTAGTAAACAAAACTTCAAAATGAATACTTATCATGACTTCCTTCGGTTTCAATAATTTTTAAAACAGAAAGCAACAAAAAGATTTGGTTAGGTTAGTTCTTAGGAGTTCTCTTTTGGTTATGAAATCGTTCGCGGTGAAATGAAATCCCGAACCAGTTTATAATGAGACATGCGCGTTATGACAATCCTGAATTAGTTCTGGACTGGTTCAGAATTGGTTCAAGATGTGATCCGCGAACAAAGCTAATGTTAGTTGAACTTGATGCTGAGTTTGCTGGATTTCGGGAATCGGCCTGCGAAGTGCTGTACCTTGCTCGGTACTGTGGGACCGTTTGGTATAACTCGCTATATTTGAGCATCGATTGCATGATCAAATATTCGCTAATTGAGCATAAATTACATAAATATATCATAGTGACATACTATACATTAAAATAACACAGACTTATCAACAACTAAACTACTATTGTAACATGTATTCGCCAAAAAAAAATAAATACATCGTTGCGAATGTTATATTCAGAACATTCTTCATGACATAGAAGATTTACCTTTTTTTCTTGTGTGCTATGGTGATTGCTGTAGCAGCTTATTCATTTATGCATTACTTCATTAAGAAAAATTAAAAAATTACTTAAGCTCAATTTACTCCGGTGCCGTTGATACAGTTGACGCTGCAGTTACTGTTCGTTTAATAGAAGTGGATTTAAGATTTCAGGCAACTAGTGGTATTCAACGTGACAGTCGAAGAACAGCTTTTCTACACGAAAAACGGACACTATGAAGTTCTCGTTCCATAGAGTCATGGATAATGTCTTTACCGGGAAGCAAGGTGGACATAGGATGGTGAAACAGCTTCCTATTAACAAGCACTAAAATAAACTGTAGACCATTTGCCTACTTGATTTCATACCGTACTATTTCCTGAAGTTATCAAAGATGGCGACATACCTTGTGTCGGTAAAACAGAAACTGTGCATCTGTCATCTTTTCATCAGTTTCATCTGTAAATGACTTCAGAAGAGTCAAAATATCCATAATTATTCCAGATTAACTGAAAATATTGTGTTTTAATGTCGTTTCAATTCACGTCTGTCAGATGCGAACCACAAAAATACGTATGCAGCAGAATTCTTCTTTGATAATCGATCACCGCCATCTTCATTCAAGTCGTGGAAATATTACTATCTTCTTACACGGTCAAGTTTTTTGCAGAAACAATTGAAGAGCTGTTTCACCATCCTATATCCTTACCTTGCCGGGAAGCATATAATCATTTGATTCTAAATTCGGTAATGACGGTGCCGAATCGCGTAGCGGAATGTTCAAACGGTGCCCAAATCCACAGTGGAATATTATATGGTTTACCAAATGCCGAAATAAAAAACAGTCAATGCTTTTATTGCATGCATGCTACCTAGGAATTTGATTTCAATCAATTATTATCATACATTTCTCATTTATTCAACTATCGGTTGTAGAATTGATAATCATTGAGATAGGTGTAGAAAGTCTCTGCTTTTTTAGGAAATAGGTGGAACGAGCGAGGATAGGAATTTTCATAAGTTATTGGCAACATTTATAGGGTTCAACACAAATGTTGGCGACGGCAATTAGGAGTCACAGAAGTAGTTTGTATGTAATTCTGTGCTGGGAATAAACGTACATCGCTTGTGTTCGTTCAAAACATATTCTATCTATTAGTGGTGAAGTGCGATGGATCAGCTCATTAAAGCTGATTACATTCTTCATCGGGGAGGATTTAAAAAAGAAGAGATCATTGTGAAATGGCTCCATACATGTGAGGAAATGAGTAACACTTCGTGGCGTGTTAAATCATCTTTAGAAAATAGCGTACGATTTACATACAAGTAAGTTTATTGTGGTTCTGTATTCACAGTTTGTATCAGATACACAAAACTACCCTGGTGTTTTTTTTTTGTAATACAAGAACTTCTTCGAAAATCTAAGAAATCGTGTCACCAACTCATCTTCTATCAGATATACAGAGTTATTTTCAGTTTCTACAGAAATCGCTTTTCATAATAGTAATTAATTAAGACTCTTCAAAAGTCATTGGAATGAGAATCAAGATATTTGAGGTACTTTGCAAATAAGTGTCATGCAACAAAAACCTTACGTTTTTTCACAAAATTCGCGATCTAATTTTATATGAAATAAAAGGAATAACTGACAGTTTTCGATGGTTTTGCAGATCATCACATTGCTGAGGTCACCCTAAAAAACAAATTAAGTATTCCTATTCGAACAATTCCTGATATAAGATATTTGTATAATTAATTCGAAAGATTGAAAAAAATTTTTAGATTTACCTTATGAATGCCACCTATGGTAGTTTTTCGTTATAATCGTGAGTTAATTCCAGTTGAATTGCTGGAGGAGATTAAAAAATGTGAATTTTGTTTCAGTTTTCTAAATTGAAGATATATATATTACATTTTTTACATTATATCTGTCATCATGTCATCCGAATCGGATGAATTGCTTGAATGCATTTTCAGAACGACAATTCTTTGTCATCACGGTGGTTACCAGAGGGTAACTTCTGAAGAAAATAAAAAAGGCAAATCTAAAAATACACAATGTCGTGCGAAGATAGCTGTGCAAAAACGTAAAGTTTTTATTGCATAACACTTTTTTGCAAAATACCTTTCATCACCTGATTCTCATTCGAATGGCTCGTGAGAACTCTTAATTGATTTCTGCGAATGAATTACTATTTTGAAAAAGGCGATTTCTGAAGAAAATCTGATAGAAGCTGAGTTGGTGACACGATTTCTTGGATTTTCGAACAAGTTCCTATATTAATAGAAAACACTAGGGCAGTACTGTGTAATTGAGACAAACTAGGAATACAGAACCACAATAAACATGCGGAAACCGTAACTCACTAAACTTACTTGTATGTAGCCATTTCATCTTATGAAAATTCCTATACTCGCTCGTTCCACCTATATCCTGAAAAAGCAGCTACTTTCTACACCTACCTCAATGGTGATCAATTCATCAGCCGAATGTTGGATAAATGAGAAATTTAATGACTGTGACATAAATGTATGGCAATAATTGATATTAATCAATTTTCTAGGTAGCATGCGTCGGCACCGTAAACCATATAACATTTCAATGTGGATTTGGGCACCGTTTGAACATTCCGCTACGCGATTCGGCACCGTCATTACCCAATTTTGAATCAACCAATGGGAATGAAGGCGGGTGCTGAATCCTATAATAGAATGTTTATATGCTACCGGGATACTAGGAGAACTATGCATATTCCCCAAAGAAGTACTATGCATATTGCATCCTACTGCCAAGAAGAACAAGATTGAACCAAGATTCTTTTTTATTGTTATTCTACTCACCCTGTATTCATGTACTGTAATTTTATATCAATTCATAGACACGATTTCTAAAAGTGATTGCAATATTGAATTCACAATTTTTTTCAGTCTCATTGACTTCACAGATTCATCTCAATATCCTAGAATAACACGAGTTGCATTTCCTCGAGATGCAATAATAAACAAATTAGTTTCAATCCAAATTAAATAAACTTTTTTTAAAAAGCAACAAATGTCTTCCATGTTATTGAATATTAATCTATAAGGTACCCTACTTGGCAGTTCAAAGCAACTAGTTAACGTCACGTCAAGGATTACTACCTTTACTACGGCTGTATACTTGCATACGGCGAATAAACTTTCTTGTTTGTTGAAAATGCGACTTTACACTGGTGCATTAGAAAATTCGACTTTTTACCAGACTTTCATTATATGATCTTCAGTGTGGTTCAATAGTTGATAACAAGTCAAGTTCTGATTACACCGATGTCCAAGAGATGGCGCCAGTTACGTCCAAAACAATACGGTTTTAGTTCAAAACTTTATAACAAGTCAAGTTCTGGTTACACCGATTTCCGACAGATAGCGCCAGTATCGTTCAAAACGAAAATTATGCACAGTTCAATAGTTGATAACAAGTGAAGTTCTGGTTACACCTATTTCCAACAGGTGGCGCCTGTATCGTTCAAAACGAAAATTATGCTTAGTTCAATAGTTGATAACAAGTGAAGTTCTGGTTATTCCGATTTTCAACAGATGGCGCCACTATCGTCCAAAAGAAAAATTTTTTCAAAAAAAAAAAAACCGAAATACACCTCATTTGCACTTTTATTTATTGTCAAAAATTCGAATAAAATCGTAAATAAATTTGTATATTAATAATAGGTACCCTTTTTTGTTCCTCTGCTGCCACTCCTCCCCTCACGGTTCACTGTCGTCGTCCTTCTCCCCTAGCTTCCTACCTCCTTTCGAAAGGTGCGGGAAGGGAGTGGGTGGTGGGGTAGGGAGGAAAGGAAGATCGGGAAGGGTAGAAGAAGGTGAGGGGTGCGGTGACGGGGGCAGCAAGGCTGCCCCCCCACCCCCCGGCAGCCTCACTGCCCCCGCCGCTGCAACCCAAACCCCCAACCCACCCCAACCCTCCCCCCCCCTTCCCCACTCACCCACACCATTCCCGCACCTTTCGATCGGAGGAGGTTTTACGGAAGCTTTGACAGAAGATTGGCGATGGTGGTCGTAGAGGGAACAGTAGTAGTAGAGGTCGTGATGGTGTACTGCAAAAACAAATAAGTGAAGAGCTGTCGATTAATAAATAATGCTGTTTATTCAAATAATTTTTCCAATCGATGATTATGAAACAATTATCGATTTGTGGATGAAAAAATTTATTCACTTACAAATTGAAGTTGTTGAAGTGTTGGTTGGTTGGTTGAAGTGTTGGTTGGTTTGGAACGTGTACTAAGTGTCGCCTGGCTTTATGCTGTAAAAAAACATTTCATTGTTTTTCTGCTTTTATGTTTTCAATACCATATTATTCGAATTTTTGACAATTCTAGTGCTCTTATTCAGATAAATATCTATATTTGGTACAAAGGAGGTATCTAACGTGAAATTTTACAGGTTACTGCAGGAGTCGATACGGAATTATGACTTTTTTATTCTGAATTACTTCTAATCGTTTCTAACAATTCCATGGAACCATTTTCCAATGACTTTGATGCGAATATGTATCGAATTTCTATTGTTTCAAATCAAGGATTTTTCTGCTGAAACTATTGAAAAGTAGCGCCACCAGGTCTTATTTTCATCATTGGTACAAATAACACATCATACATTTTTCTTATGAAAAATATAACCCAACAGGACAACAGATATAGGTATTCTGCTAGATAGATTGGAATCTACAAGACCTAAAAAAAATACATAAAAATAATATTGATATTCCTGAATAATGCTGCTCGTTTATCTGTTCTTCAAATGTTTCAGGATCAACATTTTGTTATAATTTGATTTTACCAAATCGCAACAATTATCAACATCTCAATTTTTTTCCAAAAATTTATAGGGTGTTCCATTGAAAGTACCGAAGTTGATACCCATTTTTTTCATCAGCGATATTCATTTATTTCATCTGGCATAACTATCTGGACGTTATCTTCAAAGATTAACCATGTAAACTACGCTACACTTATTACGTCGCACTCTGAAAGTTTGCCCCTGTTGAAATTTGATCAACTTTTTTCTGATTTCAACAATTCGAATTGTGAAATTGAAACCGCGGAGTCAGAATACCAAGAAACCCATTATTAAGTAATATTTCATGAGAAACGGCATTATATTTATATCTAAATTATTATCAAAGTTCATCTTCCATGAGAAAAGGTGGCATTGGTACCAATTTTCAGAACAAATTTTCTCGTGGAGCATTCAGCATTTCTATCTATCTATCTATCTATCTATACTTCGTGTCGGAAAGAAGGACAGATATTTATTGAATGAGAATTCCCTCGCGTGAACGGACGACGACTGGCAACATTGCCATAGTATTGTATGTTGCATCTGTTGACAGCTATCATGGATTTTGGCTATTTTAGCAAATATTTTTCGCGAGCACTTACACCGTTTTTCGTGTACAACAGACAATCCAGCGATGAGCAGTTGAACAATAGCAAATGAAGGATGATCAAGGTTTTACTTGGGAATATAATAATAAAAGTATAGGTTTCCGCATAATTTGGTTTTCACATTCGTCATCAGGAGGCCAAAATACGTAAGTAAAGCCAAAAATTTTGAAAAAATTAGACATCGCCACCTAACGGAACAAGTCAAATTGTTCAAATCAGCAAAAAGTTTTTCAAATTTCAACAGGGGCAAAATTTCGGGGTGCGACGTAATTCACTTACCTGGAAACAAGGTGGATATAGGATGGTGAAACAGCTCTTCAATTGTTTCTGCGAAAAACTTGTAGACCGTTTGAGAAGGTAGTAGTAATTTCTGTATTTCCAGAGATAACTCACCCACTTCTGTGGTTCCAATCTGACAGGCGTGAATTGAAACGACATTGAAACACTTTTTTTTAGTAAATCTGAAATAATTATCAATATTCTTACGGTTTTACCGACATAAGGTATGGCGTCATCTCTGGTAATCACAGGAAATATTACTATGGTATGAAATCAAATAACCAAAAGTCTACAGTTTATTATAGTGCTTGTTAATAGGAAGCTGTTTCGCCATACTATATCCACCTTGCCTGGAAATCAGCTTCAACATGCCTTTTAATGGTATCATTGCATACATTTTCAACTCATCTTCAGCCAGTTTGTGAAAAACATCATATTAAAGCTTCAGCAGGCAGATCAGTCTTCTGAAAAAGGGAAAAAATTACAGGCTGCAAGAGAACAACTCATTATAATTCCTTTTTTCTCATTATAATGATTTTTTTTCTCAATATATATATATCAGGGTGTTCCCTAAAGACATTCTAATATTTAAGGGGGTGATTCTTTGACACATGTTAAGAAAAAAAAACTTCCCATAAACATATGTCCTACAAGTCTTAAGTTTTGAGATACAGAGTGATTGATAGAAAGCAGTGGCGTAGTATTTATTTCTCCAAAAATATTCAATGCAAAATCCGTTCGAACGCCACTGGTAGAGATAATTAAAAATTTCGTACATCACAAAAACCACCTTCATGCATACAATATTATCTCTGTTATTATTAAAAATTTTATACAAAGAAAAGTACAGTATTGCCTAATTTAATATCACTTTCAACAGTGTATTCCTAGTAAAGTTATATCATGTGATCAATAAGTTGACTCATTTTAAAGAAATAAATATTTACCCTTATTTTTTGGCCGATTCGGCACGAAAGGCAAACACTCTTGAAGAGAGCCAGAAATACAGTTGAAAGAGGATTTGGAGTTTTGAAAGCACGTTTTAGGTGCCTTCGAAAATATGAGGTTCTACATTATAGACATAATAATTAAGATCTTCCAATGTCGGCTGGCTAAGCTGTTTTGGGTATTAACGAAAGAATACAAGAAATAAACTTAATTTTCATTCAACAATATCATTCTCGTTCATCAAATTCAATATCTCCCCGAAGACAAAATCCCACCATCCCCAATCAACAAAAACCCCTAGCATCCCCTTCATCAATATCTCCCTGAATCAGTATATAACATTTATATCGCGTTATAATTATTGTACAGCGTGTAAACGGAGGTCGTTGGATTCGTCATTACTTGTACTTTCATCGAGCTCTTGTGGAAAAAACTCGTCCGATGCGTCAGAAGGAAGGTATTGACGTTTTAAGTCGAGTATACCTCACATAACAATTAAAGCCAACGTAATTTCTAGTATTTTGAAATGAAAAACGTCGTGATAGGATGATTCCTGGCTGACCAATCCATCCTCAAAATTACCCTTGTCTCTTCCGGCGTGAGTCTCAAGGCTCCTATAGGCGCGCCTCGCGCTTCGCCGCTGTCGCGCGTCATGAAGTATTTTCATTCCAAGATATAATTATGCAAGCGAATGATGCATGGGCTTCATTGAAGCTTATAAAACGCTTTCCACGTCAATATTGAGGTTAAATGGTCTATTCAGGTAAGATTTTAAGTGAAAAAATAACATGTTTGGTACAATTTTGTATTTATTTCATTTCCATTCATCTCTTTTCCACACCACGTTGTTTTTTTACGTGGTTTTCCCGACAAGACTATTATTCCACGGTTGAAATGCACCAACGTAGATGACAACACGTAGATGACATTCCAGAAGACGACCAAGACGATTACGACTACCCAACAATGGTATACCATTACCCAGAACATCAAGGAAAAGAGAAGCGAGCGAATCACTCGAAATAGTTGAAATCGAAGACATTAGCAACGATGTCGATTAACGAAATACACGAATAAAGCGACGATGACACACACACATACACAACACCCAAAATACAACAACAAGAAGAAACCGTGGAATAGGCCTCTCGGGGAAACTACGTTAAAAAAAACAAAATTGTACCAAACTTGTTTGTGGGTAAAATCTACCCTTATTAGATGATTCAATGAAGCACATGCATCATTCGCTTGTATAATTATATCATAATATAAAGCCTTGAGACTCACTCCGGAAGAGACTTTGAGGATGGATTGGTCAGCCAGGAATCATCGTATCGCGATTTTTATTTTTCAAAAAACTAGAAATTACGTTGGTTTTCTTTTTTGTTAGGTACTTTTGACGTCAGATCACTCAAAACAGAGCTCCGCCCACAAACCGTGACGTAAACAGATTTTTGGGGAGTATACCCGACTTTAGACGTCAATACCTTCCTTCTGAGGCATCGGACGGGTTTTTTCCACCAAAGCTCGATGAAAGTACAAGTAACGCCCACCGTTTGCACGCTGTACCGGGTGATTCAGTAAGGATAACGAGGTACTGTATATCTCAGTAACTAACAGTCGTAAAAGTTTGGGGTAAAAACTCGACTGCCGATGCATATGAGATTCCGGAGAAAAATTGAAAAAACGATTAACCTCACAAAATACGCACTCTGGCGAGGGCGGTAAGAACCAGAATGGCATGGATGGTTTTTTATCCTATTCACCAATCCTTTCTTTCTTGAACCATGTCTTGTTAGCAAAATTCCGTCAAGTCAAACTTCATTTACATTCATTTATTTACATTCCAAAAAGTTTAGGATTCAGGATCTCACCTTTATTTTACGTCCTAAAATGAAACTTTATTTCTCAAAAAGATGGACCATATGTTGGCAATAACGTGAGAGTTTTCAATTCTGAACTTATATAGGAAAATTTCCGAAAAAATTCATTTTTTGTACCATCGAAACTATTACGCCCCCTAGCGGTGGACGTATCAATTTGAAAAATATTTCCAGGTCGATTTCCCCTGAAGAATTTTTTCCCCAAACTTCTACGACTGTTCCTTACTGAATCACCCGGTACAATTAGAATGCGAGATATGAGCGTTTAACTCAAATAACAGCTCAAAGGAAGAGAAAAAAAAATATACATATATCTTGATAACAATATTGCATGAAGAATTTGCTAACCAACATTAGGAAGATTCTGCTATTTCTATTCACTCACCTGGAAATCAGCCTCCCATTACAATGAATACCTGTTTATAAGTTCCATCTTCAGCCAGTTATTGAATCTGCACAGGATTGTGATAAACATTATACATATTTAAGCTCCAGGTATATCACAGTGTTCCATTATAGGGTATAGACGTCATCTCACTGAAAAGGGAAAAAATTGTTCTTGAACCCATACTTTGTGATTACATGAATTTCGACCTAGAAAGAAACATTAAAATAAGTTTTCAAATTTCTTTCACTTTCCGGTAACCCCAAAAATGGCTACGGTTTTGAATTTTTAAATGGAACACCCTGTATATTGTAACATTATTTCATTTCTGAGACAATTCTCACTACAATGAAAGTATAAATAACTTATGATTCATGGCACACTTGACAAAAGTTGATAAATTATTATACAGTATTTTCCTTAGTAATATTTAATTTATGTGCTTATTTTTAATCCAATCGCAAATAAATTAGTATCGTTATATTCGTCAAAAAATCTTTTTTTCGAAAAGTGCTTATCATCAAAAAATGGTTGCCATTTGAAAACTAATAGACACGAAAATGTAATTTTGCCAACTTGTCTAATTCCTATCTATCATACTAGTCACTAAAACTTTCCCATTGTAATTTTCTGACATCACCTGAGGTCTTCAGATTAGTTTACGTCCGATCATGGTCACCTAGATGCAATATTAAAAGTGAATCAAAATAAATGAAGTAGTCTCGAAAACTTTTAGAAATGTCACATTTTGATCCAGAATTGTCAAAAAACGTTACAATATACTTCACGTGCCATTCACCTATACCAAATTTCATTTTGATACACCTCATATTCTAGAACTTATGAATAGAAAATGAATAATAAGAATAGAAAATAAATAGTATACAAAAATCTTCGAAAATATATGGACAAGGCAATGACATCACAAAAGAATTCAGATTGGTAGATCCAAATAATTATCGAAACTAAAACTGTGTTTTGCAATGAAACGATTACTCAGGGTTTTTTCGGCTCCGAGTTTTTTTTTATTTATATAGTGCCCCAAACACTTATGCACCCCAACATCCTCGTACGTGTAATACGGGTGGCCTAGATCTTACACCGCAGAGTTGAGCGCCCTACATGAATCCGGACCACGCCTTGACGAAACTCTCACAGATGGCGCCAGAAAAAGAATTAAGAATGAAAACGTGATTGATCGTGATAAAGAGCTGCCTAAATGGTCGCGTTACAGTTTACAATTGAAAAGATGACAAATAATTGAGAGAACACCTACCAGTTGATGTTATTCAAAAGTTCTTTGCTTCTGCTCCTCCGTCCATTTTCAAGCAGCAGACATTTCCGTCCAAAACTCGAGTAGTGTCCTTCTTCTTTGTTATTTACCCAGGTACTTCGGGGATTAGTCTATTAGGTAAGGGACCTCTTGCCATCATCACCTCTACCCTGTTGTGTTTCTGCATCTATAATTTTATGTTAATAGATTTAAGATATAATGAAATGATTAGTGACGTGTAGGCATTGAGATTTTTAATCAGGTCGCCGCAATGGCATGATGTCACATTGTAATGGATGAAACCAATTTGCGTTTTCCAATTTGTATTCTAATCTGTTTTTTATAAGAGTTTCTTGCAAAAACAAGAGGATAATGCAATAAATCTAGAATATGATGATATTTCTGTCTTTAAAGTTTAAACTAATAATTGAACAAATTATTTGTTTTTTCCAATCCAATGGAACTAAAGATTTTAATAAATAATTTGAGAATTGTTATTTTTTTAGTTTGGATTACTAATTTGAGTTCTGAGTGAGAAAAGAGAGGACTCATATCTTTCATCCTGTATATGATAAACCAGAAATATAGGCACTCCAAAGCTTGTTACTGATCTAAAAAAATCCCACAAAAGTGCACTCCAAAGCCTACCACTAATCGATTTAAACCACAGAAAAAAATTGATATTGTTGTTGTGACTGGGATAATATGTTGATGTTGTATGAAATACTAGATGTTCATGAGATTTAATGAAAAATATATCAAACAAGTTGTGTTAAAGACACCTGAAATTTTACTCTGAAATCATAGCATATCATTTAGTCAAATTAGAATTTTAATCAATAATCTAAAGATGAAACAATGTCAATTAATTAAACCAATAATCTCTAACACAATAAGATCCAAAATACTTGAAACAGTAGCCATTACTCAGATTCAATATTTTCCAAGTTATGAGGTCATTCATTCAAACAAGAAAAATAGTCAAGGCAAATATTACCCAAAAAAAGTGACACATAACACTTGAAAAAAAGTAGCTACCAGGAAAACAAAGATATTTTCAATACACCCAAATAAGATAGTGTGTCAAATAACTCGAAAAAGAAGAAAAAATAGGCAATAAGGCAAGAAATCTTCTTTTAGTTCGGTTACTACTTCATCCCATGATATGAATTTAGCATTTGAAGTGAATAAATCACCTGCTTAGACAAAAAAAGGATTCCTTTTGATTCGTACCTGGAAAATGTGAAGGTAATTTTTGAAATTCCGGTTCAATTGGTACCTTCCATAGTCAAAAGTTTTAGAAGCCAATTTTTTGTTTCACATTCTTATTCATCTTCTTCCGTCACAACCATACTTATTCTATCAGAAACATGAGTCAAACGAGACAAAAGGCATTTGTATTCTATGTCAGAGGTGGTTCCACAGAAGTTACTAATCTTATCAGACAATTCATTCAAGGTAATTAATCAAAATTATAAATTATATATTATAATTATATTATATATTATTATAAATCATAATCAAAATTCTGTTGTACAGCTAAACCAGCAAAACTACGATTTGAAATTTTTTTTCTTTTCTTTTTAACATCACCATTAATAGCCAAACCTCTGATATACCGGGTGTAACAGCAGGATCATGGTACACCCCCCTTATCTCCGTTAGTTTTGGAAGTAATTGACTGAAATTTGGGATATGCCATGAATATAATAAGCGGCACTTTTTGACCTACAAATGATTTGTTTCTCACTTTCGGTATCGTATTGTTGGTATCACAAATCATTTGTAGGTCAAAAAGTGTTGCTTATTATATTCATGGCATATCCCAAATTTCAATCAATTACCTCCAAAACTAACGGAGATAAGAGGGGTGTACCATGATCCTTTTACACTCAGTATAGTTCATAAACAAAACCATGGACTTTCAAATAGCCAGAAAACAAATCAAATATAATATGAGATAAATCAGCAAGTATTTTCACCAGATATAATTTTCTATAAGAGAGCACCACCACGTATTTAATAATAATAATAATATCGTCTTTATTATTTCAAGAAATAAAAATAGAATAACAATATACTGTATTCAGTTATCAAGAAATAAAGGGCAAAGTTCATTGTCTGCAATGCATCATGGAAAATGTTCTTCCACTTAACCCTTGGAAGGTAATGGAATCTTTCAGAGCTAAATAATTCAATGTGTAAACTACTTTTCATATATTATGTTAAAATTATATAAAAGAGTTTGTATATCTTAATTTGCTCTTGACTTTGGGCTGCTCAGGAGGGTTGTTTGAAAAAAACAAGATACTAAAGGGAAACAGTGAGCGCCACAATCTTTCAAAATAAAAGGTGCAAAAAAAATTAAGGGAAAAGATATGTTTTTCTATAGCAAAGAAATTCTCACTGTGGTGGTGTTTTCTCAAAACAAGAAAAATAATCAGAAATATATGAAATTGTTGAAATTAATTAATTTAATGGAAATAAATGAACAATAAAGTTAACTTGTGATCTGTGATTGAGGGATATAAATGAAAATGTTTCACAAACTAAAGACAGAATTTTTGAGAGCTCACTTACTCAGTCATATCCCTCCTGATGATTTAATGCACCTAGTTCTAGCAGCCTCTCAATTGGTTCAGTGGTCCTTTCGATATTAGGTCAGGACTGTCTTGCAGGAATCAGGCCTCAGCAAGGGAAAGTTGATTCGACTACTTCAGTGACTCTTGGATACTCCTCGTAGTTAATAGGATCAGGTGTTCCTGAAAAGACAATTTTACAGCAGTATGGTGTTACCATAGAAGAGAGAAGACATATATTGAACCTTTGGGTTTGAATAACCACAATCTCATAAATTCCTCAATTAACGATAAAAAGTAATATTTCAATGCAAATTATTCCATAGATTCAGATTTTTAATAATGTTAAATCCAGGGATAAAGAAAATCAGATATAATTATGAAATTTGATCAGGAAAGTAATATTTAAGAAAATGGTAGGTATTCAAAGTGTTATCCTGAAATAATCTCTTGCTGACTATGGTGGATTCATGCAGCAATTTTAAGTCAAAAGTGTCAAGTAAGTTTTTAGTAATAAGATATAAGACCTAAAGAAAAAATGACCATTTCTGCAGGAATTATGGTAACATCTCCCATTGGTCTATTTATGTATTTGTGTCAGTGGTCACTTTACAATTTCAGTCATCAATATCCATTTTTTTTATATAATCTAATGATTATTCTCATATAAGTTTGAATAAACAACACAATCACAGACAATAACCTATAAAAAACCGTCACAGAATTGAAAAAAATATGATCTTATTCAAGTTTTAAGCCATAAAGAAAATAGTGTAACCAATTCTCGAGGTGAGGCAGGAAAGCACAGTTGAGGTTTATGCACTATCTGATTTATTTAACTGAATGCATCACTCACCTGAGCTCTAATTCTTCGATGATCCTGGTTACCAATGTTCAGCTTCCTGTTCCTTACAAGAGGTCTATTCTCCAACATCTGAGAATATCTCAGAACTATATCTGCTAGATTTACCTACGAAGTATAAAAGAAAGGCAGTGAAAAGGAAATTTCTTAGGCTTCAGTACTAAAAATGATCACACAAGATGCCGATAATCGAAGAGCAAAAAAATAAAATATCACATAAAATACGATTTCTCCGTATTTTTAACCAAATAGTTGATCACAACTGAGGTAAAATAAATCGATTATATTTAACGATTACTATAGATGATCCAGATTGAAATAAAAATTTAAACAAAATGGCGTGCTTTCAACATGATCAAGATTCCTGAATCATATACCGAAAGTAAGCAGAAAAATCGTAAAATTTCAATAATCCATAATTAATATGACATTTTTATATTGTATTTAGTAAATTCAACATCTCACCTCACAAAGCGTTGTCCAAGAAAAGCAATCCAAGAAAAGCAAAAAAGAAGCACTCCAAATCAACGATGTGCCTCCTTTAACATCTGCATATGAAAAGAACGATTCAACCAGTGTTGCCGGTGTTGAAGAGATAGTTAACGCAATGCCTCCAACAAAAAAGCCAAGGTCTCATGCACGGTTTCTATTCTTCTGATTGAAATGTTCAATAATTAAAATTCAAAAGACTTTGAAACGGTTTTATAGAATAAATCTATAAGTTCGAAACAAGAAGTGGCTTCCTTCGGTTTGAAGCTATAGCAAATTAAGTTTCTCTTGAATTTGTAGTATCTAATATTAATAACTGGTCAACTTTATGGTTATGGTATTGTTATGGTTAATGGTTAATGATGTAAACCTGGGCACTAAGAAAAGATGGGTAGAATAAAGTCCACGTTTTGGAGCTATTAACAAATTGTTTTATTCAAAGTATAAAACTATCTAAACATCACAGAATTGAAAAAACAAAAATATCACATCTCCATTACATTCTTTCAGATTACCACATATAACACCAACATCTGGATTAGTAACTTGGAAGTTAAACGAAGGCTATTCACGGCCGTATTCGCAGTATACTTTCAAGCTAAGCTCAGGATTTAAGCCCGCTTAACAATACGAAATTGTATGCTTTTAAACGACCTTGAAGTCAAGCTTAGCTTAAAAGAATACGGCGGATACGGCCGTCAATGTTTCGGATTTAATTCTATTTCGATGATCACTTTTGATTCATTCAACTGAACTGAATAATCTTCCAATATTTTCATTATTTCTTTAAATTCTCAAATCGTGTTTGTCCTTAAAAAGCGCAATAATGCACAAAAGAGCGCAATGGCGCAAAACACAGTTGAAAAGCGCAATTATTGCGTTTTTTGCGCCTTATTGGCAACACTGGATTCGACGTTACTACCCCTTCTCTTTGATTCGACTCTACTGGTGGATTCCCCTGACCCCCCAACATCATTCCCCTGACTCCCATAGAACATAGAATTGTTAGAATGACAAATAACGTTTAATTCAAAAGGCACCTTAGTTTTAACGGATGCCAATAGATGGCAATGTCGGATTTTTTTTCCATGTCATGACATTTCTCATTATACTATTATAAAAATGACTTGAATTACATGATGAGTCGCTCAATTTGCCACCCTCTGGGTGTGCCACCCGCGTGCGGTGCACCCTTTGCCCGCTTACGGCGGGCCGTTCCACACCACTCCCCCTAGTTATGAATGATATAGTAAAATTACTACGAGTTCCCTTGAACAGGCGTGGTGGGAGAATCGTATCCATGCATCACGCATAAATGTCCTGGATGCATCTTTATTAGGCCTTTTCGGAAACCACTGAACTCACCTACCCGGGTTGACACGATACCTAATCAACCCGCACGTTCGCTTATCTGCGTTTATCCACTGAAGTGCGTTTACCTGACTTGCATCAATGATATATGATTTTTATGAAATATAAAACAAACAATAAGTAAGAAACAGGGGTATGAGTTCATCTCAGACCACCTAAAAGTAATGAGCTGGCCAAATTTCTGAAAGGAAGAGGCTATAATTTTAGAAGAAGAAGAATAACCTCATCAATGACATATCAACATTTGAAAATTGATTTTTCACCTTATTTTTGTCATCTATCACTATTTCAGATGGTAAATTCAGTATGAAAGAATATTTTATCTTTCTTTGATTCAATAATTTCATTTTCAACAATATGAACACAAATTTAGTTGGGAATAGAAAGTACCACATGATGAAAATCTGCCGAACAGTGTGATAGGATTACAATCATGTACATACAGTACTAAATACCAAGTTCTTTGACAAAGTACTACAGTTGGTCAGAAAGTCGATATGCAAAGGAATAAGGAGTAAATATAGTGAAGGCAGTTGCTGACTAGCATCAATAAAATTCAACTGAAAACCTGATGATAAAAGATATTTCATGGTGGGTTTACATTAGAGTGGTGAAATACAGTTTTTTCACTTATAGTATTACTCGTTTTCAGGGTATAACACAATAAAAAATGCTGGATTAAACTATGAATCATTTATATAGCTTCACTGACCATCAACTGATAGAAAACAATGTACCTACCAAATTTTGTTGTCAAAAAGACTCATGATTATCCCAGCAGATACTTCTGATTTCCAGGGATCTTCTATTGGAACAATTTTATTTAAGCAGCTGACATAGGTTAGCAAAAGAAGTTCCAATATAGCAGCATTCAGCAAAACCTTGAACAAATTGGGAATGAGTTATTACTAATAATTACAGTTACCTTAGAATGTTGAGACTGTATTAATATTCACTTCTATATATACAATACCAAGAATACATACCTAGTTAGTGTGAATATCATCACCATTCACCACTCTATTGTAAAGTCATCTCTGGTATGAAGTATATTATTTGTTCTTTGTGTTAATTTCATGTGGGAATTGTAGAGGCTGATACATTTAATCAGTTATGACTGGGGCTGAGAGAGAAAGATCCTCCAAAAGATACTGAGGGACTGATGTACTGCACCTATAACACATTTTTATTGTAGTATGTAGATGAAGATTCATTCATTCATTAAAGAGATATTTTGATGATTATTTGCTTCAGATCTGTTTGTTGACACTTAAAAGGCAACAGGATTTACACAAATGTAAAATATACCTGTAGATTTCCCAAATCCATGTTGCAATCAAATGTCTCATCACATCATTAAAAGAAAAATCTCTTCTGATAGCATAAACCTTGGTAGGTATATTTTTCCTCAATCTACAACAAATAATGATATAACAATACCTCTGTTATGTCTAGTAACAATATCTTGATTTACATTCTTTTCATTCTTATTTCATATTGAATTGATTCTTGTGGATTATCCAGGAGGAACATTAAAGTCTTGCATCTTTATATGAGTTTATAATAGATACATACACTT
The DNA here is from genome assembly GCA_029955515.1 of Chrysomela aeneicollis. Lineage (NCBI taxonomy): Eukaryota > Metazoa > Arthropoda > Insecta > Coleoptera > Chrysomelidae > Chrysomela > Chrysomela aeneicollis. Next base: position 40,132 of record JARUHQ010000012.1, read on the forward strand.
GTACAAGTTATACATAAAAGAATAACGAACATCGATCAAAATATTCAAAATGCATAGGATTACTCGATCACAGTTACACCTACTCTACTCTGAAAACATCTATGTACCCCTTCGGTGTAGAACAAGCATTGTACTAAAGTTTATGTCAGCTGTCTGTCATTGTCACTGATGTCAGTGTCATACACGAAAATTTTAAAAAAAATAGAAGAATCTAACCTGAGAATATAACCTAATTCGTGACGGGATCACATAGCAGCATAATAAGGATTTATAGCTTCACTGACCATCAACTAATAGAAAAACAATGTACCTACCAAATTTTGTTGTCAAAAAGACTCATGATTATCCCAGCAGATACTTCTGATTTCCAGGAATTTCAGCTATAGATCTTCTATTGGAACAATTTTATTTAAGCAGCTGACATAGGTTAGCAAAAGAAGTTCCAATATAGCAGCATTCAGCAAAACCTTGAACAAATTGGGAATGAGTTATTACTAATAATTAGTTACCTTAGAATGTTGAGACTGTATTAATATTCACTTCTATATATACAATACCAAGAATACATACCTAGTTAGTGTAAATATCATCACCATTCACCACTCTATTGTAAAGTCATCTCTGGTATGAAGTATATTATTTGTTCTTTGTTAATTTCATGTGGGAATTGTAGAGGCTGATACATCTAATCAGTTATGGCTGGGGCTGAGAGAGAAAGATCCTCCAAAAGATACTGAGAGACTGATGTACTGCACCTATAACACATTCTTATTATAGTATGAAGATTCATTCATTCATTAAAGAGATATTTTGATGATTATTTGCTTCAGATCTGTTTGTTGACACTTAAAAGGCAACAGGATTTACACAAATGTAAAATATACCTGTAGATTTCCCAAATCCATGTTGCAATCAAATGTCTCATCACATCATTAAAAGAAAAATCTCTTCTGATAGCATAAACCTTGGTAGGTATATTTTTCCTCAATCTACAACAAATAATGATATAACAATACCTCTGTTATGTCTAGTAACAATATCTTGATTTACATTCTTTTCATTCTTATTTCATATTGAATTGATTCTTGTGGATTATCCAGGAGGAACATTAAAAAGTCTTGCATCTTTATATGAGTTTATAATAGATACACACACTTGTAGAAGTTATACATAAAAAAATAACGAACATCGATCAAAATATTCAAAATGCATAGGATCACTCGATCACAGTTACACCTACTCTACTCAGAAAACATCTATGTACCCCTTCGGTGTAGAACAAGCATTGTACTAAAGTTTATGTCAGCTGTCTGTCATTGTCACTGATGTCAGTGTCATACACGAAAATTTAAAAAAACAGAAGAATCTAACCTGTGAATATAACCTAATTCGTGACAAGGCAACGCTGTGACGTCTTTGACGGGATCACATAGCAGCATAATAAGGATTTATAGCTTCACTGACCATCAACTGATAGAAAAACAATGTACCTACCAAATTTTGTTGTCAAAAAGACTCATGATCATCCCAGCAGATACTTCTGATTTCCAGGAATTTCAGCTATAGATCTTCTATTGGAACAATTTTATTAAAGCAGCTGACATAGGTTAGCAAAAGAAGTTCCAATATAGCAGCATTCAGCAAAACCTTGAACAAATTGGAAATAAGTTATTACTAATTATTACAGTTACCTTAGAATGATGAGACTATATTAATATTCACTTCTATCTATACAATACCTAGAATACATACCTAGTTAGTGAAAATATCATCACCATTCACCACTCTATTGTAAATTCATCTCTGGTATGAAGTATATTATTTGTTCTTTGTTAATTTCATGTGGGAATTGTAGAGGCTGATACATCTAATCAGTTATGGGCTGAAAGAGAAAGATCCTCCAAAAGATACTGAGGGACTGATGTACTGCACCTATAACACATTTTTATTATAGTATGTAGATGAAGATTCATTCATTCATTAAAGAGATATTTTGATCATTATTTGCTTCAGATCTGTTTGTTGACACTTAAAAGGCAACAGGATTTATACAAATGTAAAATATACCTGTAGATTTCCCAAATCTATGTTGCAATCAAATGTCTCATCACATCATTAAAAGAAAAATCTCTTCTGATAGCATAAACCTTGGTAGGTATATTTTTCCTCAATCTACAACAAATAATGATATAACAATACCTCTGTTATGTCTAGTAACAATATCTTGATTTACATTCTTTTCATTCTTATTTCATATTGAATTGATTCTTGTGGATTATCCAGGAGAAACATTAAAAAGTCTTGCATCTTTATATGAGTTTATAATAGATACACACACTTGTAGAAGTTATACATAAAAAAATAACGAACATCGATCAAAATATTCAAAATGCATAGGATCACTCGAACACAGTTACACCTACTCTACTCTGAAAACATCTATGTACCCCTTCGGTGTAGAACAAGCATTGTACTAAAGTTTATGTCAGCTGTCTGTCATTGTCACTGATGTCAGTGTCATACACGAAAATTTAAAAAAACAGAAGAATCTAACCTGAGAATATAACCCAATTCGTGACAAGGCAACGCTGTGACGTCTTATACGGGATCACATAGCAGCATAATAAGGACTTATAGCTTCACTGACCATCAACTGATAGAAAAACAATGTACCTACCAAATTTTGTTGTCAATAGATCTTCTATTGGAACAATTTTATTTAAGCAGCTGACATAGGTTAGCAAAAGAAGTTCCAATATAGCAGCATTCAGCAAAACCTTGAACAAATTGGGAATGAGTTATTACTAATAATTACAGTTACCTTAGAATGTTGAGACTGTATTAATATTCACTTCTATATATACAATACCAAGAATACATACCTAGTTAGTGTGAATATCATCACCATTCACCACTCTATTGTAAAGTCATCTCTGGTATGAAGTATATTATTTGTTCTTTGTGTTAATTTCATGTGGGAATTGTAGAGGCTGATACATCTAATCAGTTATGACTGGGGCTGAGAGAGAAAGATCCTCCAAAAGATACTGAGGGACTGATGTACTGCACCTATAACACATTTTTATTGTAGTATGTAGATGAAGATTCATTCATTCATTAAAGAGATATTTTGATGATTATTTGCTTCAGATCTGTTTGTTGACACTTAAAAGGCAACAGGATTTACACAAATGTAAAATATACCTGTAGATTTCCCAAATCCATGTTGCAATCAAATGTCTCATCACATCATTAAAAGAAAAATCTCTTCTGATAGCATAAACCTTGGTAGGTATATTTTTCCTCAATCTACAACAAATAATGATATAACAATACCTCTGTTATGTCTAGTAACAATATCTTGATTTACATTCTTTTCATTCTTATTTCATATTGAATTGATTCTTGTGGATTATCCAGGAGAAACATTAAAAAGTCTTGCATCTTTATATGAGTTTATAATAGATACACACACTTGTAGAAGTTATACATAAAAAAATAACGAACATCGATCAAAATATTCAAAATGCATATGATCACACGATCACAGTTACACCTACTCTACTCTGAAAACATCTATGTACCCCTTGGTGTAGAACAAGCATTGTACTAAAGTTTATGTCAGCTGTCTGTCATTGTCACTGATGTCAGTGTCATACACGAAAATTTAAAAAAACAGAAGAATCTAACCTGTGAATATAACCTAATTCGTGACAAGGCAACGCTGTGACGTCTTTGACGGGATCACATAGCAGCATAATAAGGATTTATAGCTTCACTGACCATCAACTGATAGAAAAACAATGTACCTACCAAATTTTGTTGTCAAAAAGACATGATTATCCCAGCAGATACTTCTGATTTCCAGGAATTTCAGCTATAGATCTTCTATTGGAACAATTTTATTAAAGCAGCTGACATAGGTTAGCAAAAGAAGTTCCAATATAGCAGCATTCAGCAAAACCTTGAACAAATTGGGAATGAGTTTTTACTAATTATAACAGTTACCTTAGAATGATGAGACTATATCAATATTCACTTCTATCTATACAATACCAAGAATACATACCTAGTTAGTGAAAATATCATCACCATTCACCACTCTATTGTAAAGTCATCTCTGGTATGAAGTATATTATTTGTTCTTTGTTAATTTCATGTGGGAATTGTAGAGGCTGATACATCTAATCAGTTATGGCTGGGGCTGAGAGAAAAAGATCCTCCAAAAGATACTGAGGGACTGATGTACTGCACCTATAACACATTCTTATTATACTATGTAGATGAAGATTCATTCATTCATTAAAGAGATATTCTGATCATTATTTGCTTCAGATCTGTTTGTTGACACTGTTAAAAGGCAACAGGGTTCATACAAATGTAAAATATACCTGTAGATTTCCCAAATCTATGTTGCAATCAAATGTCTCATCACATCATTAATAGGAAAATCTCTTCTGATAGCATAAACCTTGGTAGGTATATCTTTCCTCAATCTACAACAAATAATGATATAACAATACCTCTGTTATGTCTAGTAACCATATCTTGATTTACATTCTTTTCATCCTTATTTCATATTGAATTGATACTTGTGGATTATCCAGGAGGAACATCAAAAAGTCTTGCATCTTTATATGAGTTTATAATAGATACACACACTTGTAGAAGTTATACATAAAAGAATAACGAACATCGATCAAAATATTCAAAATGCATAGGATCACTCGAACACAGTTACACCTACTCTACTCTGAAAACATCTATGTACCCCTTCGGTGTAGAACAAGCATTGTACTAAAGTTTATGTCAGCTGTCTGTCATTGTCACTGATGTCAGTGTCATACACGAAAATTTAAAAAAACAGAAGAATCTAACCTGAGAATATAACCCAATTCGTGACAAGGCAACGCTGTGACGTCTTATACGGGATCACATAGCAGCATAATAAGGACTTATAGCTTCACTGACCATCAACTGATAGAAAAACAATGTACCTACCAAATTTTGTTGTCAATAGATCTTCTATTGGAACAATTTTATTAAAGCAGCTGACATAGGTTAGCAAAAGAAGTTCCAATATAGCAGCATTCAGCAAAACCTTGAACAAATTGGAAATAAGTTATTACTAATTATTACAGTTACCTTAGAATGATGAGACTATATTAATATTCACTTCTATCTATACAATACCTAGAATACATACCTAGTTAGTGAAAATATCATCACCATTCACCACTCTATTGTAAATTCATCTCTGGTATGAAGTATATTATTTGTTCTTTGTTAATTTCATGTGGGAATTGTAGAGGCTGATACATCTAATCAGTTATGGGCTGAAAGAGAAAGATCCTCCAAAAGATACTGAGGGACTGATGTACTGCACCTATAACACATTTTTATTATAGTATGTAGATGAAGATTCATTCATTCATTAAAGAGATATTTTGATCATTATTTGCTTCAGATCTGTTTGTTGACACTTAAAAGGCAACAGGATTTATACAAATGTAAAATATACCTGTAGATTTCCCAAATCTATGTTGCAATCAAATGTCTCATCACATCATTAAAAGAAAAATCTCTTCTGATAGCATAAACCTTGGTAGGTATATTTTTCCTCAATCTACAACAAATAATGATATAACAATACCTCTGTTATGTCTAGTAACAATATCTTGATTTACATTCTTTTCATTCTTATTTCATATTGAATTGATTCTTGTGGATTATCCAGGAGAAACATTAAAAAGTCTTGCATCTTTATATGAGTTTATAATAGATACACACACTTGTAGAAGTTATACATAAAAAAATAACGAACATCGATCAAAATATTCAAAATGCATAGGATCACTCGAACACAGTTACACCTACTCTACTCTGAAAACATCTATGTACCCCTTCGGTGTAGAACAAGCATTGTACTAAAGTTTATGTCAGCTGTCTGTCATTGTCACTGATGTCAGTGTCATACACGAAAATTTAAAAAAACAGAAGAATCTAACCTGAGAATATAACCCAATTCGTGACAAGGCAACGCTGTGACGTCTTATACGGGATCACATAGCAGCATAATAAGGACTTATAGCTTCACTGACCATCAACTGATAGAAAAACAATGTACCTACCAAATTTTGTTGTCAATAGATCTTCTATTGGAACAATTTTATTTAAGCAGCTGACATAGGTTAGCAAAAGAAGTTCCAATATAGCAGCATTCAGCAAAACCTTGAACAAATTGGGAATGAGTTATTACTAATAATTACAGTTACCTTAGAATGTTGAGACTGTATTAATATTCACTTCTATATATACAATACCAAGAATACATACCTAGTTAGTGTGAATATCATCACCATTCACCACTCTATTGTAAAGTCATCTCTGGTATGAAGTATATTATTTGTTCTTTGTGTTAATTTCATGTGGGAATTGTAGAGGCTGATACATCTAATCAGTTATGACTGGGGCTGAGAGAGAAAGATCCTCCAAAAGATACTGAGGGACTGATGTACTGCACCTATAACACATTTTTATTGTAGTATGTAGATGAAGATTCATTCATTCATTAAAGAGATATTTTGATGATTATTTGCTTCAGATCTGTTTGTTGACACTTAAAAGGCAACAGGATTTACACAAATGTAAAATATACCTGTAGATTTCCCAAATCCATGTTGCAAACAAATGTCTCATCACATCATTAAAAGAAAAATCTCTTCTGATAGCATAAACCTTGGTAGGTATATTTTTCCTCAATCTACAACAAATAATGATATAACAATACCTCTGTTATGTCTAGTAACAATATCTTGATTTACATTCTTTTCATTCTTATTTCATATTGAATTGATTCTTGTGGATTATCCAGGAGAAACATTAAAAAGTCTTGCATCTTTATATGAGTTTATAATAGATACACACACTTGTAGAAGTTATACATAAAAAAATAACGAACATCGATCAAAATATTCAAAATGCATATGATCACACGATCACAGTTACACCTACTCTACTCTGAAAACATCTATGTACCCCTTGGTGTAGAACAAGCATTGTACTAAAGTTTATGTCAGCTGTCTGTCATTGTCACTGATGTCAGTGTCATACACGAAAATTTAAAAAAACAGAAGAATCTAACCTGTGAATATAACCTAATTCGTGACAAGGCAACGCTGTGACGTCTTTGACGGGATCACATAGCAGCATAATAAGGATTTATAGCTTCACTGACCATCAACTGATAGAAAAACAATGTACCTACCAAATTTTGTTGTCAAAAAGACATGATTATCCCAGCAGATACTTCTGATTTCCAGGAATTTCAGCTATAGATCTTCTATTGGAACAATTTTATTAAAGCAGCTGACATAGGTTAGCAAAAGAAGTTCCAATATAGCAGCATTCAGCAAAACCTTGAACAAATTGGGAATGAGTTTTTACTAATTATAACAGTTACCTTAGAATGATGAGACTATATCAATATTCACTTCTATCTATACAATACCAAGAATACATACCTAGTTAGTGAAAATATCATCACCATTCACCACTCTATTGTAAAGTCATCTCTGGTATGAAGTATATTATTTGTTCTTTGTTAATTTCATGTGGGAATTGTAGAGGCTGATACATCTAATCAGTTATGGCTGGGGCTGAGAGAAAAAGATCCTCCAAAAGATACTGAGGGACTGATGTACTGCACCTATAACACATTCTTATTATACTATGTAGATGAAGATTCATTCATTCATTAAAGAGATATTCTGATCATTATTTGCTTCAGATCTGTTTGTTGACACTGTTAAAAGGCAACAGGGTTCATACAAATGTAAAATATACCTGTAGATTTCCCAAATCTATGTTGCAATCAAATGTCTCATCACATCATTAATAGGAAAATCTCTTCTGATAGCATAAACCTTGGTAGGTATATCTTTCCTCAATCTACAACAAATAATGATATAACAATACCTCTGTTATGTCTAGTAACCATATCTTGATTTACATTCTTTTCATCCTTATTTCATATTGAATTGATACTTGTGGATTATCCAGGAGGAACATCAAAAAGTCTTGCATCTTTATATGAGTTTATAATAGATACACACACTTGTAGAAGTTATACATAAAAGAATAACGAACATCGATCAAAATATTCAAAATGCATAGGATCACTCGAACACAGTTACACCTACTCTACTCTGAAAACATCTATGTACCCCTTCGGTGTAGAACAAGCATTGTACTAAAGTTTATGTCAGCTGTCTGTCATTGTCACTGATGTCAGTGTCATACACGAAAATTTAAAAAAACAGAAGAATCTAACCTGAGAATATAACCCAATTCGTGACAAGGCAACGCTGTGACGTCTTATACGGGATCACATAGCAGCATAATAAGGACTTATAGCTTCACTGACCATCAACTGATAGAAAAACAATGTACCTACCAAATTTTGTTGTCAATAGATCTTCTATTGGAACAATTTTATTTAAGCAGCTGACATAGGTTAGCAAAAGAAGTTCCAATATAGCAGCATTCAGCAAAACCTTGAACAAATTGGGAATGAGTTATTACTAATAATTACAGTTACCTTAGAATGTTGAGACTGTATTAATATTCACTTCTATATATACAATACCAAGAATACATACCTAGTTAGTGTGAATATCATCACCATTCACCACTCTATTGTAAAGTCATCTCTGGTATGAAGTATATTATTTGTTCTTTGTGTTAATTTCATGTGGGAATTGTAGAGGCTGATACATCTAATCAGTTATGACTGGGGCTGAGAGAGAAAGATCCTCCAAAAGATACTGAGGGACTGATGTACTGCACCTATAACACATTTTTATTGTAGTATGTAGATGAAGATTCATTCATTCATTAAAGAGATATTTTGATGATTATTTGCTTCAGATCTGTTTGTTGACACTTAAAAGGCAACAGGATTTACACAAATGTAAAATATACCTGTAGATTTCCCAAATCCATGTTGCAATTGAATGTCTCATCACATCATTAAAAGAAAAATCTCTTCTGATAGCATAAACCTTAGTAGGTATATCTTTCCTCAATCTACAACAAATAATGATATAACAATACCTCTGTTATGTCTAGTAACCATATCTTGATTTACATACTTTTCATTCATATTTCATTTCAGGATTGTGATATAAAATAATAGAGAATAAATACAATAATAATGCAAAATCCTAACCTCACTTCACTTTGATAGCGATTTAATCAAAACTATCAATGGTTAATACCTGTTTCTATATTTTTTTAGATACATCGAACCTCCCTCTTTCTGTAAATGATCTTGAAATACGTTGAATATTTATAAGACTTCAAAAATTTGCTGGAAAATTTGGAATCGTAACTCGTTTCGCCATCTATGCATTGAACTGAGAACTGGAATATCAGCCATCTATTTTGTTATATTGAACCAAATCTAAATTATAGGTTCCTGTAATCACTTGAACTAGAAGGAAACTGTATGCATTACAGGTTTCTGTGATCACTTGGGTTAGGAGAGAACTGTATGCGGTAGAGGTTTCTGTAACCACTTGGATTAGACGAGAACTGTATGTGTATAAACTGCAAGAGGGTTATGTGATGTCGTCAAAAGATGGCCTTACAAGGCAACGCTGTGACGTCTTTGACGGGATCACATAGCAGCATACTAAGGATTCACTGACCATCAACTGACAGAAAAACAATGTACCTACCAAATTTTGTTGTCAAAAAGAGTCATGATTATCCCAGCAGATACTTCTGATTTCCAGGAATTTCAGCTATAGATCTTCTATTGGAACAATTTTTTTTAAGCAGCTGACATAGGTTAGCAAAAGAAGTTCCAATATAGCAGCATTCAGCAAAACCTTGAACAAATTGGGAATGAGTTATTACTAATAATTACAGTTACCTTAGAATGTTGAGACTGTATTAATATTCACTTCTATATATACAATACCAAGAATACATACCTCTAGTTAGTGTAAATATCATGGTATGAAGTATATTATTTGTTCTTTGTTAATTTCATGTGGGAATTGTAGAGGCTGATACATCTAATCAGTTATGGCTGGGGCTGAGAGAGAAAGATCCTCCAAAAGATACTGAGAGACTGATGTACTGCACCTATAACACATTTTTATTATAGTATGTAGATGAAGATTCATTCATTCATTAAAGAGATATTTTGATCATTATTTGCTTCAGATCTATTTGTTGACACTCAAAAGGCAACAGGATTTATACAAATGTAAAATATACCTGTAGATTTCCCAAATCTATGTTGCAATCAAATGTCTCATCACATCATTAAAAGGAAAATCTCTGCTGACAGCATCAACCTTGTCTTTATCTATTCATCTTTCCTCAATCTGCAACAAATAATGATATAACAATACCTCTGTTATGTCTAGATTTACATACTTTTCATTCTTATTTCATATCAGGATTGTGATATGAAATAATAGAGAATAAATACAATAATAATGCAAAATCCTAACCTCACTTCACTTTGATAGCGATTTATTCAAAACTATCAATGGGTAATACCTGTTTCTACATTTTTTTAAATACATCGAATCTCCCTCTTTCTGTAAATGATCTTGAAATACGTTAAAAATTTATAAGACTTCAAAAATTTGGAATTGTAACTCGTTACGCCATCTATGCATTGAACTGGGAACTGGAATAATTTTGTTATATTGAACCAAATTTCAGTTACAGGTTCCTGTAATCACATGGACTAGAAAGAAACTCTGTGGTACAGGTACGGACATCCAAGAGGTGGCGCCAGTATAGTCCAAATTTGTTAAAAATTTTAATAAAATTGCAAATCATCAATCTTACTTCTCTTCTGCTTCCTCTTCTCCTCGCTGATCTTCTTCCTTCTCTCCTGCTTTCCACCTCCTCCTCTATTCGAAAGGCGCGAGAAGAGAGTGAGCAGTGGGGAGGGGCATGGGGATGGGGGCGGTGAGGGTTGTGGGGGCGGGTTGCGGGAATCGGGGCGGCGGGACTGCGGGGCTGCGGGGCCGGGATAGGGCGGGGTCTGGGTGGGGTGGCGACAGCGGTGGCGGTGGCGACGGCAGCGGTGGCGACGGCGACGCCCCGGCCCCGCAGCCCTCACCCCGCCGCCCCCTGCCCCCTAACCCACACCCACCATCCTCCCCAACCCCCCTTCCCTTTCCCCTTCCCCTCCGCCGCTTACACCCTTTCCCGCACCCGATTCCCTCCATTGGATGGGTGCGGTAAGGGAGTGTGGTTGGGTGGTGAGGAAGAGCGGGAGGAGGGGGGGGTAAGAGGAGGATATAGTGAATGTAGATTGTGAGGGCGGGAGCGACGGGGCAGGGGGCTGCGGGGCCGGGGCCCCGCCGCCACCACCGCCGCCGTCACCACCGCCGCCGCTGTCGCCGCCCCACCCCGACCCCGCCACCCCGGCCCCGCAGTCCCGCAGCCCCTACGCCCCGGTCCCCGCAACCCCCCCCCACCACCCTCCCCGACCCCCTCCCCACCTTCCCCTTCCCCATCCACCCACCCCCTTCCCGCACCTTTCTAGGAGGAGGTTTTGCAGAAGCTTTGGCAGAAAGTTGGTGAAGCTTTGGCAGAAAGTTGGTAAAGCTTAAATAAGAAAACTGCAAAAACAAACAAGTGAAGCTGTCGATTCCAAAAATACCAACAGTCAACAAAAGTTTGATATATCAGCAACCAGCAGTTCCAAATCGAAAATTAATGGAATAATTATTGATTTGTAGATAAAAAAATTTGTTCACTCATACATTAACAGTGTTACAGGGTGTCCATCATATCCATTCTCAAGTCCAATGAGGAATTCATAGTCTACAGGTCCATCATTGGTTGAAAATCATCTTTGTTATGATTATGGGTCTGAAAGGTGTCCATGACGTCTATCCTTGGGTGTTTGAGAAAAAAATTACACCTACTGATTACTGGTGTAATATTCTATCCAGGTTGTTCCTAGATCAGATCTGGAAAATAAAATCTTGATTGATTTTCTTGTTTTATGATTGATTTCAATACCACATTATTCGAATTTTTGACAATACAAGTGCATTCATTCACAGTCATCAACCTGATAAATATGCATATCTTTATTATTAGATACAAATAAATAAACACCAACCTAGAAACTGTAATTCAGATAATACATTTTTCTTCTGAATAATATTGAGAGCTCTTTTATCCTCTTCAGCCAAATTATTACCAAATAAACTGTAGATCACCTCTGTAATAAAGAAAATTAATTCCAACAGATATATTCAGGTTGGGTTGCGAATTAGCATTTCAATTTCGTTGTTTTCAAAAGGTTCTTCAACATAGTTAGATTTGAATGAAGACCTGAAATAAAACTACATAAAAATAATGTTGATAAACATACCTCTCTGAGTTCAAGATTCCTGAAAAAATGGCTGAACCCGTTTTATTACTTCTTATACCGCTACACCTACTTTCTTGAATAACATCATCATCAGGTACATGCATATGATTTAGCTACAACTATACATTTTTTGGAAATCAGCTTCTACAATAAGCCTGTTAATGGTCTCATCAGCACACAAATATGATGGTGTTGACGTCGCCCAATCTCATTCTCAATGAACACAACATGTTCATAACTTTCATCTTCAGCCAGTTTAGCTATTGAATCTGCACAGGATTGTGAAAAATATCATATTTAAGCTTCAAGCAGATCACAGTCTTCCTCACAGGGTAGCTATAGACGTCACTTCACTGAAAAAGGGGAAAAATTACAAGCTGCAGAAGAATAACGTCAATCTCTGAATACAGAAAAATGTACAAGCTATATACACTCATTCTTTCAATGTAAAATTTAATCATTCATTATTATATAACATATTGTATTTGTGATTTCAAAATAAATAAATGTATTATAATCTATACGATCCCTCTACTGTAGGTACCTTAAAATAAGAGGGGAAAAAGGATCCTGAACAAATCAATTCTGGGTATCGTATTCTACTTTTTATTTGGTTCAACGATATACTCCGGTATAACAAGCGTTTGTGAAGATATAATTCCTAGAACGGGAGAGAAACATGCATATACCTACGTCATGGGTAATATCCCGACAACATGGCGTAAACGATTTTCTCAAATGTATAATTACATTAAATTTCAGCTTACAGATACAGCAAAAGCTAGAATATAAAAGGGCTTACCTAGACCAGGCGGTCACTCCAATTCAATGAAGATAAACCAAAAGCCTTTTTGGCTCTAAGAAAAATGTATTTCACAAAGTGGAAACACGGCGTTCATCAATTTCGCATGTCTTTCGTAAAAACCTCTTATCCTTCCCAATTTCGCGATAAAAATCGAGTGCTATAGTTTTTGTGAGCGTGGTATCGCATTTACACACTAAAAAAAAAAAACGTAGTAAATTCAAAAACGGTCACACTGACGCCCTCTAGTTAATAGCGGTTCAAGCATACTTATTAAAACTACAAGAACGCTGCAACATCGAACGACGTCAAGTGGTGGATTTGGAGAAAATAGAAAATCAAAACAGAGCGCTGCACAGTCGCTGGTCATTTAACCAAACACTAACTAAACTAAATTAAATGAATTTGGAAATTAAATAAGAAATAATACACACACAGAACAACCCGTGAGAAACCGTTATTTTTTCAACCTGACAAGATCAGTTACTTAATCATTGCCTATATCTTTTGGTTTTAGTTTCCTTGTTCGCATTGATCTCAAGTGAAACTCAGGAACTCACTCTTAAATCTTTCAAATAAAAAATGCAAATACCTATTTCTTCATCCAAAAATCCAAAATACTTCTACATAAAGATGTTATGCACAATGAACAAAATGTAGAAATTTGTAAACGAAAACACACCACTCCTTCAATCTATGACTAGATCAGACACTTTTATTATTCGCAGGTTGAACGTAGACTGACTAATACAATTCCGTTTTATACCATATTATATCATCTACTAAAAAACGTATGAATCACTCAACGATAACCGGGTGATTCAGTAAGGGTAACGAGGGACTGTATCTCAGTACCTAACTAACAGTCGTGGAAGTTTGGGGGAAAAATCCTTCAAGGGAAATCGGCCAAGAAAAATTGCTGGAAATATTTTTTATCTCGATACGTCCACCGCTAGGGGGCATAATAGCTTCAATCGTATACAAAATTGATTTTTTTCAGAAATTTTTCTATACCGGGTGTAACAGCAGGATCATATGGTACACCCTATGGACATGCTATGAACATCATAAGTGTCACTTTTTGACCTACAAATGATTTTTTTTCCGGTTTCGCCGGAAGTGATCCAACTCTCGATTTTTAAATGGAACACAATATTATTACATTTCAAACGTCAACATTTTTTAAAATTCAATTTTTAGTTTTCCATTTAGGTGTGGCATGATGGTTCCGATTTATTCCAATTGATCCGTCTAATGCTAGAAAAATCTAAATCCCGTCAAAAATACTGAATTGCGTTTTTTATGAGCAAATAAAGTTCATCGTAGTCGATTTTGAGTTGAAACTCATTTTTTTCAAATGGAACCATATTAGTACTGCCAATAAGAAATTTATTCATAGCTGGTAATAAAATGTGCGATAAATACAATGGAAATTTCAAATAAAAGAAAATAAGAAAATAAAAATATTGAAAATTTTGACGTTTAAAATGTCACTTATTTGATATCATTGGATTCAGAAAATTTTGCAGATTTCAGAAATGCAATAATATACAGAGTGTTTCATTCAAAAATTGAAAGTTGGTATGAAAAACAAATCATTTGTAGGTCAAAAAGTGACGCTTATTATGTTCATACTACTACTCTACTCTGAAAACATCTATGTACCCCTTCGGTGTAGAACAAGCATTGTAATAAAGTTTATGTCAGCTGTCTATCATTGTCACTGATGTCAGTGTCATACACGAAAATTTAAAAAACAGAAGAATCTAACCTGTGAATATAACCTAATTCGTGACAAGGCAACGCTGTGACGTCTTTGACGGGATCACATAGCAGCATAATAAGGATTTATAGCTTCACTGACCATCAACTGATAGAAAAACAATGTACCTACCAAATTTTGTTGTCAAAAAGACTCATGATTATCCCAGCAGATACTTCTGATTTCCAGGAATTTCAGCTATAGATCTTCTATTGGAACAATTTTATTTAAGCAGCTGACATAGGTTAGCAAAAGAAGTTCCAATATAGCAGCATTCAGCAAAACCTTGAACAAATTGAAAATGAGTTATTGCTAATTATTACAGTTACCTTAGAATGTTGAGACTGTATTAATATTCACTTCTATCTATACAATACCAAGAATACATACCTAGTTAGTGAAAATATCATCACCATTCACCACTCTATTGTAAAGTCATCTCTGGTATGAAATATATTATTTGTTCTTTGTAAATTTCATGTGGGAATTGTAGAGGCTGATACATCTAATCAGTTATGGCTGGGGCTGAGAGAGAAAGATCCTCCAAAAGATACTGAGGGACTGATGTACTGCACCTATAACACATTCTTATTATACTATGTAGATGAAGATTCATTCATTCATTAAAGAGATATTTTGATGATTATTTGCTTCAGATCTGTTTGTTGACACTTAAAAGGCAACAGGATTTACACAAATGTAAAATATACCTGTAGAATTCCCAAATCCATGTTGCAATCAAATGTCTCATCACATCATTAAAAGAAAAATCTCTTCTGATAGCATAAACCTTGGTAGGTATATCTTTTCTCAATCTACAACAGACTACAACAAATAATGATATAACAATACCTCTGTTATGTCTAGTAACAATATCTTGATTTACATTCTTTTCATTCTTATTTCATATTGAATTGATTCTTGTGGATTATCCAGGAGGAACATTAAAGTCTTGCATCTTTATATGAGTTTATAATAGATACACACACTTGTAGAAGTTATACATAAAAGAATAACGAACAACGATCAAAATATTCAAAATGCATAGGATCACTCGATCACAGTTACACCTACTCTACTCTGAAAACATCTATGTACCCCTTCGGTGTAGAACAAGCATTGTACTTAAGTTTATGTCAGCTGTCTGTCATTGTCACTGATGTCAGTGTCATACACGAAAATTTAAAAAAACAGAAGAATCTAACCTGAGAATATAACCCAATTCGTGACAAGGCAACGCTGTGACGTCTTTTACGGGATCACATAGCAGCATAATAAGGATTTATAGCTTCACTGACCATCAACTAATAGAAAAACAATGTACCTACCAAATTTTGTTGTCAAAAAGACTCATGATTATCCCAGCAGATACTTCTGATTTCCAGGAATTTCAGCTATAGATCTATTGGAACAATTTTATTAAAGCAGCTGACATAGGTTAGCAAAAGAAGTTCCAATATAGCAGCATTCAGAAAAACCTTGAACAAATTGGGAATTATTTATTACTTATTATAACAGTTACCTTAGAATGATGAGACTATACTAATATTCACTTCTATCTATACATACCTAGTGAAAATATCATCACCATTCACCACTCTATAATGAAGTCATCTCTGGTATAAAGTATATTTGTTCTTTGTGTTAATTTCATGTGGGAATTGTAGAGGCTGATACATCTAATCAGTTATGGCTGGGGCTGAGAGAGAAAGATCCTCCAAAAGATACTGAGGGACTGATGTACTGCACCTATAACACATTCTTATTATAGTATGAAGATTCATTCATTCATTAAAGAGATATTCTGATCATTATTTGCTTCAGATCTGTTTGTTGACACTGTTAAAAGGCAACAGGATTCATACAAATGTAAAATATACCTGTAGATTTCCCAAATCCATGTTGCAATCAAATGTCTCATCACATCATTAAAAGAAAAATCTCTTCTGATAGCATAAACCTTGGTAGGTATATTTTTCCTCAATCTACAACAAATAATGATATAACAATACCTCTGTTATGTCTAGTAACAATATCTTGATTTACATTCTTTTCATTCTTATTTCATATTGAATTGATTCTTGTGGATTATCCAGGAGAAACATTAAAAAGTCTTGCATCTTTATATGAGTTTATAATAGATACACACACTTGTAGAAGTTATACATAAAAAAATAACGAACATCGATCAAAATATTCAAAATGCATAGGATCACAGGATCACAGTTACACCTACTCTACTCTGAAAACATCTATGTACCCCTTCGGTGTAGAACAAGCATTGTACTTAAGTTTATGTCAGCTGTCTGTCATTGTCACTGATGTCAGTGTCATACACGAAAATTTAAAAAAACAGGAGAATCTAACCTGAGAATATAACCCAATTCGTGACAAGGCAACGCTGTGACGTCTTATACGGGATCACATAGCAGCATAATAAGGACTTATAGCTTCACTGACCATCAACTAATAGAAAAACAATGTACCTACCAAATTTTGTTGTCAAAAAGACTCATGATTATCCCAGCAGATACTTCTGATTTCCAGGAATTTCAGCTATAGATCTATTGGAACAATTTTATTAAAGCAGCTGACATAGGTTAGCAAAAGAAGTTCCAATATAGCAGCATTCAGAAAAACCTTGAACAAATTGGGAATTATTTATTACTTATTATAACAGTTACCTTAGAATGATGAGACTATACTAATATTCACTTCTATCTATACATACCTAGTGAAAATATCATCACCATTCACCACTCTATAATGAAGTCATCTCTGGTATAAAGTATATTTGTTCTTTGTGTTAATTTCATGTGGGAATTGTAGAGGCTGATACATCTAATCAGTTATGGCTGGGGCTGAGAGAGAAAGATCCTCCAAAAGATACTGAGGGACTGATGTACTGCACCTATAACACATTCTTATTATAGTATGAAGATTCATTCATTCATTAAAGAGATATTCTGATCATTATTTGCTTCAGATCTGTTTGTTGACACTGTTAAAAGGCAACAGGATTCATACAAATGTAAAATATACCTGTAGATTTCCCAAATCCATGTTGCAATCAAATGTCTCATCACATCATTAAAAGAAAAATCTCTTCTGATAGCATAAACCTTGGTAGGTATATTTTTCCTCAATCTACAACAAATAATGATATAACAATACCTCTGTTATGTCTAGTAACAATATCTTGATTTACATTCTTTTCATTCTTATTTCATATTGAATTGATTCTTGTGGATTATCCAGGAGAAACATTAAAAAGTCTTGCATCTTTATATGAGTTTATAATAGATACACACACTTGTAGAAGTTATACATAAAAAAATAACGAACATCGATCAAAATATTCAAAATGCATAGGATCACAGGATCACAGTTACACCTACTCTACTCTGAAAACATCTATGTACCCCTTCGGTGTAGAACAAGCATTGTACTTAAGTTTATGTCAGCTGTCTGTCATTGTCACTGATGTCAGTGTCATACACGAAAATTTAAAAAAACAGAAGAATCTAACCTGAGAATATAACCCAATTCGTGACAAGGCAACGCTGTGACGTCTTATACGGGATCACATAGCAGCATAATAAGGACTTATAGCTTCACTGACCATCAACTAATAGAAAAACAATGTACCTACCAAATTTTGTTGTCAAAAAGACTCATGATTATCCCAGCAGATACTTCTGATTTCCAGGAATTTCAGCTATAGATCTATTGGAACAATTTTATTAAAGCAGCTGACATAGGTTAGCAAAAGAAGTTCCAATATAGCAGCATTCAGAAAAACCTTGAACAAATTGGGAATTATTTATTACTTATTATAACAGTTACCTTAGAATGATGAGACTATACTAATATTCACTTCTATCTATACATACCTAGTGAAAATATCATCACCATTCACCACTCTATAATGAAGTCATCTCTGGTATAAAGTATATTTGTTCTTTGTGTTAATTTCATGTGGGAATTGTAGAGGCTGATACATCTAATCAGTTATGGCTGGGGCTGAGAGAGAAAGATCCTCCAAAAGATACTGAGGGACTGATGTACTGCACCTATAACACATTTTTATTATAGTATGTAGATGAAGATTCATTCATTCATTAAAGAGATATTTTGATCATTATTTGCTTCAGATCTGTTTGTTGACACTTAAAAGGCAACAGGATTTATACAAATGTAAAATATACCTGTAGATTTCCCAAATCTATGTTGCAATCAAATGTCTCATCACATCATTAAAAGAAAAATCTCTTCTGATAGCATAAACCTTGGTAGGTATATTTTTCCTCAATCTACAACAAATAATGATATAACAATACCTCTGTTATGTCTAGTAACAATATCTTGATTTACATTCTTTTCATTCTTATTTCATATTGAATTGATTCTTGTGGATTATCCAGGAGAAACATTAAAAAGTCTTGCATCTTTATATGAGTTTATAATAGATACACACACTTGTAGAAGTTATACATAAAAAAATAACGAACATCGATCAAAATATTCAAAATGCATAGGATCACTCGAACACAGTTACACCTACTCTACTCTGAAAACATCTATGTACCCCTTCGGTGTAGAACAAGCATTGTACTAAAGTTTATGTCAGCTGTCTGTCATTGTCACTGATGTCAGTGTCATACACGAAAATTTAAAAAAACAGAAGAATCTAACCTGAGAATATAACCCAATTCGTGACAAGGCAACGCTGTGACGTCTTATACGGGATCACATAGCAGCATAATAAGGACTTATAGCTTCACTGACCATCAACTGATAGAAAAACAATGTACCTACCAAATTTTGTTGTCAATAGATCTTCTATTGGAACAATTTTATTTAAGCAGCTGACATAGGTTAGCAAAAGAAGTTCCAATATAGCAGCATTCAGCAAAACCTTGAACAAATTGGGAATGAGTTATTACTAATAATTACAGTTACCTTAGAATGTTGAGACTGTATTAATATTCACTTCTATATATACAATACCAAGAATACATACCTAGTTAGTGTGAATATCATCACCATTCACCACTCTATTGTAAAGTCATCTCTGGTATGAAGTATATTATTTGTTCTTTGTGTTAATTTCATGTGGGAATTGTAGAGGCTGATACATTTAATCAGTTATGACTGGGGCTGAGAGAGAAAGATCCTCCAAAAGATACTGAGGGACTGATGTACTGCACCTATAACACATTTTTATTGTAGTATGTAGATGAAGATTCATTCATTCATTAAAGAGATATTTTGATGATTATTTGCTTCAGATCTGTTTGTTGACACTTAAAAGGCAACAGGATTTACACAAATGTAAAATATACCTGTAGATTTCCCAAATCCATGTTGCAATCAAATGTCTCATCACATCATTAAAAGAAAAATCTCTTCTGATAGCATAAACCTTGGTAGGTATATTTTTCCTCAATCTACAACAAATAATGATATAACAATACCTCTGTTATGTCTAGTAACAATATCTTGATTTACATTCTTTTCATTCTTATTTCATATTGAATTGATTCTTGTGGATTATCCAGGAGAAACATTAAAAAGTCTTGCATCTTTATATGAGTTTATAATAGATACACACACTTGTAGAAGTTATACAAAAAAAAATAACGAACATCGATCAAAATATTCAAAATGCATAGGATCACACGATCACAGTTACACCTACTCTACTCTGAAAACATCTATGTACCCCTTGGTGTAGAACAAGCATTGTACTAAAGTTTATGTCAGCTGTCTGTCATTGTCACTGATGTCAGTGTCATACACGAAAATTTAAAAAAACAGAAGAATCTAACCTGTGAATATAACCTAATTCGTGACAAGGCAACGCTGTGACGTCTTTGACGGGATCACATAGCAGCATAATAAGGATTTATAGCTTCACTGACCATCAACTGATAGAAAAACAATGTACCTACCAAATTTTGTTGTCAAAAAGACATGATTATCCCAGCAGATACTTCTGATTTCCAGGAATTTCAGCTATAGATCTTCTATTGGAACAATTTTATTAAAGCAGCTGACATAGGTTAGCAAAAGAAGTTCCAATATAGCAGCATTCAGCAAAACCTTGAACAAATTGGGAATGAGTTTTTACTAATTATAACAGTTACCTTGGAATGATGAGACTATATTAATATTCACTTCTATCTATACAATACCAAGAATACATACCTAGTTAGTGAAAATATCATCACCATTCACCACTCTATTGGAAAGTCATCTCTGGTATGAAGTATATTATTTGTTCTTTGTTAATTTCATGTGGGAATTGTAGAGGCTGATACATCTAATCAGTTATGGCTGGGGCTGAGAGAGAAAGATCATCCAAAAGATACTGAGGGACTGATGTACTGCACCTATAACACATTCTTATTATAGTATGTAGATGAAGATTCATTCATCCATTAAAGAGATATTCTGATCATTATTTGCTTCAGATCTGTTTGTTGACACTGTTAAAAGGCAACAGGATTCATACAAATGTAAAATATACCTGTAGATTTCCCAAATCCATGTTGCAATCAAATGTCTCATCACAAAATTAATAGAAAAATCTCTTCTGATAGCATAAACCATGGTAGGTATATCTTTCCTCAATCTACAACAGACTACAACAAATAATGATATAACAATACCCCTGTTATGTCTAGTAACCATATCTTGATTTACATTTTTTTCATTCTTATTTCATATTGAATTGATACTTGTGGATTATCCAGGAGGAACATTAAAAAGTCTTGCATCTTTATATGAGTTTATAATAGATACACACACTTGTACAAGTTATACATAAAAGAATAACGAACATCGATCAAAATATTCAAAATGCATAGGATCACTCGATCACAGTTACACCTACTCTACTCTGAAAACATCTATGTACCCCTTCGGTGTAGAACAAGCATTGTACTAAAGTTTATGTCAGCTGTCTGTCATTGTCACTGATGTCAGTGTCATACACGAAAATTTAATAAAACAGAAGAATCTAACCTGTGAATATAACCTAATTCGTGACAAGGCAACGCTGTGACGTCTTTGACGGGATCACATAGCAGCATAATAAGGACTTATAGCTTCACTGACCATCAACTGATAGAAAAACATTGTACCTACCAAATCTTGTTGTCAAAAAGACTCATGATTATCCCAGCAGATACTTAGATACTTCTGATTTCCAGGAATTTCAGCTATAGAGCTTCTATTGGAACAATTTTATTAAAGCAGCTGACATGGGTTAGCAAAGGAAGTTCCAATATAGCAGTATTCAGCAAAACCTTGAACAAATTGGGAATGAGTTATTACTAATTATTACAGTTACCTTAGAATTATGAGACTATACTAATATTCACTTCTATCTATACCTGATCTATACATACCTAGTTAGTGAAAATATCACCACCATTCACCACTCTATTATGAAGTCATCTCTGGTATAAAGTATATTTGTTCTTTGTGTTAGTTTCATGTGGGAATTGTAGAGGCTGATACATCTAATCAGTTATGACTGGGGCTGAGAGAGAAAGATCCTCCAAAAGATACTGAGGGACTGATGTACTGCACCTATAACACATTTTTATTATAGTATGTAGATGAAGATTCATTCATCTGTTTGTTGACACTGTTAAAAGGCAACAGGGTTCATACAAATGTAATATACCTGTAGATTTCCCAAATCTATGTTGCAATCAAATTTCTCATCACATCATTAAAAGGAAAATCTCTTCTGATAGCATAAACCTTGGTAGGTATATCTTTCCTCAATCTACAACAGACTACAACAAATAATGATATAACAATACCTCTGTTATGTCTAGTAACCATATCTTGATTTACATTCTTTTCATTCTTATTTCATATTGAATTGATACTTGTGGATTATCCAGGAGGAACATCAAAAAGTCTTGCATCTTTATATGAGTTTATAATAGATACACACACTTGTAGAAGTTATACATAAAAGAATAACGAACATCGATCAAAATATTCAAAATGCATAGGATCACTCGAACACAGTTACACCTACTCTACTCTGAAAACATCTATGTACCCCTTCGGTGTAGAACAAGCATTGTACTAAAGTTTATGTCAGCTGTCTGTCATTGTCACTGATGTCAGTGTCATACACGAAAATTTAAAAAAACAGAAGAATCTAACCTGAGAATATAACCCAATTCGTGACAAGGCAACGCTGTGACGTCTTTTACGGGATCACATAGCAGCATAATAAGGACTTATAGCTTCACTGACCATCAACTGATAGAAAAACAATGTACCTACCAAATTTTGTTGTCAAAAAGACTCATGATTATCCCAGCAGATACTTCTGATTTCCAGGAATTTCAGCTATAGATCTTCTATTGGAACAATTTTATATAAGCAGCTGACATAGGTTAGCAATAGAAGTTCCAATATAGCAGCATTCAGCAAAACCTTGAACAAATTGGGAATGAGTTATTACTAATTATTACAGTTACCTTAGAATGTTGAGACTGTATTAATATTCACTTCTATATATACAATACCAAAAATACATACCTAGTTAGTGAAAATATCATCACCATTCACCACTCTATTGTAAAGTCATCTCTGGTATGAAGTATATTATTTGTTCTTTGTTGATTTCATGTGGGAATTGTAGAGGCTGATACATCTAATCAGTTATGGCTGGGGCTGAGAGAGAAAGATCCTCCAAAAGATACTGAGGGACTGATGTACTGCACCTATAACACATTCTTATTATAGTATGTAGATGAAGATTCATTCATCCATTAAAGAGATATTCTGATCATTATTTGCTTCAGATCTGTTTGTTGACACTGTAAAAAGGCAACAGGAATCATACAAATGTAAAATATACCTGTAGATTTCCCAAATCCATGTTGCAATCGAATGTCTCATCACATCATGAAAAGAAAAATCTCTTCTGATAGCATAAACCTTAGTAGGTATATCTTTCCTCAATCTACAACAAATAATGATATAACAATACCTCTGTTATGTCTAGTAACCATATCTTGATTTACATACTTTTCATTCATATTTCATTTCAGGATTGTGATATAAAATAATAGAGAATAAATACAATAATAATGCAAAATCCTAACCTCACTTCACTTTGATAGCGATTTAATCAAAACTATCAATGGTTAATACCTGTTTCTATATTTTTTTAGATACATCGAACCTCCCTCTTTCTGTAAATGATCTTGAAATACGTTGAATATTTATAAGACTTCAAAAATTTGCTGGAAAATTTGGAATCGTAACTCGTTTCGCCATCTATGCATTGAACTGAGAACTGGAATATCAGCCATCTATTTTGTTATATTGAACCAAATCTAAATTATAGGTTCCTGTAATCACTTGAACTAGAAGGAAACTGTATGCATTACAGGTTTCTGTGATCACTTGGGTTAGGAGAGAACTGTATGCGGTAGAAGTTTCTGTAACCACTTGGATTAGACGAGAACTGTATGTGTATAAACTGCAAGAGGGTTATGTGATGTCGTCAAAAGATGGCCTTACAAGGCAACGCTGTGACGTCTTTGACGGGATCACATAGCAGCATACTAAGGATTCACTGACCATCAACTGACAGAAAAACAATGTACCTACCAAATTTTGTTGTCAAAAAGAGTCATGATTATCCCAGCAGATACTTCTGATTTCCAGGAATTTCAGCTATAGATCTTCTATTGGAACAATTTTATTGAAGCAGCTGACATAGGTTAGCAAAAGAAGTTCCAATATAGCAGCATTCAGCAAAACCTTGAACAAATTGGGAATGAGTTATTACTAATTACAGTTACCTTAGAATGATGAGACTATACTTTTGGTTATTTCATGTGGGAATTGTAGAGGCTGATACATCTAATCAGTTATGGGCTGAAAGAGAAAGATCATCCAAAAGATACTGAGGGACTGATGTACTGCACCTATAACACATTCTTATTATAGTATGTAGATGAAGATTCATTCATCCATTAAAGAGATATTCTGATCATTATTTGCTTCAGATCTGTTTGTTGACACTGTTAAAAGGCAACAGGATTCATACAAATGTAAAATATACCTGTAGATTTCCCAAATCCATGTTGCAATCAAATGTCTCATCACAAAATTAATAGAAAAATCTCTTCTGATAGCATAAACCATGGTAGGTATATCTTTCCTCAATCTACAACAGACTACAACAAATAATGATATAACAATACCCCTGTTATGTCTAGTAACCATATCTTGATTTACATTTTTTTCATTCTTATTTCATATTGAATTGATACTTGTGGATTATCCAGGAGGAACATTAAAAAGTCTTGCATCTTTATATGAGTTTATAATAGATACACACACTTGTACAAGTTATACATAAAAGAATAACGAACATCGATCAAAATATTCAAAATGCATAGGATCACTCGAACACAGTTACACCTACTCTACTCTGAAAACATCTATGTACCCCTTCGGTGTAGAACAAGCATTGTACTAAAGTTTATGTCAGCTGTCTGTCATTGTCACTGATGTCAGTGTCATACACGAAAATTTAAAAAAACAGAAGAATCTAACCTGAGAATATAACCCAATTCGTGACAAGGCAACGGGAGAGTGGTTAGAATTTGGAAGCACGTGGAAAAATTGAGAATTTGAGCAATAATTTGAGTAGAAAGTGAACAAAACACCGTACATCAACTGTAAGTAGGAACAGATTAGTAAATCTAGCTTATCCTGCCCTATCCTTGCTTTAAACATAGCTAATCCCAACACCTAACCCTAGAGTTTAAAACAGCATGGATGACGAAACTGGGGGCCGAAATGGGCCCCCAGATAAACCCCCAGATAAACGCAAAGCTTATACATATAAGTATACAGACAAAAAACCCTACATAGTCATTGTTGAAAGTAAAAGTCAACAACTTGGCAATTTCCATCCGATGGCTTTTGGAAGGCTCCTGAGGACAAATAAAGTTGAGGGCGTCTACAAAATCACCAAGAAAGGTAAGAATAGAGTAGGTATTGAATTTATAACATCGAAAAACGCCAATGATTTTCTGAACCATAAAATACATCAAGATGCGAACTATGAAGCCTATATACCATCAAACCTAGTCACCTGTAAAGGGGTGGCAAGGGGCATAGATATAGCAGCTACAGTGGAAGAGATTATCAAGGAAGGGAAAGCAGCAGTAAAGATACTAGAAGCAAGAAGAATAAACAGAAGAGTAGTATCAAGAGATGGAAACATCAGCTATGAACCAACAGAATCTGTTGTAATAACATTTGAAGGTACACAGATACCATCATCAATAGAATTAAACTGGTATGATGCTAGAGTACAAGTCTATGTAGGGCCAGTTATGCAATGCACACATTGCTTACGTTATGGGCACAATCAAAAACAATGTAGAAGCAAAAAAAGATGCAGTAAATGTGCAGAAGAGCATAAAGAAGAAGAATGTAACAGTGAGCCAAAATGTTTATACTGTAAGGGCCAACATGAAACAACAGATAGGAAAAAATGCCCAGAAGCAGAAAGACAAAAAAACATCAAAGAAACCATGGTATTTGAGAACCTATCATATTATGAAGCAAGGAAAAAATTTCCAGCAGAACATGACAACACCAAGGAGGTAGAGTACAGAGCAGACCCAAGAGATTATCCGAAAATGAGAACATCAGGCAACCAAAATGATATTATCACAATTGCAGAAAGACAGGCAAATTCTAGTATACCAAGGACACAAACTAAATACTCACAGATAGTGAAAAAAAAGAAGAGGGGACCTTCATCACCACTTCCATATGACCAAGAGGCACACAAAGCATGTCTTACTCCCTCACCTTGTAGAGTATCAATACCAGGACCACCAAGTATGAGACTGAGGAGAGATGAAACTGAAGGACAAATGGAAGAGGACACAATAGAGGTAATAAACATAATGGAGTTAATGAGAAACATAATAAGTCAGATAAGAATACCAGAAAACCATAAAAAAGAAATACTTAAACAAATCAGAAAAATCACACAAGATGATAACTCACAGGCAACCGGCGTGGCACAAATATATCAAAATGAACCAAACAATTATGGATCTCCAAACTCAAACACAAATGAGGACTTCTTCTAAGGAAGAATTGAACATAATACAATGGAACATTTGCAGTTTGAATAATAAATACAATGAACTAATAAATATTTTATGTAGTATAAAACCAGATGTAATACTACTGAACGAAACACTTTTGAAACCAGAAAAAGACATCAATATAAAATTTCACACAATAATAAGACAAGACCGCAGAGATGGATGGGGAGGAATAGCCATATTAATTAACAAAGCAATACCTTATAAAAAAGTTGACATACAACTCAACATACCAGCAAGATGCCAAGTAATGGCAATAAAAATAAAGGATCTGACTATAGCCACTGTGTACTGCCCACCTGATATATACCTTTCCACAAGAAACATAAATAGATTATTTGAAGAACTGGAACAACCATTCATTATCATGGGGGACATAAATGCCCAACACCCAGTATGGGGATCTGGGACAAGTAATGAAAAAGGCAATAATATGATAGAGTCTATCCGAACAAACAACTTGGTATTTCTAAATGACGGCACCAGAACACGAATAACACCACCACACCAAAACAAAAGTTGTCCAGACCTAACAGTTTGTACACCAGATGTAGCATTAGCAAGCACATGGAACACAGTAGAAGATACAGGTACAAGTGACCATGTACCAATACAATGTCGGATTAGTTATGGAAAAGGGTCAATACAACATAAACATAAACCAATATCAAGATGGAATACAAAGAAAGCAGACTGGAAACAATACTTCCTTAGGTATGATACAGAACAACATTATGATAATTATGAAGAACTTATGACAGAGATCAACAGAGTTGCAGAACAGAGTATCCCAAAGACAAAAATTAGTATAGGAGGTAGGAAAATTATAAGGAAACCTCAGTGGTGGAATGATAACTGTGAAAATATATCTAAAGAGAGAAGCAGGGCATTGAAAGAATATAAAAACAACTGCAGTGAAGAAAATTACATTAATTACAAAAGAATAACAGCAAAATCCAGAAGAATACTCAAACAAAGGAAAAAAGAAAACTTCAGAGAATTTACAGAATCAATTGATAGAAATACACCAATAGCAAAAGTATGGAAAGTTATAAGAGCTTTCTCTAATGGAGCAACTAATAACAGGAACCATGTAACAGAAAACGAAGAATGGGTAGGAAATATGTTAGACCAGATAGCACCACCTTATATCCCGTGGGATGCAGAAATTGAATACAATAACATCACAGAGGAGAAACCATTCAGCTTGGATGAATTAAATTTAGCCTTGGAGAACAGAAAGGACACAGCACCAGGAATGGACAACATAACGTACAGCATGATACAAAATATGCCACCAGTAATGAAAATTAAACTTCTGAAGATATACAATAAAATATTGAAAGGAGAATGTAGAATACCAACGGAATGGAAAACACAAATAATAGTACCAACGTTGAAACAAGGAAAAGACCCAAATCAACATGAAAGTTACAGAGCCCTAGTATTATCATCTTGCATGTGTAAACTGCTTGAAAATATGGTTAAAACAAGACTTGACTACATACTGGAAAAAAATAAATATTTTCATAAAATGCAAAATGGCTTCAGAAAGGGCACAGGAGTCACAGAATGCACAACATGGTTGTCCACAGTTATATATAAAAATTTAACTATAAACAATAAAACAATAGTGGTTTTTCTAGATATATCGGCAGCATACGATAATGTAATCATCCCCAAATTAACTGAAATCTTGAACAGAACAGGAATTGCAGCAAATATCATATCACTCATTAAAAACCTGCTAGAGCAAAGAAAAATATATATAAGATCACCAAACACAGGGACATTAAAAGGACCACAATGGACCAACAGAGGACTCTTACAAGGATCACCATTAAGCCCATTACTCTTCAATATATACACAGCATCACTAGCAGCAACAACTGGAGGGGATGTTGAAATAATACAGTATGCTGATGACATAGCAGTAGTGAGTTCCCATCAGAATCTGAATATGTGCATCAACCAAATAGAAGGGGCATTAAGCAATATACAAGAATGGCTAAGTGAACATGGCCTCACAGTCTCAACAAATAAAACTAAAGCGATATCATTCAGCAGAGGCATACTCAGGACACCACTACCAGAAATACATATAGATGACCACAATATAGAATGGTGCAATAACTTCAAATACCTAGGGGTAATATTCGACAGCCATATGCGTTGGACAAAACAAATAGAACACATGTGCAACAAAGCAGAAAGATCAATAAACGTGATGAAATCTATAACGAGAACATGGTGGGGCTCAGACCCGAAAATATTACACAACATTTATAAGGCTATGGTGCGCACACATCTAGAGTATGGAATACTCTGCATATTCAAAACATCCAAAGCCAACTGGGGAAAATTAGATAGGATACAGTACCAGGCATTACGGATAATAACAGGTTGTATGAGATCCACACCAACGAATGCACTAATGGGAGAAACTGCAGAAACCACTTTGGAAATACGGAGACAGTGGTTAAGTGCAAAACAAACACTGAAATGGGTAGCACAAAATGAAAGCATGTCATCTATGATAATAAATTTCTATGGGATATACAATGAGGATTTACCCTACTGGAGAAATACAATAGCACCTACAATCATGGAAGGAATAGACACTGCACTACAATACACGGACTCCCTAGGCATAACAAGGAACGCACCATGTTACAATTACAAATTTGAAGCACAGATCAGGAACATAGACTGGACTGATACAAGAATTGAAAAATTCGGGAAGAACTGTGAAGAACAATTTCAGGAATTTTACCATAGCAAATATCCAAATCATAGCAAAATATTCACTGACGCTTCACTAGACCCAATTAACGGAAACTGTGGAATGGGGATATACCATGAAACAAGGGGAATTATCATAAAATGTAAATTAAGGAAAAACACAGGAATTTGTACTGCAGAAATTCTAGCCATTCACAGAGCAGTGAATTTGGCAGTGGAAGAAGGAAAACCAACGATAATTATATCGGATTCAAAAAGTGCCTTACAAAAAATAGCAAAACCAGGGATTGACCCAAAATGTTCAGAAAGTGTCCTTAAAACCAAAGAGAGCCTTCATCAAGCAAAGGACCTAAACATAGAAATAATACTGATGTGGGTACCAAGCCATTCGGGAATAAAAGGAAATGAAATAGCAGATGAAGCGGCAACAGAAGGAAGAAATATGCAGAACTGCAACATGAATAGATTACATTTCACAGATATATTAAATCAAATTAAAGACGACTGTTGGAAACAATGGAAAAATATCTACAGACATATGGGGACAATAAAAGGAAGGAATTATCTTGAAATTTTAGAAGAACCGACAAAAACACCATGGTTTCACAATATAAAATATAAGACAAGGGGACAAATAACCACAATGTGTAGAATGAGAACGGGTCACTGTTTAACACCCCAACATTTGTACAAAATCAAAATAAAAGACAACCCTAACTGTGAGTGCGGAGAATTTGGAGACCTTAATCATTTAATTCTTGGATGCACTAGAAAAGAACGAGAAAATAATGAACTATACAAGAAATTAGTGAAAATTATAAAAGGTCCAATAAACATGAATGATGTCCTTAGGAAACCCACAACTGAATTAAGTAGAATTATAGTAAATCACCTAGCAGAAAACAATATGAAAATTTGAATGCATGGCTTAGCATGACATAGACCGCCAATAATCAGCAATGCTTGCTTCTATGCTTTTACAGGTTTTAATGAATTATATAATTAAAATCAACAAACGTCTCTTTCAGAAACCCTACCAAATCCTTCACACCCGGCGCAACCCCCTGTGAAAGTTCTGGATACGCCACAGAACGAGAAGAGTCTTAAATTAACCTTTGTATAACCTATTTCCCCCCCAAAAAACTTGAAGGGCATGGGCTAGATCCCAGATGCACCACCGGTGCGCTCTTCAAAAACAAAAAAAAAAAGAAAGGAGAAACAAAACTTGGCTGGATGTCCTTATGGGACAAGAGGCCAATAAAGAAGAAGAAGAAGAAGAAGAAGACAAGGCAACGCTGTGACGTCTTTTACGGGATCACATAGCAGCATAATAAGGACTTATAGCTTCACTGACCATCAACTGATAGAAAAACAATGTACCTACCAAATTTTGTTGTCAAAAAGACTCATGATTATCCCAGCAGATACTTCTGATTTCCAGGAATTTCAGCTATAGATCTTCTATTGGAACAATTTTTTTTAAGCAGCTGACATAGGTTAGCAAAAAAGTTCCAATATAGCAGCATTCAGCAAAACCTTGAACAAATTGGGAATGAGTTATTACTAATAATTACAGTTACCTTAGAATGTTGAGACTGTATTAATATTCACTTCTATATATACAATACCAAGAATACATACCTATAGTTAGTGTAAATATCATGGTATGAAGTATATTATTTGTTCTTTGTTAATTTCATGTGGGAATTGTAGAGGCTGATACATCTAATCAGTTATGGCTGGGGCTGAGAGAGAAAGATCCTCCAAAAGATACTGAGAGACTGATGTACTGCACCTATAACACATTTTTATTATAGTATGTAGATGAAGATTCATTCATTCATTAAAGAGATATTTTGATCATTATTTGCTTCAGATCTATTTGTTGACACTCAAAAGGCAACAGGATTTATACAAATGTAAAATATACCTGTAGATTTCCCAAATCTATGTTGCAATCAAATGTCTCATCACATCATTAAAAGAAAAATCTCTTCTGATAGCATAAACCTTGGTAGGTATATTTTTCCTCAATCTACAACAAATAATGATATAACAATACCTCTGTTATGTCTAGTAACAATATCTTGATTTACATTCTTTTCATTCTTATTTCATATTGAATTGATTCTTGTGGATTATCCAGGAGGAACATTAAAAAGTCTTGCATCTTTATATGAGTTTATAATAGATACACACACTTGTAGAAGTTATACATAAAAAAATAACGAACATCGATCAAAATATTCAAAATGCATAGGATCACTCGATCACAGTTACACCTACTCTACTCTGAAAACATCTATGTACCCCTTCGGTGTAGAACAAGCATTGTACTAAAGTTTATGTCAGCTGTCTGTCATTGTCACTGATGTCAGTGTCATACACGAAAATTTAAAAAAACAGAAGAATCTAACCTGTGAATATAACCTAATTCGTGACAAGGCAACGCTGTGACGTCTTTGACGGGATCACATAGCAGCATAATAAGGATTTATAGCTTCACTGACCATCAACTGATAGAAAAACAATGTACCTACCAAATTTTGTTGTCAAAAAGACATGATTATCCCAGCAGATAGTTCTGATTTCCAGGAATTTCAGCTATAGATCTTCTATTGGAACAATTTCATTGAAGCAGCTGACATAGGTCAGCAAAAGAAGTTCCAATATAGCAGCATTCAGCAAAACCTTGAACAAATTGGGAATGAGTTATTACTAATTATAACAGTTACCTTAGAATGATGAGACTATATTGATATTTACTTCTATCTATACAATACCAAGAATACATACCTAGTTAGTGAAAATATCATCACCATTCACCACTCTATTGGAAAGTCATCTCTGGTATGAAGTATATTATTTGTTCTTTGTTAATTTCATGTGGGAATTGTAGAGGCTGATACATCTAATCAGTTATGGCTGGGGCTGAGAGAGAAAGATCCTCCAAAAGATACTGAGGGACTGATGTACTGCACCTATAACACATTTTTATTATAGTATGTAGATGAAGATTCATTCATTCATTAAAGAGATATTTTGATCATTATTTGCTTCAGATCTGTTTGTTGACACTTAAAAGGCAACAGGATTTATACAAATGTAAAATATACCTGTAGATTTCCCAAATCTATGTTGCAATCAAATGTCTCATCACATCATTAAAAGGAAAATCTCTTCTGATAGCATAAACCTTGGTAGGTATATCTTTCCTCAATCTACAACAGACTACAACAAATAATGATATAACAATACCTCTGTTATGTCTAGTAACCATATCTTGATTTACATTCTTTTCATTCTTATTTCATATTGAATTGATACTTGTGGATTATCCAGGAGGAACATCAAAAAGTCTTGCATCTTTATATGAGTTTATAATAGATACACACACTTGTAGAAGTTATACATAAAAGAATAACGAACATCGATCAAAATATTCAAAATGCATAGGATCACTCGAACACAGTTACACCTAATCTACTCTGAAAACATCTATGTACCCCTTCGGTGTAGAACAAGCATTGTACTAAAGTTTATGTCAGCTGTCTGTCATTGTCACTGATGTCAGTGTCATACACGAAAATTTAAAAAAACAGAAGAATCTAACCTGAGAATATAACCCAATTCGTGACAAGGCAACGCTGTGACGTCTTTCACGGGATCACATAGCAGCATAATAAGGACTTATAGCTTCACTGACCATCAACTGATAGAAAAACAATGTACCTACCAAATCTTGTTGTCAAAAAGACTCATGATTATCCCAGCAGATACTTCTGATTTCCAGGAATTTCAGCTATAGATCTTCTATTGGAACAATTTTATTAAAGCAGCTGACATAGGTTAGCAAAAGTAGTTCCAATATAGCAGCATTCAGCAAAACCTTGAACAAATTGGGAATGAGTTATTACTAATTACAGTTACCTTAGAATGATGAGACTATACTTTTGTTAATTTCATGTGGGAATTGTAGAGGCTGATACATCTAATCAGTTATGGGCTGAAAGAGAAAGATCCTCCAAAAGATACTGAGGGACTGATGTACTGCACCTATAACACATTCTTATTATAGTATGTAGATGAAGATTCATTCATTCATTAAAGAGATATTCTGATCATTATTTGCTTCAGATCTGTTTGTTGACACTGTCAAAAGGCAACAGGATTCATACAAATGTAAAATATACCTGTAGATTTCCCTAATCCATGTTGCAATCAAATGTCTCATCACAAAATTAATAGAAAAATCTCTTCTGACAGCATAAACCTTAGTAGGTATATCTTTCCTCAATCTACAACAAATAATGATATAACAATACCATGTCTAGTAACCATATCTTGATTTACATTCTTTTCATTCTTATTTCATATTGAATTGATTCTTGTGGATTATCCAGGAGGAACATTAAAAAGTCTTGCATCTTTACATGAGTTTATAATAGATACATACACTTGTACAAGTTATACATAAAAGAATAACGAACATCGATCAAAATATTCAAAATGCATAGGATCACTCGATCACAGTTACACCTACTCTACTCTGAAAACATCTATGTACCCCTTCGGTGTAGAACAAGCATTGTACTAAAGTGTATGTCAGCTGTCTGTCATTGTCACTGATGTCAGTGTCATACACGAAAATTTAAAAAAACAGAAGAATCCAACCTGAGAATATAACCTAATTCGTGACAAGGCAACGCTGACGTCTTTGACGGGATCACATAGCATAGCAGCATACTAAGGATTTATAGCTGCACTGACCATCAACTGAATAACTGATAGAAAAACAACATACCTACCAAATTTTGTTGTCAAAAAGACTCATGATTATCCCAGCAGATACTTCTGATTTCCAGGAATTTCAGCTATAGATCTTCTATTGGAACAATTTTATTAAAGCAGCTGACATAGGTTAGCAAAAGAAGTTCCAATATAGCAGCATTCAGCAAAACCTTGAACAAATTGGGAATGAGTTATTACTAATTACAGTTACCTTAGAATGATGAGACTATACTTTTGTTAATTTCATGTGGGAATTGTAGAGGCTGATACATCTAATCAGTTATGGGCTGAAAGAGAAAGATCCTCCAAAAGATACTGAGGGACTGATGTACTGCACCTATAACACATTCTTATTATAGTATGTAGATGAAGATTCATTCATTCATTAAAGAGATATTTTGATCATTATTTGCTTCAGATCTGTTTGTTGACACTTAAAAGGCAACAGGATTTATACAAATGTAAAATATACCTGTAGATTTCCCAAATCTATGTTGCAATCAAATGTCTCATCACATCATTAAAAGAAAAATCTCTTCTGATAGCATAAACCTTGGTAGGTATATTTTTCCTCAATCTACAACAAATAATGATATAACAATACCTCTGTTATGTCTAGTAACAATATCTTGATTTACATTCTTTTCATTCTTATTTCATATTGAATTGATTCTTGTGGATTATCCAGGAGAAACATTAAAAAGTCTTGCATCTTTATATGAGTTTATAATAGATACACACACTTGTAGAAGTTATACATAAAAAAATAACGAACATCGATCAAAATATTCAAAATGCATAGGATCACTCGAACACAGTTACACCTACTCTACTCTGAAAACATCTATGTACCCCTTGGTGTAGAACAAGCATTGTACTAAAGTTTATGTCAGCTGTCTGTCATTGTCACTGATGTCAGTGTCATACACGAAAATTTAAAAAAACAGAAGAATCTAACCTGTGAATATAACCTAATTCGTGACAAGGCAACGCTGTGACGTCTTTGACGGGATCACATAGCAGCATAATAAGGATTTATAGCTTCACTGACCATCAACTGATAGAAAAACAATGTACCTACCAAATTTTGTTGTCAAAAAGACATGATTATCCCAGCAGATACTTCTGATTTCCAGGAATTTCAGCTATAGATCTTCTATTGGAACAATTTTATTAAAGCAGCTGACATAGGTTAGCAAAAGAAGTTCCAATATAGCAGCATTCAGCAAAACCTTGAACAAATTGGGAATGAGTTTTTACTAATTATAACAGTTACCTTAGAATGATGAGACTATATCAATATTCACTTCTATCTATACAATACCAAGAATACATACCTAGTTAGTGAAAATATCATCACCATTCACCACTCTATTGTAAAGTCATCTCTGGTATGAAGTATATTATTTGTTCTTTGTTAATTTCATGTGGGAATTGTAGAGGCTGATACATCTAATCAGTTATGGCTGGGGCTGAGAGAAAAAGATCCTCCAAAAGATACTGAGGGACTGATGTACTGCACCTATAACACATTCTTATTATACTATGTAGATGAAGATTCATTCATTCATTAAAGAGATATTCTGATCATTATTTGCTTCAGATCTGTTTGTTGACACTGTTAAAAGGCAACAGGGTTCATACAAATGTAAAATATACCTGTAGATTTCCCAAATCTATGTTGCAATCAAATGTCTCATCACATCATTAATAGGAAAATCTCTTCTGATAGCATAAACCTTGGTAGGTATATCTTTCCTCAATCTACAACAAATAATGATATAACAATACCTCTGTTATGTCTAGTAACCATATCTTGATTTACATTCTTTTCATCCTTATTTCATATTGAATTGATACTTGTGGATTATCCAGGAGGAACATCAAAAAGTCTTGCATCTTTATATGAGTTTATAATAGATACACACACTTGTAGAAGTTATACATAAAAGAATAACGAACATCGATCAAAATATTCAAAATGCATAGGATCACTCGAACACAGTTACACCTACTCTACTCTGAAAACATCTATGTACCCCTTCGGTGTAGAACAAGCATTGTACTAAAGTTTATGTCAGCTGTCTGTCATTGTCACTGATGTCAGTGTCATACACGAAAATTTAAAAAAACAGAAGAATCTAACCTGAGAATATAACCCAATTCGTGACAAGGCAACGCTGTGACGTCTTATACGGGATCACATAGCAGCATAATAAGGACTTATAGCTTCACTGACCATCAACTGATAGAAAAACAATGTACCTACCAAATTTTGTTGTCAATAGATCTTCTATTGGAACAATTTTATTTAAGCAGCTGACATAGGTTAGCAAAAGAAGTTCCAATATAGCAGCATTCAGCAAAACCTTGAACAAATTGGGAATGAGTTATTACTAATAATTACAGTTACCTTAGAATGTTGAGACTGTATTAATATTCACTTCTATATATACAATACCAAGAATACATACCTAGTTAGTGTGAATATCATCACCATTCACCACTCTATTGTAAAGTCATCTCTGGTATGAAGTATATTATTTGTTCTTTGTGTTAATTTCATGTGGGAATTGTAGAGGCTGATACATCTAATCAGTTATGACTGGGGCTGAGAGAGAAAGATCCTCCAAAAGATACTGAGGGACTGATGTACTGCACCTATAACACATTTTTATTGTAGTATGTAGATGAAGATTCATTCATTCATTAAAGAGATATTTTGATGATTATTTGCTTCAGATCTGTTTGTTGACACTTAAAAGGCAACAGGATTTACACAAATGTAAAATATACCTGTAGATTTCCCAAATCCATGTTGCAATTGAATGTCTCATCACATCATTAAAAGAAAAATCTCTTCTGATAGCATAAACCTTAGTAGGTATATCTTTCCTCAATCTACAACAAATAATGATATAACAATACCTCTGTTATGTCTAGTAACCATATCTTGATTTACATACTTTTCATTCATATTTCATTTCAGGATTGTGATATAAAATAATAGAGAATAAATACAATAATAATGCAAAATCCTAACCTCACTTCACTTTGATAGCGATTTAATCAAAACTATCAATGGTTAATACCTGTTTCTATATTTTTTTAGATACATCGAACCTCCCTCTTTCTGTAAATGATCTTGAAATACGTTGAATATTTATAAGACTTCAAAAATTTGCTGGAAAATTTGGAATCGTAACTCGTTTCGCCATCTATGCATTGAACTGAGAACTGGAATATCAGCCATCTATTTTGTTATATTGAACCAAATCTAAATTATAGGTTCCTGTAATCACTTGAACTAGAAGGAAACTGTATGCATTACAGGTTTCTGTGATCACTTGGGTTAGGAGAGAACTGTATGCGGTAGAGGTTTCTGTAACCACTTGGATTAGACGAGAACTGTATGTGTATAAACTGCAAGAGGGTTATGTGATGTCGTCAAAAGATGGCCTTACAAGGCAACGCTGTGACGTCTTTGACGGGATCACATAGCAGCATACTAAGGATTCACTGACCATCAACTGACAGAAAAACAATGTACCTACCAAATTTTGTTGTCAAAAAGAGTCATGATTATCCCAGCAGATACTTCTGATTTCCAGGAATTTCAGCTATAGATCTTCTATTGGAACAATTTTTTTTAAGCAGCTGACATAGGTTAGCAAAAGAAGTTCCAATATAGCAGCATTCAGCAAAACCTTGAACAAATTGGGAATGAGTTATTACTAATAATTACAGTTACCTTAGAATGTTGAGACTGTATTAATATTCACTTCTATATATACAATACCAAGAATACATACCTCTAGTTAGTGTAAATATCATGGTATGAAGTATATTATTTGTTCTTTGTTAATTTCATGTGGGAATTGTAGAGGCTGATACATCTAATCAGTTATGGCTGGGGCTGAGAGAGAAAGATCCTCCAAAAGATACTGAGAGACTGATGTACTGCACCTATAACACATTTTTATTATAGTATGTAGATGAAGATTCATTCATTCATTAAAGAGATATTTTGATCATTATTTGCTTCAGATCTATTTGTTGACACTCAAAAGGCAACAGGATTTATACAAATGTAAAATATACCTGTAGATTTCCCAAATCTATGTTGCAATCAAATGTCTCATCACATCATTAAAAGGAAAATCTCTGCTGACAGCATCAACCTTGTCTTTATCTATTCATCTTTCCTCAATCTGCAACAAATAATGATATAACAATACCTCTGTTATGTCTAGATTTACATACTTTTCATTCTTATTTCATATCAGGATTGTGATATGAAATAATAGAGAATAAATACAATAATAATGCAAAATCCTAACCTCACTTCACTTTGATAGCGATTTATTCAAAACTATCAATGGGTAATACCTGTTTCTACATTTTTTTAAATACATCGAATCTCCCTCTTTCTGTAAATGATCTTGAAATACGTTAAAAATTTATAAGACTTCAAAAATTTGGAATTGTAACTCGTTACGCCATCTATGCATTGAACTGGGAACTGGAATAATTTTGTTATATTGAACCAAATTTCAGTTACAGGTTCCTGTAATCACATGGACTAGAAAGAAACTCTGTGGTACAGGTACGGACATCCAAGAGGTGGCGCCAGTATAGTCCAAATTTGTTAAAAATTTTAATAAAATTGCAAATCATCAATCTTACTTCTCTTCTGCTTCCTCTTCTCCTCGCTGATCTTCTTCCTTCTCTCCTGCTTTCCACCTCCTCCTCTATTCGAAAGGCGCGAGAAGAGAGTGAGCAGTGGGGAGGGGCATGGGGATGGGGGCGGTGAGGGTTGTGGGGGCGGGTTGCGGGAATCGGGGCGGCGGGACTGCGGGGCTGCGGGGCCGGGATAGGGCGGGGTCTGGGTGGGGTGGCGACAGCGGTGGCGGTGGCGACGGCAGCGGTGGCGACGGCGACGCCCCGGCCCCGCAGCCCTCACCCCGCCGCCCCCTGCCCCCTAACCCACACCCACCATCCTCCCCAACCCCCCTTCCCTTTCCCCTTCCCCTCCGCCGCTTACACCCTTTCCCGCACCCGATTCCCTCCATTGGATGGGTGCGGTAAGGGAGTGTGGTTGGGTGGTGAGGAAGAGCGGGAGGAGGGGGGGGTAAGAGGAGGATATAGTGAATGTAGATTGTGAGGGCGGGAGCGACGGGGCAGGGGGCTGCGGGGCCGGGGCCCCGCCGCCACCACCGCCGCCGTCACCACCGCCGCCGCTGTCGCCGCCCCACCCCGACCCCGCCACCCCGGCCCCGCAGTCCCGCAGCCCCTACGCCCCGGTCCCCGCAACCCCCCCCCACCACCCTCCCCGACCCCCTCCCCACCTTCCCCTTCCCCATCCACCCACCCCCTTCCCGCACCTTTCTAGGAGGAGGTTTTGCAGAAGCTTTGGCAGAAAGTTGGTGAAGCTTTGGCAGAAAGTTGGTAAAGCTTAAATAAGAAAACTGCAAAAACAAACAAGTGAAGCTGTCGATTCCAAAAATACCAACAGTCAACAAAAGTTTGATATATCAGCAACCAGCAGTTCCAAATCGAAAATTAATGGAATAATTATTGATTTGTAGATAAAAAAATTTGTTCACTCATACATTAACAGTGTTACAGGGTGTCCATCATATCCATTCTCAAGTCCAATGAGGAATTCATAGTCTACAGGTCCATCATTGGTTGAAAATCATCTTTGTTATGATTATGGGTCTGAAAGGTGTCCATGACGTCTATCCTTGGGTGTTTGAGAAAAAAATTACACCTACTGATTACTGGTGTAATATTCTATCCAGGTTGTTCCTAGATCAGATCTGGAAAATAAAATCTTGATTGATTTTCTTGTTTTATGATTGATTTCAATACCACATTATTCGAATTTTTGACAATACAAGTGCATTCATTCACAGTCATCAACCTGATAAATATGCATATCTTTATTATTAGATACAAATAAATAAACACCAACCTAGAAACTGTAATTCAGATAATACATTTTTCTTCTGAATAATATTGAGAGCTCTTTTATCCTCTTCAGCCAAATTATTACCAAATAAACTGTAGATCACCTCTGTAATAAAGAAAATTAATTCCAACAGATATATTCAGGTTGGGTTGCGAATTAGCATTTCAATTTCGTTGTTTTCAAAAGGTTCTTCAACATAGTTAGATTTGAATGAAGACCTGAAATAAAACTACATAAAAATAATGTTGATAAACATACCTCTCTGAGTTCAAGATTCCTGAAAAAATGGCTGAACCCGTTTTATTACTTCTTATACCGCTACACCTACTTTCTTGAATAACATCATCATCAGGTACATGCATATGATTTAGCTACAACTATACATTTTTTGGAAATCAGCTTCTACAATAAGCCTGTTAATGGTCTCATCAGCACACAAATATGATGGTGTTGACGTCGCCCAATCTCATTCTCAATGAACACAACATGTTCATAACTTTCATCTTCAGCCAGTTTAGCTATTGAATCTGCACAGGATTGTGAAAAATATCATATTTAAGCTTCAAGCAGATCACAGTCTTCCTCACAGGGTAGCTATAGACGTCACTTCACTGAAAAAGGGGAAAAATTACAAGCTGCAGAAGAATAACGTCAATCTCTGAATACAGAAAAATGTACAAGCTATATACACTCATTCTTTCAATGTAAAATTTAATCATTCATTATTATATAACATATTGTATTTGTGATTTCAAAATAAATAAATGTATTATAATCTATACGATCCCTCTACTGTAGGTACCTTAAAATAAGAGGGGAAAAAGGATCCTGAACAAATCAATTCTGGGTATCGTATTCTACTTTTTATTTGGTTCAACGATATACTCCGGTATAACAAGCGTTTGTGAAGATATAATTCCTAGAACGGGAGAGAAACATGCATATACCTACGTCATGGGTAATATCCCGACAACATGGCGTAAACGATTTTCTCAAATGTATAATTACATTAAATTTCAGCTTACAGATACAGCAAAAGCTAGAATATAAAAGGGCTTACCTAGACCAGGCGGTCACTCCAATTCAATGAAGATAAACCAAAAGCCTTTTTGGCTCTAAGAAAAATGTATTTCACAAAGTGGAAACACGGCGTTCATCAATTTCGCATGTCTTTCGTAAAAACCTCTTATCCTTCCCAATTTCGCGATAAAAATCGAGTGCTATAGTTTTTGTGAGCGTGGTATCGCATTTACACACTAAAAAAAAAAAACGTAGTAAATTCAAAAACGGTCACACTGACGCCCTCTAGTTAATAGCGGTTCAAGCATACTTATTAAAACTACAAGAACGCTGCAACATCGAACGACGTCAAGTGGTGGATTTGGAGAAAATAGAAAATCAAAACAGAGCGCTGCACAGTCGCTGGTCATTTAACCAAACACTAACTAAACTAAATTAAATGAATTTGGAAATTAAATAAGAAATAATACACACACAGAACAACCCGTGAGAAACCGTTATTTTTTCAACCTGACAAGATCAGTTACTTAATCATTGCCTATATCTTTTGGTTTTAGTTTCCTTGTTCGCATT
The DNA here is from genome assembly GCA_029955515.1 of Chrysomela aeneicollis. NCBI lineage: Eukaryota > Metazoa > Arthropoda > Insecta > Coleoptera > Chrysomelidae > Chrysomela > Chrysomela aeneicollis. Next base: position 82,399 of record JARUHQ010000012.1, read on the forward strand.
GATCTCAAGTGAAACTCAGGAACTCACTCTTAAATCTTTCAAATAAAAAATGCAAATACCTATTTCTTCATCCAAAAATCCAAAATACTTCTACATAAAGATGTTATGCACAATGAACAAAATGTAGAAATTTGTAAACGAAAACACACCACTCCTTCAATCTATGACTAGATCAGACACTTTTATTATTCGCAGGTTGAACGTAGACTGACTAATACAATTCCGTTTTATACCATATTATATCATCTACTAAAAAACGTATGAATCACTCAACGATAACCGGGTGATTCAGTAAGGGTAACGAGGGACTGTATCTCAGTACCTAACTAACAGTCGTGGAAGTTTGGGGGAAAAATCCTTCAAGGGAAATCGGCCAAGAAAAATTGCTGGAAATATTTTTTATCTCGATACGTCCACCGCTAGGGGGCATAATAGCTTCAATCGTATACAAAATTGATTTTTTTCAGAAATTTTTCTATACCGGGTGTAACAGCAGGATCATATGGTACACCCTATGGACATGCTATGAACATCATAAGTGTCACTTTTTGACCTACAAATGATTTTTTTTCCGGTTTCGCCGGAAGTGATCCAACTCTCGATTTTTAAATGGAACACAATATTATTACATTTCAAACGTCAACATTTTTTAAAATTCAATTTTTAGTTTTCCATTTAGGTGTGGCATGATGGTTCCGATTTATTCCAATTGATCCGTCTAATGCTAGAAAAATCTAAATCCCGTCAAAAATACTGAATTGCGTTTTTTATGAGCAAATAAAGTTCATCGTAGTCGATTTTGAGTTGAAACTCATTTTTTTCAAATGGAACCATATTAGTACTGCCAATAAGAAATTTATTCATAGCTGGTAATAAAATGTGCGATAAATACAATGGAAATTTCAAATAAAAGAAAATAAGAAAATAAAAATATTGAAAATTTTGACGTTTAAAATGTCACTTATTTGATATCATTGGATTCAGAAAATTTTGCAGATTTCAGAAATGCAATAATATACAGAGTGTTTCATTCAAAAATTGAAAGTTGGTATGAAAAACAAATCATTTGTAGGTCAAAAAGTGACGCTTATTATGTTCATACTACTACTCTACTCTGAAAACATCTATGTACCCCTTCGGTGTAGAACAAGCATTGTAATAAAGTTTATGTCAGCTGTCTATCATTGTCACTGATGTCAGTGTCATACACGAAAATTTAAAAAACAGAAGAATCTAACCTGTGAATATAACCTAATTCGTGACAAGGCAACGCTGTGACGTCTTTGACGGGATCACATAGCAGCATAATAAGGATTTATAGCTTCACTGACCATCAACTGATAGAAAAACAATGTACCTACCAAATTTTGTTGTCAAAAAGACTCATGATTATCCCAGCAGATACTTCTGATTTCCAGGAATTTCAGCTATAGATCTTCTATTGGAACAATTTTATTTAAGCAGCTGACATAGGTTAGCAAAAGAAGTTCCAATATAGCAGCATTCAGCAAAACCTTGAACAAATTGAAAATGAGTTATTGCTAATTATTACAGTTACCTTAGAATGTTGAGACTGTATTAATATTCACTTCTATCTATACAATACCAAGAATACATACCTAGTTAGTGAAAATATCATCACCATTCACCACTCTATTGTAAAGTCATCTCTGGTATGAAATATATTATTTGTTCTTTGTAAATTTCATGTGGGAATTGTAGAGGCTGATACATCTAATCAGTTATGGCTGGGGCTGAGAGAGAAAGATCCTCCAAAAGATACTGAGGGACTGATGTACTGCACCTATAACACATTCTTATTATACTATGTAGATGAAGATTCATTCATTCATTAAAGAGATATTTTGATGATTATTTGCTTCAGATCTGTTTGTTGACACTTAAAAGGCAACAGGATTTACACAAATGTAAAATATACCTGTAGAATTCCCAAATCCATGTTGCAATCAAATGTCTCATCACATCATTAAAAGAAAAATCTCTTCTGATAGCATAAACCTTGGTAGGTATATTTTTCCTCAATCTACAACAAATAATGATATAACAATACCTCTGTTATGTCTAGTAACAATATCTTGATTTACATTCTTTTCATTCTTATTTCATATTGAATTGATTCTTGTGGATTATCCAGGAGAAACATTAAAAAGTCTTGCATCTTTATATGAGTTTATAATAGATACACACACTTGTAGAAGTTATACATAAAAAAATAACGAACATCGATCAAAATATTCAAAATGCATATGATCACACGATCACAGTTACACCTACTCTACTCTGAAAACATCTATGTACCCCTTGGTGTAGAACAAGCATTGTACTAAAGTTTATGTCAGCTGTCTGTCATTGTCACTGATGTCAGTGTCATACACGAAAATTTAAAAAAACAGAAGAATCTAACCTGTGAATATAACCTAATTCGTGACAAGGCAACGCTGTGACGTCTTTGACGGGATCACATAGCAGCATAATAAGGATTTATAGCTTCACTGACCATCAACTGATAGAAAAACAATGTACCTACCAAATTTTGTTGTCAAAAAGACATGATTATCCCAGCAGATACTTCTGATTTCCAGGAATTTCAGCTATAGATCTTCTATTGGAACAATTTTATTAAAGCAGCTGACATAGGTTAGCAAAAGAAGTTCCAATATAGCAGCATTCAGCAAAACCTTGAACAAATTGGGAATGAGTTTTTACTAATTATAACAGTTACCTTAGAATGATGAGACTATATCAATATTCACTTCTATCTATACAATACCAAGAATACATACCTAGTTAGTGAAAATATCATCACCATTCACCACTCTATTGTAAAGTCATCTCTGGTATGAAGTATATTATTTGTTCTTTGTTAATTTCATGTGGGAATTGTAGAGGCTGATACATCTAATCAGTTATGGCTGGGGCTGAGAGAAAAAGATCCTCCAAAAGATACTGAGGGACTGATGTACTGCACCTATAACACATTCTTATTATACTATGTAGATGAAGATTCATTCATTCATTAAAGAGATATTCTGATCATTATTTGCTTCAGATCTGTTTGTTGACACTGTTAAAAGGCAACAGGGTTCATACAAATGTAAAATATACCTGTAGATTTCCCAAATCTATGTTGCAATCAAATGTCTCATCACATCATTAATAGGAAAATCTCTTCTGATAGCATAAACCTTGGTAGGTATATCTTTCCTCAATCTACAACAAATAATGATATAACAATACCTCTGTTATGTCTAGTAACCATATCTTGATTTACATTCTTTTCATCCTTATTTCATATTGAATTGATACTTGTGGATTATCCAGGAGGAACATCAAAAAGTCTTGCATCTTTATATGAGTTTATAATAGATACACACACTTGTAGAAGTTATACATAAAAGAATAACGAACATCGATCAAAATATTCAAAATGCATAGGATCACTCGAACACAGTTACACCTACTCTACTCTGAAAACATCTATGTACCCCTTCGGTGTAGAACAAGCATTGTACTAAAGTTTATGTCAGCTGTCTGTCATTGTCACTGATGTCAGTGTCATACACGAAAATTTAAAAAAACAGAAGAATCTAACCTGAGAATATAACCCAATTCGTGACAAGGCAACGCTGTGACGTCTTATACGGGATCACATAGCAGCATAATAAGGACTTATAGCTTCACTGACCATCAACTGATAGAAAAACAATGTACCTACCAAATTTTGTTGTCAATAGATCTTCTATTGGAACAATTTTATTTAAGCAGCTGACATAGGTTAGCAAAAGAAGTTCCAATATAGCAGCATTCAGCAAAACCTTGAACAAATTGGGAATGAGTTATTACTAATAATTACAGTTACCTTAGAATGTTGAGACTGTATTAATATTCACTTCTATATATACAATACCAAGAATACATACCTAGTTAGTGTGAATATCATCACCATTCACCACTCTATTGTAAAGTCATCTCTGGTATGAAGTATATTATTTGTTCTTTGTGTTAATTTCATGTGGGAATTGTAGAGGCTGATACATCTAATCAGTTATGACTGGGGCTGAGAGAGAAAGATCCTCCAAAAGATACTGAGGGACTGATGTACTGCACCTATAACACATTTTTATTGTAGTATGTAGATGAAGATTCATTCATTCATTAAAGAGATATTTTGATGATTATTTGCTTCAGATCTGTTTGTTGACACTTAAAAGGCAACAGGATTTACACAAATGTAAAATATACCTGTAGATTTCCCAAATCCATGTTGCAATTGAATGTCTCATCACATCATTAAAAGAAAAATCTCTTCTGATAGCATAAACCTTAGTAGGTATATCTTTCCTCAATCTACAACAAATAATGATATAACAATACCTCTGTTATGTCTAGTAACCATATCTTGATTTACATACTTTTCATTCATATTTCATTTCAGGATTGTGATATAAAATAATAGAGAATAAATACAATAATAATGCAAAATCCTAACCTCACTTCACTTTGATAGCGATTTAATCAAAACTATCAATGGTTAATACCTGTTTCTATATTTTTTTAGATACATCGAACCTCCCTCTTTCTGTAAATGATCTTGAAATACGTTGAATATTTATAAGACTTCAAAAATTTGCTGGAAAATTTGGAATCGTAACTCGTTTCGCCATCTATGCATTGAACTGAGAACTGGAATATCAGCCATCTATTTTGTTATATTGAACCAAATCTAAATTATAGGTTCCTGTAATCACTTGAACTAGAAGGAAACTGTATGCATTACAGGTTTCTGTGATCACTTGGGTTAGGAGAGAACTGTATGCGGTAGAGGTTTCTGTAACCACTTGGATTAGACGAGAACTGTATGTGTATAAACTGCAAGAGGGTTATGTGATGTCGTCAAAAGATGGCCTTACAAGGCAACGCTGTGACGTCTTTGACGGGATCACATAGCAGCATACTAAGGATTCACTGACCATCAACTGACAGAAAAACAATGTACCTACCAAATTTTGTTGTCAAAAAGAGTCATGATTATCCCAGCAGATACTTCTGATTTCCAGGAATTTCAGCTATAGATCTTCTATTGGAACAATTTTTTTTAAGCAGCTGACATAGGTTAGCAAAAGAAGTTCCAATATAGCAGCATTCAGCAAAACCTTGAACAAATTGGGAATGAGTTATTACTAATAATTACAGTTACCTTAGAATGTTGAGACTGTATTAATATTCACTTCTATATATACAATACCAAGAATACATACCTCTAGTTAGTGTAAATATCATGGTATGAAGTATATTATTTGTTCTTTGTTAATTTCATGTGGGAATTGTAGAGGCTGATACATCTAATCAGTTATGGCTGGGGCTGAGAGAGAAAGATCCTCCAAAAGATACTGAGAGACTGATGTACTGCACCTATAACACATTTTTATTATAGTATGTAGATGAAGATTCATTCATTCATTAAAGAGATATTTTGATCATTATTTGCTTCAGATCTATTTGTTGACACTCAAAAGGCAACAGGATTTATACAAATGTAAAATATACCTGTAGATTTCCCAAATCTATGTTGCAATCAAATGTCTCATCACATCATTAAAAGGAAAATCTCTGCTGACAGCATCAACCTTGTCTTTATCTATTCATCTTTCCTCAATCTGCAACAAATAATGATATAACAATACCTCTGTTATGTCTAGATTTACATACTTTTCATTCTTATTTCATATCAGGATTGTGATATGAAATAATAGAGAATAAATACAATAATAATGCAAAATCCTAACCTCACTTCACTTTGATAGCGATTTATTCAAAACTATCAATGGGTAATACCTGTTTCTACATTTTTTTAAATACATCGAATCTCCCTCTTTCTGTAAATGATCTTGAAATACGTTAAAAATTTATAAGACTTCAAAAATTTGGAATTGTAACTCGTTACGCCATCTATGCATTGAACTGGGAACTGGAATAATTTTGTTATATTGAACCAAATTTCAGTTACAGGTTCCTGTAATCACATGGACTAGAAAGAAACTCTGTGGTACAGGTACGGACATCCAAGAGGTGGCGCCAGTATAGTCCAAATTTGTTAAAAATTTTAATAAAATTGCAAATCATCAATCTTACTTCTCTTCTGCTTCCTCTTCTCCTCGCTGATCTTCTTCCTTCTCTCCTGCTTTCCACCTCCTCCTCTATTCGAAAGGCGCGAGAAGAGAGTGAGCAGTGGGGAGGGGCATGGGGATGGGGGCGGTGAGGGTTGTGGGGGCGGGTTGCGGGAATCGGGGCGGCGGGACTGCGGGGCTGCGGGGCCGGGATAGGGCGGGGTCTGGGTGGGGTGGCGACAGCGGTGGCGGTGGCGACGGCAGCGGTGGCGACGGCGACGCCCCGGCCCCGCAGCCCTCACCCCGCCGCCCCCTGCCCCCTAACCCACACCCACCATCCTCCCCAACCCCCCTTCCCTTTCCCCTTCCCCTCCGCCGCTTACACCCTTTCCCGCACCCGATTCCCTCCATTGGATGGGTGCGGTAAGGGAGTGTGGTTGGGTGGTGAGGAAGAGCGGGAGGAGGGGGGGGTAAGAGGAGGATATAGTGAATGTAGATTGTGAGGGCGGGAGCGACGGGGCAGGGGGCTGCGGGGCCGGGGCCCCGCCGCCACCACCGCCGCCGTCACCACCGCCGCCGCTGTCGCCGCCCCACCCCGACCCCGCCACCCCGGCCCCGCAGTCCCGCAGCCCCTACGCCCCGGTCCCCGCAACCCCCCCCCACCACCCTCCCCGACCCCCTCCCCACCTTCCCCTTCCCCATCCACCCACCCCCTTCCCGCACCTTTCTAGGAGGAGGTTTTGCAGAAGCTTTGGCAGAAAGTTGGTGAAGCTTTGGCAGAAAGTTGGTAAAGCTTAAATAAGAAAACTGCAAAAACAAACAAGTGAAGCTGTCGATTCCAAAAATACCAACAGTCAACAAAAGTTTGATATATCAGCAACCAGCAGTTCCAAATCGAAAATTAATGGAATAATTATTGATTTGTAGATAAAAAAATTTGTTCACTCATACATTAACAGTGTTACAGGGTGTCCATCATATCCATTCTCAAGTCCAATGAGGAATTCATAGTCTACAGGTCCATCATTGGTTGAAAATCATCTTTGTTATGATTATGGGTCTGAAAGGTGTCCATGACGTCTATCCTTGGGTGTTTGAGAAAAAAATTACACCTACTGATTACTGGTGTAATATTCTATCCAGGTTGTTCCTAGATCAGATCTGGAAAATAAAATCTTGATTGATTTTCTTGTTTTATGATTGATTTCAATACCACATTATTCGAATTTTTGACAATACAAGTGCATTCATTCACAGTCATCAACCTGATAAATATGCATATCTTTATTATTAGATACAAATAAATAAACACCAACCTAGAAACTGTAATTCAGATAATACATTTTTCTTCTGAATAATATTGAGAGCTCTTTTATCCTCTTCAGCCAAATTATTACCAAATAAACTGTAGATCACCTCTGTAATAAAGAAAATTAATTCCAACAGATATATTCAGGTTGGGTTGCGAATTAGCATTTCAATTTCGTTGTTTTCAAAAGGTTCTTCAACATAGTTAGATTTGAATGAAGACCTGAAATAAAACTACATAAAAATAATGTTGATAAACATACCTCTCTGAGTTCAAGATTCCTGAAAAAATGGCTGAACCCGTTTTATTACTTCTTATACCGCTACACCTACTTTCTTGAATAACATCATCATCAGGTACATGCATATGATTTAGCTACAACTATACATTTTTTGGAAATCAGCTTCTACAATAAGCCTGTTAATGGTCTCATCAGCACACAAATATGATGGTGTTGACGTCGCCCAATCTCATTCTCAATGAACACAACATGTTCATAACTTTCATCTTCAGCCAGTTTAGCTATTGAATCTGCACAGGATTGTGAAAAATATCATATTTAAGCTTCAAGCAGATCACAGTCTTCCTCACAGGGTAGCTATAGACGTCACTTCACTGAAAAAGGGGAAAAATTACAAGCTGCAGAAGAATAACGTCAATCTCTGAATACAGAAAAATGTACAAGCTATATACACTCATTCTTTCAATGTAAAATTTAATCATTCATTATTATATAACATATTGTATTTGTGATTTCAAAATAAATAAATGTATTATAATCTATACGATCCCTCTACTGTAGGTACCTTAAAATAAGAGGGGAAAAAGGATCCTGAACAAATCAATTCTGGGTATCGTATTCTACTTTTTATTTGGTTCAACGATATACTCCGGTATAACAAGCGTTTGTGAAGATATAATTCCTAGAACGGGAGAGAAACATGCATATACCTACGTCATGGGTAATATCCCGACAACATGGCGTAAACGATTTTCTCAAATGTATAATTACATTAAATTTCAGCTTACAGATACAGCAAAAGCTAGAATATAAAAGGGCTTACCTAGACCAGGCGGTCACTCCAATTCAATGAAGATAAACCAAAAGCCTTTTTGGCTCTAAGAAAAATGTATTTCACAAAGTGGAAACACGGCGTTCATCAATTTCGCATGTCTTTCGTAAAAACCTCTTATCCTTCCCAATTTCGCGATAAAAATCGAGTGCTATAGTTTTTGTGAGCGTGGTATCGCATTTACACACTAAAAAAAAAAAACGTAGTAAATTCAAAAACGGTCACACTGACGCCCTCTAGTTAATAGCGGTTCAAGCATACTTATTAAAACTACAAGAACGCTGCAACATCGAACGACGTCAAGTGGTGGATTTGGAGAAAATAGAAAATCAAAACAGAGCGCTGCACAGTCGCTGGTCATTTAACCAAACACTAACTAAACTAAATTAAATGAATTTGGAAATTAAATAAGAAATAATACACACACAGAACAACCCGTGAGAAACCGTTATTTTTTCAACCTGACAAGATCAGTTACTTAATCATTGCCTATATCTTTTGGTTTTAGTTTCCTTGTTCGCATTGATCTCAAGTGAAACTCAGGAACTCACTCTTAAATCTTTCAAATAAAAAATGCAAATACCTATTTCTTCATCCAAAAATCCAAAATACTTCTACATAAAGATGTTATGCACAATGAACAAAATGTAGAAATTTGTAAACGAAAACACACCACTCCTTCAATCTATGACTAGATCAGACACTTTTATTATTCGCAGGTTGAACGTAGACTGACTAATACAATTCCGTTTTATACCATATTATATCATCTACTAAAAAACGTATGAATCACTCAACGATAACCGGGTGATTCAGTAAGGGTAACGAGGGACTGTATCTCAGTACCTAACTAACAGTCGTGGAAGTTTGGGGGAAAAATCCTTCAAGGGAAATCGGCCAAGAAAAATTGCTGGAAATATTTTTTATCTCGATACGTCCACCGCTAGGGGGCATAATAGCTTCAATCGTATACAAAATTGATTTTTTTCAGAAATTTTTCTATACCGGGTGTAACAGCAGGATCATATGGTACACCCTATGGACATGCTATGAACATCATAAGTGTCACTTTTTGACCTACAAATGATTTTTTTTCCGGTTTCGCCGGAAGTGATCCAACTCTCGATTTTTAAATGGAACACAATATTATTACATTTCAAACGTCAACATTTTTTAAAATTCAATTTTTAGTTTTCCATTTAGGTGTGGCATGATGGTTCCGATTTATTCCAATTGATCCGTCTAATGCTAGAAAAATCTAAATCCCGTCAAAAATACTGAATTGCGTTTTTTATGAGCAAATAAAGTTCATCGTAGTCGATTTTGAGTTGAAACTCATTTTTTTCAAATGGAACCATATTAGTACTGCCAATAAGAAATTTATTCATAGCTGGTAATAAAATGTGCGATAAATACAATGGAAATTTCAAATAAAAGAAAATAAGAAAATAAAAATATTGAAAATTTTGACGTTTAAAATGTCACTTATTTGATATCATTGGATTCAGAAAATTTTGCAGATTTCAGAAATGCAATAATATACAGAGTGTTTCATTCAAAAATTGAAAGTTGGTATGAAAAACAAATCATTTGTAGGTCAAAAAGTGACGCTTATTATGTTCATACTACTACTCTACTCTGAAAACATCTATGTACCCCTTCGGTGTAGAACAAGCATTGTAATAAAGTTTATGTCAGCTGTCTATCATTGTCACTGATGTCAGTGTCATACACGAAAATTTAAAAAACAGAAGAATCTAACCTGTGAATATAACCTAATTCGTGACAAGGCAACGCTGTGACGTCTTTGACGGGATCACATAGCAGCATAATAAGGATTTATAGCTTCACTGACCATCAACTGATAGAAAAACAATGTACCTACCAAATTTTGTTGTCAAAAAGACTCATGATTATCCCAGCAGATACTTCTGATTTCCAGGAATTTCAGCTATAGATCTTCTATTGGAACAATTTTATTTAAGCAGCTGACATAGGTTAGCAAAAGAAGTTCCAATATAGCAGCATTCAGCAAAACCTTGAACAAATTGAAAATGAGTTATTGCTAATTATTACAGTTACCTTAGAATGTTGAGACTGTATTAATATTCACTTCTATCTATACAATACCAAGAATACATACCTAGTTAGTGAAAATATCATCACCATTCACCACTCTATTGTAAAGTCATCTCTGGTATGAAATATATTATTTGTTCTTTGTAAATTTCATGTGGGAATTGTAGAGGCTGATACATCTAATCAGTTATGGCTGGGGCTGAGAGAGAAAGATCCTCCAAAAGATACTGAGGGACTGATGTACTGCACCTATAACACATTCTTATTATACTATGTAGATGAAGATTCATTCATTCATTAAAGAGATATTTTGATGATTATTTGCTTCAGATCTGTTTGTTGACACTTAAAAGGCAACAGGATTTACACAAATGTAAAATATACCTGTAGAATTCCCAAATCCATGTTGCAATCAAATGTCTCATCACATCATTAAAAGAAAAATCTCTTCTGATAGCATAAACCTTGGTAGGTATATCTTTTCTCAATCTACAACAGACTACAACAAATAATGATATAACAATACCTCTGTTATGTCTAGTAACAATATCTTGATTTACATTCTTTTCATTCTTATTTCATATTGAATTGATTCTTGTGGATTATCCAGGAGGAACATTAAAGTCTTGCATCTTTATATGAGTTTATAATAGATACACACACTTGTAGAAGTTATACATAAAAGAATAACGAACAACGATCAAAATATTCAAAATGCATAGGATCACTCGATCACAGTTACACCTACTCTACTCTGAAAACATCTATGTACCCCTTCGGTGTAGAACAAGCATTGTACTTAAGTTTATGTCAGCTGTCTGTCATTGTCACTGATGTCAGTGTCATACACGAAAATTTAAAAAAACAGAAGAATCTAACCTGAGAATATAACCCAATTCGTGACAAGGCAACGCTGTGACGTCTTTTACGGGATCACATAGCAGCATAATAAGGATTTATAGCTTCACTGACCATCAACTAATAGAAAAACAATGTACCTACCAAATTTTGTTGTCAAAAAGACTCATGATTATCCCAGCAGATACTTCTGATTTCCAGGAATTTCAGCTATAGATCTATTGGAACAATTTTATTAAAGCAGCTGACATAGGTTAGCAAAAGAAGTTCCAATATAGCAGCATTCAGAAAAACCTTGAACAAATTGGGAATTATTTATTACTTATTATAACAGTTACCTTAGAATGATGAGACTATACTAATATTCACTTCTATCTATACATACCTAGTGAAAATATCATCACCATTCACCACTCTATAATGAAGTCATCTCTGGTATAAAGTATATTTGTTCTTTGTGTTAATTTCATGTGGGAATTGTAGAGGCTGATACATCTAATCAGTTATGGCTGGGGCTGAGAGAGAAAGATCCTCCAAAAGATACTGAGGGACTGATGTACTGCACCTATAACACATTCTTATTATAGTATGAAGATTCATTCATTCATTAAAGAGATATTCTGATCATTATTTGCTTCAGATCTGTTTGTTGACACTGTTAAAAGGCAACAGGATTCATACAAATGTAAAATATACCTGTAGATTTCCCAAATCCATGTTGCAATCAAATGTCTCATCACATCATTAAAAGAAAAATCTCTTCTGATAGCATAAACCTTGGTAGGTATATTTTTCCTCAATCTACAACAAATAATGATATAACAATACCTCTGTTATGTCTAGTAACAATATCTTGATTTACATTCTTTTCATTCTTATTTCATATTGAATTGATTCTTGTGGATTATCCAGGAGAAACATTAAAAAGTCTTGCATCTTTATATGAGTTTATAATAGATACACACACTTGTAGAAGTTATACATAAAAAAATAACGAACATCGATCAAAATATTCAAAATGCATAGGATCACAGGATCACAGTTACACCTACTCTACTCTGAAAACATCTATGTACCCCTTCGGTGTAGAACAAGCATTGTACTTAAGTTTATGTCAGCTGTCTGTCATTGTCACTGATGTCAGTGTCATACACGAAAATTTAAAAAAACAGAAGAATCTAACCTGAGAATATAACCCAATTCGTGACAAGGCAACGCTGTGACGTCTTATACGGGATCACATAGCAGCATAATAAGGACTTATAGCTTCACTGACCATCAACTAATAGAAAAACAATGTACCTACCAAATTTTGTTGTCAAAAAGACTCATGATTATCCCAGCAGATACTTCTGATTTCCAGGAATTTCAGCTATAGATCTATTGGAACAATTTTATTAAAGCAGCTGACATAGGTTAGCAAAAGAAGTTCCAATATAGCAGCATTCAGAAAAACCTTGAACAAATTGGGAATTATTTATTACTTATTATAACAGTTACCTTAGAATGATGAGACTATACTAATATTCACTTCTATCTATACATACCTAGTGAAAATATCATCACCATTCACCACTCTATAATGAAGTCATCTCTGGTATAAAGTATATTTGTTCTTTGTGTTAATTTCATGTGGGAATTGTAGAGGCTGATACATCTAATCAGTTATGGCTGGGGCTGAGAGAGAAAGATCCTCCAAAAGATACTGAGGGACTGATGTACTGCACCTATAACACATTTTTATTATAGTATGTAGATGAAGATTCATTCATTCATTAAAGAGATATTTTGATCATTATTTGCTTCAGATCTGTTTGTTGACACTTAAAAGGCAACAGGATTTATACAAATGTAAAATATACCTGTAGATTTCCCAAATCTATGTTGCAATCAAATGTCTCATCACATCATTAAAAGAAAAATCTCTTCTGATAGCATAAACCTTGGTAGGTATATTTTTCCTCAATCTACAACAAATAATGATATAACAATACCTCTGTTATGTCTAGTAACAATATCTTGATTTACATTCTTTTCATTCTTATTTCATATTGAATTGATTCTTGTGGATTATCCAGGAGAAACATTAAAAAGTCTTGCATCTTTATATGAGTTTATAATAGATACACACACTTGTAGAAGTTATACATAAAAAAATAACGAACATCGATCAAAATATTCAAAATGCATAGGATCACTCGAACACAGTTACACCTACTCTACTCTGAAAACATCTATGTACCCCTTCGGTGTAGAACAAGCATTGTACTAAAGTTTATGTCAGCTGTCTGTCATTGTCACTGATGTCAGTGTCATACACGAAAATTTAAAAAAACAGAAGAATCTAACCTGAGAATATAACCCAATTCGTGACAAGGCAACGCTGTGACGTCTTATACGGGATCACATAGCAGCATAATAAGGACTTATAGCTTCACTGACCATCAACTGATAGAAAAACAATGTACCTACCAAATTTTGTTGTCAATAGATCTTCTATTGGAACAATTTTATTTAAGCAGCTGACATAGGTTAGCAAAAGAAGTTCCAATATAGCAGCATTCAGCAAAACCTTGAACAAATTGGGAATGAGTTATTACTAATAATTACAGTTACCTTAGAATGTTGAGACTGTATTAATATTCACTTCTATATATACAATACCAAGAATACATACCTAGTTAGTGTGAATATCATCACCATTCACCACTCTATTGTAAAGTCATCTCTGGTATGAAGTATATTATTTGTTCTTTGTGTTAATTTCATGTGGGAATTGTAGAGGCTGATACATTTAATCAGTTATGACTGGGGCTGAGAGAGAAAGATCCTCCAAAAGATACTGAGGGACTGATGTACTGCACCTATAACACATTTTTATTGTAGTATGTAGATGAAGATTCATTCATTCATTAAAGAGATATTTTGATGATTATTTGCTTCAGATCTGTTTGTTGACACTTAAAAGGCAACAGGATTTACACAAATGTAAAATATACCTGTAGATTTCCCAAATCCATGTTGCAATCAAATGTCTCATCACATCATTAAAAGAAAAATCTCTTCTGATAGCATAAACCTTGGTAGGTATATTTTTCCTCAATCTACAACAAATAATGATATAACAATACCTCTGTTATGTCTAGTAACAATATCTTGATTTACATTCTTTTCATTCTTATTTCATATTGAATTGATTCTTGTGGATTATCCAGGAGAAACATTAAAAAGTCTTGCATCTTTATATGAGTTTATAATAGATACACACACTTGTAGAAGTTATACAAAAAAAAATAACGAACATCGATCAAAATATTCAAAATGCATAGGATCACACGATCACAGTTACACCTACTCTACTCTGAAAACATCTATGTACCCCTTGGTGTAGAACAAGCATTGTACTAAAGTTTATGTCAGCTGTCTGTCATTGTCACTGATGTCAGTGTCATACACGAAAATTTAAAAAAACAGAAGAATCTAACCTGTGAATATAACCTAATTCGTGACAAGGCAACGCTGTGACGTCTTTGACGGGATCACATAGCAGCATAATAAGGATTTATAGCTTCACTGACCATCAACTGATAGAAAAACAATGTACCTACCAAATTTTGTTGTCAAAAAGACATGATTATCCCAGCAGATACTTCTGATTTCCAGGAATTTCAGCTATAGATCTTCTATTGGAACAATTTTATTAAAGCAGCTGACATAGGTTAGCAAAAGAAGTTCCAATATAGCAGCATTCAGCAAAACCTTGAACAAATTGGGAATGAGTTTTTACTAATTATAACAGTTACCTTGGAATGATGAGACTATATTAATATTCACTTCTATCTATACAATACCAAGAATACATACCTAGTTAGTGAAAATATCATCACCATTCACCACTCTATTGGAAAGTCATCTCTGGTATGAAGTATATTATTTGTTCTTTGTTAATTTCATGTGGGAATTGTAGAGGCTGATACATCTAATCAGTTATGGCTGGGGCTGAGAGAGAAAGATCATCCAAAAGATACTGAGGGACTGATGTACTGCACCTATAACACATTCTTATTATAGTATGTAGATGAAGATTCATTCATCCATTAAAGAGATATTCTGATCATTATTTGCTTCAGATCTGTTTGTTGACACTGTTAAAAGGCAACAGGATTCATACAAATGTAAAATATACCTGTAGATTTCCCAAATCCATGTTGCAATCAAATGTCTCATCACAAAATTAATAGAAAAATCTCTTCTGATAGCATAAACCATGGTAGGTATATCTTTCCTCAATCTACAACAGACTACAACAAATAATGATATAACAATACCCCTGTTATGTCTAGTAACCATATCTTGATTTACATTTTTTTCATTCTTATTTCATATTGAATTGATACTTGTGGATTATCCAGGAGGAACATTAAAAAGTCTTGCATCTTTATATGAGTTTATAATAGATACACACACTTGTACAAGTTATACATAAAAGAATAACGAACATCGATCAAAATATTCAAAATGCATAGGATCACTCGATCACAGTTACACCTACTCTACTCTGAAAACATCTATGTACCCCTTCGGTGTAGAACAAGCATTGTACTAAAGTTTATGTCAGCTGTCTGTCATTGTCACTGATGTCAGTGTCATACACGAAAATTTAATAAAACAGAAGAATCTAACCTGTGAATATAACCTAATTCGTGACAAGGCAACGCTGTGACGTCTTTGACGGGATCACATAGCAGCATAATAAGGACTTATAGCTTCACTGACCATCAACTGATAGAAAAACATTGTACCTACCAAATCTTGTTGTCAAAAAGACTCATGATTATCCCAGCAGATACTTAGATACTTCTGATTTCCAGGAATTTCAGCTATAGAGCTTCTATTGGAACAATTTTATTAAAGCAGCTGACATGGGTTAGCAAAGGAAGTTCCAATATAGCAGTATTCAGCAAAACCTTGAACAAATTGGGAATGAGTTATTACTAATTATTACAGTTACCTTAGAATTATGAGACTATACTAATATTCACTTCTATCTATACCTGATCTATACATACCTAGTTAGTGAAAATATCACCACCATTCACCACTCTATTATGAAGTCATCTCTGGTATAAAGTATATTTGTTCTTTGTGTTAGTTTCATGTGGGAATTGTAGAGGCTGATACATCTAATCAGTTATGACTGGGGCTGAGAGAGAAAGATCCTCCAAAAGATACTGAGGGACTGATGTACTGCACCTATAACACATTTTTATTATAGTATGTAGATGAAGATTCATTCATCTGTTTGTTGACACTGTTAAAAGGCAACAGGGTTCATACAAATGTAATATACCTGTAGATTTCCCAAATCTATGTTGCAATCAAATTTCTCATCACATCATTAAAAGGAAAATCTCTTCTGATAGCATAAACCTTGGTAGGTATATCTTTCCTCAATCTACAACAGACTACAACAAATAATGATATAACAATACCTCTGTTATGTCTAGTAACCATATCTTGATTTACATTCTTTTCATTCTTATTTCATATTGAATTGATACTTGTGGATTATCCAGGAGGAACATCAAAAAGTCTTGCATCTTTATATGAGTTTATAATAGATACACACACTTGTAGAAGTTATACATAAAAGAATAACGAACATCGATCAAAATATTCAAAATGCATAGGATCACTCGAACACAGTTACACCTACTCTACTCTGAAAACATCTATGTACCCCTTCGGTGTAGAACAAGCATTGTACTAAAGTTTATGTCAGCTGTCTGTCATTGTCACTGATGTCAGTGTCATACACGAAAATTTAAAAAAACAGAAGAATCTAACCTGAGAATATAACCCAATTCGTGACAAGGCAACGCTGTGACGTCTTTTACGGGATCACATAGCAGCATAATAAGGACTTATAGCTTCACTGACCATCAACTGATAGAAAAACAATGTACCTACCAAATTTTGTTGTCAAAAAGACTCATGATTATCCCAGCAGATACTTCTGATTTCCAGGAATTTCAGCTATAGATCTTCTATTGGAACAATTTTATATAAGCAGCTGACATAGGTTAGCAATAGAAGTTCCAATATAGCAGCATTCAGCAAAACCTTGAACAAATTGGGAATGAGTTAT
This sequence comes from Chrysomela aeneicollis, assembly GCA_029955515.1. NCBI lineage: Eukaryota > Metazoa > Arthropoda > Insecta > Coleoptera > Chrysomelidae > Chrysomela > Chrysomela aeneicollis. The sequence continues at coordinate 99,994 of JARUHQ010000012.1, forward strand.
TACTAATTATTACAGTTACCTTAGAATGTTGAGACTGTATTAATATTCACTTCTATATATACAATACCAAAAATACATACCTAGTTAGTGAAAATATCATCACCATTCACCACTCTATTGTAAAGTCATCTCTGGTATGAAGTATATTATTTGTTCTTTGTTGATTTCATGTGGGAATTGTAGAGGCTGATACATCTAATCAGTTATGGCTGGGGCTGAGAGAGAAAGATCCTCCAAAAGATACTGAGGGACTGATGTACTGCACCTATAACACATTCTTATTATAGTATGTAGATGAAGATTCATTCATCCATTAAAGAGATATTCTGATCATTATTTGCTTCAGATCTGTTTGTTGACACTGTAAAAAGGCAACAGGAATCATACAAATGTAAAATATACCTGTAGATTTCCCAAATCCATGTTGCAATCGAATGTCTCATCACATCATGAAAAGAAAAATCTCTTCTGATAGCATAAACCTTAGTAGGTATATCTTTCCTCAATCTACAACAAATAATGATATAACAATACCTCTGTTATGTCTAGTAACCATATCTTGATTTACATACTTTTCATTCATATTTCATTTCAGGATTGTGATATAAAATAATAGAGAATAAATACAATAATAATGCAAAATCCTAACCTCACTTCACTTTGATAGCGATTTAATCAAAACTATCAATGGTTAATACCTGTTTCTATATTTTTTTAGATACATCGAACCTCCCTCTTTCTGTAAATGATCTTGAAATACGTTGAATATTTATAAGACTTCAAAAATTTGCTGGAAAATTTGGAATCGTAACTCGTTTCGCCATCTATGCATTGAACTGAGAACTGGAATATCAGCCATCTATTTTGTTATATTGAACCAAATCTAAATTATAGGTTCCTGTAATCACTTGAACTAGAAGGAAACTGTATGCATTACAGGTTTCTGTGATCACTTGGGTTAGGAGAGAACTGTATGCGGTAGAAGTTTCTGTAACCACTTGGATTAGACGAGAACTGTATGTGTATAAACTGCAAGAGGGTTATGTGATGTCGTCAAAAGATGGCCTTACAAGGCAACGCTGTGACGTCTTTGACGGGATCACATAGCAGCATACTAAGGATTCACTGACCATCAACTGACAGAAAAACAATGTACCTACCAAATTTTGTTGTCAAAAAGAGTCATGATTATCCCAGCAGATACTTCTGATTTCCAGGAATTTCAGCTATAGATCTTCTATTGGAACAATTTTATTGAAGCAGCTGACATAGGTTAGCAAAAGAAGTTCCAATATAGCAGCATTCAGCAAAACCTTGAACAAATTGGGAATGAGTTATTACTAATTACAGTTACCTTAGAATGATGAGACTATACTTTTGGTTATTTCATGTGGGAATTGTAGAGGCTGATACATCTAATCAGTTATGGGCTGAAAGAGAAAGATCATCCAAAAGATACTGAGGGACTGATGTACTGCACCTATAACACATTCTTATTATAGTATGTAGATGAAGATTCATTCATCCATTAAAGAGATATTCTGATCATTATTTGCTTCAGATCTGTTTGTTGACACTGTTAAAAGGCAACAGGATTCATACAAATGTAAAATATACCTGTAGATTTCCCAAATCCATGTTGCAATCAAATGTCTCATCACAAAATTAATAGAAAAATCTCTTCTGATAGCATAAACCATGGTAGGTATATCTTTCCTCAATCTACAACAGACTACAACAAATAATGATATAACAATACCCCTGTTATGTCTAGTAACCATATCTTGATTTACATTTTTTTCATTCTTATTTCATATTGAATTGATACTTGTGGATTATCCAGGAGGAACATTAAAAAGTCTTGCATCTTTATATGAGTTTATAATAGATACACACACTTGTACAAGTTATACATAAAAGAATAACGAACATCGATCAAAATATTCAAAATGCATAGGATCACTCGATCACAGTTACACCTACTCTACTCTGAAAACATCTATGTACCCCTTCGGTGTAGAACAAGCATTGTACTAAAGTTTATGTCAGCTGTCTGTCATTGTCACTGATGTCAGTGTCATACACGAAAATTTAATAAAACAGAAGAATCTAACCTGTGAATATAACCTAATTCGTGACAAGGCAACGCTGTGACGTCTTTGACGGGATCACATAGCAGCATAATAAGGACTTATAGCTTCACTGACCATCAACTGATAGAAAAACATTGTACCTACCAAATCTTGTTGTCAAAAAGACTCATGATTATCCCAGCAGATACTTAGATACTTCTGATTTCCAGGAATTTCAGCTATAGAGCTTCTATTGGAACAATTTTATTAAAGCAGCTGACATGGGTTAGCAAAGGAAGTTCCAATATAGCAGTATTCAGCAAAACCTTGAACAAATTGGGAATGAGTTATTACTAATTATTACAGTTACCTTAGAATTATGAGACTATACTAATATTCACTTCTATCTATACCTGATCTATACATACCTAGTTAGTGAAAATATCACCACCATTCACCACTCTATAATGAAGTCATCTCTGGTATAAAGTATATTTGTTCTTTGTGTTAGTTTCATGTGGGAATTGTAGAGGCTGATACATCTAATCAGTTATGACTGGGGCTGAGAGAGAAAGATCCTCCAAAAGATACTGAGGGACTGATGTACTGCACCTATAACACATTTTTATTATAGTATGTAGATGAAGATTCATTCATCCATTAAAGAGATATTCTGATCATTATTTGCTTCAGATCTGTTTGTTGACACTGTTAAAAGGCAACAGGGTTCATACAAATGTAATATACCTGTAGATTTCCCAAATCTATGTTGCAATCAAATTTCTCATCACATCATTAAAAGGAAAATCTCTTCTGATAGCATAAACCTTGGTAGGTATATCTTTCCTCAATCTACAACAGACTACAACAAATAATGATATAACAATACCTCTGTTATGTCTAGTAACCATATCTTGATTTACATTCTTTTCATTCTTATTTCATATTGAATTGATACTTGTGGATTATCCAGGAGGAACATCAAAAAGTCTTTCATCTTTATATGAGTTTATAATAGATACACACACTTGTAGAAGTTATACATAAAAGAATAACGAACATCGATCAAAATATTCAAAATGCATAGGATCACTCGAACACAGTTACACCTACTCTACTCTGAAAACATCTATGTACCCCTTCGGTGTAGAACAAGCATTGTACTAAAGTTTATGTCAGCTGTCTGTCATTGTCACTGATGTCAGTGTCATACACGAAAATTTAAAAAAACAGAAGAATCTAACCTGAGAATATAACCCAATTCGTGACAAGGCAACGCTGTGACGTCTTTTACGGGATCACATAGCAGCATAATAAGGACTTATAGCTTCACTGACCATCAACTGATAGAAAAACAATGTACCTACCAAATTTTGTTGTCAAAAAGACTCATGATTATCCCAGCAGATACTTCTGATTTCCAGGAATTTCAGCTATAGATCTTCTATTGGAACAATTTTTTTTAAGCAGCTGACATAGGTTAGCAAAAAAGTTCCAATATAGCAGCATTCAGCAAAACCTTGAACAAATTGGGAATGAGTTATTACTAATAATTACAGTTACCTTAGAATGTTGAGACTGTATTAATATTCACTTCTATATATACAATACCAAGAATACATACCTATAGTTAGTGTAAATATCATGGTATGAAGTATATTATTTGTTCTTTGTTAATTTCATGTGGGAATTGTAGAGGCTGATACATCTAATCAGTTATGGCTGGGGCTGAGAGAGAAAGATCCTCCAAAAGATACTGAGAGACTGATGTACTGCACCTATAACACATTTTTATTATAGTATGTAGATGAAGATTCATTCATTCATTAAAGAGATATTTTGATCATTATTTGCTTCAGATCTATTTGTTGACACTCAAAAGGCAACAGGATTTATACAAATGTAAAATATACCTGTAGATTTCCCAAATCTATGTTGCAATCAAATGTCTCATCACATCATTAAAAGAAAAATCTCTTCTGATAGCATAAACCTTGGTAGGTATATTTTTCCTCAATCTACAACAAATAATGATATAACAATACCTCTGTTATGTCTAGTAACAATATCTTGATTTACATTCTTTTCATTCTTATTTCATATTGAATTGATTCTTGTGGATTATCCAGGAGGAACATTAAAAAGTCTTGCATCTTTATATGAGTTTATAATAGATACACACACTTGTAGAAGTTATACATAAAAAAATAACGAACATCGATCAAAATATTCAAAATGCATAGGATCACTCGATCACAGTTACACCTACTCTACTCTGAAAACATCTATGTACCCCTTCGGTGTAGAACAAGCATTGTACTAAAGTTTATGTCAGCTGTCTGTCATTGTCACTGATGTCAGTGTCATACACGAAAATTTAAAAAAACAGAAGAATCTAACCTGTGAATATAACCTAATTCGTGACAAGGCAACGCTGTGACGTCTTTGACGGGATCACATAGCAGCATAATAAGGATTTATAGCTTCACTGACCATCAACTGATAGAAAAACAATGTACCTACCAAATTTTGTTGTCAAAAAGACATGATTATCCCAGCAGATAGTTCTGATTTCCAGGAATTTCAGCTATAGATCTTCTATTGGAACAATTTCATTGAAGCAGCTGACATAGGTCAGCAAAAGAAGTTCCAATATAGCAGCATTCAGCAAAACCTTGAACAAATTGGGAATGAGTTATTACTAATTATAACAGTTACCTTAGAATGATGAGACTATATTGATATTTACTTCTATCTATACAATACCAAGAATACATACCTAGTTAGTGAAAATATCATCACCATTCACCACTCTATTGGAAAGTCATCTCTGGTATGAAGTATATTATTTGTTCTTTGTTAATTTCATGTGGGAATTGTAGAGGCTGATACATCTAATCAGTTATGGCTGGGGCTGAGAGAGAAAGATCCTCCAAAAGATACTGAGGGACTGATGTACTGCACCTATAACACATTTTTATTATAGTATGTAGATGAAGATTCATTCATTCATTAAAGAGATATTTTGATCATTATTTGCTTCAGATCTGTTTGTTGACACTTAAAAGGCAACAGGATTTATACAAATGTAAAATATACCTGTAGATTTCCCAAATCTATGTTGCAATCAAATGTCTCATCACATCATTAAAAGGAAAATCTCTTCTGATAGCATAAACCTTGGTAGGTATATCTTTCCTCAATCTACAACAGACTACAACAAATAATGATATAACAATACCTCTGTTATGTCTAGTAACCATATCTTGATTTACATTCTTTTCATTCTTATTTCATATTGAATTGATACTTGTGGATTATCCAGGAGGAACATCAAAAAGTCTTGCATCTTTATATGAGTTTATAATAGATACACACACTTGTAGAAGTTATACATAAAAGAATAACGAACATCGATCAAAATATTCAAAATGCATAGGATCACTCGAACACAGTTACACCTAATCTACTCTGAAAACATCTATGTACCCCTTCGGTGTAGAACAAGCATTGTACTAAAGTTTATGTCAGCTGTCTGTCATTGTCACTGATGTCAGTGTCATACACGAAAATTTAAAAAAACAGAAGAATCTAACCTGAGAATATAACCCAATTCGTGACAAGGCAACGCTGTGACGTCTTTCACGGGATCACATAGCAGCATAATAAGGACTTATAGCTTCACTGACCATCAACTGATAGAAAAACAATGTACCTACCAAATCTTGTTGTCAAAAAGACTCATGATTATCCCAGCAGATACTTCTGATTTCCAGGAATTTCAGCTATAGATCTTCTATTGGAACAATTTTATTAAAGCAGCTGACATAGGTTAGCAAAAGTAGTTCCAATATAGCAGCATTCAGCAAAACCTTGAACAAATTGGGAATGAGTTATTACTAATTACAGTTACCTTAGAATGATGAGACTATACTTTTGTTAATTTCATGTGGGAATTGTAGAGGCTGATACATCTAATCAGTTATGGGCTGAAAGAGAAAGATCCTCCAAAAGATACTGAGGGACTGATGTACTGCACCTATAACACATTCTTATTATAGTATGTAGATGAAGATTCATTCATTCATTAAAGAGATATTCTGATCATTATTTGCTTCAGATCTGTTTGTTGACACTGTCAAAAGGCAACAGGATTCATACAAATGTAAAATATACCTGTAGATTTCCCTAATCCATGTTGCAATCAAATGTCTCATCACAAAATTAATAGAAAAATCTCTTCTGACAGCATAAACCTTAGTAGGTATATCTTTCCTCAATCTACAACAAATAATGATATAACAATACCATGTCTAGTAACCATATCTTGATTTACATTCTTTTCATTCTTATTTCATATTGAATTGATTCTTGTGGATTATCCAGGAGGAACATTAAAAAGTCTTGCATCTTTACATGAGTTTATAATAGATACATACACTTGTACAAGTTATACATAAAAGAATAACGAACATCGATCAAAATATTCAAAATGCATAGGATCACTCGATCACAGTTACACCTACTCTACTCTGAAAACATCTATGTACCCCTTCGGTGTAGAACAAGCATTGTACTAAAGTGTATGTCAGCTGTCTGTCATTGTCACTGATGTCAGTGTCATACACGAAAATTTAAAAAAACAGAAGAATCCAACCTGAGAATATAACCTAATTCGTGACAAGGCAACGCTGACGTCTTTGACGGGATCACATAGCATAGCAGCATACTAAGGATTTATAGCTGCACTGACCATCAACTGAATAACTGATAGAAAAACAACATACCTACCAAATTTTGTTGTCAAAAAGACTCATGATTATCCCAGCAGATACTTCTGATTTCCAGGAATTTCAGCTATAGATCTTCTATTGGAACAATTTTATTAAAGCAGCTGACATAGGTTAGCAAAAGAAGTTCCAATATAGCAGCATTCAGCAAAACCTTGAACAAATTGGGAATGAGTTATTACTAATTACAGTTACCTTAGAATGATGAGACTATACTTTTGTTAATTTCATGTGGGAATTGTAGAGGCTGATACATCTAATCAGTTATGGGCTGAAAGAGAAAGATCCTCCAAAAGATACTGAGGGACTGATGTACTGCACCTATAACACATTCTTATTATAGTATGTAGATGAAGATTCATTCATTCATTAAAGAGATATTTTGATCATTATTTGCTTCAGATCTGTTTGTTGACACTTAAAAGGCAACAGGATTTATACAAATGTAAAATATACCTGTAGATTTCCCAAATCTATGTTGCAATCAAATGTCTCATCACATCATTAAAAGAAAAATCTCTTCTGATAGCATAAACCTTGGTAGGTATATTTTTCCTCAATCTACAACAAATAATGATATAACAATACCTCTGTTATGTCTAGTAACAATATCTTGATTTACATTCTTTTCATTCTTATTTCATATTGAATTGATTCTTGTGGATTATCCAGGAGAAACATTAAAAAGTCTTGCATCTTTATATGAGTTTATAATAGATACACACACTTGTACAAGTTATACATAAAAGAATAATGAACATCGATCAAAATATTCAAAATCATAGGATCACTCGATCACAGTAACACCTACTCTACTCTGAAAACATCTATGTACCCCTTCGGTGTAGAACAAGCATTGTACTAGTGTATGTCAGCTGTCTGTCATTGTCACTGATGTCAGTGTCATACACGAAAATTTAAAAAAACAGAAGAATCTAACCTGAGAATATAACCTAATTCGTGACAAGGCAACGCTGTGACGTCTTTGACGGAATCACATAGCAGCATACTAAGGATTTATAGCTTCACTGACCATCAACTGATAGAAAAACAATGTACCTACCAAATTTTGTTGTCAAAAAGACTCATGATTATCCCAGCAGATACTTCTGATTTCCAGGAATTTCAGCTATAGATCTTCTATTGGAACAATTTTATTTAAGCAGCTGACATAGGTTAGCAAAAGAAGTTCCAATATAGCAGCATTCAGCAAAACCTTGAACAAATTGGGAATGAGTTATTACTAATAATTAGTTACCTTAGAATGTTGAGACTGTATTAATATTCACTTCTATATATACAATACCAAGAATACATACCTAGTTAGTGTAAATATCATCACCATTCACCACTCTATTGTAAAGTCATCTCTGGTATGAAGTATATTATTTGTTCTTTGTTAATTTCATGTGGGAATTGTAGAGGCTGATACATCTAATCAGTTATGGCTGGGGCTGAGAGAGAAAGATCCTCCAAAAGATACTGAGAGACTGATGTACTGCACCTATAACACATTCTTATTATAGTATGAAGATTCATTCATTCATTAAAGAGATATTTTGATGATTATTTGCTTCAGATCTGTTTGTTGACACTTAAAAGGCAACAGGATTTACACAAATGTAAAATATACCTGTAGATTTCCCAAATCCATGTTGCAATCAAATGTCTCATCACATCATTAAAAGAAAAATCTCTTCTGATAGCATAAACCTTGGTAGGTATATTTTTCCTCAATCTACAACAAATAATGATATAACAATACCTCTGTTATGTCTAGTAACAATATCTTGATTTACATTCTTTTCATTCTTATTTCATATTGAATTGATTCTTGTGGATTATCCAGGAGGAACATTAAAAAGTCTTGCATCTTTATATGAGTTTATAATAGATACACACACTTGTAGAAGTTATACATAAAAAAATAACGAACATCGATCAAAATATTCAAAATGCATAGGATCACTCGATCACAGTTACACCTACTCTACTCAGAAAACATCTATGTACCCCTTCGGTGTAGAACAAGCATTGTACTAAAGTTTATGTCAGCTGTCTGTCATTGTCACTGATGTCAGTGTCATACACGAAAATTTAAAAAAACAGAAGAATCTAACCTGTGAATATAACCTAATTCGTGACAAGGCAACGCTGTGACGTCTTTGACGGGATCACATAGCAGCATAATAAGGATTTATAGCTTCACTGACCATCAACTGATAGAAAAACAATGTACCTACCAAATTTTGTTGTCAAAAAGACTCATGATCATCCCAGCAGATACTTCTGATTTCCAGGAATTTCAGCTATAGATCTTCTATTGGAACAATTTTATTAAAGCAGCTGACATAGGTTAGCAAAAGAAGTTCCAATATAGCAGCATTCAGCAAAACCTTGAACAAATTGGGAATGAGTTATTACTAATAATTAGTTACCTTAGAATGTTGAGACTGTATTAATATTCACTTCTATATATACAATACCAAGAATACATACCTAGTTAGTGTAAATATCATCACCATTCACCACTCTATTGTAAAGTCATCTCTGGTATGAAGTATATTATTTGTTCTTTGTTAATTTCATGTGGGAATTGTAGAGGCTGATACATCTAATCAGTTATGGCTGGGGCTGAGAGAGAAAGATCCTCCAAAAGATACTGAGAGACTGATGTACTGCACCTATAACACATTCTTATTATAGTATGAAGATTCATTCATTCATTAAAGAGATATTTTGATGATTATTTGCTTCAGATCTGTTTGTTGACACTTAAAAGGCAACAGGATTTACACAAATGTAAAATATACCTGTAGATTTCCCAAATCCATGTTGCAATCAAATGTCTCATCACATCATTAAAAGAAAAATCTCTTCTGATAGCATAAACCTTGGTAGGTATATTTTTCCTCAATCTACAACAAATAATGATATAACAATACCTCTGTTATGTCTAGTAACAATATCTTGATTTACATTCTTTTCATTCTTATTTCATATTGAATTGATTCTTGTGGATTATCCAGGAGGAACATTAAAAAGTCTTGCATCTTTATATGAGTTTATAATAGATACACACACTTGTAGAAGTTATACATAAAAAAATAACGAACATCGATCAAAATATTCAAAATGCATAGGATCACTCGATCACAGTTACACCTACTCTACTCAGAAAACATCTATGTACCCCTTCGGTGTAGAACAAGCATTGTACTAAAGTTTATGTCAGCTGTCTGTCATTGTCACTGATGTCAGTGTCATACACGAAAATTTAAAAAAACAGAAGAATCTAACCTGTGAATATAACCTAATTCGTGACAAGGCAACGCTGTGACGTCTTTGACGGGATCACATAGCAGCATAATAAGGATTTATAGCTTCACTGACCATCAACTGATAGAAAAACAATGTACCTACCAAATTTTGTTGTCAAAAAGACTCATGATCATCCCAGCAGATACTTCTGATTTCCAGGAATTTCAGCTATAGATCTTCTATTGGAACAATTTTATTAAAGCAGCTGACATAGGTTAGCAAAAGAAGTTCCAATATAGCAGCATTCAGCAAAACCTTGAACAAATTGGAAATAAGTTATTACTAATTATTACAGTTACCTTAGAATGATGAGACTATATTAATATTCACTTCTATCTATACAATACCTAGAATACATACCTAGTTAGTGAAAATATCATCACCATTCACCACTCTATTGTAAATTCATCTCTGGTATGAAGTATATTATTTGTTCTTTGTTAATTTCATGTGGGAATTGTAGAGGCTGATACATCTAATCAGTTATGGGCTGAAAGAGAAAGATCCTCCAAAAGATACTGAGGGACTGATGTACTGCACCTATAACACATTTTTATTATAGTATGTAGATGAAGATTCATTCATTCATTAAAGAGATATTTTGATCATTATTTGCTTCAGATCTGTTTGTTGACACTTAAAAGGCAACAGGATTTATACAAATGTAAAATATACCTGTAGATTTCCCAAATCTATGTTGCAATCAAATGTCTCATCACATCATTAAAAGGAAAATCTCTTCTGATAGCATAAACCTTGGTAGGTATATCTTTCCTCAATCTACAACAGACTACAACAAATAATGATATAACAATACCTCTGTTATGTCTAGTAACCATATCTTGATTTACATTCTTTTCATTCTTATTTCATATTGAATTGATACTTGTGGATTATCCAGGAGGAACATCAAAAAGTCTTGCATCTTTATATGAGTTTATAATAGATACACACACTTGTAGAAGTTATACATAAAAGAATAACGAACATCGATCAAAATATTCAAAATCATAGGATCACTCGATCACAGTAACACCTACTCTACTCTGAAAACATCTATGTACCCCTTCGGTGTAGAACAAGCATTGTACTAAAGTGTATGTCAGCTGTCTGTCATTGTCACTGATGTCAGTGTCATACACGAAAATTTAAAAAAACAGAAGAATCCAACCTGAGAATATAACCTAATTCGTGACAAGGCAACGCTGTGACGTCTTTGACGGGATCACATAGCATAGCAGCATACTAAGGATTTATAGCTGCACTGACCATCAACTGAATAACTGATAGAAAAACAACATACCTACCAAATTTTGTTGTCAAAAAGACTCATGATTATCCCAGCAGATACTTCTGATTTCCAGGAATTTCAGCTATAGATCTTCTATTGGAACAATTTTATTAAAGCAGCTGACATAGGTTAGCAAAAGAAGTTCCAATATAGCAGCATTCAGCAAAACCTTGAACAAATTGGGAATGAGTTATTACTAATTACAGTTACCTTAGAATGATGAGACTATACTTTTGTTAATTTCATGTGGGAATTGTAGAGGCTGATACATCTAATCAGTTATGGGCTGAAAGAGAAAGATCCTCCAAAAGATACTGAGGGACTGATGTACTGCACCTATAACACATTCTTATTATAGTATGTAGATGAAGATTCATTCATTCATTAAAGAGATATTCTGATCATTATTTGCTTCAGGTGTGTTTGTTGACACTGTAAAAAGGCAACAGGATTCATACAAATGTAAAATATACCTGTAGATTTCCCAAATCCATGTTGCAATTGAATGTCTCATCACATCATGAAAAGAAAAATCTCTTCTGATAGCATAAACCTTAGTAGGTATATCTTTCCTCAATCTACAACAAATAATGATATAACAATACCTCTGTTATGTCTAGTAACCATATCTTGATTTACATACTTTTCATTCTTATTTCATTTCAGGATTGTGATATAAAATAATAGAGAATAAATACAATAATAATGCAAAATCCTAACCTCACTTCACTTTGATAGCGATTTAATCAAAACTATCAATGGTTAATACCTGTTTCTTTATTTTTTAAGATACATCGAACCTCCCTCTTTCTGTAAATGATCTTGAAATACGTTAAATATTTATAAGGCTTCAAAAATTTGCTGGAAAATTTGGAATCATAACTCGTTTCGCCATCTATGCATTGAACTGAGAACTGGAATATCAGCCATCTATTTTGTTATATTGAACCAAATCTAAATTATAGGTTCCTGTAATCACTTGAACTAGAAGGAAACTGTATGCATTACAGGTTTCTGTGATCACTTGGGTTAGGAGAAAACTGTATGCGGTAGAGGTTTCTGTAATCACTTGGATTAGACGAGAACTGTATGAGTATAAACTGCAAGAGGGTTATGTGATTTCGTCAAAAGATGGCCTTACAAGGCAACGCTGTGACGTCTTTGACGGGATCACATAGCAGCATACTAAGGATTTATAGCTTCACTGACCATCAACTGATAGAAAAACAATGTACCTACCAAATTTTGTTGTCAAAAAGAGTCATGATTATCCCAGCAGATACTTCTGATTTCCAGGAATTTCAGCTATCGATCTTCTATTGGAACAATTTTATTAAAGCAGCTGACATAGGTTAGCAAAAGAAGTTCCAATATAGCAGCATTCAGCAAAACCTTGAACAAATTGGGAATAAGTTATTACTAATTATTACAGTTACCTTAGAATGATGAGACTATACTAATATTCACTTCTATCTATACAATACCTAGAATACATACCTAGTTAGTGAAAATATCATCACCATTCACCACTCTATTGTAAAGTCATCTCTGGTATGAAGTATATTATTTGTTCTTTGTTAATTTCATGTGGGAATTGTAGAGGCTGATACATCTAATCAGTTATGGGCTGAAAGAGAAAGATCCTCCAAAAGATACTGAGGGACTGATGTACTGCACCTATAACACATTCTTGTTATAGTATGTAGATGAAGATTCATTCATTCATTGAAGAGATATTTTGATCATTATTTGCTTCAGATCTGTTTGTTGACACTGTAAAAAGGCAACAGGATTCATACAAATGTAAAATATACCTGTAGATTCCCCAAATCCATGTTGCAATCAAATGTCTCATCACATCATGAAAAGAAAAATCTCTTCTGATAGCATAAACCTTGGTAGGTATATCTTTCCTCAATCTACAACAAATAATCATATAACAATACCTCTGTTATGTCTAGTAACCATATCTTGATTTACATTCTTATTTCATATTGAATTGATTCTTGTGGATTATCCAGGAGGAACATTAAAAAGTCTTGCATCTTTATATGAGTTTATAATAGATACACACACTTGTACAAGTTATACATAAAAGAATAACGAACATCGATCAAAATATTCAAAATGCATAGGATCACTCGATCACAGTAACACCTACTCTACTCTGAAAACATCTATGTACCCCTTCGGTGTAGAACAAGCATTGTACTAAAGTGTATGTCAGCTGTCTGTCATTGTCACTGATGTCAGTGTCATACACGAAAATTTAAAAAAAAACAGAAGAATCCAACCTGAAAATATAACCTAATTCGTGACAAGGCAACGCTGTGACGTCTTTGACGGGATCACATAGCATAGCAGCATACTAAGGATTTATAGCTGCAATGACCATCAACTGAATAACTGATAGAAAAACAACATACCTACCAAATTTTGTTGTCAAAAAGACTCATGATCATCCCAGCAGATACTTCTGATTTCCAGGAATTTCAGCTATAGATCTTCTATTGGAACAATTTTATTAAAGCAGCTGACATAGGTTAGCAAAAGAAGTTCCAATATAGCAGCATTCAGCAAAACCTTGAACAAATTGGAAATAAGTTATTACTAATTATTACAGTTACCTTAGAATGATGAGACTATATTAATATTCACTTCTATCTATACAATACCTAGAATACATACCTAGTTAGTGAAAATATCATCACCATTCACCACTCTATTGTAAATTCATCTCTGGTATGAAGTATATTATTTGTTCTTTGTTAATTTCATGTGGGAATTGTAGAGGCTGATACATCTAATCAGTTATGGGCTGAAAGAGAAAGATCCTCCAAAAGATACTGAGGGACTGATGTACTGCACCTAAAACACATTCTTGTTATAGTATGTAGATGAAGATTCATTCATTCATTCATTAAAGAGATATTTTGATCATTTTTTGCTTCAGATCTGTTTGTTGACACTGTAAAAAGGCAACAGGATTCATACAAATGTAAAATATACCTGTAGATTCCCCAAATCCATGTTGCAATCAAATGTCTCATCACATCATGAAAAGAAAAAATCTCTTCTGATAGCATAAACCTTGGTAGGTATATCTTTCCTCAATCTACAACAAATAATCATATAACAATACCTCTGTTATGTCTAGTAACCATATCTTGATTTACATTCTTATTTCATATTGAATTGATTCTTGTGGATTATCCAGGAGGAACATTAAAAAGTCTTGCATCTTTATATGAGTTTATAATAGATACACACACTTGTACAAGTTATACATGAAAGAATAATGAACATCGATCAAAATATTCAAAATGTATAGGATCACTCGATCACAGTAACACCTACTCTACTCTGAAAACATCTATGTACCCCTTCGGTGTAGAACAAGCATTGTACTTAAGTTTATGTCAGCTGTCTGTCATTGTCACTGATGTCAGTGTCATACACGAAAATTTAAAAAAACAGAAGAATCTAACCTGAGAATATAACCAAATTCGTGACAAGGCAACGCTGTGACGTCTTTGACGGGATCACATAGCATAGCAGCATACTAAGGATTTATAGCTGCACTGACCATCAACTGAATAACTGATAGAAAAACAACATACCTACCAAATTTTGTTGTCAAAAAGACCACAGACCACCTACCCTCTAGACGGTTCACGCCAATGCTTTTAACTGCATATGAAAACAAGTGCCATCTGAAGATTCGTATCGGTACTATCGGGCTGCGGGAAATTCAAATGTTGAAATAGAGTGGGATATTCAATTTATTTGAATTTGTTTCGGTTGTATTCGCCGTATACTATTAAGCTAATCTTATGATTTGAGCTCCAAATCCAAGGTTAGCTTGATAGTGGCGTATGAAAAACTGGCCAATTGCCCCATGGAGCTAAGGCCAAAAAAAAAAGACTGGAATAAAAAATAAATAATGCAACAATTTTTATGACATTTCCACATTTCCTTTATTCACCATAATCTAGATATATAGATAAATATACTTTATTTTCAAAGAATTAATTCTCATTGACAAAAGGGCTATAAATAATGTAAAAAATATCTATGGGTATATATAAGGAATATGAATGACTAAAACAATTCGTGAAGAATATGTCAAATATATTTGTGGAAGAAACTTACCTTGCATGTTTACTACAAATGCAATTGTATCACAATTTGAATTAATACAAACATATATAAACACAAAAATAATTATATTTTGAATACATCCTTAAAGAAAAAAACTAACAAATACTTATGGATCTAAACTGCTTGATTAATCACATGTATGGGTTGTTTGGCATTTTTTTTCTTAATTCTATCTGAACGGATTTTATTGGCTTCTAATTTGACTTTATTTGATCCACTATACAATTTAGATTTACCCTGTACAATCTGGTTCACACGTTTTAGAAGTATTAGTTGATTCGTGAATCTCAATAAGAAGTTCAGATGGTTGCATATTCCTTGATTCAGTGGATGTTGATGGTGTTTCTATTGAAACAGTGATTCCTGAAAAAATCAATGATTTATTTGGGTTTACTTAACAAGTTGCTTATTCTCACATGGAAGATTTAGTGTTGGGATGGCATTTGGAAATAACTTGTTAGACCAACTAGAAACATATTTGGCATCAAAATGTTGGTGACACAGCCTTTTAGATGTATACACTTTCTTTGGGTCCATTTCCATCAGTTCTGGGTTATCAATAGCTTCTATCCATTTCTTGAATCTATCTATATCCTTATTAGGATTAGGGAAAGTATGTCTTATTTCACATGGGCTTTTACAACCAGGAACACAACATTTATTGTGATAAACCATTATAGAAAATTATAATTCGATTAAATCACAAGCACTTGAAAACCAACTGCACACGAACACATCGACAACAACAATTGTAAATATAAAATGGCCATAATCCACAATACACCAATGTCATACGTGTGTGTAATATGACATTTCACCACAAAACACATTATTTCACGTGACATCTCTGACACGGCTATCCACAGAGCCCCCTAGAGATTCGTATCGGTACTAAAATAATGGATCAAGGTCAGGTAACCTGCGTGAACCGTCTAGAGGGTAGGTGGTCTGTGAAAAAGACTCATGATTATCCCAGCAGACACTTCTGATTTCCAGGAATTTCAGCTATAGATTTTCTATTGGAACAATTTTATTAAAGCAGCTGACATAGGTTAGCAAAAGAAGTTCCAATATAGCAGCATTCAGCAAAACCTTGAACAAATTGGGAATGAGTTATTACTAATTACAGTTACCTTCGAATGATGAGACTATACTTTTGTTAATTTCATGTGGGAATTGTAGAGGCTGATACATCTAATCAGTTATGGGCTGAAAGAGAAAGATCCTCCAAAAGATACTGAGGGACTGATGTACTGCACCTATAACACATTCTTGTTATAGTATGTAGATGAAGATTCATTCATTCATTCATTAAAGAGATATTTTGATCATTATTTGCTTCAGATCTGTTTGTTGACACTGTAAAAAGGCAACAGGATTCATACAAATGTAAAATATACCTGTAGATTCCCCAAAACCATGTTGCAATCAAATGTCTCATCACATCATGAAAAGAAAAAATCTCTTCTCATAGCATAAACCTTGGTAGGTATATCTTTCCTCAATCTACAACAAATAATCATATAACAATACCTCTGTTATGTCAAGTAACCATATCTTGATTTACATTCTTATTTCATATTGAATTGATTCTTGTGGATTATCCAGGAGGAACATTAAAAAGTCTTGCATCTTTATATGAGTTTATAATAGATACACACACTTGTACAAGTTATACATCATAAAAGAATAATGAACATCGATCAAAATATTCAAAATGCATAGGATCACTCGATCACAGTAACACCTACTCTACTCTGAAAACATCTATGTACCTCTTCGGTGTAGAACAAGCATTGTACTAAAGTTTATGTCAGCTGTCTGTCATTGTCACTGATGTCAGTGTCATACACGAAAATTTAAAAAAACAGAAGAATCTAACCTGAGAATATAACCTAATTCGTGACAAGGCAACGCTGTGACGTCTTTGACGGGATCACATAGCATAGCAGCATACTAAGGATTTATAGCTGCACTGACCATCAACTGAATAACTGATAGAAAAACAACATACCTACCAAATTTTGTTGTCAAAAAGACTCATGATTATCCCAGCAGATACTTCTGATTTCCAGGAATTTCAGCTATAGATCTTCTATTGGAACAATTTTATTAAAGCAGCTGACATAGGTTAGCAAAAGAAGTTCCAATATAGCAGCATTCAGCAAAACCTTGAACAAATTGGGAATGAGTTATTACTAATTATTACAGTTACCTTAGAATGATGAGACTATACTAATTTTCACTTCTATCTATGCAATACCTAGAATACATACCTAGTTAGTGAAAATATCATCACCCGTCACCACTTTATTGTAAATTCATCTCTGGTATGAAGTATATTATTTGTTCTTTGTTAATTTCATGTGGGAATTGTAGAGGCTGATACATCTAATCAGTTATGGCTGCGGCTGAGAGAGAAAGATCCTCCAAAAGATACTGAGGGACTGATGTACTGCACCTATAACACATTCTTATTATAGTATGTAGATGAAGATTCATTCATTCATTAAAGTGATATTCTGATCATTATTTGCTTCAGATCTGTTTGTTGACACTGTCAAAAGGCAACAGGATTCATACAAATGTAAAATATACCTGTAGATTTCCCAAATCCATGTTGCAATCATAGAAATCATATACTATATATAGACACGTTGCAATCAAATGTCTCATCACATCATGAAAAGAAAAATCTCTTCTGATAGCATAAACCTTAGTAGAGGTATATATTTCCTCAATCTACAACAAATGATGATATAACAATACCTCTGTTATGTCTAGTAACCATATCTTGATTAACATTCTTTTCATTCTTATTTCATATTGAATTGATTCTTGTGGATTATCCAGGAGGAACATTAAAAAGTCTTGCATCTTTATATGAGTTTATAATAGATACACACAATTGTACAAGTTATACATAAAAGAATAACGAACATTGATCAAAATATTCAAAATGCATAGGATCACTCGATCACAGTAACACCATCTCTACTCTGAAAACATCTATGTACCCCTTCGGTGTAGAACAAGCATTGTACTAAAGTTTATGTCAGTTGTCTGTCATTGTCACTGATGTCAGTGTGATACACGAAAATTTAAAAAAACAGAAGAATCTAACCTGAGAATATAACCCAATTCGTGACAAGGCAACGCTGTGACGTCTTTGACGGGATCACATGGCAGCATACTAAGGATTTATAGCTTCACTGACCATCAACTGATAGAAAAACAACGTACCTACCAAATTTTGTTGTCAAAAAGACTCATGATTATCCCAGCAGATACTTCTGATTTCCAGGAATTTCAGCTATAGATCTTCTATTGGAACAATTTTATTAAAGCAGCTGACATAGGTTAGCAAAAGAAGTTCCAATATAGCAGCATTCAGCAAAACCTTGAACAAATTGGGAATGAGTTATTATTAATTACAGTTACCTTAGAATGATGAGACTATACTTTTGTTAATTTCATGTGGGAATTGTAGAGGCTGATACATCTAATCAGTTATGGGCTGAAAGAGAAAGATCATCCAAAAGATACTGAGGGACTGATGTACTGCACCTATAACACATTCTTATTATAGTATGTAGATGAAGATTTATTCATCAATTAAAGAGATATTCTGATCATTATTTGCTTCAGATCTGTTTGTTGACACTGTAAAAAGGCAACAGGATTCATACAAATGTAAAATATACCTGTAGATTTCCCAAATCCATGTTGCAATCGAATGTCTCATCACATCATGAAAAGAAAAATTTCTTCTGATAGCATTAACCTTAGTAGGTATATCTTTCCTCAATCTACAACAAATAATGATATAACAATACCTCTGTTATGTCTAGTAACCATATCTTGATTTACATTCTTTTCATTCTCATTTCATATTGAATTGATTCTTGTGGATTATCCAGAAGGAACATCAAAAAATCTTGCATCTTTATATGAGTTTATAATAGATACACACACTCGTACAAGTTATACATAAAAGAATAACGAACATCGATCAAAATATTCAAACTGCATAGGATCACTCGATCACAGTAACACCTACTCTACTCTGAAAACATCTATGTACCCCTTCGGTGTAGAACAAGCATTGTACTAAAGTTTATGTCAGTTGTCTGTCATTGTCACTGATGTCAGTGTCATACACGAAAATTTAAAAAAACAGAAGAATCTAACCTGAGAATATAACCCAATTCGTGACAAGGCAACGCTGTGACGTCTTTGACGGGACCACATAGCTGCATACTAAGGATTTATAGCTTCACTGACCATCAACTGATAGAAAAACAATGTACCTACCAAATTTTGTTGTCAAAAAGACTCATGATTATCCCAGCAGATACTTCTGATTTCCAGGAATTTCAGCTATAGATCTTCTATTGGAACAATTTTATTAAAGCAGCTGACATAGGTAAGCAAAAGAAGTTCCAATATAGCAGCATTCAGCATAACCTTGGACAAATTAGGAATGAGTTATTACTAATTATTACAGTTACCTTAGAATGATGAGACTATAATAATATTCACTTCTATCTATACAATACCTAGAATACATACCTAGTCAGTGAAAATATCATCACCATTCACCACTCTATTGTATAGTCATCTCTGGTATGAAGTATATTATTTGTTCTTTGTTAATTTCATGTGGGAATTGTAGAGGCTGATACATCTAATCAGTTATGGGCTGAAAGAGAAAGATCCTCCAAAAGATACTGAGGGACTGATGTACTGCACCTATAACACATTCTTATTATAGTATGTAGATGAAGATTCATTCATCCATTAAAGAGATATTCTGATCATTATTTGCTTCAGATCTGTTTGTTGACACTTAAAAGGAAACAGGATTCATACAAATGTAAAATATACCTGTAGATTTCCCAGGGGACCGGGGCGGCGGGACTTCGGGGCCGGGATAGGGCGGGGTCTGGGTGGGGCGGCGACAGCGGTGGCGGTGGTGACGGCAGCGGTGGCGACGGCGGCGCCCCGGCCCCGCAGCCCTCACCCCTCCGCCCCCTGCCCCCTAACCCACCATCCCCCCCAACCCCCCTCCCTTTCCCCTTCCCCTCCTCCGCCGCTTACACCCTTTCCCGCACCCGATTCCCTCCATTGGATGGGTGCGGGAAGGGAGTGGGTGGGTGGGGGTGGTGAGGAAGAGCGGAAGGGGGGTAAGAGGAGGGTATATAGTGAATGTAGATTGTGAGGGCGGGAGCGACGGGGCAGGGGGCTGCAGGGCCGGGGCCCCGCCGCCACCACCGCCGCCGCCACCACCGCCGCCGTCACCACCGCCGCCGCTGTCGCCGCCCCACCCCGACCCGGCCCCGCTGTCCCGCAGCCCCTACGCCCCGGTCCCCGCAACCCCCCCACCACCCTCCCCGACCCCCTCCCCACCTTCCCCATCCACCCACCCCCTTCCCGCACCTTTGTAGGAGGAGGTTTTGCAGAAGCTTTGGCAGAAATAAGTTGGTGAAGCTTAAAGAAAACTGCAAAAACAAACAAGTGAAGCTGTCGATTCCAAAAATACCAACAGTCAACAAAAGTTTGATATATCAGCAACCAGCAGTTCCAAATCGAAAATTTATGGAACAATTATTGATTTGTAGATAAAAAAAATTGTTCACTCATACATTAACAGTGTTACAGGGTGTCCATCATATCCATTCTCAAGTCCAATGAGGAATTCATAGTCTACAGGTCCATCATTGGTTGAAAATCATCTTTGTTATGATTATGGGTCTGAAAGGTGTCCATGACGTCTATCCTTGGGTGTTTGAGAAAAAAATTACACCTACTGATTACTGGTGTAATATTCTATCCAGGTTGTTCCTAGATCAGATCTGGAAAATAAAATCTTGATTGATTTTCTTCTTTTATGATTTCAATACCACATTATTCGAATTTTTGACAATACAAGTGCATTTATTCACAGTCATCAACCTGATGAATATCTATAATTAGGTACAAATAAATAAATATATAGCAACCTAGAATATATGATTCAGACATTTTTCTTCTGAAAAATATAGGTTGTGCTCTTTCATTCCCTTCAGCCAAATAATTACCAAATAAACTGTAGATCACCTGTTATAAAGAAAATCTACTCAAGCTTTTTTTATGACCGAACAGGGCATTAGATATAGGTATTCTGCAAAATATTTAGATTTGATTCAAGAAGACCTGAAACAAAAATACCTACAACCTAAAAAAATATTGATAAACATACCTCTCTGAGTTCAAGAAAGTCAATTGAGAATAACATACCCTAATAGCACAAATGTATTCCCAAAATATTCCGGAAATGTCCCCTTGCGACAATAGAAATGTTCCGGGAATGTCGCGTAAAGTCGCATTATATTCCGGGGACATTCCCGGTAAATCCGTTGTGGACAAATTGTACGCTCCAGGAATGTTCCATTGGAACATTCTCGGAACGTCATTGGGGAACATATTTGGGACAAATATATTTTTTGCTTACTTCATAGTAGGTACTGACTTTTCCAAGAAGTGAAACACGACGTTACTATTTGCAAATTTATTGATATATAATAATACTAATGATACAGATAATTCAGTGAAATTGGCATGAACTGTGTTGACATAAAACAATTTTCAGCTAGCCCTGGTGTTTCTCAACTTCAATCATATTCAAACCTCTGGATTATCTCTGAATGTAGATGATATATTCTTCAAAGTTCACTGAAAAACAAACACATATTTCAGGCTGAATTTAAGATTCAAAAATTGTAATACTCACTGTTCACAATAACTTGCTGTGGCTCCTCAAAGGTTGGAGGAAAGTTTATGTTCAACTGGATTCACTCTGCAACTTCGTTGCTAAAGGTACTCCATCTTCCATGCACACATAGTTTTATCACAGATTTTCACAAAGGCTGGTTATTTTGCTCAATATTCCTCTGAGATTCAACTGAAAAACACATAAGAACAAAATAATATTTGAAACTTAGGACTTGATGCTTTCTAGGTACAACTCATAGAATTTGAGTCAATATCTGTTTAGCAGGAATTATAGGATAATACTTACAAGTTGAAGGCCACTCAGTCAGGTAAAAAGATTAGAATGCTTCACAACATCACAACAGGAACTTGTTCTTCTGCTTCAACAAGTAGGTTAATGGATCTGATCCACAAGAGTACCAGAACAGATTCAAAATATTTCCACCATGTTCAAAATATACAGGAAAATCATTGCTGAAATAATATATCACATGAGTGAATTGGATGATTTCTTCAATATATACCTACTTTTATTTCCAGCCATACCCGGTTTTGGTTGAGTTAGGCTGGAATGAAGTTCATTAAACCATCATAATTATTATAAAAAATCTGAAGTGAACAATGGTAATATATCGAGCAAAATTCACAATACTGGATA
The DNA here is from genome assembly GCA_029955515.1 of Chrysomela aeneicollis. Taxonomy (NCBI): domain Eukaryota; kingdom Metazoa; phylum Arthropoda; class Insecta; order Coleoptera; family Chrysomelidae; genus Chrysomela; species Chrysomela aeneicollis. The sequence goes on from JARUHQ010000012.1 coordinate 123,040, forward strand.
TAATATAACAATAAAGAATGTAAATAGTGAAGATCATAATCGCTTGTCAGTTGTCACTTTGTCAGTCACTATTCAAATTCAACTATTGTAGAAGTTGGCCAGTTTCCTATTCTGAACGTAATCCTTTCAACTGACGTCACCGCGTTGCCATCTTAGTGTTTATGCAAATAATGATCCATAAATGATATAAAATGATGATGAAAAAAAAGGCAATGATACTATGTTCGATTCGATATCAGCGGATTTTGTTTGAACAACTCATCAAAATGTTGAAATTTGAATTTCGTTAAAAAATTTCAAACTGTTTTCATGTAACGAAAATAATCGAATTGAGTCATAAACCCAGTATATGATTTCTATGCATAAACCCAATACAAAAATCTTCAATCGATTTATTGGGGAATAATCAACTTGACAATCTAGGACAAGAAAAATATGTTTCCGGAATGATTCTGCGTGTATGTTCCGGGAGCATCCTCTGTGGAATGTTCCGTGCATATCCCATAGAAGGCCGGGACATTGCGACTTATATGGGACATTAATCGTACGTTCCGGGAACAATGTGTGCTATTAGGGTAGCTATGGCAAAAAGGTATGCCTGAAAAAATGCTGCTGGTTTCAGCCGTCGTTTTCCAAATATTCAGTTATGATTTGATTTTACCAAATCACAGTCTGTCATCATTACACCTGAACCAAATATCAATTCTTCAATTTTTTCTAAAAATATATATATAGGGTGTTCCATGGAAAATAACGAAGCTGGTACCCAACGATATTCAATTAATTCATCTGTTATAACTTTCTGGAGGTTCAGAACAAAGCATGCAACTTTTGTATTTAAAGTTTTTTCTATCTTCAAAGATTAACCGTGATTAACCCTGTAGCTGTTCAAATATATGGAATTACCCTGTACACACTTTCTCCAATAACAATATATAAAATAACATATACAGCAGGTACCTGAAAACTCCAGATAATATATATCTATATGATTTGGCTATTTCTATTCACTCAAATCGGCAGTGTTGGTTGACGCCTACCATTACAATGAATACATTTTTAACTTTCAACTTCAGCCAGTTTGTGAAAAACATCATATTTAAGCTTTACATGATATCATAGCCACGGATTTTTTTGGATTATTTTTCAGAGCATGATCGTTCGATAATTTTTGTGAAGAATTAAGATCAGAGTTGATATTGTAGTGGTTGTAATATCTCAGGGCTGATTGGATTTGAAAAATAACAGGTTCTTGGCCAGTGTTAACGATTCTGAGTTTATTTTCAAATAATGTGCACGACAAACCAAGATGTCGGACAGTAGGTACAGTAATAAGGAATCTAGAACACTCAATTACAAAAATTAAATCTACTCTGAACCCAATATAACACTAACATTCGTTAGGAACCCACTTACCTAATACCAGGGCCTCTAGCATAAATCGTATCTGATACAAATTTACCAAATAAACCCACAAGGCTATTTGTTCGCTTCAATATTTTCTATACGCTACTACCTTTGGAACACTTCCTTCTGTCAATCGAATTATCTTCTGAATCCATCAGCTGATGAGATCGAACCCACAAAAAAACCAAAATTGACCCACTGATACCCATCGCGACCTAGATGAGCGACAAGTTAATCAAGAATAAATTCAGGCAATTAGAAAAAAAAATAGATGTCTGTATACCATAGGGTATAAAAAGTAGTGGACAAAGTATCAGCCCACAGAGAGCAGTGCTGCTAGTACATAGCGTACCAAATACCCGAGTTCTGCTACAATATGATCCACCCCAGCAAGCACAAAAACATCTCAGAGATGTTGAAAGTACGAGATTTCGAGACATTGAACATCCACTGTGATATCCTGTTCATACATGAATAGTACTTTTATATAACAGCCAATGTCCGCCACAGGCGTCCATTTTCAGGATGTCCTTGGGATGTCACAAAGAGAACTCTTCCTAAGTTTTTTTGATAGCCTTTTCATAGACACAACAGAACATTTCCAAAGCGTTTAGTGTATATTGATTTGCATTGAATAAAACTTTTTTTAAGATCACTTTATATAGTCTTTTGCTATTCATTTGGACATTTGAAAAGAGATCTTCTTTCCTTTGTTTTGTTGGGATTTGGATTAGTGTGGTTGAAAAAGAACTATTATTTTCTTGCCGAAGTTTCGAATTAGAATGAATCATCATCAGGACCCATTTTAAAAGAGCCATGATAATTGGTCTATTATAGTTTGAAACTTCGGCGCGAAATTAACAGTTATCTACTTCAATCACACTTACCCAAACCTCAACAAAACAAATGGAAGAACATTTTTAGAGATTACCAAAATGACCAGAAATGGTTAAAAAAAAACACTTCTAAAATTTATGAACACTTATATTGACTTGAAATATATCTATAAATTTTACTCCATCTATAGGACATATTTTTAGGAAAGAAAGATTTCACATTCAACTTGAATTAATATACTAACCACCAGTAATGTGTAACCTAATCTTGGTTTGATTAAAGACTGTCTTAACAACATATTTTCATTTTAGTTTTGACATAATCACACTATAATACTGAATGAGGAGTTATATTTTCACTAATTTCATATCTTCTCCTCTGTTAACACTAACAGCATGTGACTCTTGTACTGATTTGTACAAAAATATACCAGAATACCACTCCACTCTGCACATAAGCTATTCTTTATTGATAATTTTTCCTGGATCAGAATCACCAAAGCAAACTGTTCTCTTCACCCCATTGTCAATGCTGTGAGGCTTCTATTTGATCTTTCTTGATGGAAATGTCAGTTTTGTATTGATGTTTGTTCGTGAAATCTTATTTATATCTACCTCCAACTGAAAAAAAGATGAAGTAACTCCGTTTTTTCGACTGATCTACTTATTCACTCACCTGTCCATCAAAATGATCTTCACAAAAATACTTGGTGGTTGTGATAGCTGTATTAACAGCAGAAAACCATCTCATCCTAATGTCTTTATTGTTCGGAATGGAAATAACAAAGTTTCTTTTCACAGTTATCGCTTTTGTTCGAATTCACAAGAACTTTTTGAATGATTTTTTAAAACACAACTGAGAACAATAACTTTAACCTCAATTTTCGTTGACTTGTTGAAGCATTTTTAACTAAGTTCAACTGTATAGGACGGCTCAAATGGGCTCAATCCACTGAACCCTTCATCCCGGGCGTGACGTCGAAAAGTATGTTGTATGACCTCATTGACATCCACAAGTAAACATTTTTTTGACCTCGCTAGTACCTCACCGTATACATACAAAGAAACGCCACACAAGAACAAATACAATACTTTCAACATCTTCTGAAGACCTCTTAAGGAAGTGAATATTGCGTCCCAGAAAAACATCCACATGCCAACATTTTCAGAACATCCCAAAACCTCCCAGGGATGTTTGTGCTCGCTGGGTACAGCCATTGCCAAATCTGAGAAATTGAATCAGAAAATGCTTACAAAAATCTAAGTATACAATGTGAATAAGAGAGAGGACCGAGGATACTTCCCTGAGGTACTACACAAAGGAGTTTCATATGAGTGTATTTCTTTTCATCAATCTTCACTATTAATGTTCTATTATGCAGATATGAAGCCATTAAAAGAGCGTGCTGACTCATTGAATCCAAAATAATGTAACATCGACAAAAGTATATCATGGTCTATTAAATGCATTTCCAAGAAGTCGTTATATCGGCTGCTCGAGCGATGACATCACTCACAGCGAAGGCATCGGTCGCAGACGCACCGCTATAATTAGCGGATGATTCATTGCCATAGAATATGAAAAATACTCCCAGTTTATTCCTGTTATTTCTGGACAATGATGGTTTTTCCTATATAAGAACCGCAGTTTCGAGGACAAGTCAGTTATAGTTTGGAAAGAAAGCTAGTACAGTGAACATTGAGATTTGTAAAGCGAATATCGTTGTCATCATTGTATTCATTGAGTAGTAATAAGTGTGTTTGTTTAAATAAATTGTTCAAATTTTGTAATGAGTGTTTTAAATTCACGAACCCAAGAAGAAAGATCGCAACAATATGCTCGTTTGATTTTTATCAGTCGCCTCTAATATTTCGTCTAATACATCTGAAAGGGCTGTTGCACAGATATACCCTTTTCTAAATCCCGATTGTTTGTAAGGTAGAATATCACTGTTAGGTAGAAAATGAAAAATTTGTCTTTCCGTTATTCTTTCGATGATTTTCGAGCAGGTTGGTAATAGTACATTACCCAGCAAACACAGTTACATCACAGAGATATCGCAGCGATGTAACAATGTGACCTGCGATATCGCATTCTATGTCGCACAGACGTCGCTGCGATATGGCAGGGATATTATTTTGTCACACTCAAGTTTCCTCCATGCGATGTCGCTGCGATATATTTTTATGATGGAATGGCGATGCGTTTTTGCGATGAAACTGCGATGTGTTTTTGGGATGAAACTGCGATGTGATTCGATTTTGACAGCAGGGATGTGTGAACTTATGACATCGCAGGGATGTAAATATATGATATCACAGATATGTGAATATATGACATCACAGCGATGTACAAATGTAATGCTGAGAGAAGGTGATATATAGGGAAAAATGTCAGTGAAAAACAAATCAACATACCTATATTATAAATATTTATTTCCAACAATGAACAAATACCAACAAAAAAAAAAATTATTATTCCATTCCAATAAATAAGAGGTTATTCTCTTTAGCAAAAAAAATAGGTTATTATTATTTCTGGACATTCTTTGTTTTGAATGAATATTGTTTTCTTCGGAGAAGGCTGATGGAATGGAAATATTAGCTTCAGTTGAATTTCTTGCATCAATATTCAATTTGCAGAAACTTCCTCATAAACACATTCTGAGAAAGTTTCCAGCATCAGCTCCCATACGTCTTCCGAAGCGATGAATCCGTAAATGATCATCTCTATCCACCTTGGGTGACATCATAATCTGCTCATTCAAATACAATAAATTAATAGTTTGGACTACCATAATCTATAATGTTCCAAAACCATCAGATGTCGTCTTTTGAGTATGATGAAAAGAACGGCTTTGGCATGCTTTCAAGTGAAAACGTATTCTCACCATTACTTAAACAAAACCTATACTCACGTTTCGTGTACCCCCACAGAGCTGTTATAACTTTTTGATTGTACAAGAACTTGAAAAACTAGCACATAGACCACAACTCAAGTGAACTGGTAAAACTGATTCCATCAATGGTTGTTCAACTGATTGGATTGAAACTCCGGACTCTGGAGTGGTTGAGAAAGTTATAACTGGTGATGATGAATCATCATTGTCAACTGTCTAGTGCAGGTGTCCACAGACCACGGAAAGTATATTTGCGCGCGGGAAATTCAAATAGTGGCTATTAATGTAACGAGATTATAATGCGATTTGTAATATTAGTGGAGGACATTGCTTGGTAACGAGGCGGTAGCTGAGTCAACCGCAATGTCCGAGACGGTGTTGACTCGCTAATAATCGAGTTGCATTCGAAGCTTTATCGTATCATTGCTTATACGTATTATGCTTTCGTAACTGACGTGAATTATGGTCACTATAATGTACTATGCGTAACTAAGGTTTTGGTACGTTTATGATGTTAATAATTATCAATATAGATTTCATATAATAATGTCTAAATCTTCAATGATACGATAAATTTTAATAAATTGTACCAAAAAACGGAACATTCGGTTTTTGTGTAATACAAATACAATACAATAAACAATTGCACAATTTGTGCTATATATATAGTACACATCATCGCAGGTTTGTTTGCTTTTGTACATCGCAGCGATGCGACGTTTGTGATAAATCGCAGTTTGATCTCATCGCGACTTCTCAGAGATGTCATGCTGCAGATGTGTTTGCTTTTTTACATCGCAGCGATGCAACGTTTGCGATATCGCAGTTTGATTTCATCGAGAGATCTCTGATATATCATGTTGCGGATGTGTTTGCTTTTGTACATCGCAGCGATGCAACGTTCGTGATATCAGTGTGTGATCTCATCGCGTCATCTCAGAGATGTTAGGTCGCAGATGTGCTCACTTTTTACATCGCAGCGATGCAACGTTTGTGATATCGCAGTTTGATCTCTTTGCGACATATCAGAGATGTTATGTCGCAAATATGCTTACTTTTTCACATCGCATCGATGCAACGTTCGTGATATCGCAATGTTACCTAAATGCGACATCTCAGAGATGTCATGTCGCAGATGTGTTGGCTGGGTATATACCGCGGGACTGAAGTAGTACATTTAATCCTGAAGGTAAAGTTTATGGCCCGACCGCAGGGAGGGCCATAATTTACCTGAAGGATTAAATGTACTTCAGTCGCAAGGTATATACGATACTTTTCGTACTTCCGGTATGATTTTATTAATTATTTCAATAATTTCAATCAGTTTTTTCTCTCTTCAACTCATTTAATAAACTGTCTTTAAAATAAGTTACCATAGTAACATTGCGTTGTGACAGTTATAATTTAGAAACATTGTCATTACTAGTGTCATTGTAAAGAAACATTGTTATTGATAATTATTGGTATCATGAGTGAAGAAGGTGTATCTGATATTGATAAAAGAGCAGCCGAAGTAGGTGAAGAATTGTTACCACCGAAATCTAGAAAACTATACGAGCAGCAGTACGATGCTTTTAAAAAGTGGTGCCGCTTAAAAAATGTGAGACAACCTACTGAAAATGCGCTGTTAGTCTACTTCGATGATAAATCAAAAGCGGTTTGTGCCTCAACTCTCTGAGACTGGTCAATATGACGAACTGTCACAATATTAATTTGAATATTAACGTTAATTACCATTCTAATTAATTATATTTTTCAATAAAATATCCCTTAAATTCGTTTGTTTGTGATTTAATCGTTCCGGGAGTTTCGTCAATATTTAATCCCGGAGGGATTAAATGTGACACTTTAGTACCTGTCACAAGGGAGTGAAGTTGTCACTTTAGGCCCGGAAGTACGAAAAATGTTTATCGAACGAAGATCACTGTATTTTGTTGGTTTGACTAATTTTTGGTAGTGGGGTGACTCTCGCAAACTCCCATGTGTTGGGAAAATAGTTTTTCGAGAGACATTGATTTATCACATGGGTGATGATCGGAATTATAAATAAATATTTCCAATAGCCACCGGGATTTGAACCCGGGTTATCTAGGTCATAAGCCAGTGATACAACGCACTCGACCACTAGCCCAGTAAATATATACACGGAAACAAACTTTAATAACAGCAAATGAAATTTGCATACCAGTAAGTAAAAATTTGCATACTATATTGAACAAGTACTCACTTTATTAGCCACGAGTAAAAGTATATTCCTTAATTGAATCACTTGCTGTTATTAATGTAATTTCGGAAAAATATGTAAACTACTGATATAAAACACTTTATAGAAGCAGAATAATAATTTTCTTGACCTCAGTGAACTTTCAACTAGAGGTTATACAATAGTAACTAATCAATATCCAACAAAATCATTGGCTCAAGTGCTCAGTTCAATTGAAACGATTGAATGATGATTTATTACTCTCAAATAACTCGTATACTGGTATCTATAAAAAAGTTATCTTGGTTTTATTGGATGACTCACTTGTGGGCAGTTGATTGTGTCTTACCTCTAATAGCTTTCATTTGGTGTTTGATATCAGGACACAAAATACTGCAGTTATTTTTATCTAAGTAATTCAAGATTACTTATTAATTCGCGATTACTTGAATAACATGCATGTATAGAATAATTTTTATTATCAGAAAAACAAAACAGTTTCATATTAGGATTAAAATGTCATACTATTATATAAATCACAGCACAAAGTATATACACCAAATGATGGAGTTGAGAGTTGAACTGATATGAAACAAACTATCCAACAGGTTTTCTACTCCACCATAGTGTTCATTTCTGCTAATATGAGACAAAATATAACTTGAAAACGAAATAATTTGTACTATTATTATTCAATTCTGTTACAAAAAGGTCTACTCGAAAAAATGAAGAATGTATATATAATGAATGACCAGATAGTTTACAATAGGAAATTAATTTGTATTGGAACATTTTGAATATATTTTTTCGTCAGATACTGAATATGGAACATAAATTTTGCTATTGAAGAGAATCCATATTATAATAACAAATCCCTAATATCAGCAATATTACAATGACAGATTAGCCGCATCGCAAATTATAATGATTTCAGAATAGAATAATCCCTTACGCTGGATTGTACTGTCGTAAAGATGATAATTTGTCTCTGGAGTTCCAAAGGGCATATAGAACAGATACGCCAAACCCTACGGCTCCTCCTAATCCACATCGTCTCAAACCAGCTGCAAATAAAAAAAGAGAAGAAATAATTTTGGAACACGAGAATCTGCAACTTGTTGCAGAAGTGCTGAAACATTCAATACCAAAGTATCTCAGATACAAATGAGACAATTTCGAGTTATCTCCTAAAGTTGTATTTTTTCAAATGGTAATCATTGTTGGCTATAGTTTGATTCAAAAGGATTTTTTCTCCTTTTTAACTATGTATCATATATGGAGTCGCTTTTAATATCAAGTCTTTAATAGCGAAAATAATATTTTACGAGATTACTTTTTGTAGTTATTCCAAGTTGGCAGTTAGAAGGATTTCGTACGTACGAGATATATGAAATGTTAGAAAGCTTTATTCAAAGTAATAATAAACTACGCAACACTAATTACGTCGCACCCCGAAATTTTGCCCCTGTTTAAATTTTAATAACTTTTTTCTTATTTGAACAATTTGAATTCTGTTGGCACTGTTCGCTAGCTCAGTCCTTCAGCATCAATATTGTACTTCTTCGATACCTAAGATTATTTCCATAAAATTGCTACAGGATGTTTTTTGGAACTGTGCAAAATTTCTAAATTTTCAAAAGGATCCCAAATGAAGAAAAACAGTTTTTTTTCAACTTTAACAGCAGAGGCATGAAGATTATCTCACTACCTTCGGCCATTTCCAAAATTGCCTTCTTATCACTTTTCTTTACAGAGTGATCTCAAAAAATCAATTTTTTGGTTTTGCATTCATAACTTTTTTCCCCATCAACCGATTTTCAAAATCCCAGGCTCATTTTGAAGCTGAAACCTCATATGAGAAGATTTGAAGATCAGAATTAACTCAAGATGAACATTCAAGATCGAGGGTTTCCTCAAAGGTGACCCAAATCTGAAACACTCTGTAAATCCCGACTGGGAGGAGAATTAAATGAAAATCAACTTGTTTTCGGAAGGATATTTCATTCTGGATACATCCAGATCTTTCTTTTCTTTCAGTTGTCAAAAATTGTGCGTGAGAAAACCGAACTGAAACGCCATGTTGTAGAAAAAAAATCAGCCCAAAAAAATTGAATGGTCCGTAACCAACGTAACAAGAATCATAATGAGTGACTGACAAGACAGGTTGAAAATTACGTTCTCGTGAAAATGAAGATCAGAACAGAAAAATCTATTCGTAGGTCTTTCTTTTCTGAAGATATAAGACTTCATAAAAAAATTAAAAAATAGAAAAAAAATCTGTATACAACAAAATTTCAAGGTAACCTTCTCACCCCTTATACAAAGTCTTCCATCATGTTTTATATAAATAACTTTTTTTCGCCCTGTACATCGAACTATGATAATTGGAGTACCCGAGTTTGGGCGATTCTTAGTAGTTTTGTACGAAACGAGAATAATATGTAAAAAAAATCGCAAAAATCTCCTTCCCCTTCATCCGTACCCAAAGTACCCCAAGGGGGGAAATATGTTTACCGATATATCTAACCGTTTGACCAGCAAACATTTTACCCCAAAAAAATTTTGGGGGGGGAGGAGGTCAACAATTTTTTTTCAGTCTTTTTGGTGGTGATATTTTCGTTTCGATCAAACAACGTTTTGGATATTTTTCTTTTTTAATCGGGATTTCGAGGGGGTTTAGATTTGGGTCGCCTTTGCAGAAACCCTTGATCTTTAATATTTATTTTTAGTCAATTCCAATCTTCATGTCTGTTCATCTAACGTTTCAGCTTCAAAATGATCCTGAGATTTTGAAAATGGGTTGAAGAGGAAAAAAGTTATGACTGCAAAACCAAAAAATTGATTTTTTGAGGTCACTCTGTAAATAAAAGAGATAAGAAGACAATTCTGGAGATGGCTCAAGTTAATGAGATCCCCTTTATGCCTCTGCTGTTGAAGTTGAAAAAAAACTGTTTTTCTTCATTTGGGATCCTTTTGAAAATTCCGAAATTTTGCACAGTTTCAAAAAACACCTTGTAGCAATTTTCTGAAAGAAACCTCATGTAACAAAAAAGTACGAGATTATAGCTAAAGGACTGAGCTAGCGAACAGCGTGAACAGAATTCGAATTGTTCAAATCAGAAAAAAGTTATTCAAATTTCAACAGGGGCAATATTTCGGGGTGCGACGTAATTAGTGTTGCGTAGTTTAGTTGTGATATTGCATCTGAGGATGTCTATCATGGGGATCTCGTATGATGAACGTCTTACAGAAAATCTCTCAACGCTGTTTTGTAGTGCTCATAAAGTGGCAATGAGAAAGTGTCTTTTATTTTCCTATCTCTTCAAATAACGTCAAATGGAATCGGCAAATTTATGTTTTTTTGGCATATCTCCGGAACTACTCGGAATTTTAAAACTTTCTTAACGGAATATTGTTAAGATTGAAAATGCGCAATTTTCCGCTAATATTAATATTTTCGCATCCCTCATGTTTTTTCTGATTCCCATAACAGACATCCTCATCTTGAACACAGTATATATTTCATATTCCTCGTAATTTTCGTACAAAATCCTGACTCTTACGATTAAGTTACGGTTGATATCATGATGGAAAAAACTGACCAACGCTGGGTGATGACACCCGCCTACTTGCAATAAATATAAAAAATCGCGAACACTGTTTGAATTCGAATAACTGGTAGACTACGAGTAGAAAATAACCACTTTCCTGTTGAACACCGGGCAGAAAATTGATATATTTTTGATCGTAGTCCATGAATCGATTCACACAGTGAATGGGAATTTCCAGTATCTTAAAATATGCCCTTTTTTCACATGACGTGATGGAGGGCGGTTTATATGATAGTTTAAACAACTTATTCACTCTGAATTTGTAACTTTTGATTTATTATTCGATATTAAAAACGTGACTTCACATTCTGTACATTCAAACGCTCCCTCGCTGTGACGTCAATGTTTTCTAGAAATATGATTGGTTGAAGTTTGTGATGGCATTGACTGGCTCGAAAGTGAGGAAAGACCCACCGCAGTTGCCATATCTCTACAAAATCTTTGAATCCATTTCGTTTATTGAGAAATTGTTCTGAATTGTGAGTAATCAACTGTCAGACACTCCCAATTCACTGTGAAAATTAAAATATTTCAAGATCAGGGATGATCATATATGGTGTAAATATTCAATCGGAGCAGATTCAGTCACATCTGTCGGGACGATATCACATTATTTTTCATTATCTCTTTGAATTAATTCAGATTTCGTGATATATTTGATGTGATAGGTACATATAATTTCTCAAAACATCGGGATCTCAACATAATCATCATTAGTTATTATAAAATTTTCATTCTCAGAAAATGTAACTTCTGATATGGCAACCATGCATAGAAATCATCGATAAAAACATAACCTCTTTATAAACCATTATTCCGTCCGTGTATGATTGTGATTTTTGTACGTTTACTTCGTTCATTGTGAATTTGGGCTGTGATTTTAAAAATAGGGACAGGAAATGTTATGTTCCGATTTGTCGAAATATTTTTGTTCATGTACTGAGAAATTCAGGCTTACAAAACAACTGGAGGATAACTTTGAAACTACCTGAATCAGTTCATATTGGTTGAAACGATGTTGTCTACGAAGACCACTAAGAAGATGCAGCAACTTGAATGTACTATAAAGTTATGGGCAAGAAGTTATTTTTGAAATCAGGAGTGGTACCTCATAAATATATAGAAAGTCCATCACCAACTAGTTTGCCTAGTAATTTGAGTGAGTCAGAAAGGAAAAGAAAATTGTACTATCATCATCCACCTATGGAACAAACATCCATGGCCATAAACTTCAAAGAATATCATGAAGAAACTGTTCAATGAAGAATTACCCGTTTCAAAAAGACCCAAGATAGAGTCTGAGGTTCAATCCTTCTCCATCTGATTACTTTCAAGTGCATCAAACATATTGTGAAAAAATCTGTAAATGTTCTGTAGATGTTCAAGTAAACTAGAGAAGTAAAGTGAAAGTTTGAAGTTTCTCAACGAATACCAAAAAAGATTATTTCAAAGCTGAGAATATCGTTAATAAAGCAAGTTCTGCCATATCAGGGGACAAACAAGTAAAATCAAGTATTAGTTCTCCTTCATCATCAACAATTTCTTGAAGTTCATAGAGGAATACTAACCTATTTCCTCATCAGATGCTACTTCTGTAGATGAAAGTGATCAAAATAGACTCCTAACTACTGTTAAAATGTTTAAGAAATGAGAAAAAGAATAATAAATTTATAAAATTTGTACATCCAATAATAATTATAGCATGTGTGCTCATTTAGAAAAACCACTGCTGCAATAATATTGCTATAAACTCATTAACAAAAAATGGAATTGTACATTTCATAGGAAGTTAAAATACTTGTTTTGGGAACATATATATAAAGAATGAAATATCATTGTATTCTCTATTGAATATATTTCCAAAATTAATTTGTATATATCATTAGGTATTTAGGAATGGAAGACCTAAATATGTTTATACTTTTGCTTGTCATCACAATATTACCCTGAAATAAGTTCTCAATGAAAATGTTGAATCAAATAAATGATGAGTTTTATCCATATTCATTTATTTAAATTATCAAAACAATGAAAACTATTTCAATATATTTGCAGGTACAACTTTTTACAGCATTTAATTGTTTCTCAATATATAATAATAATCCCCAATGATAACAGCAAACATTTGCAATATCAACATTTCAATGTTTTGATTCAGAATGAATTGAAATATATTCAGAAGATATTCAGAAAACAAATTGAATATATAACTATTTTATAGCAGCACACATAATATTATACCTATCAGATGAATAACTGAATGTACATATCGAACAAAAACTGAATAATAATTAAAATATGGTAATTATCAATAATAAGGTACTTCACAAAGAATATACAGGTATGTAAAAATCCATCCTGCTCACTTTTGATAATGAAGCACTCTTCCAATAACTGGGTCCATAATAAAAAAGGAACACCATGTTTACAACCTCCTGAAAACAAAAAATACGTAATCAAATAGGAACTATGATTTTTCAGAATGTGTAAAAATGTATAAGTTCATGTGATTGTCTTTAAGTGTTGATAATTTGCTGACCAAAAGATTTGTTGTTACCTTGGGAAGCAAACATTCATTTGAAATTACTTTCTCCTCTTTTTCATTCATTATCGCCATAACATTGTAGATTTTCTTGTGATTCTTGTGTACAGGGATGATTTCTCGATTTTTGTTCACTGTATATATAACCATTACTTCTCAACTGAACTTATGATATTGCTTTATTACCATAAGCCTCCTTGGTTGACCTTCAATATTACCTAGAATACTCACAGAAAATATAAAATGGAAACAGGTATTCATTTCACCACTCTTCTGGAATGTAAACATAAACTAATTTTTGTGTTTTCACGTTGGGAACTTCAGCACTAACGAAATTTGCATTATTCGTGAAAAAATCACCCATCATGTCAATATCCACCATCGGCAAATTATCCGATGCTGCCTTTTCAAACCCTTCATCTATTTTTTTCATCCTAAACTTGAACACACTTGAAACTTGAAAAATGTATTGAAGTAATCGTTTACAAACAAAACAATCTAGATATAGGTTAGGACGACGACAGATGAAAAATGTAAATACACACACACCCACTCACCCACACACACACTTGAACTAGTAGCACCTTATATACCTACCACTTATTCCTAACAGGTATTAACGCAATGGCATTATAATACGCTAATTATGTGATTAGACGACGGATCATGTATTTCTGGATTACCTTCCTTGTGTCTTACTTATCTTTAATTTTTGATCTGACAATTCTGTGTGGTGCTTAGATCATTAACGTACAACAACGGGACAACCAATCAAAATCGGACGCGCACTGACGTCACATGGCTTTCCTCTTCTTCTGGATCGTTTTAATTCAGTAGATTATTTTAGCGTTTTCAATAATTTTCAACTAGATATATTGATGAAAAAAAAATTCAAAAAATGGGTACGAGTTACAGAAGAGTCCAATATTTCAAAATATAATTTTTCTGAAAATGACTGGAAATTCCCATTCAGATCGCACATTCCTTTCTTCCTAAGACATGACAAAGTTCACATCAAGACAGAGGCACCTACAGACCGGTATCTTGAACCGTTTAAAAGATACATATTGGTTTTGACTTTTATGCATTTTTAACCCACCCCTGTAACTTATTCATCAAAGATTATTTTTCGTATCTGTAAAAACATTCTCAAAACACTTATTTGAAGCTATGACATAAACTTGTATTTTTTTATGGACCACCCTATATATTTTTGCATATTCATTTCAGAAATTAAATTGCCTTTCAAAATACATAAAATACTTTTCTATTGAAACTTTTGTTTGTTCATTTGTTAGAATGAGTCTTTGAAAATTTGGCGTGCCATACTTGAAAAACAAGCTTTGAACTAATACAAGATGTTCCTGTTTTTCAAACATGTATGAGAACTACGAAAAATATTACATGTTGAAATGTTATTGGGAATCACATGAAGATGCTCAAGCCGTCAGCAATATTTACTTTAACCGCTACTCTGAAAGAAGAAAAAGCGGAATCCTGATTCGCGAGATGCATTGGAAGCAGCAGTGTGATATGCTTTTGATTTTATACCTGCCTTACAATTAATCAATGCTGTTAATCATGTCAAGAAGCGAAGTCAAATACGCTTTAATTTAAATGGTGTTCAATAGTCCATAAGAAAAAAATACAAGTTTATGTCATAGCTTCAACACCAGTCTTTACAGAAAAAACTAGACACCACTGGATTCCCCTCAAAAAATATTTTCACAGAAACAAAAAATAATCATAAATAAATGAGTTACGGGGGTGGTTTAAACATTCACAAAAGTATCTTCAAAACGGTTGAATATATCGAGGTGTGGTTTTCGACATTTGATTTCCTATCAAAAGTGTCCAATTTAGACAACCCTGTAATGTAATGGTGAAACTATAGTGTAAGTCTGAGGTTGGCAATTTGTATAGTTTGGTTTGTGAGACCGTTCGTAATAAGATTGTAATTTATGCCAGTTGTCAGTAAAACTGTTTTCGTAGTAAAAGCGTATTTGTTGAATCAACTTATAATAATGAAATTAGGGGTCCCAAGAAGTAAGAATAACGATCATGAATGAAACACATTCCTTGGTTGATCCTTTATTGAAGTCACTGTTAATAGTACATTGTTTTATTATAGGATCAAAAGTGACACTTTGTTCGACAAGTGAAGTTTTGCGATTGCGAGGCGATGAATTCGAGCTCGCAAAATTTACGAACCAAACAGATACACTTTTGATCCGAATAAATAATGCTTTTTTTCTGCAACCAAAAAATTTATATAGTTTATGAAAATGTGAGTTAAATAACCAACATCGTGTCTCACGACAATATAACCTTGACTATTTCCTGGCATGAAGGGACGAGGTCAATTAGCCAAAGAAGAAGAAGAGGAAGAACTAACCTTGAAACAATGATGGAAATAAGACCTGGTGGCGCTACTCTTCAATTGTTTCAGCAGAAAAATACTTGATTTGAAACAATTGAATTTCAGCTCATTACGTGGGGTTCTCCTGTACAACAACAGATGGCGAAACTGTCGATAGTTATTTGAAGAATTTTCTTTCAATCATATTCGATACAAATTCGCATCAAACTCATTGTAAAATGGCTCCATGGAATTGTTAGAAACGATTAGAAGTCATTCAGAATCAAATATTCATAGTTTTGTATTGACACCTGCAGTAACCTGTAAATTTGGTTGAAATCGCGGCTTCACTTAGCGAGATTTACCCACGCAATGTCACGTTAGACACGTTTTATCGAAGTAGGCGAAATCAAGAGATTTGGGACATGTCACAGGATAGGAAGTAAATTCACCAGTCTATCTATCCACCTCTCTTGAAACCTTACCTTTAATTTTGTATGTAGAGTTTTTTGTTCATTTCATATGTTAGAGATAATGAAATCCATTGGAGATTTATCATTTTATACAAGCTCACCTCAATTGTGGCTCTATAAGAAGTCATAAAAGAATTTGCTGGCCAATTGCCCCAGGACCAGATATCATATAAATAAATAGAATATATGGTATTTTTAATTTTTGACTAATCCGGTTCATTATATTTTCAATTACTGTTTCAATATCAATATCACAAATTGATTGAAATATTATAGTAGAACCTATGCGTTTGTATCAGACTTTCTTGTTGAACCTAATGAATACTATGATGTTCGTTCTTAATGAACCATTTATTTCCAAAATAATAATCAAATTCATATCACAATCTTACTAGATAAGTACTTCATTTAAAATCCTAGGATTTAAAAAATCAACTTTATCTCCTAGGGATCAAAAGTGTTGCCTAGCAACATACATATTAATCATTTTGTAGTGTCAGTATGAGAAATGTCAACTTCTAGAGCTAATTTTAGAACAAAGATGAACGACTCCTGAATCGGTTGTAGAAAAATAACATTTCGGACCATAATTTCATTAAGTGGAAATCATATTTTTATAGGACGACAATAACTCGAGAATTACCTACTATATGTTTTTGAGGTATATTGATAATTCTAACTTCCTATGCATATTACTAAATCTAACTTCTAATATAGATTTAGACAATCCACGTTTTTGTACATTTGAGTAATTACTCTAAAAAAAGTATTTTTCCTTTTCATAATTATGTAGTTATTTAATATGTCTATCATTTTTAAACATACCTGTTGATTTATATAAACATCCAGTCGCTGTGGCTGCAACAACAGTGTTGATTTCATCATCAGTACCTCTCGCCCAAGACAAGATTACTCCGAAGGCAGAGTAAATAACAGCTACTGATCCGAATGTGTTAGCTGTGGCACTACCTTTCTTCATAATGTGATTGAGTAGCCTAAAATAAAAAATTAAGATGATGTGCCCAGATTATCCAAGTTGTTGAAACTTTTCAAGAATGTAATAAAGAGGGTAAAGAGGTAATAAAGAGGGTACATATTCACTTTTATACAGGGGTAACGGTTAGCAAAGTTATTAGGGTTTCGGAAATCCAAAAAAAATTTAATGTTATCCTCTCCTAGTGAATTATGGAACGACAATTTCATAATTAAATGAATAGAACACTGTTATTCGTGCCTTGAAGTGATATAATAATACCACTGTCATGGTTCTCAGATACAATATGTAGGGAATACGAACACATAAGTGTTGCAAACATATTTAGTCAAGTAAGATCAGACTACTCAAAGTATAACATTTGCAAAATGGATTAATCATATTATAGGCAGATTGAATATTTCAATGATTATATGTGATACTATAAAATGATTATGAGTGACCATATATTCCAGACAAATTTTCAATGACAATGCTTCAATAAGCATTCCTCTAAATATTGTATTGTTTGGACAGTAGTTTTCAATATCCTGTGAAACCAACAAACACGGACTAATTATTGATAATTTAATGAAAGTGATTTTCTTTGTTGACACACAGTGGCGGATTTACCAACGGGCTAATTAGGCCAAAGCCTATGGCGGCAGATTCTAGGGGCTGCAAATTTGGGCCCAACATTTTTTTTTACAGAAATCAAAAGATGCATATTTATATATCTGAATATTATGAGATATGATGATAATTCATCAGATACTGACTTAGTTCAAGAATGCATACATGTTCAATATAACCTTTCTCCTGGTGAAACCAGACTATCGATCAAAAAAACATAATTTGCAAAACTTGGATATACCGGTTCACATGGCTCTATATGTACAGCAGTAACACACAGTTCGAGTGAGAGAAGAATGGGGGAGAAATTATCTATTGTAATACAAGAAAAGCAAACCGCCTTAACTCTTTTGTCACAAACTAACACGATTTCATAAGATACTGAACAATTCATTTCACCAAACACTCGAATAAACACTTAATTAAATCACAACTATCTTCGCTTTACAAATCTCAATGTTCACAATATTAACTTTCTTTCTGAACTGAACTCTTTCCAAACTAAAACTGACTGTCCGTGCCGATCCGTTCCTTTTATATAGCACAAGTTATTCATTCTCGTAAAATCACCCAATCTCCAGAAATAACAGGAAGTAACTAGAACTACAGCGATGAATCATCCGCTAATTATTGGTATACTGCGCCGTGTCGGCGAGTGATTGTATCGCGAGGCCATAAATCACGGCCTAAACGCGATCTGCCGAGATAATTACTTCAGGTCTTTTTGGAAGCACAGCGCGTAACAATATGATTGATGATTTCGCGAAAAAATCACGTTAAAACACTTTCGTAACTTAATTGATTGTCATCATCATCAGCGGATTGTTACCAGATAATTAAATATATTGTATTTAGATTGTGAGTGACCGCATATTTTCAACTGTGAAATCGTGAAATATTATATCAATAATGGCGTTTCAATTCGGTTTTCTCACGCACAATTTTTGACTACTGAAAGAAAAAAAGATCTGAATTTGTCCAGAATGAAAGATCCTTCCGAAAACCAGTTGATTTTCATATAATTCTTCTCCCAGTCGAGATTTACAGAGTGTTGTTTCAGATTTGGGTCACCTTTGAGGAAACCCTCGATTCTGAATGTTCATCTTGAGTTAATTATGATCTTTAAATCTTATATGAGGTTTCAGCTTCAAAATGAGCCTGAGATTTTGAAAATCGGTTGAAGAGGAAAAAAGTTATGACTACAAAACCAAAAAATTGTTTTTTTGAGATCACTCTGTAAAGAAAAGTGATAAGAAGACAATTTTGGAAATGGCCGAAGGTAATGAGATAATCTTCATGCCTTTGCTGTTAAAGTTGAGAAAAAACTGTTTTTCTTAATTTGGGATCTTTTTGAAAATTTCGAAATTTTGCACAGTTCCAAAAAACATCCTGTAGCAATTTTATGGTAATAACCTTATGTATCGAAGAAGTACGATATCATAGCTGTAGGACTGAGCTAGCGAACAGTGCAAACAGAATTCAAATTGTTCAAAGAAGAAAAAAGTTATTCAAAGGTAATACCACGAGTCCTTCAAATTTTATCGATAAATTTTTATTTTTCACGAAAACTTTTTTATTTGGTAAAAGTATGAAAACAAACCGATTGATAAAATCACGAGTCCGTAGGACGAGTGATTTTATCTAATTCGGTTTGTTTGAATGCTTTTGCCTCAAAATAAAAAAGTTTGAGTGTTTTGAAAATGAAAATTTATCTCATTAAATTTGAAGAACGAGTTGTATTTGGAGTGATTATTTATTGAACAAATCAAATGAAGAACAATTTAATTCATTAGTATTTCATTAACATGAGAAAAGAAGGAAATTTAATTATTAGAAAATGTACAATTATTGAAAACACAGTTTTTGTAAATGGATCGGGCAGCAGAAACACTTGATGTCTCTTCATTGGTTGATATTACATTGCTTGATGTTGAGCAGGCGGCAGTCGATGTACTAGCAATGCATGATGCTGATGTGTTTGTTCTTAATTTTTCCAAAATATTTTTATGATGCTCTGCATCAATTTGTAGATAAGGCTTCAGTGAAAACCTTTCTTTACCATATGAGAAACTAAAGTCGAGCGACTTGAATGATTGCTGAGTTTTCGTTAAATTTCAAAATATCAAACAATTATGTAGGCCTTCTATGATCCAGAAGAGATATGATGCTTACGCGGTGCTTATGATATAGATATCTAGAAATTATGACAGTTTATAGCAAACCTTGCTAATACTTTCTAGCGACACTAGGAGATGGCGCCACACCTCTCATTGTACATGGTTAAAAATTGAAAATTTCTTGTTATTAATTGAAAATCGCGCAAGAACGAACATGAATTTATTCGTTATGTCGTTGTATGAAGATCTTCATACAACGATTTCGTCTCAAACCACAAAAAACAATTTGAATTTAACAAAAATTAATCGTACGCCATCTTCATTTCAGTTCAGGAAACCTTAGGTATTTGATCGGTCGGTAACGTAAGTAGTCGTTTGCGATAGCTGCCATAAACTTGGTTATGTTCATGAGCTATTTACGTGTGTGAAATTTGAATGTTTATTGAAATGTGTCGTTTCTGTTATTATTATGCTGAAAAAGTGATTGACTATTAATAATAAGGTAACT
Source organism: Chrysomela aeneicollis (assembly GCA_029955515.1). Taxonomy (NCBI): domain Eukaryota; kingdom Metazoa; phylum Arthropoda; class Insecta; order Coleoptera; family Chrysomelidae; genus Chrysomela; species Chrysomela aeneicollis. The sequence goes on from JARUHQ010000012.1 coordinate 143,602, forward strand.
TTTCATTCATGATAATTTATATTTTAACCTTGTATATAAGCCAGTTCAATAGAATCGACTCGGTAAACCTATAGTTTTGACAGTTCAAAGGTAAACAATGTTTTATCAAGGACCAGGCAGTTTTATCAGTATAAAACCGAATGATTGGCTAGAATAAACCGCTATTATTGGTTGAAATGCCAAAAATGTCATATTTTGACAAGTGAAAAAAATAATCAAATTTAAACAGGGGCAAAATTTTGGGGTGCGACGTAATTAGTGTTGCGTAGTTTAGGTAAATACGAATATAATATTCGATAATAATAATTGTGGTCCCTATCAATGAACGCGCTGATTTAATGATATTTTTAACCTTCTAGGATGTAATGATTCTCGATTTTTATTCTTAAATGATAATCTGAGTTTTTGATACTGTAGTTGTATTTATTGAAAATGATTTTTTCTCGGAGGAAATTCCGGAGAATTCCGATGATTCATTTATTTCCAAGTTTCGAAAAAACAGCATTTTTCAAAATTTCCTTATCATATTGGTACTTCAAATATTAATGCATTGTGATTCTTGAAACAATATTGCCATCTTCATCTGATGAAGAGTCAAAAATTCATGATTATGGTTATAAGTAAATTAGTGATGGAATTGTTCCAAATTATGGTCTAAGTATTACATAAGACAAAAAAGTTTTTCTCCTACATATTCATGATATGAAGCTAATAGAGCCATTGTTTTTTTTTCATTTGATTTATTTGATAATGAGATTGCCAGTGTGGTTATGAATTAGTAAAAAATTAGTAATAAACTATGGATTGGAGTTTTTTCTGCTAGGTTGATATCGAAATATCGGTATTGATGATCTTTTTCTCGAAACGAAGAATAAAAAATTGAGAATGTGGTAATAAATTAGTAATAAAAGAGTAACAAATTATGACATATGTCAATTATGAAGAAAATATTTTTGAAGGTGTGGTTCTGCTAGGTTTATATTACAAAGCCGTTGGTTTTTTTGTCTTAATGAAGAGTAATAAATTCGCCAATGTGGTAATAAATTAGTAATAAATTATGAACTGAATGAAATTTCTATACACAGATACTTGGAATTTTGGTTCTGCTAGGTTTAGATCGAAATATTGGAATTGATGATTTTTTCCTCGAAATGGAAAGTAAAAAATTCGGGAATATGGTAATAAATTAGTAATAAAAGAGTAACAAATTATGCCCTATGTCAACTTTCAAAAAAAATATTTTTGAAGGTGTGGTTCTGCTAGGTTTATATAAAGCTAGCAGAACCGTTGGTTTTTTTTGCCTTAATGAAGGGTAATAAATTCGGGAATGTGGTAATGAATTAGTAATAAATTAGTAATAAATTAATACACTATTACGATTTTGAAATTCGAAAATGGTTCTGCTAGGTTTATTGGGGTCCACTGTAAGGGTCCCCTCAAAAATACATGGACTGATAAACCTTCTTCTTGAGATTCCAACCCAAATATTAAATCTGTATGGGCCCTTATTTTGTGTCTCCATAGTATTACATGGATTTTCAAGGATGTTCAATTATTGTAAAAATTGTATCTGTTGAATATACCAGTGCTGCTAATACATGTTTCATCTATCCATAATATTTCCACTGCAAAATTTGGGTTTTCAGCAAATTGTCTAAAATACCATTGGCAGAAGTCAAGCCTGAATTGTGAGTCATTGGGATGCAACTTTTGAATTCTTCTCTCTCTGTAGGGTTTGAATTCATTTTTTCACATGAGTTGCAAAGCAGTAGTTCTTGCAATACTTGTGTTTAATTGCATTTAACAATAAAAGATTAGACCAATTTTGAATTGAACAGTTATTTCCCCTAATTCTCTATCTCTATCAATTTTGAATTGAACAGTTATTTCCCCTAATTCTCTATCTCTACTTCTAGCTTCATATGGTTTTGGTCTTGGTTTTTTGAAGGTGCCATAAATTTGTAGATTTTACTGTCAACAGAAAACCATTCCCAAAAAGGTTCTCTCCATTTGGGGTAGCAGTCAATGTAAAGAATGCTAGAGGCCTGAGCATCTTCTTATGATTTCGAATAATACTTGAACATTTCATATTTCTAGTAGTTTTCATACATATTGGGAATATCAGGAGAATCCTCTTTCAGTGCAAAACTCCGTTCAAAAAAGCAAACTTGAAGACAAACTTACAGAGCTTTCATTTAAATAAATAAATAAAAATTGTTTGGCAGATATATAGTTGGATGCAAAAGTTATTTTGTTTCGTTTTTCAAGCATGACATGCAATATTTTTCAATATTTATATAAAATTATTTGAAAACATCAACAAAACTGAAATTTTAAGAGAACATTCAGTTTCCAATAATAATATGAAAAATTATTCTATTTCATGCACTTGCCAAATGAACCAATCAGGAGCTCTGGTCAAGTTCAGATTATCAATAACACAAACTTGACTCTTGACTCTGATTGGCCTGTCAAGTTCAGTGTTTTCATCTTTGTTTACATAAATATTATGTTTATTTGTATATGTGACAGTTAAATGTCACATAAAAATAATCACATTGTGCCCTGATTTCAAAATTAGCAGATTTGGGAAAAATTTCATCAAATTAATCAATTTCAACCATGTCTGTTCATGAAATAGTCTAATAAAATTCCACTCGTGATTGAATTCATCTCATAAGTCTGTTTTTTATTTCATAACTCAAATGAGTTGCTTGAAGGAAACACCACTAGTCCTGAGGACTCCTGATGCTTCCTAGCAACTCAGTTTTGTATGTAATAAATCAACAGACTTATTGTGAATATCCAATCACTTGAGGTATTACTACTGAGTAGTTCATAGTGAAAATTACATATAATTTATTACAGATGTCATATCTTCAGAGCCAGTTTTTACAAAAAAAAAAACGAGTGACACCACTGAATTGCTCTCAAAAATGTTGTTTTTATGTAAAATAAAAGAATAAATGAAAATATGTTGTGGGGGTAGCACCTTGGGTGACACCTAACATGTAGTTTAGGATACCAATGATACCATGTACAGGACTACCATGTACATTGACACACCCTGGTCATAATCTTGTCACAATGTACACAAATATTATGGTTTGTATGAACTTGAAATTTATGGATTATTTAGTTCAAAGAGTTGGTTGATTTTGAATACCTACCCTAAATCCTTGACTAAATCCAAAACACACACACACACACACACATATATATATATATATATATATATATATACAGATTGATCAATTCAGAAAAAGGAACAATTTATCATAAAATCAAATGGAGCAAAAATATGACACCTGGGTTGAGGTAGTGTTTATAGTTGATCCACAAATACACTATTTTTATTACTTTGCTATGTTTACTTACTGTGTTCTTCTCAATTTTCCAGTTTGTCCGGCTAATGTAGTAGCTTTCAATCCATAATAAAAACCAGAAGCTCCTCCAAAGGCAGCTCCTACCATACATGATCCTCCAATTTGGCCAAATGCTAGCTCAAACCTTCCTCTCTGTTTACTTCCACCATCCAGGAAGATGAATTCTGGCTGATTTTGAGGAATATATCCAGGATCATAATTCAGATACGGTGAAGAAAACGGTCTTATACTTGCTAAAAATCATGGTACGTAACATTAAAGATTTTTATAGGTTAGTAAAGAAACCTGAAATATACAAACTTTACCTGCGATTCCCGATGGATTACCATAATTTGGGGAGTAAATATCGTTACTTTCATTTAGTGAAGCCATAGTACGATTATCAAAATCGAATTTTCTACTGAATTTACGTTTTCTGATTTTTTGAAACTAAAAATATAGAAGAATGAAAAATCACACACGAGTGAATCTTGTATAGAGTCACTGTAACACAGACCACCTACCCTCACTGTCATAGAAAACACTCCACGAAAACTCTATAGTAAGGTCAAAGATTAGTGGTTAGGTAACGATGCAGGAGTACAGATGTCTCTGTTTCTACACCTACGTCACCCGGAAAGCACGTTCTGTTTAGTGCTAGTAGGTGGCACTGTACCAAAAATCCGTATTCCTCACTGTTTAAGACTACATTGTGGTTTTCAAATAGTGAACGTGTCGTGGGTGGATTGTCGACTGGCCTAGTGCAACTGATGGGGCTTGGCGAGCCGAAACAGATCTGTATTGCACCAGTCGGCAATCCACACACGAAACGGAATCAACCTACAACCTTTCACTTTATATATATATATATAGTGCATATAGTTGATGTTGATACAGTTGTAGTGAAAGTGTGAAAGTACCATGTGTGTTGGTTTTTTGTCGTTTTTTATAGTTGTTTTTGTTGATTGGAGATAACTTTACCTTATCAGTTGTTAACTGAGAATAAGGATTTGAGCATTCAGACTCACTTAATTGTGATCCTTGAAAAACTACTAAGATAATGAGCTGGCCAATTTCCAAATAGGAAAAGGCCAAAACCAACGAGAAGAAGAAGAGAAACTTCATGATGTTGGATTTATAAGGGATTTATCGTGAGCATATAAGATCTATGGTAAAGATACTGTTTGATAGTTTGATACTGTCACTCATCTGTCACTGTTTTGAAGGTTAAGTTCGAATTCGGAATTTCTTCAGTAAAAGTGTTTCTACTTTCTAGTATTATCATAACGACAAAATTCAATTATGACGACAAAACAGTGCTCATTTTGTTTAAAAATTGCTGAAATTTTGAATGCAGTACATGATATTGATGAAAATGGTATAAAATGGACAACAAAACTGCATTACATTGTTCCAGAAGTGGTAAGTGCATAACTTTGAGATGAAATAACCATGTTTGCTTTATTCACTTTTTATAGGAGTGGGACAGTCACTATTTGATCTGTGAGAATTGTATACATGAATTAAAAGTTGCTTGTACCTTTAAGGAAAATTGTCTTAACCTATTGAAGGATGTCAAAGGTGAAGCAAAAAATGAGAACTGCTCTGAGTCTCTCAAATTTGAAGAATATGAAAGTGATATACCCATGGAAATGGGCTCTGATATTAATGATGAAGATGAACATAAAGTTTTTACATGTTATCATTGTAATGACAGTTTTAATGAGAAAGATTATCTCATAGAACATATAGATGCAGTTCATAATTCACTCACTTCAAAGTATAAACGAAATGAAAAATGTTCACGTTGTGGACGCAAGTTTGCAAAGAATGCATCATTAATAGAACATGCTGAGATATGTGATGGAGTTAGCAGGCATGCCCGAATGGGTGAAAAAGAACACCAATGTGATAAATGTAAGAGATTCTACTCTACAAAAAAAATATTACGACAACATAAGAAGAGATGTACAACAAAGAATCTTGAATCTAACTATCAATGCACAAAATGTCAAACATTCTACAAACATTTGAGTTCTCTACAAAAACATCAAAAGTTATCTTGTCAGAAAGATGATACTAAACCATTATTTTTTTGTGAAGTTTGTGATGAATCTTTCCAATCTTCTCATAAACTTGAAGAACATATGATTGAAGAGCATAAAAACCACATATTTTATTGTAGTATTTGTGGTGAATCTTTCAATTCTAGCTTAGAATACACAAACCACAAGAGATCAAAACATAAGCAAGAAATTCTGGGTAAAGGAAGAACATTCACATGTGATATTTGCAATGAGCAATTTAAATTTGTTAAAGCTATCATTGAACACTATGGTGTTGTTCATTCTGTGGAGGAAAAGCTTGTTAAACCATACAGTTGTGAAACTTGTAGCAAGAGATTCAGGACCTCAACTAATCTCAACAACCATAAACTGTATCATGGAAATAATAGGACAAATATATGCAGTATTTGTGGAAACAGTTTCATAACTAAAGGGGATCTAATGAGACATGAAACACTTCATTATGATGACAGAAATCACAAATGTGATAAATGCCAGAAAACCTTCAAAACCATGGATAATTTGAGAACTCATTGTTTAATTGTTCACACTGATCCTATGATGTGGAAATTTGTTTGTCATGTATGTGGAAAACGATTTCCACAGAGGTCCAACTATGAACAGCATCTGAGAAGACATCTAGGAGAGAAGAAGTTCATATGTGCCCTTTGTAATAAGGCTTTTGTTACTAATAAGGAATTACAAAAACATATGGATCACCATTCCAATGATAGACACTACAGGTGTGATCAGTGTGGAAAAGAATTCAGACAAAAAAATAGTCTAGACATTCACCTAACAAGAACCCATGGAATTGGTAATGCAAAAATACCTGTAAGAGAAAGAAAGCATCCTTGTCATATCTGTCATGCAAGATTTTATGATAAGTCAAAATTAGCTAGGCATATTCGTACACACTCAGGATTGAAGCCATTTGCTTGTTTTGCTTGTGAAAGAAAATTCAATGATAAATCTTATTTAAAACAGCATCTCAAAAATTCTCACAATATTATGGAAGATCCTGATGGTCTCAAGATTTTTGCAATGGAATAGTGATATTAAGTTAACTATATAATTTTTTCCATGATTTTTACTTATTAACTGATATTCAGAGTATAACAGTTAGGTGTCAATTAATGATTATCATTAATTATTTTGTCAAAATATAATATTCCTGAATGTATAATTTATTGAAATTACAAATTTAATTTTATGGAGGATCATTTTTTGAATTTTTCACTCATGAGAGGTTAGTCTATTCATTTTCAGTCTGCTCAGTCCTGTTATATTGGAAAACAGGTATGAATGTTGGGTTTCACCCAGTACCACTTCCAAAACAAACAAATGCGAACGCAAAATTGAAAAAAATGACTTTCTAATGGATATATTTTCAACTATAGTGAAATACTTTTTTCTTCAGTTTCCTAAAATATATAGTTTTTCGCCGTTTTTCACTTATCAAAATTTCAATATTGAATCAATAAGCAATATTTAGACAACGAAATATTGTTTTTTTTTTAATCTGATGTATCGTATCGAATTGTCTTCTTCTAATTTTGAGTGCCATAAGTTTACTTGTTCGTGATATCGTTGTGGCTTCCATGTTGTTCTATTGTATTCAAGAAAATCTAAATTTTATTGGTAATTTATTTTATTCAATATTGAAATTGACATAAGTGGAAAACGACTCTATATATATTTTGAAACAGAAGAAAAAAGTCTTTCATTATAGTTGAAAATATACCATCCATTTGAAAAAAAAGTCATGTTTTCAATTTTGAAATTCGAATATCATTGTTTTGGAAGTTCCAAACGATAGTACCGATGAAATCCTAAAACTTTTTTATACAATGTTTTTTCCACCACATTAGTTGAAGCTGTAGGTAGGGGTCAAAATATAACAGGACACCCTGTATGAGCCACCCTTGAGCAGTGTGGAATCAACTCGTCCCTCTCTGGTGAAATCACACATACTATTATTCATTTGCAACGGATTTTCAGTAGGGAAAGAGTGTGACGGGTTTTCTCGTTGTGTGGAATAAAAAGGTCTATTCCGGATTAATAACTCATATATTGAATTTAGTATATACTGCACTGTTACATGGTTCAATTGATAATTATGTCTTCAAATAGATATTCAGTCATGAGGTAACGTATCTAACTCATAACAATTAAAAGTGTGTCGCTGATCAAGCTGTATTGACACTCGTCGATTACCTTCTTACTTTCGCAATCAAGTAATCAACGAAAATCCCTACAACTTCCTTTCCGAGAGAATGGACTTCATTTTGGCCATTAATGAAGGACATTCTCAAAGGTTAGTTTCTTTTTGATCAAGTCTAGAACATAACATATCAAACATGATACAGATTTGTATAAATATAGGTTTCGACAAGAGTTTACAATTAATCCATATTATATTACGAAAAACCATTAATATACACATTCATATGTATATACAGGGTGTCCCCTCTCAATTGGAAAAAACTTCTGGGGCATATTGAGGAACCATAGACAAGCAGTTTGAGATAAGAGACTGATGTCCGGAAGTGCATGGTTTTCAAAATACAGGGTGTCAAAGTTTTTTTCGAAAAACTTTTTTTTATTAATATTTCAAAGACACGTTAACCGATTTTCTTGAAATTTGCTAGTGATGTAAGCTTCAATAAGACGCTCAGTTAGCACTAATTAAATGTTAATTATGACTTCCAGTGGCGCCCCGGGGGACAGTGTCACGAATAAAAATGACAAAAAATGTACGCTGCTGACTTTTTTTAAAAATTTTATATATTTTTTAGAAAGCTCAGTTAAAAATACAACTTTTTTGTCACTTGATATTTTTTCGTATCTCTCTCCGTTTTCGAGAAAAAATTTTTATTAAAAACTTTATTGAAAGGTTCATTATTATTAGAAAGAAAAACAAGGAGGCTTTTTTACAAATAATTTATTATTAATTAGTGTCCACCATGCATTTCGATGCATTTTCTGCACCTGTCGAGCCAGGATTCGCGCACCCGAGCAAACACGCCTGGATTGTTCGCGATAAATTCCGCTGCCACCACAACTCTAGCAACTAGGTCCTCCATGGTCGGCACAGGAGTTGCATAGATCAACCGTTCCATTTCGCCCCAAAGAAAAAAGTCCAGGGGGGCCAAGTCCGGCGACCTTGCTGGCCAAGGGACGGGACCACCTCTACCAATCCACCTGTTGTTGTAGGTTTGGTCGAGGTAACCTCTCACGGTGCGCGCAAAATGCGCTGGACAACCATCGTGTTGGAACCAGGCCTCTCTACGCAACTGGAGGGGTACATCTTCTAGCAGCTCGGGCAGAATATCTCGCAAAAAAACTAGATAGTTATTCCCGTTGAGGTGATCAGGTAGAACGTACGGCCCAATCAAATGGTCGCCAAGAATACCTGCCCAAACATTAACACCAAACTTCTGCTGATATCCTCTGATGTGCGTAGCATGGGGATTTTGTTCGCTCCACTCGTGGTTATTACGAGGATTGAATGTCCCCTCGCGCGAAAATCCTTTTTCATCGCTCGTGAAGATTATACTTAAAAAATCAGCGTTTTCATCCGCTTGACGGAGCAACCACTCGCAGAACTCGAGCCGCCGAGGAGCGTCGTCAGGCAGTAGATGCTGCACCTTTTGCAGTTTAAATGGATAGAGATCGTGGATTTTCAATACTCGATGGACAGTATTTTTGCTGCAATCAAGTTGCGACGCAATCAGACGAGTGCTAGTGTTGGGCTCATTCTGAATGCGTGCCATGACTTCATCCTCAACGGCATCTCTGATCGGAAACTGCCTTGCAAATTCTCGAATAGGCTGCAAAGATAACAAAGCCTCTTAGATTGGCTGTAAAACAGAAACGCGCAAGAAAAAAAACAGAAAGTTGCCATTTCTGCAATACTTACCACGAATGAGCCGGTCTCCCGTAGATTTTGATGAATTTTGATAAAAATCTTATGGTTTGGTAATTCACGATTTGGGAACCGCTGCCCGTACAACCGTTGTGCTAACAAAGAATTACCCCGCGCTTCCCCATACAAGATATCTGCAAGCTCGGCTAATTCAAACCGATTCATTATTGCAATTAGTGTAACGTTTGAAGATAATTAAGTACTTAGAAACCGACACTTTTACTAAAGTTTGACATGTTTATGTGTTACCATGACAACATTGTTTTGTTTTAGATTTTCAGATAATGAACCTTTCAATAAAGTTTTTAATAAAAATTTTTTCTCGAAAACGGAGAGAGATACGAAAAAATATCAAGTGACAAAAAAGTTGTATTTTTAACTGAGCTTTCTAAAAAATATATAAAATTTTTAAAAAAAGTCAGCAGCGTACATTTTTTGTCATTTTTATTCGTGACACTGTCCCCCGGGGTGCCACTGGAAGTCATAATTAACATTTAATTAGTGCTAACTGAGCGTCTTATTGAAGCTTACATCACTAGCAAATTTCAAGAAAATCGGTTAACGTGTCTTTGAAATATTAATAAAAAAAAGTTTTTTGAAAAAAACTTTGACACCCTGTATTTTGAAAACCATGCACTTCCGGACATCAGTCTCTTATCTCAAACTGCTTGTCTATGGTTCCTCAATATGCCCCAGAAGTTTTTTCCAATTGAGAGGGGACACCCTGTATATGTATATAAATTCCCTAAAAACATACAGTAAATAAATTTAATGTTGACCATGCATATCGTTTCCCAAGAAAAAAATACAGTTCCATCATTTAAATTATACTTGACTATGCCTATCTTGGATGAATAACTACTATTATTACACATATTTGCCAATTCATAATAATATAGGTAGGTTACTCATGTTTTGCCCTAACCTAGGTTAACTAAATGGTTTGGAGTAGACGTCTACTATATCTAATATATTATTTGCGTATACATGAAAATATGCTTGTATACAATAAGAAATATTATATGTTCCTAATATTATGTATATTGTGATAGATTTGAATTCTATTTTTGTGAACTGTCCACTGCTTACCAGTTTCGTTCTCAATTATACAATTTGGACCTTCACATGAAATCACTGTGAAAGGACCTTTGTACCAAGGGTCAAATTTACTTCTATTCTCGTTAGTAATAGTAACGAGATCTCCAGTTTTCAATTTGATTGCTGTTGCTTTTTTATCAAATCGAATTTTACGTTCTACCTTGGCTTTTTCAAGATACTCTTTGGGATACCCGAGATCCTAACAATTGATACGGTTCTGCGCAAATGTGTCGGCTAGCAACTGTACAGTGTGGTGTAGTGGGGAGAAGTGGCGCGAAAGGAGTAAGGAAAAAGGAGTTAGTGAGTCGAGCCGGAGTTTAGCCGGAGTAAAGGGTCGGGTCGCTGGCCAAGCGAGCTCTAAGTTCGTACACATTGTATTGTAATCATTTTATTAAGGAATAAATGTTTATACTAATCGAGTGTCCGCATTGAGAACCTACCTACATCTTATCCGTTCCTCGAAGAAGGAACCATTTCAGTGGCGCTCAACCAGTGGCCAATGTTAGGACGAAGGAGTGTGGATAATTTGCTGACCAAAAAATAATCCTGCCAATCCGAACCTTAGTTATAACCAAGTGAAACTCCAAATCTGAGTTGTGTTTGATGAGGTGTTCGTGCCACCGTAGGAAAATATCGAATCAACCCCCTCGCAAGGGTAGTTTATACTTGTGATTTTCCTTAAAACCTTGCTGACAGGGGGTTTATAGTGTGAATATTGCAGTGAAACAATAGATTATGATTGCTCGAATCATACCCTCCATGCCACCATAGTGAAAATCCGAATCAACCCCCTCGCAAGGGTAGTTCATACTTGTGATTTTCCTTGAAACTTTGCTGACTGGGGGTTTCTAGTGCAGATATCGCAGTGAAACAGTAGATTGTGATTGCTTAAACCATACTCTTCATGCCACCATAGTAAAAATTTGAATCAACCCCCTCGCAAGGGTAGTTTATACGTGTGATTTTCCTTAAAACCTTGCTGACAGGTGGTTTCTAGTGTGAATATTGCAGTGAAACGATAGATTTTGATTGATCAAACCATACCCTTCATGCCACCATAGTGAAAATCCGAATCAACCCCCTCGCAAGGGTAGTTCATACCTGTGATTTTCCTTAAAACTTTGCTGACCGGGGGTATCCAGTGAAGATATTTCATTGATACAGTAGATTATGATTGCTAAAAACATACTCTTCATGCCACCATAGTGGAAGTTTGGATCAACCCCCTCGCAATAAGGGTAGTTTGTACGTGATTTTTCTGAAAACCTTGCTGACAGGGGGTTTATAGTGTGAATATTGCAGTGAAACAATAGATTATGATTGCTCGAATCATACCCTCTATGCCACCATAGTGAAAATCCGAATCAACCCCCTCGCAAGGGTAGTTTATACTTGTGATTTTCCTTGAAACTTTGCTGACTGGGGGTTTCTAGTGCAGATATCGCAGTGAAACAGTAGATTGTGATTGCTCAAACCATACTCTTCATGCCACCATAGTGAAAATCCGAATCAACCCCTTCTCAAGGGTAGTTTATACCTGTAATTTTTCCTAAAACTTTGCTGACCGGGGGTATCCAGTGAAGATATTCCACTGAAACAGTAGATTATGATAGCTAAATACATACTCTTTATGCCACCATAGTGAAAAATTGGATCAACTCCACTGCAAGGTTAGTTTATACAAGTTAATCTTCAAAAATTCTACTGACTGGGGATTTTCAGTGGAGATATCCAATCAAATGAAAGAAAATCTATGCAAATTTTATATTATTTTTGCCTTCAAGAAAAACATATAAATAAATTCTGAAGATGTACATACAAATAAATATTAACTCTGATGGGAAACAAATAATAGAAAATAAATATTTAATTCAGTCTCATCATAAACTGTCTTGTACAGTGTGTCTAGATTTAGTCACTTTTGCACGATATCTCAGTTGTCCTTGGGGATAGAGAGTTGCGGTTTTCACATTACTGTCCCACTTTTTTGTGAAATAAACATTGCCGAAAACAGAACTATCGTAGCCATTCCTGTTTTTGAGATACAAGGCGGAATTGAAAATATTGCATTTTGGGACCCCCCCTGTATCTCAGCTATCTCTCAATTTATAGGAGATGTTGGAACCGTATCTCATATCTTTTATCTTTTTACGTAAAATTCAGTGACGTAGTCAGATTTTCGAAATGAGCTGTCATTATTCAGATATAACCCAGATTGAAGAATCAGTGGTGTGCGGCCTGTAATGTGTGTAGGTGTATTTGATATTTCAAATAATGAATTAGTTCTATGGAGACTTCGAGATTTGGATAGGAACCTCTATATACCTACTCATTTCATTCTGAGTTCGTGATATATTAGTCTTTACTGTGTTTTTTCGTTGTTTTAAATGGTAATTTGGGGACAAGTTCGTACCTACAAGTGACACTGAAATCAACGATGATTTAAAACCGAATTTCGAGTCTATGCAAAAATCAATTTTTGCATAGAGATTTGCATGTTCCAACTCGTGTCATCTTAAAAATGTTTCTTGTTCGAGTTAAAATAATAATCAATGTTCAGAAAACGAACTTCTGAAGTGGATTTGCCAACTTACTAAACTGAGGTATATCTGCCACAAGTATGAACTACCCTTGCGAGGAAGTTGATTAAAATTTTCATTATGGTGGCATGAAGAGTATGGTTTGAGCAATCACAATCTACTGTTTCACTGCAATATCTGCACTAGAAACCCCCAGTCAGCAAAGTTTCAAGAAAAATTACAATCATAAACTACCCTTGCTAGGGGGTTGACTCGGATATTCACTATGGTGGCATGAAGTGTATGGTTTGAGCAATCATAATCTACTGTTTTACTGCAATATTCACACTAGAAACCCCCTGTCAGCAAAGTTTTAAGGAAAATCACAGTCATAAACTACCCTTGCGAGGGGGTTGATTCATATTTTCACTATGGTGGCATGAAAAGTTTAGTTTGGGCAATCACAATCTACTGTTCCACTGCAATATTCACACTAGAAACCCCCTCTGTCAGCAAGGTTTTAAGGAAAATCACACGTATAAACTACCCTTGCGAGGGGGTTGATTCAAATTTTTACTATGGTGGCATGAAGAGTATGGTTTGAGCAATCACAATCTACTGTTTCACTGCGATATCTGCACTAGAAATCCCCAGTCAGCAAAGTTTCGAGGAAAATCACAAGTATAAACTACCCTTGCGAGGGGGTTGATTCATATTTTCACTATGGTGACATGAAGAGTATGTATTTAGCAATCATAATCTACTATTTTATTGGAATATCTTCACTGGATACCCCCGGTCAGCAAAGTTTTAAGGAAAATCACAGTCATAAACTACCCTTGCGAGGGAGTTGATTCGGATTTTCACCATGGTGGCATGAAGAGTATGTATTTAGCAATCATAATCTACTGTTTCAATGGAATATATTCACTGGATACCCCCGGTCAGCAAAGTTTTAAGGAAAATCACAGTCATAAACTACCCTTGCGAGGGAGTTGATTCGGATTTTCACTATGGTGGCATGAAGAGTATGTATTTAGCGATCATAATCTACTATTTCATTGGAATATCTTCACTGGATACCCCCGGTCAGCAAAGTTTCAAGGTAAATCACAAGTATAAACTACCCTTGTGAGGGGGTTGATTCAGATTTTTTTATGGTGGCACGAAGTATCCGCATCGAACAATCAAAATATGATGTTTCAGTGGAATATTTCAACTGGAAACCCTCGGTCAGCAATGTTTTTAGAAAAATCACAAGTATAAACTACCCCCGTATGGGGGTGTATTCAAATTTTTGTTATGGTGGCATACATCATAGATATCTGTTTTGTATTATGAGCCCGATATTCGCAGTAGAAGTCTGAAATCTAATGGAATATTCTATTCTGGTCAGCAAAATACTTTTTCCCCATTCGAAGTTGGTGAAGTGAAAGACCTAAGGAAAGTTACTTGAAAAAATACCTATCCAGGGGTGGTATTATCGAGGTAGTGTCCAGAAGGCAATCTGTCCAGTGACCATAGTCCTGTAGAGGTGCTGGGAAAATTAAGAAGCGACGACGATTACGACAGATAGCGTGATAGCAGGAAAGCCGGTCACCGTTGCTACCCAAGGATGGTAAACTAGAGAAGGATGGTTCATTGCCATAAGACGCAATGTTGGCACATCGAACAGCGTTCGTGACGTCACTGACGGCCCTCAATCTATTATGTTTCGATATTCATATTGTGGCACAATTGTGGATTGTGGCTGTACGAATTGTTTTTTTTTCAAATAGAGTTCTTCAATAATCGTAGGTATAGACAAATTACTCAGTAAGAAGATTTAGTAGTGTCGATAAATATTAATAAATTATTACATCACCTCCATTTAAAAGTGTGTAGTGTTTATGAAATCATTTCCATCTAATAACGTATGCCAGGTAGTAGATTTGCTATTTTTAGACAAAAACCAAGAGGATTCCAGTATTATTTACCACGCATTTCCAAAAGGCACTGATTTTGTTTGGGATTCTTTTTGGAAAAAGTGGATAAGTTGTGAACATGCAGATGTGAATCCTGATACAAGTAATACATCAGAGCTGTGATTTGTCCAACCAAATTTAAGAAAGAGATCTACAAAATGGGTAGATGAAAATGTATTATGAAAAAGAAGTACCTAGTACCTATATTTTATGATGTTCATCCATATAAGCAGATTCAGGAATTTTGTATACTTCCAGCTATAATGAGGATATAAAAACCTGCAAATAAAAGAAACAACCTGGATTGCATCTATAGTAGAGTCCAATGTATAAATGAAGAAAATAGTCAGCTAATGAATCGAAATTGATGTCAATATATTTATATATTATGTATAATGAAGGTACCAATAAATCAAATTAAAGAATGTATTTTATTTTCACCATTCACTGATAATTGTTGAACTTGATAAAATAGGTAGGTATAACAATATCAATTCAAAATATGAACATTCAATAACCTGTGCATTGAATAATATATATGCACACATACATTACATGCATAATTCATCAGTACCTATGAATTCTTCATTGAAATTTCCCTATTTTTAATATGAATATGTTTTCAAGGTAGGTATCAGGTACTTACCTATTTATGGAATAGGTATATTCCCTGTTTTGTAAACGTTAAATTATCTCATGTATTATTTTCTGGGCGGACATACAGGAATTTTTGTGAATCAAGGAGTTTTTGTTCACAAATATTACTAATATTTGAAGCCATATATGATACCAATAACCATCAATAATCAATATGTATCGATTATAAAAAGGTGCATCACAGTAAAATTACTTTTAATGCCCATTTAGTGATATTCAGTATTAATAATTTTGAATTCAGGGCCGTTGACGCGCGCCTTCGGAAGCCACGCCTTTTGGCCGAAAAAATCACTTGAATGAACCATCCTTCTCTAGTTTACCATCCTTGGCCCATAATGACCGTGATCATTATGTGGAACGACTCGGCGAGCGTTTTGAGCGTCGTGTGTGCCTAGTGGAACGCACCCTTGCAAATGAGTATATTTGCGCGCGGGAAATTCAAAAGGGTCTATGTTTGAGAAGTTCCTTGGGAATTCCAGTTATTGGTTATATTTCAGTAATTATTTCGATTCTTTGTTATGAATAAATACTGTTTTTTCCATTATCATTATATCGATTATTGAACTTTGATACGATTTGTATATTCGCACGCCAATGGATCTAATCTTCTGCCACTTCGGCTGTGTTTTGCCGATATCTTTGACTGCTGTCTTCACCATCATTTAAGAGGAAGAATAACCTAACCTAAACCTAGCGTTTTTGTCAATGAAAACAAAAACAATGACAACTTTATACAATCGTTATCTCTGGTTTTTGACTTAAATTTTGAACACAAAACATTTTGGAACACCAAGAAGCATTCAAATTGAAATATTTCATCAAAAAGTAATTAGGTATATATTTTAGTCTTTAATTCAGTTGGCTACTCACTCCTAGTGTCATTATGAGTCATATGCTATTAGGTATTAGGTGTATGGCTATAGTGTACTTGTTTTCAGAAGATGGATCAACTCTCGGCTGAGAAGATGTTATCAATATTATATTTACTATGCACAGCACTTGGATCAATATCTAGCATAACTACAGGAATAGCTTGGGGTCACTGGTATAAAACACTTGATCAGTGTGTTGATCGAAACTGTAGTTGTATTTTATATGGAAAATACACAGCAACTACTTTTCTGGGTGAGATATCAATGAAAATCGTGATAGAAAATGATGCTATAACATGAAGTTGATTTGATGCTATATTATTCTTTAATCTTCAATAGCCCTGACATAATAATTCTTGTACCTAGTGTATTATATTGATCCTAACGCCCAAGGGCCTTTGGCTTGAGGGTTAAATGTTGTCTGATGGGTGTTAAGATCTAGTAATACTTGTGGTGCATGCATGATTTCAGTTTTCACAGAAAAATTATTTTATTATATTGAAAAATCGATTTCAAAATCGGTTCATTGCTCCTAGCACTTCCACTTTCCATTTTTCTTCTCCTAGTAGGCATGGTAATTGTTGATATTTTGACTTTTGTTTAATATTGCTGTCATTATTATATGAATGTAATTGATGCTTTCTTTGGGTCTGTGTGGGTGTGTCCATTGATATAACTACACTATTGTACAGAGGAGAAGATCATGTAACTCTGTGTAACTCTGATACCATTCAGTAATTACATGTACAATTAGTACATTGTTAAAATGTTGTAGCACAAAAAATCAGGTGTAACCCAGGATCTAGAGGAAGTGTGCTAAGTGTAGGGCAAATTGATATTGGATAATATCAGGTTAGGTGTATATAATGATAATATATTTTGAAAAAAAAAATTCGGTAAAGGTAGGGAATATGGGTCCAAGCCCGATTTCGACGAAACTTTCACAGATGCTTCATAACATGATAAAAATACTATATCCATCAAAATTTTTCCGCGGAAAGACCTTTTTCCATATTTTTATGACAAATTTATGTCGTGGTACTCACTATCAAAACTCAAATACAATCTATATTGGACGGAGTAATAAATGCATCCATACGATTGAAACACACTTTGTTGAACGGCTACTACTTTTATCAACATATTTGAAGTAATTTATGAGTACTAATAATTCTCAAAACGTTTGAAATAGGAATAAACTGATTGAATTATTCAATAGACATATTATGTTTACATTTATTTGGCAAATGAGAGCTCCCTTCAAACTCCAAACAGCGAAACTGCTATTGCGATGTTGCCGTTTCGATTTCAAAAACATTCGATTTAGGTAAAATAAATAAAATATTTCGGAGCAGAGAGGACCAGAATTTCAAAATTTCAGAAGCAAGGATAAATGAATTTTTATTGGATGATCATTTTGGTAACGAATTAATGTTTCAAATTGAAAACAAACACATCACATTCAATCTGAGAATTCTATAGAAAAATAGTTATGGTCCTGAGAAATACCGTTTAATTTTAAGCATTATCCTTTCAACAATAAATAGCATTCGGATCTTTAGTAACTTAAATTTAAACAAAGTTAGGTTAGGTTGTTTTTTCTTCTTTTCTGTTTCCAATTTCCATTCATGAGAGTTCCTACAGGAAGTAGAGAAAAATGAACAACGTGGTGATAGGCATTGATATTTTTCAAGCAATAAGGGAATATAGTTTCTATAATGGTTTGAAAAATAGAGGAGGTAGTAATAAATTTCAACAAAGTTAGGTTAGGTGGTTTTTCCTTCTTTTCGGTTTCCATTCATCAGCGTTCCTAGAGTAAGTAGATAAAAATGAACAATGTGGTGATAGGTGATCGCTTCGCTCGCGTGTATGTATTATTGATATTTGTCAAGCAATGAGGGATTAGAGTTTAAAAAATGGATAGTAATAAATTTCAACAAAGTTAGGTTAAGTGGTTTTTTCTTCTTTCATCTTGGGTTATCAGGCACCATGTTCTCAAATTATCAATTAAAAGCTGCATATTTTCACAAATCTGATGTAGACGGAATATTCGTTATCGATTCGATGAATGACATTCATACTGATTAATTTTTTTCCATGAAAAATGTGATTTCATTTCAGGAAGGAATAAGGGAATAACTTTCATGTGGAAGTAATACCATTTTCAAAAAATTCATCAATTATTTAAAAAATTCGATTAGAATTGAATAGAATGTTTCTGAAATCAAACCGGCAACGTTGCAAAAATATCTGCTCAACAAGCTGTCATTAGTGTCATTCGCCAATCAAAATGTTTTTGTATTCAAACTTCATTGATAACAAGTTTTTAACTTTTTTTAATTCTTGTTAATACTTTCTAAGAATCAGTTAATTTATATAGATTGTGCATGTAATTATTGTTGGTTCAACACAGTGCCTACCAATCGAAAAGATACATTGGACACTCCTTACAACGAATTGTGTGCGTATTTTGAAAGCCAGTGGGGGAATGTATGTTTTTCAAAAAAAAAAACATGGAAAAAGGTCTTTCCGCGGACAAATTTTAATGGGTATAGTATTTTTATCATGTTTTGAAGTTTCGTCGAAATCGGGCTTGGACCCATATTCCCTACTTTTTCCATTGATTCTTGTCAGAACGAGTAGTGAGTGTTGAAAAATGTAGTGTACAATATAAATTTCATGCTGAAACAGCGAACAGACCTTTTGTGATAACTTTCAAGAATTGTTATGTTACGATCAATAACGCCCGCTCATACCGCCTAAATTTATCTAAGGTAAAATAAACAAAAAATATTGATGTGAAATATTAAAAGGAATTATAATTATATTTCCCGATATTTCCCAACCTCTATAAAGTTAGCTGAATCACTCACAAGAAAATCAATGAAAATACCAATAATTGTTGAAAATTTGTGGTGAACAAAAAGAAAAAAATGTCACGCCCTTATTATATTGGACTAATATAATATCAAGTTATTAGAACAGAACAGCTAACATATTAAATAGATAAGTGAACATTGCTGCATATTTTTATTAAGGAAAAATTATTTAGAAAAAATTGCACTGCTTACGGCTGCTCTTCATCGGAGGCATTGTACACATTTTATTTGAAGAGCGCCACTTGATTATCAAAAGTATTCGGCAGTGTTGCAATCAAAAGAAATCACACAGCAATAATAACACCCATAAATGTATAGAATTCTAAATAGAAATGATAAACAGGTATCCCGCAACAAAAACATAAATTTATTCAATTTGATCAAAATTTGAGTTGTAGTTTTACAATATAAAAATTATTTATCAAGGCATCGATCAATATATCTGGGGTTACCTCAAACATCAATATACATTCATAGTATATGCATATAGTGTGGTATTTATTCTATAGCTTAAAATGATATTACGTAAACAATATAGGTACCGCCGGGTATAAAACGATCTCCCCTAGAATTCATGAATTCTTCACAGATGTATCGCTCAGATGAATGAATGATATTATAGTTTATTGGGTCGAAGAATAACCAAATATAATGGAATGTACTGGCCTTGGTAGTTTGGTGTTTCTCTCAATCCTCATACGTTCTTTGTATTACAAAACTGCAACTCATCCAGAAATATTTGCCTTCTGCATATTATGAACTTCATAAAATCATACCACAAAGTCTGCATTCAATTTTCAGACATGCTCAGATGGTTGACATGGCTAGTAAAATAGTAATTATCGTCATCATACACCCTGCGAAATGAATTATTCATTTGAAATTACTTAGCTTTTGAACCACGGAAAATATATCTTCCGAATAAAAAATAGCTTACCCCCAAAATTGATTTGTTATATGTTACGAACATATAATTAATAAATAGGTTCAATAAAGTGGAAACCAAACCTAGGTTTCTAACATCAAGAAATTGAACGGATCCTCAAAAGGAATGAAAATCGGTTGTAAATAACCATAAAAAACTAAAGTGTAAACTTACTAGAATGGCGGCTAGCATGCACATAAATCCTAACAGGTTTCAATCGATTAACGATGGAGGATTGAGATTAGCAAAAAGGCAATATGGCAATGATTTTCACAATTCGGCTATTACCAAATACGAAAGTAGAAAATCTCTTGGCCATTCAGATATATGCCGTAGGATTTTGCCAACGCAATATCACACTCCTAAACAGGAACGAAAAGAAGCTCGTTTCCTTCAACGTTCGAAAATCGTATAAAAATTCGTGCAAAACATATCTTTTCAGAATGAATGAGATATCGAGATTTGGAGTAGGTATGACATCTATCCAACAGTTATTGAAATAGTTGAATCCAAAATTGAAGATAACTGATTTTCATAGTTTTATCTAGTGGAAGACAGATTGAGGATTATCGAGAATTTGCATGATACGTATATTATTTATCCGAACCCGAATGTTTAAATTAACTATTCAAATTAAAAAACATTTGACTAAATCAGGATTCACAAACAAACTTTTTGCGTTTTGCTTTTTTCGTTTCGCCTTCTGATTGGTGGTGGTGGTGCGTCAGTTTGATTCCCAATGCTGCTTCACCAATCAGAAGGCGAAACGTAAAAAGCAAAACGCAAAAAGCTTGGTTGTGAATCCAGCTTTAGACATTACTATTATACTCTTGATGGTGATTATTCAAATAAAAAATTGGTCATTCGTGAAAACAAATATCGTTTCCTACTCTCTGGCATTTTTAATGTTACAACATCATAAAATTATTTTCTTTTTATCAAAAATTGTCCAGTAGTTGAAACTCATTTAATAAAAAAAGTGCTCGAAAGTCGAACTATTCTTTATATAATAATAACAAGGTGCCCCAACAGCGCGTATTTGCTCGATAAATCTCGAGATGAATCTATAATATAAGATTATTTTGAAGATTAGATTTCTTGGGTAATCAGTTTTGTTCTATGGATCCGAAATATTTTCAGCACTGCGGCCTTTTCGCTTTTATCGAAAAGTAGCAAAAGCTTTGTCATTTCAAAAAGGATCACTTGTATTTTGTTACATTTTCAGATTTTCCTTGAAGAGCTGATTTCGCCGATCTATAATACTAATTGGGGTCAAACGAGAATGATAACAGATATATGAGATGTGAAAAATCGATGGTTTGCGACTTTGGGAATAATTTGTGTGGAAACTATTCATTATCACATCATATCTCTGTAATCATTCTCGCAAGATACCAAGTATGATAGATCGACTAAATCAGCTCTTCAAGGAGAATCTGAAAATTTAACAGGGGTCTTATTCAAAATATCAAATTTGTTGCTACTTTTTCATAGATGCGGCAACGCTGAAAGTATTTTGGATCGTTAGAGCAGAACTGATTACCCGTGGAGCGTATTGACTGACTATGCTACAGGACAGACCCAACCTACTCTGTACAGCGGTAGACTTTGTAACACGGAAAATACATTTTTTAGAAATACTATTCATACTAATGCACAGCGCGGCTAGGCTCTGGATGCTAGTATAGTTTTTTAACATGTATTGCGCGTTTGGAAATTTCTAAAACTTACCATACTGTCACGTATGTAACTTTTATCATTGGTTTGTTGGGATTCTGCTGAGGGTTTCTATTCAATTAAAATGACTTAATTAGGAAACATGAAACAATTATGAATTTATTCAATATAAGAATACAAATCAGATCATCCTTGAAGAGGCATTTGGGTTTGTGGAATTAATAAAAAATGATAAAGTACTTACAAGTAGATAACACATATACACTATATCATGGGGATGTCCCAATTGGGACATCCCATGTTGCCTACGCAACCGTCCACTTAGAGGACCAAAAACCAAGTCCCTCTTGGTACGTGGATTTCGAACGAAGTCTCTGTTTGTTTTATAAAAATGTTTTGTCACGAGCGAGGACATCAGTTTAATTATGAAATAAAAATATATCCACTTCTAAAATAGATCAATGTAAATGAAGATAATAGTAATAATAAATGAAACAAGAATTTGGAAAGTGGCCTTTCGTGACAATACTATATCCACTTGCAAAGCCGAATGGGTTCCAATTAATGTTCACGATAGAGTGGATAGAAAATATTTATCCTGAATATAAATATGGATATAATAATTACGATAAATGAATAAAAATTGATAATTTCCAAAAAGAACAAACTAAAAAGAAAATATTGTTTGATTCTGCATTATTCCTATTTGCAGATAGGTATAGCAGATTTTTCATTCAGCAGACAATCGACGTAGTCTTTTTCTGTCGAAGAATAATATTCATATTTGCAAATAAAGTTATTACTTCACAGAGATGTAAAGCATTCGAATGTATGTGCTAATTGTACCTACTCGGTTGTAATTGTGTTTTTGAAAATTATCATAAAAAACGACTTTTATCTTAGAAAGAATGAAAACAATTTTATTTACACAAAATTGAAATGCAAAGCAAATATTCGCTTTGTCGAATAACTATCCGGAACTGAATATTCAGTTACATCAGAAAGCGATTATCAAATATAATACACCGTTAGCGTACATATTGTTACGTTATTTCCCCTTGGGTTCGTGAATTTGAAACACTCAGTACAAAACTGAACAATTTATTTCACTAAACACACTAAATAAAACTCAATAAACACTTAGTTAAATCACAACGATATTCGCTTTACAAATCTCCATCTTCACTGTACTAGCTTTCTTTCTAATCTTAACTCTTTCCAAACTATAACTAACTTGTCCGCGAAACCGCGGACCGTATATAGGTAAAACATAATTGTCCAGAAAGAACAGGAATAAACTGGAAATATTTTTCATATTCGACGGCAATGAATCATACGCTAATTATAGCGGTGCGTCTGCAACCGATACCTTCGTTGTGAGTCACGCCTCGGGAGGATGCTTTCCGGCCTTCTCGGAAATGCCAGCGGTTCGTAACATCATCCCCCTCTCAGATTTGATCGTCCCGATCAAATATTTCAGACTTAGTCCATTTCATTAAGTAGGTGTTCGTGTATACGAAATCACTTTTTACGACATTTTTTAGTGGTCGTAAACTTTCAAATTTCAAAAAAACTCATAAAAATGGATTTATCTGTAAAACATGTTTTTTCCGTCTCCACCGCTATATCTCTCAAGATAATTGTGCTATCAACCTGATTTCTTCTTTGAATAAAAGAGGATACAATAGCGCTTCTAGCGATGTACATCATGATTATGATATAGAATTTAGATTTCCTATTATTGTCAATGTAATTTATAGCAATCGATAAACTTTTTTATTTTTCAAAATTTCTACATATATTATGCGAACAAAATGAAGCCAAAGGATGAAGGAAGTTTTTGGAAACATAATTTTTATCTATATATTCATGTATCTAGTCATCAATGATTTTTTCAAAACGGACTAAAATTGCATTCGCGGGCGCCCGACTCTCTCGTTCTCCATTTCAATGCCTGCCGCCGATTACAGATCCGTTTTATGTAATAGAAATAGAAATAGTCAGTTCAATTTACAAAAATAAAAAATGCCAATACATGTCAATAGCGTCAATAAACTGCATAAGTGAGAGTAAAATCAAGAGTAAAACAGAGTAAAATACATAAATAAAATATAAAAATATTACACAAAATACAATACTACACAAAATACAATACACATGTGAGTATAATGAATCAATCCTGAAAATATCAGCCTGATGAATCATCAAGATATTCTTTCACAGAGTAGTATGCTTTTCCTACAAACATTTTTTTAACTTCAATTTTATACCTACTGAGGTTCATGTTTTTTATGCAGTCTGGGAGTTTGTTGAAAAGTTTGATTCCTGCATATCTAGGGCTTTTTTCAAATTCTGCCAATCTGTGGTGGGTTATACTCAGTGCTTCCGCATTTCTTGTCGAATATTGGTGAAAAGATGAATTTTGTTTGAATGTTTGCAAATTTTCTCTCATATAAATCAGAATTTTGTATATATATACGCAGGGAAAAGTTAATATTTTGTTTTGCAGGAATGTGGGTTTGCAACTATTTCCGAACTTGATGTCGAATATGAGTCTCAGTATACGCTTCTGACTAACAAAAATTCTGTCAGAATTGGCGCAATCTCCCCAAAGATTGACGTTGTATGATATATGACAATATACCAGTGAATAATACCTGTATCAATCTGTATATCAATCAGAATTTTCTTGTCCCAATGTTTTCTTCAATTTTAATATTGCAAAAAATGCAGAATTGAGTTTTTTTAAAGTGTGATGTAGGTGATTTTCCCACGTTATATTTTGGTCCAGATAGAGCCCTAAGAATTTAGTTGCCTCTGAATTCTGATGTTCTGTTGGAATCATACATGGGCTATTATTTTTACATTTAAATTGTAGATACACTGTTTTTTCGGTATTCAATATCAAATTGTTATTATTACACCAGTTTTCAAAGGACTCAATAACGCTACTTAGTGAATTCTGCAATTCCTCAGCAGTCTTTGCTGATACCACAATTGACGTATCGTCTGCAAACATTGTTATCATTCCGTTCATCACATAGTCAATTTGTACGTAGGCCTGTCTATGTGTGAGGTATAATTCTAATAGATCGAGAAATTTTCCTCTGATTCCATATGCGTTTAATTTATTCAAAATAAAATTTATTTGCAAACTGTCGAAAGCGCACGAAAGATCGAAAAAGATGCCGCAGACGAATCTACCTGAATCAATGTTCGTATACACGCTCTCCATGAATTCGCGAGCGGCAGTTTCCGTTGATTTTCCTGCCCGGAATCCATGTTGCCGAGGGGAGAATATTTCATAACAAGTCAAAAAATCTGCAATTCTATCATAATACACGCGTTCGAAAATTTTGGAAATGTTATTCAAGATTGTCACCTGTCTATAATTATTCATAGAGGTACGATCGTTTTTTTATGTATGGGTATAATCTTGCCCAGTTTCAAGTAATATGGAAATACACCTGTATCAAATGATAAGTTTTAGGTAGGCTAGAGGTTCAGCAATGATTTCCTTCGGAGCTTTTATTATTTTAATACTCATTTTATCATCTGTACTTTTTTTATTTTTTAGATTAGAAATGATAGAAATTATTTCTTGGCTTCTAACATTGCCAAATTTTTTGTCCAATTTATTTTGAGTGTTTTGAGAAAAATGGAAAGCAAAGCATACTGCTACCTCTTTCGGTTTGGTTACTTTAACATCATTGATATTCAGAATAATGTTTTTTTCGTTAGTACTTTTATTCATTTCCTTATTCACAATATTTCACACTGTTTTCTGTTTGTTTTCACTTTTTCTTATGATCTCCGAATTGAAAGATTTTTTTTCTTGTATAACTAGATGGTTGAAATACTTTTTTTGTTTTTTATAATGCTCCCAGCTATCAGGATCATTTTCAACTTTTTTTGTGCTGAACATTATTTTCAATTTTTTACTTTCTTTTTCAATTTTCTCTGTTACCCAATCTTTTTCAGAGCGACAGTTTTTGTTTCTCTTTTTTATCGGACAGTTTGCTTCGATAACAAAATTAATACTTGATATAAATTCATTGAATGCTTGGTTCACGTCCTGGCCTACATTATAAGTATCTCCAAAACCAACAAGAAACAGATGCTGCTTTGCCATATTTACAAAAAAAATCAGATGTATTCCTACAGTTATCATACCAAATGTTTTCATTTTCCTCAGGGATTTTTGTCGTTAGCTTCAATGAGGTAATAATAGCTAGGTGGTCTCCTATATTTGGTTGCATACAATAGGATTTATTTTCATATTTACTTTCATTTGTAAAAATATAATCTATTTTTGTTTTAGACATTTTTTTCTTTGTAAAACCAATTCTAGTGGGTTCGTTTGGAACACATACATTCAAATTCAGGCAAGTGAGAAATTCATCTAGTAATTTTTTCTCAGTGGTGTTCGTCAAGTAATCTACATTGATATCCCCACATAGATATATAGTATCAAATATATGAGATAACTTAATTAGAAGTTCGTACCCTTTCCCCAGAAACAAGTTGCAATCGCTATCGGGAGTCCTGTATACATTCACAATCACACAATTTGCGATATCCGACTTAATTTTGACGGCACAACATTCGAAAGATTCTTCTTGGGCAAAATTACTACAATCAAATGCGGAGATTCCACCACTCAATTGGCTTTTCACATATATCATGGTGCCACCATGTATTTTCGTATTTCTACAATAGCTTGTAATCAATGAATAGTCAGAAAAATTCATCAGGTTGATATTCTCATCTGAGCACCAATGCTCCTGAATACAAATAACATCCGGTTTCTCTTTTTTTGAGAATATTTCTAAATTGAGTAATTTATTTGTGAGACACTGTACGTTAACTGTTGATAATTTCAACATTGTATTATCTTGCAATACACGGGATGATTCTTCCTTATCTTGAGTTAAACATATCTGCGCACTCAGCCTATTTGTGTTGTTATGGGTTTCTTGTGAAAAAACTTGTTTACCCAGGTACCCTTTGGCCAGATGGAAGGATCCATTGCCTTTTCTATATTTTCTTCAGTAATTGAGACTTTGAAAGACGAGTACAACTCCGGATATTTCGAATTTAATTTCGTGCAATCCGCTTCAGGAAGAGAGGATTTTAGTATTTTCACAACATCCAATTATGGTTTTATTTTTCCTAGGTTTACTTCGTCTTTGAACTGTTTTGAAACCGTCCTTATCTATGTCATTTGTTAAGTTGATCATTTCTTTGCATTTCGATTCAGTTTCTGCTTTCAACAGAGCGGCAGCGGCATCCTGATATTTTATTGTATGTTTGGGTTCCTGCATTTGTGCTGACGATTCGATGCGAGACGAGCTCGGTACTTCCATATCCATACGTGACCGTGTGTTGTCCTTGGAGTTTGTTTTCAGCTGTTTTGATCTGCTAGCAGTGTTAGTTTTCGAATCAGCGACATCCCTCGATAGAATGTGGCGTGATTCTTTGTCAGTTGAATTGATTTTGAGTTTCCTATTGCTGCTTGTTGTAGTATGGATTCCTGATTTTTGTTTGGTATCGTCACACTTAGAGGGGGCTTCTTGATCTTCTATTCTAGTCGATTGATGAAATTGCTTCATGAGAATGATTTGCTCTTGAAGTGAACTAATAGCAATTGATTGATTTTCACTCACTAACTGCTTCTGGTTAATCAGTTCCTTCAAGTATTTTATTTCTATTAAAAGTAGCTTTCTACATACGATTGGCCTTTTGCACTTTCAAAGGACAACTCAAGCACTCTATGGTACAATCGTCAAGGTAAACAATGTTTTTCATCTGTTTCAAACATCCAGCATGCGATAAAACACCACAATTCGCGCACTTTAAACCACTTTTCGCGATATTTCCACATCTTTTACACGGAGCTTCGATGCCAACTTGTTGACTAGTCGCCATATTGCTCATCAATCAATAATTAGGACTATGATGGAATGGTATTCATTACCTTCCAATGTTTCCATTTCAAGGTATTGAACAATCTTTATGAAAATTCTATATCAATCATTGTTTCTAACTAGGTACCCATCCTTCATTTTGGTTATTCAACATTTTTGATTGGGACTAAAAACATATGTACAGAACAGTTTTTATTTCTCTGTTTTCATTACTCTACATCAAAAGTATTCGAATTCATTATCATCTTCCCTATCTTCCTCAACATCTTTAATAATATTGCTACAAAAACGACATTTACAGTCGTCACAACATTTAAGACCTTCTTTGAAACAACCACATTCACAATTTTTATCTGAACAATAAATACTCAGTGACTGTCGAACAAAATCAGGAATTGGTGTCCAAGTTGCATTAATAAATTAGTCTCTTTCAATTCAGAGTCAGAACAAAAAAGTGAATTAGTAAAATGAGTAGGTACATCTAGTATATCAACCTGATTCTACCAATATTTGTTTACTGAACTTAGTTTCATTAAATGCATGTAAAATTATTTGATTATTTCTGAATGATTCTTTTATAATAAAACTAATTTTTCTGATATTTCAAATCCCCCAGCTATTACTAATATTTCATTATATTTCATTCAAGTACTCAGCAGCATTTTGTGTTATATACTATAAAAAAATAAAAAAAAAGTTTGTTTTTTCAGATTCCCACAAATTTCTCACAAATAACACACTTCATCGTCTCAGTGAACTTATATGAATGATATTGGACCGATACGTTTCATTGCATATATTAATTCCCTGCTGAATATACCGATATTAAAGGAGTAGCGATATCATATGCTCATGATACAGCAATAGTATTCGATGGTAACACATGGGCACATGGGATCATGCCCAAAAAGGTATCTCAATTATCAAGAACTGGCAAGATTATAACAGATTATCATTGAATATCAAAAAAACTACGTATACCAGGTGTCCCAATAAGGTCGGCTAGCGGCTGTATCTCGAGAACCATTCGACCTATTGATTTCGGAAAAAAATAATCCCTATAAAAGTGACCCCAAAAAATTCATGGAAATTGTTTTCCACTCTCAAATCCCACCGCTACATGGCATTACTTGAAATAAAAATTAAAAAATGGTTATTTCTCTGAAAAGTCCCAAATGAAGGTGGGTAATGTTAAAGCTAATGATACTCTAAAAATTACCTATTTGACATTTTGACCTATCTCTCGAAATGAGGGGTAGGGAAAGGGTGGAACCTTATTCCAGATAAGGTTCGATAACTTTCGACTAAGTCAACCGATTTCAATTATCTTGGTCTTGTTCTGGAGCTATTGAATGGAGGATTCATAATATGCAATGGTACCTGAGTTTATATTCGAGGCTCAACCGCCAGATGGCTTTCTTCTGCCGCTCAAGATTGTTACACAAATATCTACGGAAAATTAAATGTGATGCTATATTTATTATTACACTATCGTATCACTCATAAAATGACCTACAAAATAGCACAAACCAGATGTTGCTATCATTTCTCAAACATGAGTTATCAATGAAAATGTAGTTTAAGGAACTTGATTTGGATATTCATCAATAAGCAATGCGATGGAAAACGAAATGATAAAAATCAACATTCAATCCAATACAGCTTTGAGGTCTTCGCTGTGTTTCATCTACAGCAGCTTCGATTTCTATCACATAAATAGATGTGATGGTCAAAGTCGAGTGGTTTGAGCGCCTGGTGAAGTTCAACACGATATGCATGTAATCTTTCTCTCTTGAGAACTCTCTGAACAGTAGATCGAGTAATATTCAGATCTCCTTCTATATCCCCAATACTGTGATGAGAATGAGCTTCAACGTAAGCAAGAATATCCACAATATTATCCTCATTTTGGAATATTATGTGATTCTTGTTCCTGGCTTGTAACGGCATCACTTGTCCACTTTCTCGCAAACGTCTTGCTAAACGCATGAAAACCAATCTTGAAAAATGTCGTCTCTGAGGATATCTAGCAGTGTACTCCCGCGAAGCAATAACTGCATTTTCCATGCATTGGAAGAACACAGCCAACATATCATGCTTCAGCGACATTATAAGAAATAATTTCCAAATTATATCACATAAATTTCTGATTCATAAGCATAAGGCAAAAATCAAACACTCATTACAGATCAACATTGTGGATTCCATTTTCACAGCATACTTGCTTATTGATGAATATCAAAAATAAGTCCCTAAAACAACATTTTCATTGATAACTCATGTTTGAGAAATGATAGCGACGTCTGGTTTGTGCTATTTTGTAGGTTATTTCATGAGTAATGTAATAGTGTAATAATAAGAATAGCATCCCATTTAATTTTTCTTAAATATTTGTGTGAACAGCTTGAGCGGCAGAAGAACGCCATCTGGCGGTTGAGCCTCGAATATTAACTCGGGTACAATTGCATATTATGAATCCTCCATTCAATAGCTCCAGAACAAGACCAAGATAATTGGAATCGGTTGACGTAGTCAGAACTTATCGAACCTTGGGTATGGTCCGTAAGCTAACCAGGTTAACCATCACTCAACCACTTCGGTTAGTGATCGGTTTCCTGAAAACTGGTTTCATTACGGACCACACGGACAACAGAGACAACACGGATTAACACAAGGACTCCCAGATTTGCCCGCCAGAATATTTTAAAAAATTACGTTTTTACACATTTTATCATTGTATAAGTATAATGGAAAAAAAGTAATTTTGTTCTGAATGAGAATCTGGGTACATTTTTATATTCACCACATTGGTGTTTGGATTTAATTCGACCAATAGTAACACTGCTCATTTCAAATGGACAAATAAAATGGTGAGATTGCAATGCATTACAACAATTTGGTGGATATACAGGGTGTCCCCTCTCAATTGGAAAAAACTTCTGGGGCATATTGAGGAACCATAGACAAGCAGTTTGAGATAAGAGACTGATGTCCGGAAGTGCATGGTTTTCAAAATACAGGGTGTCAAAGTTTTTTTCAAAAAACTTTTTTTTATTAATATTTCAAAGACACGTTAACCGATTTTCTTGAAATTTGCTAGTGATGTAAGCTTCAATAAGACGCTCAGTTAGCACTAATTAAATGTTAATTATGACTTCCAGTGGCGCCCCGGGGGACAGTGTCACGAATAAAAATGACAAAAAATGTACGCTGCTGACTTTTTTTTTTAAATTTTATATATTTTTTAGAAAGCTCAGTTAGAAATACAACTTTTTTGTCACTTGATATTTTTTCGTATCTCTCTCCGTTTTCGAGAAAAAATTTTTATTAAAAACTTTATTGAAAGGTTCATTATCTGAAAATCTAAAACAAAACAATGTTGTCATGGTAACACATAAACATGTCAAACTTTAGTAAAAGTGTCAGTTTCTAAGTACTTAATTATCTTCAAACGTTACACTAATTGCAAAAATGAATCGGTTTGAATTAGCCGAGCTTGCAGATATGCATCTCTTGTATGGGGAAGCGCGGGGTAATTCTTTGTTAGCACAACGGTTGTACGGGCAGCGGTTCCCAAATCGTGAATTGCCAAACCATAAGATTTTTATCAAAATTCATCAAAATCTACGGGAGACCGGCTCATTCGTGGTAAGTATTGCAGAAATGGCAACTTTCTGTGTTTTTTTTCTTGCGCGTTTCTGTTTTACAGCCAATCTAAGAGGCTTTGTTATCTTTGCAGCCTATTCGAGAATTTGCAAGGCAGTTTCCGATCAGAGATGCCGTTGAGGATGAAGTCATAGCACGCATTCAGAATGAGCCCAACACTAGCACTCGTCTGATTGCGTCGCAACTTGATTGCAGCAAAAATACTGTCCATCGAGTATTGAAAATCCACGATCTCTATCCATTTAAACTGCAAAAGGTGCAGCATCTACTGCCTGACGACGCTCCTCGGCGGCTCTAGTTCTGCGAGTGGTTGCTCCGTCAAGCGGATGAAAACGCTGATTTTTTAAGTATAATCTTCACGAGCGATGAAAAAGGATTTTCGCGCGAGGGGAAATTCAATCCTCGTAATAACCACGAGTGGAGCGAACAAAATCCGCATGCTACGCACATCAGAGGATATCAGCAGAAGTTTGGTGTTAATGTTTGGGCAGGTATTCTTGGCGACCATTTGATTGGGCCGTACGTTCTACCTGATCACCTCAACGGGAATAACTATCTAGTTTTTTTGCGAGATATTCTGCCCGAGCTGCTAGAAGATGTACCCCTCCAGTTGCGTAGAGAGGCCTGGTTCCAACACGATGGTTGTCCAGCGCATTTTGCGCGCACCGTGAGAGGTTACCTCGACCAAACCTACAACAACAGGTGGATTGGTAGAGGTGGTCCCGTCCCTTGGCCAGCAAGGTCGCCGGACTTGGCCCCCCTGGACTTTTTTCTTTGGGGCGAAATGGAACGGTTGATCTATGCAACTCCTGTGCCGACCATGGAGGACCTAGTTGCTAGAGTTGTGGTGGCAGCGGAATTTATCGCGAACAATCCAGGCGTGTTTGCTCGGGTGCGCGAATCCTGGCTCGACAGGTGCAGAAAATGCATCGAAATGCATGGTGGACACTAATTAATAATAAATTATTTGTAAAAAAGCCTCCTTGTTTTTCTTTCTAATAATAATGAACCTTTCAATAAAGTTTTTAATAAAAATTTTTTCTCGAAAACGGAGAGAGATACGAAAAAATATCAAGTGACAAAAAAGTTGTATTTTTAACTGAGCTTTCTAAAAAATATATAAAATTTTTAAAAAAAGTCAGCAGCGTACATTTTTTGTCATTTTTATTCGTGACACTGTCCCCCGGGGCGCCACTGGAAGTCATAATTAACATTTAATTAGTGCTAACTGAGCGTCTTATTAAAGCTTACATCACTAGCAAATTTCAAGAAAATCGGTTAACGTGTCTTTGAAATATTAATAAAAAAAAGTTTTTTGAAAAAAACTTTGACACCCTGTATTTTGAAAACCATGTACTTCCGGACATCAGTCTCTTATCTCAAACTGCTTGTCTATGGTTCCTCAATATGCCCCAGAAGTTTTTTCCAATTGAGAGGGGACACCCTGTATTTTGCCATTGATGCACAATTCTTCAATCATAAAGAAATAAGGTGACGGAGAGGAGAAATTTTCGTACAGGTCCTTTATTGTGTCCCAGATGTGGGCCATAGATCTTATTGCTTACGCTAGATCCGGTATCCAGGTTACTTGTTTTTTAGGTCCGGGGGGGGGGGGGTTGAAAGTACTAAGCCATTGATTGGTCGTTTTATTTTTGTCCATACAAATGTGTTGTCCCACGTGACCATAGTACCTAATTTCTTGCAGACCCCTCTTGACCTAAAAATTACTACAGGATGCCGGATCTAGCGTAAGCAGTAAGAGGTGGTACAAAGAAGGTTCGAGAGATAGCACAATCTTGGATTTGGTTTTCGCCACTTGTGCGCTATCAGTTTCACGCGCAAGGGGGCGTAATAGCTTCGTTCGTATAAAAAATCCAATTGTGGGACGTGAAATAAAGGCAGGAGAGTATCCTTTTAACTTTTTGGACTGTAGTTAACAAAGTCTGGTTCAAGAATGGAAAGTTTGGTGAATAAAATAAAAAACCATACATGCTATCCTGGTTCTTACCGCCCTCGCTAGGAGGCGTGTTTTAGAAATTTAACCGTTTTTTCAGTTTTCTTCTGAATCGTGAATGGAACCATATGATTATTTTATTATATTCGGAAAGTAGGTCAAATTTAACCGCATGGCGATATCCGAGTCATGACTTTTAA
This sequence comes from Chrysomela aeneicollis, assembly GCA_029955515.1. NCBI lineage: Eukaryota > Metazoa > Arthropoda > Insecta > Coleoptera > Chrysomelidae > Chrysomela > Chrysomela aeneicollis. Next base: position 177,299 of record JARUHQ010000012.1, read on the forward strand.
ACGAAATGAAATTCGTACTTACGGCATTTTCGAAAGAACACCTTGGCATGTATGATATTTATAAGAGGATGCATTACTCACGAATGTCGATGAGTTTTTTCTGGAAAAATTTACACGGACATTATAGGTTTTTTTCTCATGCAGTCAAAAAATAAAAAAAAAACATTTATAGATGGTGGTGACATGTTTCTTTACTATGGATACTGATTTGCAGTTCTCACGATATTTCATATCAAAAAGCATTCTCAAGATTCGTTTTTAATGAAAACCCGATTGAAATCTCTTCCACATCCCCAAGCCATTATATTCAGCAGAATATGATGTAAAAAGGCCATAGCGAAATAAATGCTTAATTGGGTTCCTTGATGTACAAAATTTTTCATTTGCTCAATTGCATAAAAGCTATGTGAATCCCAGATTGCTGATTCGTCCAATGCAGTTGCCAGAAATGTTACTTCCTGTGCCATTTCAATTTCATCAAAGAAACAGATTTCATACATAATAGTATTTCTCCTATTGTTAAATTTCATGGAAACTGACTTCTTTATATTCAGAATCCGTCTTCACACCATGATTTGAATTAGTTGAAAATCATGCTGTCTTTTGTTGGCAGAATTTCTATAGTGGATCCAGAAATTGTTCTCGTAGTGTAATTAGCAAAATTAGTAATATTGCAATCCTTCACATGTTAGGATAGATTGTTGGCGAATAGAACGAACAATAATCGTCCCAGTTTTGACCTCGGGAAATTCTAAAACTGAGGCAGTGTTCACTTGATATGCTTCTATTTTTCACGATCATACTAAGGCCCTTCGAATAGAACATTAACCATCGCAACAAATTATTTAGGAAACCAAGGACATTCAATTTTGTAGAGAGAAATTCTAAAGACACCCCAGCAAAGAATTTCAGTAGGCCCAGTACTGGGCTAATACCTGCTTACCAGAAGTTGCCGCTACGGCAAAACAGTGGCAAATGACGTCGAACCAACATCAATAGGACATTCTGGCCGCCGGTTGGACCAATGCCAAGGACCCATTCAAGTTCTAACCTCGCCCGACGTTGCTTTACTTTCGTTATTGTATCACATTCCGCATAGTAATGTAGCCTTTTAATTAATTATTATAAATCAGTGGGATTTGAACAATAATAATTTTCAATTATCTATACATTTGTAGATGTCAAATTGGCATATTTTTCATCCTGCAAGTTGACATGTGAAATTTCTTTCGATGCTAGAATTGGTGAAGGCGGGAGATTTCGAATATCGCGACTTCGAAGATAAGATCTATCCAGGGTGAAGGAAAGCGAGACTTAGTGCATATACTGGAATCCGAACCACTTCTAGGAGTGCCGGATTTTAACAGGATTTTTAATGGTGTATATTTTTTGGATATGAGGGTGTTTCGAGCATTGATTTAACATATTTTTGATGCCTCAAATTGATATGAAATTTGATGCTGTGATTTTTCTTGCATATCGCTACTTTGAATTTGCAAACTTTTCATATGAGCGGGATTGAGAAAAACAAAACCAACATTTAATATTCAGGAACCTATATAAACACTTTCTAACATAGGTGATTTCAAATGATCAGCTCCTGAAGCAAAATGTTTCTCAACTGTTCAATAACACTTGAAACGGGCCATCATCCAGATGATGTCTGTTATTCTTAGTATCTGAAATTCCATATACTTGTCTTGTCTTCAATTATCTTTTCTTTCGTTGATCACTTTTCCAAAGGTTTTATTTAAAAAATATCAAATCTGACAATCTCTATCAACAACTTCAAATTACCTAGCAAAAAATACAATTCCAAAAATATACAATTTGTTTCACTTTATCTCAAAGTAACATTACGAAGTAACAATGTCGGTCGAAAGATACCCTTTTGATGGTATTGGCCCATTGCTGGTTGGATTATCGATACCCGATTACAATATGCCATATATTGGGCCGACATTTTGCCGATGTAGCGTTGCCATTGCCAGCATGTACCCGACCAATCATGCGTTGGCCAGAAAGCAGCCAGAGATTCATTGTTTGCTGGGACAGTTTCAAATAGGTCAAAAAAACACTAATAACGAGATTATTACTCTCTATACTTGAGTAAATGTAGTTGAGAAAGTGGTGTTTTTTACTGAATCCATGTTGATTGTTATATAATGAGTAGCTATTAGGTACAACTTTTTCATATAGTTTTGAGAGTGAGCAAAGCAAAGAAATTTGTCAATAATAATTGTCCATTACTTCACGGTTTCCTTCTTTGAAGACTGTAATTATCAAAAAGCCTTTTTGAATTCGTCCGGAAAGTGTTTAGGGCTACTTGCATGCGATTGGAAATTATGACGTCATGTTTGAGTCGTTAAACTAGAATCATATAGCTTGACTATCAGGTTGACGACGAGCAAAGACTACGGCAAAGGCGATAGAACTCCCCTTGGGAACAACCTTTTTCATCTTGACCGTCTCCTCTCCGAGAGTCGATCGCCACAATGATTCTGTTTTTCAGCATTGATGGTATCCATCTAATCAGTGAGGCGTTTATATCCCTTTCCTCTAGTGATCTAGTTATATTAGCTAGGTATGCGAGATGTTATCAAAAGCACCCTCTATGTCGATGAAGCCATGAAGAGCAATTTTTTGTTCAACTAGACATTTTAGAGCATTTATCGTGGATTTACCTGCTTAATGCTTGATACGCAAACTGTTTCTTGTGGAGCGATCTTAACTCAAGGAGTTCGCTTCTGATGTGCTTTTAGTTGAAAATATGTGAGACTGATGGGGCGGTAAGACTTTGGTTCGTGTATTGGACGTCTTCCAATCTCTATAATATAGGCTTTCCAAGGAAGGCTCCATTATTTCAAGGCCATGTTGCAAGGCGAGAAATATTTCGCCCTTTTTTGGCGACTTGAATGGTTTGATAGCCCATTTGATTATTTGAGTTGAAGATCTTTCCAGCTAGGCTTCTGCTGGATCTGTTGGGGTTGTGAGCAACCAGTGAACATACAATATTATAGTTCCAGCCTACTAGATTTCCTTTTAGAACGACAATGGTTGTACTAGCTACTATATATATATATATATATATATATATATATATACAGTGAGTCTGCTCAAGTTGGCTACGTATGGAAAACTCTTTTATTATTTAACGGAAGAAGTTATCCTTCATTAGATATCAAATTCTATGTTATGTGATCTAGTATCTTGGAGAAATTCTATTAGTTTCGAAGTGCTGTCTGGACTATTAGCATAACCCATTATTATCTCTGCCATACACTATAGGCGTAATACAAGTAGCAATTGCAGTGACGTCACGTGACGTACAGCTGATCGGGGGACAAACAAACCATTTTCCCATACATGTATCTTCATTGGCATTTTTTAAAGAAAAATTGAACTTTTGGTGCTTATTGGTGACAAATATGTGATTGTCGGTTCATTACGAATACCGTGAAGTAAATATAAATTTGTTATTATTTTTTTTAAGTCATTTATTCAGTGATCAGCAATAAGGTACAATAAAAAAATAACAAAAATCCAAACTCAAATTTGGTGAAACATTATTGCCTTACTGAAAAGGGCTATAGTTAGTTTCAACTGTACATAAATGTACGTTGACCCCAATCTTCCCAATAGATTATTTTCAAGTTTAAATATACCCATGTCACCGAATGTATTTACTAAATAGTTTTTTTTTTGTTTTAATGAGGTGTATTTTGAAGTTTTGTACGGTGGTGGCTTGTATTAAACGATCGAATCATGGGAAAGATGTGGAATTTTTTTTCCTTGAAACCGGACTCCATAGAGGAAGATTGAACCTGCCAGAGAAGAGATATGTACTAGCTGGATTGCAGCTGTTCAGTTGGGTAGTTTCACTGGTTCCAAAGTGAATATTTTTTTTCATACGCTCTGCACATTTCATTACAAGTAATAAATTGACAAAAAGGCTCATTAATTACATATGTAAGTTCATGAAAACATTTTTCAGGTTAACCCTCAGATGATAAATGAATAGGTGCATTCATCCCCAAAATATAGGATAAAAAAGAAATCTGAGTAGTGAGGTTGTATAAAATGTGACAACTATAACAATGAGATAATTCCAACTTCTGGAAATGATAGAATTTATTTTTGTATTGCACCCAACACCCTACCATTTGGTTATATTACATTCTTCCTTAAAAATATGAAATGTCTTGTGCTTCAAATTGTCTACTCTGATCTAAAATTGATTAACATCTCTAATTTGAATTATTAACTTAAATATATATGACTGTTATATTATTCGAAAACCCGTTATAGATTTCTGACTTGTCACAAACAACATGAAGGCTTTAATTTCCTCACATCCAATGCACTTTCACCTGAATGTTTCTCTTCATGTAAGCATCTGAGTATAACTTTAATTGCAATAATATATTGAAATATTTCATTTCCTGGCCATCAAGAAATGAGCAATGTGGTTTAAGGAAACAAATATTGTTGTTTATTGAAAAAACTTCCATCCGTCCGATCTTGCACGATTTCGAAATATGTTGTAAGGCTTACACTGATTAGACAGTAATCCAGAATAACATTTTTAGATATATTAGGAATATCATCAACAGATACATCAAAATCTGATGGTTTCAGGACATATGGATACCTCCAATGAAATCCAACTTTTTATTATAAGCCCACCTTGCCTAAAACATATAAGAATTTATAGTCGATATTATCTTGAAAAGTAATGTGTCCCACTTTCAATGTTTGGAATCATGAAAACACAATAAATTTGAATCAAAATACTGCTGCTAATCATCTTCACCTTTACATTTAAAAAAATATATTCGATTTTTCATCATAAAAAGGCGTCTTTCCTTATTTCAACAGATACATGTCCTCACTAAAAGTCTCCAAAGTTTATAAAAATGAGTCATTATCACAAAAAACAGTTGAAACCTGAGATGGTTCCGGCACACAATACTATAATTCTGTGTCACTCAGCTCTCAGGTCGTTGGGGGCTCTCATGTGGATAAATCCTTAATGAAATACCGCGAATGCTATATAACTTTATTCACTTCTCAATACAAACAGACTAAAATAGATAAAGTACAGAGAAATAACAACCCGAAACTTCGACTCGCGTCTTGTCTCTTTCGCGGTCGGCTCACGAGTCCCCCCACTTCACCGCCAATTACCCCCACTACCTATACTCATATCCGCCATTTATGGCGGCCAATATGAACCACTACATCACCCCCCTACTTAAATTAGATTATAACTACATTTAAGTACAAACAGAACTAAATAGTCAAACATAATAGAAGATAATTAAACATAGAAAAAGAAATGAACATCAATGAAACAAAAGTACATCCACAGACAAGGCCTATTACAATCGAAAGAAAACCTTATTATTGAGGAACAAAATCAGCTGCGAGTTCTTTGTATGGTTTCAAGTGCCTAACATTCTGCTTTGAAATTTCTCTACCCTCTTGATCACCAATGATATATGAATTCGGGCCGGCTTGCCGAACAATACAAAATGGACCTTCATACAATAGGAAAAATTTCTTGATTGTTTTATCGTCTGCCGATGATTGATAATGAGTCCGAACTAGTACTTTATCTCCAGCATGGAATGTTACGGGATTTATTTTTGAATTAAATTTATCTGCACGTCGCTGCGCTTTCGTTTTCAAATTATCATGGGCCAGTTCCCAAACACTTTCCAAAGGTACCAACGGCCGCTGATCATCAGGAAAATTAATGATGTTATGAATAGGATTTGGTTTAGACTGTCCTGTCTGCAAATAAGTTGCTGAAAATCCAGTAGTTAAATTAATAACGGAATTCAAGCATTCCTCAACAAAACTCAAGACATTGGGCCATTTCGTATGTTTCTCATAGCAGTAAGATCGCAAAAGACGCCCTATTTCCTTGTTATACCTTTCGGTAAGGTTTCCCTGCGGAAAATATACGGATATTAATTTTGTCTTTATACCTTCTTCCTGTAGCGCATTTTTCCAAAGACGACTCGTAAATTGCGTGGCATTGTCGCTCAAAATACATTCAGGTTTCTGGATCTCTGCTACATAGCAGTGAAGAATTTTATTCAAAATTGCTCGCGACGTTGCCTTACGCAATGCATATAATTTCACATATTTAGAAAATGCATCCACCACGACCAAAAGCTGTGTCACCTTACCCCTACCTTCTGGCAACGGTCCAATCATATCTATGCAAACTAATTGTCCCGGCTTATCTACCACAGCCGAATTCATCAACCCTTTACTTTCCCGAGAGGATTTCGCCTTTTGACATAAATCACAGGCCGCTATGATATTTCTCACATTCTTCTGCATTTTTGGCCAATAAAATGTTTGATACATATGAATATATGTCTTAGATTTCCCAAAATGTCCCATCGTTTCATGGTGAACTAGGACCAACTCCTTAACTTGGTTTCTTGGAACACATAACTTAAAACCAGGACATCTATTATCTCCTCGCTTGAATAACAATCCCTCATGGACCACAAACCAATTCCAAATATTTAACTCTTTTTCAGAGAAAATCCGAACGTTTTTATCTAGGCCTTCTAAAAAAACTATTTTTTTTTCAATCCACTCTTCATTTAATTGGTCTGCCCGAAGATTTTTCAATTGTTTTTTCAAACTACCAATGTCGTTACTCAGCTTCATTAGCGCTATTTGGACATCATTTGATCTACTTGGACGAATTACCGCCACCTGTTTTTCAGGAAAACGTGATAAAATGTCAGCTACTACATTTTCAGACCCCTTGCAATGCTCGATACGAAAATCGAATTCTTGAAGGAACATTATCCATCGAGAAAGCCGAGCTGACCGCAATTTACAAGACAACAAAAAACTTAGAGATTTGTGGTCCGAAATGACAGTTAAATCACGACCTAAAATCAAAGTTCGCCATTGGCGCAAACAGTGAATTACCGCCATTGCCTCCTTCTCCGTAGTCGTGTAATTCAATTGGCTTCCCTTGAAGGTAGAACTCGTGTAGGCTATCACCTGTCTTTCGTTTGAATCGGAAAATTGAAACAAAGTACCCCCCAAAGCGAAGCTAGAGCTATCACATTGGACGTAAAATCTTTTGTTTACATCCGGATGCACCATTAGTGAAACGTGTAAGAACATTTTCTTAATAATTTGAAATGATTCTATTTCCTCTGCACCCCAACGCCATTTTTCGTTTTTTTTTAATAACCGCAGCAGAGGAAGTAACACATTAGCATAATTTTGACAAAATCTTTGTTGATAGTTAACGACTCCCAGAAAACCCCTCAACTCCCTCAAATTACGCGGTGCGGGGAAGTTTTCTATACATGAAATTCTATTCTTGTCAATAGAAACCCCTTCCGATGATATTACATGACCCAAAAAGGTTACTTCCTTTCTCAAAAACTGCGATTTTCTAAGTTTCACTGTAAAACCAGCCATTAATGTTCTGCATAAGACCAAATGCTTTGTCCCCCGATCAGCTGATTTCCACCATGTTGTGACGTCAGCTGCAATTGCTCTATTCAATATGGGAAATACTTAATATATAAATATAAATATTTTTTGAAAGCAACTGAATGAATATTATTTAAATTTCACCTACCTATCTTCTGAGCGTCAGTTATAAATTTTAGTAGTACCTATTTCTATTCGTTATCCCATCCTTAGGCACACCTACAGAATTTTTCTATAGGGACAGGCAGAAGAAAAAAGCTTAACTTCAATTTTGCTGTTGATGGTGTGAATTCAAAATGATATACCTGGTGAAACCTTTTCCAAACTATTTAAATGTTGACTTAAAATAAAAAAGATAGTGAAATGTTGTTGGTAACACCGAGTATGGATTTGGAGGACACAAACCTATAGGTTTTCGAAGCAGGCTTATTGGTGTATATTCCAATGATTAGCGTCTTTTTTGTATGTGAGTTCATTTATTATCACGAACTTTAGGCGGGGGTTTTCAAAAATCGTGTTCTATTTGTAGAGAAAGAACAAACTTAAGAAACCACTTGTTCCAACCAACAGCATGATTTACATTTATTCAGTACCTAGTGGTTAGGTTAAAATCAGATTAAAACGAAAACTTAGAATGGCCCATGAACCATCTCAGAGGAATAATATCAGATCGGCATCACTTATTCACAACTCCACTCTAACTCTTTGAATCTTGTCTGATATCCTGAACTTATTTCCCAGTTTTTTTATATTGTAGGTATTTTCCTAAATTTCGCGGCGATCCACAAAAGTTCGATGTTCTGAGGTCACCAAATAATAATGTGTTTATGTTCTTGTAGTTTTTCCTAAATTCAAATTCAGATTGAAGCTTAAACAAAGGAACGACATATGATTATGGATTACTTTCAGATTATGAATATTTCCAAATTATATTCATATTTGTGACAGTATGGCCAATCATACCATACGCTAAGTTTATTGAAATATGAACAATTGAATCACATATACCTACCTAATAATTTCTTCTCTTCGCTTGAGATGAAGTGCCGTTGGGTCGTAGTATAAATTATTTTCAGAGTGGCATATGCAATTTTTACTTGAGAAGATATACTCTCGCAATTAAGATGCTTTCAATCTCCAGAACAACATTATCTCTCATAGTAGATATTATTGGGAGATATGTGAGATGATGTTTTTTATTGAAATGAGAAATACCATCGCGTTTTACCAGCATACAGATGGTAGTAGCATAATTTGAAATAATCAGGAGAGATTTTATTTATACCAATTTATATTGATCAATTTTTTGTTGTCTTATTACCAATGAACTGATATGTATGATATTATTTTCAGGTGGTGAACAAGCTCCTTGTATTTGGGTAACTTTTGGTCCTCTAATTCTTATTTTGTTTTCTCTTTCATTAACATGCTTTCATGGCTACAGAGTACTCTTCACAACAAAATCTCCAATATCTAGATCTACAAGAACTATGTTAGCCAAACTTGAGTAAGTATTATATCCATTACAACTATTCAATTACCATATTCCAAATTGTCAAGATTTCTGACAAAGAAATTAATTTTGTGAAGCCAATAGTATCATTCGAAATTATATCTTGTGAAGATTCACAAGATATTTGTATTTTATTGGGACAAAATGTGAAATCTGCGAAATTGCCGAGGAAATTGCCACGTGTTCAGTGTCTTCATAAGTCATAAGAGTTTACTGAAATATATCCAGGACATTATAATCCCGATACTTCTTTCTAATCGAAAAGGTTCTTGTATCTACAGCTGAACATGGCGAATTCACAGATCTCAAAATGTCTCCGAATGAAATAGAAATAGCTTGCTAATTTCTGCAAAATATTATGTAAAATATTACAGTTGAGTTCTGTCGGAAATGATTTTCTTATTAATTTATTTCAATTGCCTCAAATTTCCGCCGAACACGAAAATCCCAACTACTCTGAACAAAGTACAAAGTTTCTTTCGATGGAGAAGCGATTGCACGTATCTATTTTGTCATAATTTATAGATTAAAGGATTTTATGCCGCTCACTGTATATCACTGAGATTATCCCTGAACGAGTTCTGAATAGTATTATAATAACTTGAAAAATTGTATCTGTTAAAATTTTTACATGATATCTGGAAGGTTTACAACTAGGGCTGTAGATAGTGCAAGAATATGAATACAATTCAATTATCATGCATCATCTTTTATCTAAAAGTGATGTTTATGGTAGGGCAGAAAAATGTTTAGAACTTTATGAAATACTGGATACTGATGATAACTAATCGTACTTGGTTTTTGTATCTTGCGGTGATTATTATAGAGAGTAATTCATTGGAAAATGCGAATACGGTAAGGGTAGATAGAGGACACAGGTACTTCTAAATAACCTATATTCTTTATAACAGAGATACAGGGTGATTTATTAATTTTTCCCACATTTTCAATTATTCATAACTCATGAACCATCTTACACATTTTTATTATATTTTGTAGTAGGTTTGAGATCCAAAAAGTTGTATATGGAAATAGTTAATACATTTTGTCTTACTAAAAATATTTTACTACGCCATGCATTCTACTCGCTTGATGAGTAGGTATATTCAGCTCAAACAATAATAATTGAATATCGATTGTTGGTACTCATAATCACTTATTTTAACCTATTTATAAATTTTTTCTACCTCCTCATCATGTTTTTTAATTGGTTCTCAATATTCATATCGCCTGATTGTATTCATTTTGTATCTTGAATATTGTAATGTATTTCATTTGTAGCATTCATGTAACTTTTTGTAACTGACTCATCTCATGTTCTTGTGGGCAATACCTTGAAGTATCTACCTATCTATCGATCTGTTTTGACTCGAAACCAATTCATTAATTCTTAAGGTCATACCTGGAATAAGACTTTTTTTCTTATGTTAATCAACACCACTATGGATAAAGAAGATACGAACCAAATAGACAAAAGTACATGAGTTGTGATCAATTGAAAAAATGGAAAACATTAATAAATCATCCTGCATCTTGGTTATAAAGAACGATGAATCCAATGTCCATTTTCCACTCACCCTGTATACAGTCTGTTCTACTTCTCATTATTGAAGTGGAATGATGAACACTCAGGACTGATGAAATGCTGAGATTACATCTACCGGCTTAACGGTGTTGACCTAACTTAGTGATATACACTGCCCGCCAGTCGCGGTGGAACTAAAGTGTTGACGGTGAATCATGTTAGAAGGCATAATATCTCCACCGACCTTTTTCCTGAAGAATTTCAGTCTCGAAAAACTCAAATTTGTCTCACCTTAAGGCATAATCATAACACTTTCTGGACTGATGGAGAATTTTCAAATTTCATGATTCTACACCGAAAAGTACGAAAGATAATTTTTTTTCAAGAAAAAAATGTTGGGGCAGGTGGGAGGCCTGGGCATTCGTCAATGAAATCATGCGCAAACTATTAGGCACGCCGCTGTCGTGGTAAACCAAGAGCAGTTGCCCTGCTACTCCTAGCGAACGTCACAGTGTAGCTGTGTCAGTTATCTAGACACGACGAAAACGAGTTCGATGTTTATTCACCTGAAAACAAACAATTCTATCAGTGATTATTATACTTCTGTGGTTCTAAAATCATTGTAAGTATGTTTTCTTTTTATTGATTCGTATATATTGGTTTCTTGCGCTTGCAATTACGTATTATTTGAGAGTTAAAATTGTTTGTTTAGTGCAGTATTTTGCAATTGAATTTTAATGGCGCCGGGCGGGATGCATGAACACCCAACGGTGGGGGAATATTGGGCATGCCCATCCCTCCCTTACAGTTCTTTTTTATTTTCAGAAAAAAATGCCGTTTCGTTACAAGGAAAAAACAAACCGCATTGATATACCACGTGACATAATCGAAAGAGCTATCGACGAAGTCCGTGCGGGAGCAAAGATCCAGCCAACTGCGAAGAAGTATGAGATCCCCAGATCTTCTCTTCAACGATACTTAAAGTTAGAGCGACCCTTGAAAAATACAGACGACAATAAATATATTACGAGACACATATTCACTACTGATGAAGAAAAAGCACTCAGTGAATATTTAATTAGATGTGCCCAATTACATTACGGCTTGACTAAACTATAGAAAGTTTGCATACGAATATGCAGTTGCTGATGGTAAAGTTATTCCTGAAAATTAGAAGCAAAATAAATATGCATCAAAAGACTGGATCAGGGGCCTTTATGATTCGAAACAGGAATTTATCTTTGCGTATCCTGAGGCGACTAGTTTATCACGAGCCACCAGCTTCAATCGTAAAAACGTAACGGAATTTTTCGACGATTACATAAGCATATTGGATCGCCATAAATTTGGACCAGAAGCAATCTACAATACAGATGAAACTGGATTAACGACTGTGCAATCCACACAGAAGGTTTTAGCAGTGAAGGGTTGCAAGCAAGTAGGACAAATGACATCTGCCGAAAGGGGCACCTTGATTACCCTTTGTTGCACTATTAATGCTATTGGAAATTCTATACCGCCATTTTACATATTCCCTCGAGTGAATTTTAAGCCGTATATGCTGAGTGGTGCACCGGTTGGATCTGATGGTGCAGCTCATACGTCTGGGTGGATGACTGCACAAAATTTCGTTTTATACCTGAAACATTTCATTAAATGTGTTAAGCCGTCGAAGACTTCACCTGTAGCCATTGTACTTGATAATCATGAAAGCCACATATCAATATAAGCTTTAGACTTATGTAAAAAAAACGGCAAAGTGATGTTAACCTTTCCGCCACATTGTAGCCACAAGCTACAGCCTTAGAACAGTGTTCGGACCACTCAAGAGATATTACAACGTTGCGTTAACAGATTGGCTTTCTATGAATCCATCAAAAACATGCACTATTTATGAAATAGCAAAATTATCAGCACTGGCCATACCTCAGGCTTTTACTCAAATATTCAACACGGATTCGAGAAAAGTGGTATTTGGCCCTTCAACTCTGAAGTTTTTACAGACACCGATTTTTTAAGTTCCTATGTCACAGACAGACCCATGTTGATAGAACAAGAGGAAGAAGACGTTGCCGCGAATTCAGTCCAAGATCATCCAGCGACTGATACACATCTTCACGTAACTGGTAGTGAAGTAAATACGCATTCTACTTCTTCGTCTGCCTTATTGGAGCCAACTCAGGAATGGCAAACTAATAGACCAACCAATGAACCCTTCTTGACTCCCGAAACTGTGAGACCATATCCTAAAGCACAGGCAAAAGAAAGAAAGCGAAATCTAGGATCATGACAGATACACCAGAAAAACCTTTAATAGAGCAGCAAGCAGCTGAGAAAAAACGTAAATTAGCAGTGAAAAAAATTCCAAAATTATCAAATGAATTGCAAACTATGAGAGAAAGAAATGGCAAGAAGCGAAAGGAAAGTACATCGAGCGAAAGTTCAAAGGACGAAAGTTTCTCGTCGGGCTCTTCATCAGAATGGAATGAATTTGAAGAAGAAAGTGAAAAGGAAGTGGATGTAGATGACGTCATATGTCTTGATCGTAGTTTCCACATAGGAGACTACGTCTTAGTCGTGTTTCCGATAAAGAAAACCAGTATCTATTACGTAGGAAAAATCGAGGAAATGGAAAACAACGATTTTACAATAAATTTCATGAGACTGACAAAATTGATAAACACTTTCTGTTACCCTGATATAAAGGATGTATCAACGGTCACCCGAAATGACATAATCACAAAGTTATCCACCCCCACTATTTTGACAAGAAGAGGAAGCCCTAAGTATGTATTTGATAAACCACTATGGATTATTGAAAATTTGTCTGTCACTGATATATCTAAGTTAGTTGATTTTCTTATATATGTGTACCGAATAACATCAATAAAAATTATTTGTAGAAGATTCATCAATGTTGGTTATTTCATGCCCAAGGCTCCCGACCACAGTGCCCACGTGTCCCTCTGTTAGGGATGCTTGGGCACTATTGCAAGGTCTCAAAAAAGTTGAATTTTTAAAAAAAATCGAAGGATAGAATTTCTAACATGATGCCTGAAGCTGAAGGTGAGTCACCTTTGATCAGTAGTGAAGGCAAATTACGGCTATATTCGACTGAATTCACTGTACAGGCAATATACTGAAAAAGTGCCCAAGGATCCCCACCTTCCCTTCCTGGTCCATGACAAATAGATAAAAAAGAGGTGGTAGCATTGATCAGTAACCCATCAAAGTTTTTACATTGCCTATAACGTTGGTTGAAATTAAATAATAATTTTATGTCCTCTTCTTAATGATTATTATAAATCAATAATATTCAAAAACAGATATTTTATATATATATATATATATAGACCAGTCGACAATCCACCCACGACACGTTCACTATTTGAAAACCACAATGTAGTCTTAAACAGTGAGGAATACGGATTTTTGGTACAGTGCCACCTACTAGCACTAAACAGAACGTGCTTTCCGGGTAACGACGCAGGAGTACAGATGTCTCTGTTTCTACACCTACGTCACCCGATTGCACCTTGATAGTGTGGTTAACCACAAGACAAAGAAAATAGAAAGAAAGATTTTGTGTTTGAACACAGAGCTAGGGTATGAAGTGAAAGGTTGTAGGTTGATTCCGTTTCGTGAAACCCGGAAAGCACGTTCTGTTTAGTGCTAGTAAGTGGCACTGTACCAAAAAATCCGTATTCCTCACTGTTTAAGACTACATTGTGGTTTTCAAATAGTGAACGTGTCGTGGGTGGATTGTCGACTGGCCTAGTGCAACTGATGAGGCTTGGCGAGCCGAAACAGATCTGTATTGCACCAGTTGGCAATCCACACACGAAACGGAATCAACCTACAACCTTTCACTTCATACCCTAGCTCTGTGTTCAAACACAAAATCTTTCTTTCTATATATATATATATTACTTGGTCGTCAAGGTTCCTTGATGTCAATTCGACAATATTTCAAATTGACATGGATTTATTTGTTCGTTGATAAAATATGAGATAATGGGTCATTTGTATACATCACGACTTAAACATTGAAAACTTTTTATTTATAAGTCAAATACATGCGGGGGAGAAACATCGAGACCAAGAGATTATATTTCATTATTAAGTCTATTGAAACATTGTTCCATGAAACATTTGGAAGGTGTATATAAATGAATTAATGAATATTTCCATTTTGAGAATTCTATTAGAACTCATTCATTGGAAATTCTTGAAGTGAAATTCCAGTTCTTTCGTATCTAGTCCAACTTGAATTACATCATCGGAATTGAATCAATATTATTTTCAGAACTGGAGAATCAGTTCAAATCGAAACAGTGGCCCAAGAAGTGACCAGTCACTTACCAACAGCTTTCTGGATATCTATGTCGGTATTATCGTCTATATTCACTGTCTATTCCCTGGTACACTTTGCAACCTACTTGGATGGATATCACAAAACTTGTACAGAATATCGAACAACGCTTGAAAAAAGTTTATCTGTGCACGGTTCTGCCTTGCCAGTTTTATACAATCGATTATCATGTCAAGGAGTATTTGATTTTATGGATTATATTCAACTAGATAGTGGAAATTCCTTTCGCAATGGCATTATCAATACTGGCTTGGCATTGATACTCGGAATATCATCCTCTTGTATTTCTTGGTTATTATTTTTATTGGCAAGCATTGTTAATATAAGAGTTTCTAGAAATAATTATATTTAGCATAAAGTATCATTGTCTGTTCTCTTTTTAGGGTTTATCACGTGACCCGTTCGTTAAAAGATATGATGTTTTCCTATGAGAAGAGAAGAATATTACACTATTACACTAGTTGGCGGGTATGGTAACCCTTGCACTTAGGTTACTCTAGTCGGGCTCTTTGTGCACCCACATCGCTTGTGATTCCACTAGGCATGCCAATTTCCTTGGCGAAATTAAGGAGCTCCCATCGTTGGATCACCTTCACATCCTGTGGGCGCATCACGATGTTACCAAAGGCAGCTTTTATCTACCAGCGCGGACCACTCAGTGAGGATGTGCGATGATGTCTCATCATCCTCCAAGCACCATCTGCAGAAGGGAACGTCTTCGATCCCGATTAGCTTCAAGCCTATTGGTATCCCGTTAGTGGAACTTTCATCTTGAGAACTCGTCTGTTTAGTGATAGGATCTCTCTCGTGATCCTTTTCAAAGGTCCTATTATGTGTAGCTTCGATTGTCTCATTCCAGGTGTATCCTGTCATGATTCGAGGAATTGCCCCTGTAGCAATCCCTTCATGAAGGAAGGACACAGCCATACTGCTGGTTTAGGTCCAATTGGAGTTGTTTCCGAACCCACCATTGCTATTATGTCTGCCTCCTCGTTTCCAGGAACACCTGAGAGACCTGGGACCCAGATGAAGCTGACTTTCCTCTTCTTTGCGGCTTACTTGACTTTTAATTTACCAATAATGATTATTTTGAATTTTTTAACTACCCTCTGTATTTATTTCAATCAATGGGTTGGTGGTCGAGTGTGTGGAGGCGCTTGCCTTTGAGCCCATAGGGTTAGGGTTCGAATCCCGGCGCGGCTATTGAAAATTTCATTTATATCTGTAGCATCGTTTAGCAGGAGATAGGTGACCAACCGAACATTCTTGGTACCTAGATTTCAATCCTTCGGACTCTCACCGATAACCAGCCGAGTAGTGTGCTTCGGATGACACTTAAAAGCTAATAAGGTCCTCGTTTTTCTTACTCATACAAGTCTCAATGAGACTTCGAGGGTTGCTTCGCAACTAAGTTGGCAGTCAAAAAATACTTTTTTCAAGAACACTTTCGAATATCAACCCCAAATGTTCCATTTAAAACATTCGCCCCTGGCCATTTTTCACAACGACTGTTTAAGTTGAATTATGGTATTTCAAATTTTCAGAATTTTCAGATCATTGAAAACTTCTTAAACGAACGGGTTATGCGATAAACCCTGAATAAGAGAAATGTAATACCTATTTACATTCATCCAATGATTGTTTATTTCAATAAATATGTTCAGTGTTGTGGGCGGTACAGGTATGGATTCAATTTGTGCGAACAAGTACCTATTTTTGTTTGTATTAAAATGAATACCTATGTACATATCGCACGATGATCTAATGGAACATGAAGGTTGAGTGCGATGTGGACAAATTTCGAGTTGTACATCACATGTTTTTTCTGGTATGAGTAGGTACCATTTAAACTGATTATTTACTATTACTAATGTAGCGTTGTTCGTTATTTCAATAAAAGTATTCTTTTGTAGTTGCTATTATTTTATTTTGACTTTTTTACAACACAATGTTAACCACACGGCTCGCTGCATGCTTGCTGTGTATGAATGCTGGAATTGACATTCGACAGTCCTGACTGTTGACAACTGTTAAGGCGCCTTTACATCGTCTCGGTTTTAATAAGCCTACGTTACATCCCCTGTAACCACGAATATTGATAGGACAGCCTATCTGAAGCCGAAACATAAGAGTGTCAATGGCAACGATGAATCTCTGTGCATGCGCCAAAATGAAAATAGATGAAGACAATCAAGAGCGGCTCACTTATAGCAATTTCCATTTGTCATGAACTATCCGATTTTATGCACTCAATATATTTGTCTCTTTCAAAAATATAATAATTAAATGTATAATGTAATAAAAGAGGAACTTATACACTGAGTGCGCATTGGTTTTTCCAATGGAAATTGCTATTAGTGTTTCTCTCTTTATGTCCTCGCTGCTACTCAAATTGTAAATGATCGCGTATGTCTGGTATCACTTTTACGCTCTTTTTCAAACAAGCAGGTGTGTCAATGTGAATTGCCTCGTTTCCTGTTTTTCGATTGCATATCAAGTGTTTGTGTTTCGTTAGTTCATAGTTGTTCAGGCGATTTATTCGTATTTTGACACAGTCGTAAATATGTCAAGTGTCGGTGTCCAGGTCGTGTCCAGCAGTCCAGCCTCCAGGTTATCTTCCACGATTCCAGAAATCAAGACACAATGGATGTCTAACAAAATATTGCAAAGTTCAGGATAATTTATATGCCTACCATTGTTTTATCTTGATTTATTCATTTTTTCAAATCTGAAAACAGTGGTCCTGCATTAGAAGATATCTCATCACTCTTCATAAAAGCTAAGTATACTTCATGAATTCTACTATCAATATACTTTAATCCAAGAACTCGGCTCAAATTTTCCTTTCTTTATTACTTCAGGTTTGGTACGTCTCATCGGATAAATATAGCGAGATGGCGCGTTCAAACTCCCATTCAACAGAATATTTTCAATATTTTTTGCAATAAAAAAAAAATCCTTCCAGAAAGTTCACTGAAAATTGTATATTTTGAGTGCCAGTAAGAGAATGGATGTTTTTCTTCAATTTCGTTATCAGTTGCGTTTTGAAAAATCAAAATCAAAGCATATCGAATAACTTTGTAATATTATTATTTGCGGCTTCAGATCTTGGAAGACATACTTTATAGTTAGACTTTGCACAACTTAGCGGTTTGTGCTCCCGGCCCCCTTTTGACCCGGACCCGTTTGATAACTGATGAGGTTATCTGAGTACATACATACATCAAAGTAAAACGATCAAAAAGATCATGTATGATTATGAGAGTTAATAATAAATAAAGGTTGAACCGGTTGAACCCTGCAGTCAAAATAAACGGATATTTGTCATTTCTTATAATTTGCATGCTCTCCGTTATGACAAAAATAACCATATTCGCATACACGGAGAAAAGTATATAATTGCCAAAGCGATGAAATATGGATGGCTTCTTTGTGCTTTAAGTTTTGGGAAATAAAACTAGTTTCAAGACTATTTACATGAATACATTACATGTTTATACCACGAGTCAATATGATAGCTATTATATTCATGAGGTACCAGCGATAGCACGAATTATTAGGAAATTCCATACGAATATTTTAAAATATATATAGGTTATTGAGTCAATAATCTGAACGGATCCGACTTATATGGCAATATGGTTAATTTTCTGATTATTATTTTCAGCCAGGCATATTCACATCAATCTGGACTACATTTCTGAAATAGTTTAATTAATACACAGAGTGTCTCAAAAAAGCGTGGCAAGTTGATATTTTTTTTAGAATAAAAAAGTTTCCGATATACAGCTTTTCAGAGTTTGATGTATTTCTCAAAGCAGTTTTTTCACTTTCTCTTTCCTTTTCTCTTGTTAGCAATAAAATCGTCGTTCCATGTGGTTATCAGCGATCTACATTTTTACTTGATTTTCATTTTAAAAAGGTGTGGGTGAGTGGGTGTTGAAAGAAAATAAGAGGCATGTTCGATACAGCCCAGATACGAGTACTCTTGCTTCTGAACCTGTACAAAACAAGAGGAGTGATCAGCAACCCTTTCTTTTGACGACTTGTGAATTTCAATTTACTGTAACACATTTCTTATGCCCAGATGAAAGGGATTTTGATTTTAAAAAAAATCTAATGAATTTATGACAAATTTATATGTTTTATGCAAATAGCACTTTACAGAGATGTAGTAGTAAGGGGAGGCTGGTGCCAGGCAAGTAGGCCCCCATAGGCCATTCTTTGCCTACTCCTGCTATACACATATCTACGCCTCCTTCACATCTCCTTTTCGAACCTCTGAGACCTTCTGATGTAGGCCACTATGTCAGCGTTCACTCTAATCCAACCAATTCCTCTTGTTGAAGTTAATAAACTCCAAAGATTTCATATCTCGACCTTCCATACACGCCTCACACTTGCCGAGAAAGTGAAGTGACGTTTATTCGTCTTCTTCACACCTGCTGCAGGATGGTTTATCTTTCACACCCATTGTCGATAGGTGTCTGTTCAGCCTTTTGTGTCCTGTTAGTACTACTATGAGGAGTCGCTGTACTCGACAATATCTGCCTAGTAGCCACTTTGTCCTCGATTTACTCGGACCGGTCACGAGGTCTTTGGTCTGCCTGCAGCCGGTGATGTTCCTCCAATAGTTTCTTGATACTTCGTCTGCCCATTCTTCAAGGGCGGAGGTAGTCTGGCTTCTTGTTATGCCTAGTACAGGCTCCGGTCCCCAAAACGGCATCCCTGATCCGGCCCTGGCGAATTCATCAGCCGTCTCATTTTCGGACACCCCTTATTCAAGACCTGGGACCCATACTAGGATAACTTATTTTGATTCGGCTAATTTCTCAAGAGCGTCATCACATTCCTGTACCAGTGCTAAACCCGGCCTGGGGTGGCAGATGGCTCTGAGTCTGAGTGCTGCTCTACTGTCCGACCAGATATAAATCAGCTGTTCCGGCCACTCTTTCACTTCGGCTTGAAAAACCTTAGCGTATTTTCCTAGCCGTCATAGCCTCAGAAGATAGGTTAGGTCTCCGACCTAAACTAACCTAACGACCTAACGTCTCGAGATCCAACCTAACCTAACATTAGAATCGAACGTCACGGGGCCCTAACATAACCTCTGAGTCTAACGTCTCGAGACCCAACCTAACCTAACCTCTGAATCTAACGTCACGAAGCCCACCTAAACTCAGAGTCTAACGTGTTACGCATAAAGGGGGCACAGCGGTGACCTGGGGGGCTAAGGGGTGATATCATAAAAATAACTTTAATTTCCCGCCAATATGACGGAATATGACGGCTTCTGATTGGTTGAGCTAGTAGTCTATAACGCGTTGCGTTTCCATACTCTGGCGTCATCAGCAGCATCATGGAACACTTTTCGATTGACATATGACACAGCGCCATGGAATACTTGACAGTTGACATGAGTTGCATGACGTATTCGTGAAGTTTTTTATCGTTTTCGATGTTATTTGATGAATGCATTATATCTAGTCATGCTATTACTCGTTTTTATAGTTTCAATATATTGTTTGATAGATTTTTAAGAAATACACGATGTCTGCGCGATGTATGTATGACGCGTTGATTTATAGATTTTCTATAGAAAAAAGACTTCGTATGCATGACGTATCGTCAAACGTTAACTGTCAGATGTCAGACGCCAAACTCCAGCAGCCCTAGTACGCCTCTGTCATACGTCAAATATTATCCATCAATTTGGGGTTTTCACATGTGGTGGTTCGGATTTCATTTGGCGATGATAATGTCATGCTTATTCTCTGTATTTCATCAGATGAATCGACAATATAGAAGAGATCTTTGATGAGTTCGCAGGTGGTCGATGATGATATCATAAATCACGACCATAATTCACAGATTGTGATGATGTTGATGTTATCTCCCTGAATCATCATGTTTATTACATCTCATATTCGATATGCAACTTCGCATTCCTCAGGGCATCATGTGGGGAGATAAGCAACGCATTCATGAAATACCTCTGTTTTTCTGCTATTCTACTTGAATCAGCATTATATTGATATGTCAAGATTCATCTCGCAATAATGATGTCAACTTTATTGTTCTCGAATGTGGAGGGGGAATATAAATAGATACATGAAATTGATCTCAGTCTGAAAATATTTTAACTTAGTCTATCATGTCAACATCAAGTCGAGATAGTGGTTATGTGAGTGTGTCAGAAGACGATATTGATTCAAATTTCACCGAATCATCTTTCAATAGTGCGAAATATCATCAAGAATTAGATGAAGTGTTGGAGATGTACGAAAATGCAGCCCGAGCCGAGAAACATTACCTACTCTACACATTATTCCAGTTGAGAGCCTTCCAAGTAGGAGTGGGTTTGAGTCCAGCAAGAAAATTCAATCCATCTATAATTTAATCACAACCATACAAACCAAATAAACAATCTTTTTGTACAACGGAATGGAAAACTTTCACTGATTTACTGAAACGAGCATTGGACAATTTTTTCTACGAGAAGTTACCAACCCACCAAGATGAATATGAACCAGTAACGTTTCCATGTGGAGATTTCTGCAAAGTATCACAATTGGTGTTTGATGGGATCAAATGTCTACTCGTCAAAAAACATGATGTCGAGTTCCTTATCGGTGTCGAGGATGCTACGCAGATCCTTCAAGTTCATCGAAGTTTAGTGGGCCATCGGGATACACTCTCTAACCCATAAACATTGATGGAGCAATCATTTTGATTTTCGAACTTTGGAATATCACTTACTTCATAGGAAAATCTATACCAACCAGATTCAATACTGTAGAAAAGTGAAAAATGTTTCGATATTCCTTACCCTCGCAGGATACAAAGCTGATGTGACTGCCCAGTCGAAACAATGCTCATCCTGATTTATAATGTTTACCACCGCTTTCTTGTTCGCAATATAGGCGGGCAGCTTTATGTGAGATCCGCCTCCTAATGGACTATATTTATTAATATTTATTTCTAGGAACAAAATCTCTTCTAAAGCCCAACCTGTAATATCAAAGTAAAAAAAGAAATAAGTAAACTTAGTCGACATCTGATTTTTTCAAACAACTCACCAGAATCACGTTCCTCGAATTCGATAGCTAGATTCGAAAGACAATCCCGAAATACGTCAACGATATCTTCCAAATCTGGCGATGAAGCAATTATGCGATTCGGAGCCATGAAAGATTTCACATCTCTCACATCTCGGGTTTCAATGACATATCTGCCAAAAACTTCCATGTTCACTTTAATCGAGTGATGAATCAGAAGCATATTATCCAATAGAGATATAATTGTAGCTCTATTCTCATTGAAGAACGCATTGTAATCCAAAATGTTCGTTCTACACTCTAACCTGTAGCTAATAATGCGACATTTGAACGCGCTCTCGATCGCATATACGCCATCTGATGGAACATCTTTAGCGCATGGCACACATGTTTGCATACTTCTAGATGTCGTGGGCGCTGGCGGATTCGAAATATCCAATCGAGCCCTTTTAGCACTAGGTTCACCCAAAACACCAACACATGAAATTCTTTGATGGCGGCGTAAATTATCACTACGCGTAAAGGTTTGGAAACAAGCACTGCAGGTCAACATGATGATGATGTATAAAAACGCTTTTATCACTCACGAACAAACAAAAAATGCTGATTAATATGTGATTCTTAAGAAACTGTGCTCCACTCTGCGCGTCCTTGAATTTATAGAAGTACCGCCTCCCCCACTCTCAACAACGCGATCTTGAACTCTCGTGGGAGAATGGCGCATGCGCACGCAGCAGCAGCATTCAAGGTCGCACCCCCTCCCATTTCAGAGGTGTGAAAACACAAGGTCACGCTCACAGAAAAAGATAGTCCTCCTCAAGGACGTACTCCCCTCAAGGCCACATCAACTCCCAAGGGCACCCTCCTCTCAAGGTCGTCAACTCGAGGTCACTCTTCCCAAGATCGTATCAAGGTCAAGGTCACTCCTCCCAAGATCATTCACCCCAAGGTCACTCCTCCCAAGGTCATTGACCCCCCAAGGCCACGTGGGGGTGTCTGACCTTGGGAGGAGGTCTAGAACTGGCGAAAAACATCTACTTCCACGTAATTCCGAACATTGTGTGAAAAAATCGCTACTACCTGATTTTATGTTTGTGGGACCGATTCCTTTTCCAGTTGTATTTCAGAAACCATCAAGTTAATTTCAAAAAGCATCAATATATTGAATTTCAGAATAGTCACTTGTATTTCAGAAAGTGTCAATTGTATTTCAAAATACTAAATAGTTAATTTAATTTCAGAAAGCGTCAAATGTATTTCAGAATCGTTAATTTAATTTCAGAAAGCATCAATCATCAGAGTTTCAGAATAGTCAATTGAATTTCAGAATTCGACATTTGTATATCAGAAAATATCAAATGTATTTCAGAAAGCGCCATTTGTATTTCAGAAACAGAATTCGGTCTTCTACGAATAAATAGATTAATGATAGGAAATGAAAGATCCTGTGTAGAGATTGCATACGCAATTTTTACCTCGAAATTCGAAATATTTCGTTACATTTACAATTGAGTATAGGACATTATATGCATGAAATATATAAAGAATTATGCGTGAAATCGAAAAATATAAAGAGGGTGCCATTCAAAATAACGAAGTGGCGGTCCATTTCTGGTACAATCGGAAGTACTAAACTTTGCCTATACATTATTGATATTCTCAAGTATGTTAGATGGATAGCCCCCATAAACATTAATTTACCACAAAATTTTCTGATTCGTCCCACTTTAGGTATACATAATTCATCATGGGGACAACATAGGGACAATGAAGTGACCTACTAACTCCTCTCAATCTCGTTGGCAACTACATAATTTCTCAGAGAGAAATGGAAAATAAGACCAAAAAACACGGGGTGTTCACAACCTCTGTTTTCTGAAAGTTCTGTTATGAAATTCAATTGACGCTTTCTGAAATACAAATGACGAATTCTGAATTTAGTCGACTATTCTGAAATACAATTGACGCTTTCTGAAATTGAACTCCCAATTCTGAAATACAATTGATGCTTTCTGAAATTAAACTCACTATTCTGAAATACCTACATTTGACGCTTTCTGAGATTCAACTCACTATTCTGAAATACAATTGATACTTTCTGAAACACAAGTGACTATTCTGAAATCAACATAACGCTTTCTGAAATACAACTGGAAAAGGTGTAGTTTATAAATTTTGTAACATTAGGATATTATTATAAAAAATGAGAGGCTACAGATTTTCCAAAACCGGGGGCCCAGCGCCCTTCCTCCCGGCGAAATTTGTGTCGTTTGAAGGTTAACTAGACATTGTAGACGATCGTCGGTTTATTTTACTGAAATATCTGCTTTTCCACTATACACTTTTTCAAAACATGTTGGTAAGCTCCCTATACTAATTCGCCCCGGAAATCATGTAAGGCGAGAATCTTTGTAGCATCGTCGACATCCATACTACAAGTTTCGGTGGTCGATGGGCGTAAACCTATCACTACCCTAAAAAGTGACATAGGCTCTTGGTCAAGTAGTACAAGTAGGTGCTAAACTTATAACTTGCATTATCTAGCGCCATCATTAATTTGTAATCCAATGTATGAGACTCTTGGAGATGGAATTACATTTTGGATATGAAATGAATCAAAACATATTCATAACAAAATGTATTACATATGATGACACAATAAACAAGAAATGTGATAAATATATTCGATAAATGAAGGAATGTAACAATAAATTACAACGAAACTACTTTTCAAGATATAATAAATAAATAATCTAAGTATAATCGGATATTTATACTTTCTATCAACGTCTCAGTATTATATATATATAATAGTAGAAGTAGGTACATATTCAATAGAATTTCTTTGTTTTGACATCTATAACTCACTTAGATGTTGATAGATCATAAAGTTTCTTGCTATATTGTGATATAAGTATTATCAAAAAACACTAGACCGTATCCTGTCTGAAGTCCAATTTTTGATGTCTTTACGGGATGTATCGCTTATTTTTAAAGATGAATGTTTGCGGTCCACTTCGTTTTTGAGATACAAAGCGACGTTGAAAATATTTCATATTGGGATCTCCCCTGTATCTCAAATATCTTTCAACTTACAGGAAAAGTAAAATACTGTTTCTTATGATTGTTTTACACAGAATCCAATTGCAGTCAGATTTTTGAAATGAGCTGTCATTATTTGAATTATTACACAAAGTTATGTTTGTTTGAATAAAACATTATGAATTTATTTTAATATTTGCAACATTAATACTTTGCGCTTCTTAAAGGTGGGAATAGACCAAGCAAACATTGTTGCGCAACAGTTGTGCAGCTGTTGGCTAACTTGTTTTCGTGGGGAGAAAACATTGTCGACAAACTGTTGGTCAACATCGAGCAACCTGCTTTCTCTGGTGTTTGTTCGGTGTTCGTTCAGTCTGGTGCCATAAGCGACACGACTACACTGGCGACGCTGTGTGCACACTGTGGGGCAACATCTCCTTTGAAGTACCACCTTGGGAGCGAAAACCGGTAATCAGTTGCGCAACTGTTGCGCAACACGTACACACTGTGTAAACTCGTGTGTTTTTCGAGTGTTGTGCAATGTTTGCTTGGTTTATTCCCACCTTCAAAAATACACACCTATAAAACTCATCCCTATAATATTTAGTAGTTTTAGCCATGTGTTTATATAATTTTTAGTTTTTATAGCTAATGAAGACAAAAATATTACTTATAAGACCAGGGCCATGCTTGCGTTATGTTCGCCGCGACAAAAACGTTGCGACCAGGTCGCAGGAATGTGTTGCATTTATTGTTATGTAGACGGCCAAGCTTGCAAAACGCGACAACAATTGATTTTCTGTCGCTGCATTCGAGTCGCAGCGACCAGGTTGCAAGCATGGCCCCGGACTTAATTAGATATTTTGACGCAATAATTAAATACAACTCTCATTCTCATAGGGTAGAATAAAAAGTATAAATTTGAACTTATGATGTAATTACAGGTCATTTTAATATTCTGACATCACTTTATTCTACGTAAGAAAATGAACCTAAGAGACATTGTTTGCTTTTCCTATAACTTTAACCAAGATACAAAGAAGGAGTTTCGTCTTGCAAGGAGGACGTGTTTCGCGTACATACGTGGCTCTAACTTCTCGTGGCGCTGGAGATGGACTCCAAGTTTCACAATTCTAATAATGTTTAGTAAAGAGAAGTTGGAGTTAGTAAAGACAAAGAGCACAAACAAAGATAAACACTAAACAGTGCATATAGTTGATATAGTTGTAGTGAAAGTAGTGAAAGTACCATGTGTGTTGGTTTTTTGTAGTTTTTTTATAGTTGTTTTTTGATTGGAGATAACTTCACCTTATCAGTTATTGTTATCTGAGAATAAGTATTTGAGCATTCAGACTCAGACTCACTTAATTGTGATCTTGAAAAACTACCAAGATAATGATCTGGTCAATTTCCACATAGAAAAAGGCCAAAACCAACGAGAAGAAGAAGAAAAAGAAGGAATGGGTCTCAAAATGCAATATTTTGAAATTCGTATATGTGAATTTTGTTTACGATATCGGAAGTTTTATAAAGTAGCCAACGTTTGCGACGGATCTCTCTTTGAAGCTAGGAATCCCGTGAGGACATCGAAAATGGGACAACCAGTAATTCATTATTGTTCAGGTTTATATTTCCCCCTTAATTAACCGCTAAACCAAATAATCAGGAATTCGACATTCCTGTAGGTATATCTCAGGTGCAAACTCATTCAATTCGAATTTTCAAGCAATTTGTGATACTAATCATTGAAAATACGAAATAGAAAAGTAAATTTATCACTAATGGAAGAAACCAGAAAGTCCTGATTGTCGACTGCAATCTACTTCCAGACAAGTTTAACGTTCTTTTTTACTGTAAGTTTCTAAAAAGAGATGTTGATCATGATTAATTGAAAAGAACTAAAGCCAATCTGGGGTCATATATTCAGAAACGTCTGCGCGTGTTGTTAGATAATTCTTGTTGAGGTAGTAAAGCTAGACAGCTGCGGAATTTCAGGGCTAAGAGTACATATTGAATTCAATCTTATAAAAAGGCTAGACTCCATAGAAAATGTAGATAGTTTGAATAATTTCAATCAAATCTGGAGAAAACTGAGAATTCATTTAAAGGCACTGGTTGTTCCAATAAACGCAAGTTATCATACCTATTCATTCTGCAAGAGAAGTTTCATCTACGCTCAAAGAAAAGCTCAAATTCACTCTTGTTCAACAAGTAAAACAAAACATGATTAAAAAGCCACATAATGTCCCATCTACGGCTACAATTTGGGGACACAGGGCCCAATAAAGATTACCTGTTTGATGTATTTGATATCTTCAAGTGGGTACCACACCATATGTTCTGTTGTAGCAATATGAGCCTATTTGGGTTGAAGATTCATGTACATGCATCCGAAACATGTCATCTGTACAAAATAAATGGGGTGACGATGACTTTGAGCTTCATTCCTGTTTTGATAATTGGAAGAGCTGGAGAAAGCTAAGAATGGGTTAATCCCATTGTGAACGTTCGTAAACGTAATGGGACTTGAGCTAATGTCTGTACCCTAGAGATCTACATTTTTTATTGAAATACATTATTTTTATTCACCAACAAAGGCTTACTGAGGCTAGAATGTTTGAGTTCAGCACTCTTGACGCTACGCAAGGTTTTTTACGAATCAAATTAGATGAGAATAGCTCACGACTGCACTTTCTCCACTCCCTTTAGTAGATGCCACTTTTTTAGGATGAGGATGAAACCTATCAAGGAAAAATTTCAAAAATATTTGATGATATAAAAGGCGTGTTTTTAGTGTATTTATTGATGGCCGTATTTTTCGTGGTCCTGATGGAAAGAAACATGACAAAGGACTGTAAGAAGTATCAATCAGAAGTCAAATATATTGGGTTTATGATAACACAAGATGGTATAAAATCAGATTAAACGAAAATGAAGGCTTTAAAAATATGCCTACCCTTCAAAGCATAGGGTATATACAAAGATTTTTAGGCATGATGGCCAATTATGTTGAAAATTTTTTGAATATTCAACTGAAAAACTTCTGTACTAAGATCCTTGATTAAAGAAGATAGTCATTTCAAGTGGGAAGAAAACCATACAACCAGAAACGGAATGGTTATTATTCTACTTTAAGATGGCATGCAAATAGAAAAATTCAATCAACACATTTTTGAAAATAATTTCACTGTAGAAACTGCCACAAACTACTGTTGGGTATTATTGAAAAGTATCTAAACCCAGGCAGCAGGCTGACGTCATTTTGACGTATATTCTTGGTGATTATTGGTCCGCGACGTCCCTACCCTAAAAAAGTCGTATTTATGACGTTATTTTTTAGACGTATTTTAGACGTCATATGCATGACGTTGTTTTGACGACATTTTGGGTCGTTATTCTACCATTTTGTCCAACATTTATTTCAATTGTATTATTTTTTTGTACTCTTGTACCTATTTCTAATGATGAAATACTGATAGCACTTCTAATCAAAATAACAGAATTCTTGTCATTATTACCGAGATATCGGTAATCATCGGCCGTGTCATCGGATCGACCGAGCCGGGGTTACTCGCCGACATGATGCACGTCACGTAGTCACTTGGCACTACAGCGCCTGCACCGATCCTACTGGGCACTACTAGGTGCTTTGAGATGTCTTTTTAACACAATATATTGATTTTCACCTCAGATTCGTTTTAATCTGCAACTTTTTTATATGGTATGAAACGTACAGACTTCATTATGACGTCTAAGAAGTACTTCAAAATGACGTCGATAGGCCGTCATCTTATAGTCAATGCGAAGTCATTTGCTGACGTCACCAAATGACGTCTTTCGTCTGTGACATTATCACGTCATCTTACCGTCATTATGACGTCATCCTTCAGGTCAAATAGGCGTTTGCGATTACGAAAAAAGTTCGTCATAATGACATCATTCTGCTGCCTGGGAACTCATGTCTGATTCAATTGCATAAAAGTATTTCATAATTCAGTATTTGTTACAGGAAGAAAACTAACTTTGGCAGATACACTGTCCAGGGCATTTGAAAATATAGTTATTATGGAAACAGATTTTTGGGTGGAGTATCAAGTATATTGAGTGAAAATTAATATAAACATGACAGAAAAAAAACTAGAAGTGATGAATTGAGAGATGACGATCAAATTATAACTACCTACATCAAAAAATCATTTAAATATAAAATGAGCGAATAAAATACATCAAAATCTATTATAAATGCAAGCACGAATTGAGGAGGGCAGTGATTTGAAAATTCCAGCTAAATTAAAAAAGACTCCCCAAAAATTTGGTTTAGGGCCGTTTTTATAAACGAGTATTAACTCCATCTAAGCTGAAACTTGTTTTGTTACTATGGAGTAGCCAATCAAATCACTGGTTCTCTAGCAATTAAACCAAGTTCAGCTTAAACGGAGTTTATACTCGTTTATAAAAACGGACCTTATAGTGATTAAGGCATTTGAAAGAGTACTGCTAACGCAATATTTCATTCTATTGGCCAGGGATGAACAAGCAGATCATTTAGTAAAGTATCGTCAATTTTTATGAAGAAGGGCAACACGAAGGCATGCAGCCTTACAAGCACTTCGACCTATCAGATCTTTTGTGGAGGATACCCAAATGTGAATGTTTCTGAAATAAGTATTTTCTGTAGACAAAATGTGGCCACATACGTTGTAGCCAGAGGTTAACGAAATTTTAAAATAAAAAAATCAAATGATTACACTGATTAACCTGGAGCTTATTGTTTTGAATAAATTTGATTTAGTTTCGTATATTTGACACCCCCTATCTCAGAGAGATGATGAATTTTTGACATGCGTTGGTAGGAACTCGACCACTGCCTGACTTCTCATGTATTCGATAAATTTTCTACTATTCACGAGATTTATGAAAACGATGGACTCTATCAAATACTCTATTTGAATTTTCGATCTTTTTTTAAATAAGAAATATTTGTTTCAACACCTTTCGTCATGACGTTGATTTTTCGATTGAGATCTTCCAATGAAAATTTCATAAATCCAATGAATTATGTGTGATTATGGCTGATAATCATTTGATCTTGAATTGAAACTTGTCTTATTCATACATCAGAAATGACAACCAGGTTAATTTAATTTTAGAAAACATTAATTGTATTTGAAAAATATTCAGTTCGATATCAGAAAACGTCAAATTTATTTATTTATTTATTTACACGTAAGGAATACATACGGGACTGACCCAAGAACAGTATTCACAGATAGGTATTTTATAAATATACAATATCTAATAAGTAATCCTAGTTAATTACAAAATTGATGAAGGTTTACTTTGAAATGAAGGTCAAGTGATAAATAAAAACGAAAATTAAAAACACACTTATTCCATACATATGATGATATTAAGTCTGCAGAGCGAGGAAATGCTTTTTCAAAATGTAGGAAAACTTTGAGAAAGAGAAGGAGAATATATCAATATGGATAAGATAAGATAATGTATTGCAGAAAGCGTCATTTATATTCCAGAAACTGAATTGGATCTTCTTCTACGGAGATATCGATTCATATTAGAAATGATCCTATGCAGATATAAAAACATATGGCCCGCATACGGAATCTTCAACTTAAAATTTGAAATATTTCTAAAACAATTAGTCTTGGGTCTAGGACATCCACGAAATGTATCAAGGATTTTGCATGAAATCGAAAAATACGATTATATATAGAGGGTCCCATTCAAAATAAATACATACAAAATTTTCTGATTCGGCTCACTTTATACATAGTTCATCATGGAAAAAACATAGGAACAATGATGTGACCAGCTCACTCCTTTTAATCTCGTTAACAACTACATAATTTCTCAGAGAGAAATGGAAAAGAAGACCATGAAAAGGGGTGTTTCTCTGTTTTCTGAATTACGAGTGAAATTCAGTTGACGCTTTCTGAAATACAAATGATATTTTCTGAAATTCAAATGATATTTTCTGAAATTCAAATTACAAATTCTGAAATTCAAATGCCAAATTCTGAAATTCAAATGCCAAATTCTGAAATTCAATTGACTATTATGAAATAGAATTGACGCTTTCTGAAGTCGACCTCACTTTTCTGAAATACAATTGATGCTTTTTGAAAATAGACTCGCTATTATAAAATAAATCTGACGCTTTCTGAAATTCATTTCACTATTCTGAAATACAATGGATATTTTCTGGAATATAAGTGACTATTGTGAAATCATCTTTCTGAATTACAACTGGAAAAGGTGTAGTATTGGGTTCATTTACACGAATTCAAAATAATTTTCCAACTCCAAACGATTTTTGATCTTCACTTTTGAAAACACTGAAGAATATTAAGACAATGAAAACATCAAGTTATACTAACAAAAATAAAGTAACTATTTTTCATGAGCCCTCATAATTTCATCAGAACTGCATTATTGATAACTTCTAATGTACAAGTTGCATGAGATACTTCTTTCTGCATAAATATTTATGTATTCGTATAAAGATTACTCGAATTCGATGGATGAATTTTTAGGCGGCAATTTATTCAGTTCATACTAAAAAATATGATTCACATCTTATTTAGGAAAATGGATTAGCGATTCTCTTCGCACCAAAAGTCTTCTGCTCTTGCTCCGGGCTTCTCAATACCTCAAAAGGTACAATAGAACTTTCAATAACCTCCCGTTCATCAGATGGAAAATCTTCGAAGCTCAAATTGTTGAATCCTCCATCCACTTTCGCTTTAGTTGATGAACTCTTAACTTTATTAGTTCCCTTCACAGACCTTGATATTCTTATAGGTTTTGCTAAATAACTAGGACCATCTTCAGAAACACTATCAACTATAAGAGAATACTTAGCTTTCTGATCTGTGTGCATATCTTTTTCAATTTTCTGAGCCGCTTCCTTAGAATTTAAATTATTATTACTTATGCTAATAAGTTTAAGATTTGTAGAGAAACCAGAAATGTTATATGAATTTTGAAATTTTTTATCAGAGATTTCTTTTGGTATAGCTCGATCAACAAAAGGTAAACTTTTTTCAGAAATGAAATTTCTATGGCTATCGTTTTCATTTAGTGGTGTAGGTAACGGCATCTCACTTAAGTTTGATTTAAATCTTATCTCAGCAGAACATTGACTAGGTTTTTCAATAAAAGTATCAGGATTTGGTATTGTATTTAGAATTGGTAAGCATTCCAAACTCAAGAACGGGTTTGAATTTGCAGTGGTAACAATTTGATTTTCGTTACGTTTGGAGACATTTGTAGTAAAATTATTATACATAGGTTCCTTTTTGAAACATGAAGTTTTACCAGTTATCACGATATTATCTTTAACATTATTTCTAATTAATCCTTTACTTTTTGGTTTATATTTACCGAAAGGTGCATTTGCGAATACATCACTTTGGTCCACAAATATAGACGATGACCCCCAAGAATCATGATTTTTTGATTCTTTATCACCTTTTATAGACCATTTTTGTGCATCCATTATTTCGCAGTCAGAGTCTAATTCGTCATCAAATAATAGGGGTCTTTCTCCATATTGATGCCCTACAAATAACATATCTTCAGATTGAATTCCGAATTGAGTTCGCTGCTTGGTCCTGACTACTCTACTAGTGAAGTCTTCTTCTTGAGTAGCCATACTTTCACATTCTGCATGGTAAGCAGATGAACCGCAAGTTTTTATGCTCTCACTTATTGTCTCACTAATAACATCTTCTTTCATAGGCGCTACGTCATCTTCTCCAAATCTTAAGTCACTAGCTGAGCCAATAGAGTCATCAGAATCAACTTTTGTGGATTCCTTATTCTTTACAATTTTTTTATCAGTTTTCCTGTCTGATTTGTTGTGAACAGATCTTAAACCTTTTATAGGTATTTCTACAGTTTTGTATACAGAATGCAATTTTTCAGGAATGTTCATCTTCTTTTTCTTTTTTATTATCACATTTTCAACATTCTCATTGTCAGAGCTGCTATTTGAAGTAATGTCAAAAACACCTTTACTCAATTTTTCATATTTTGACCTGTCTTCGAGAGGTGCTTTGATGTATGGCGGAGAAATGAGTTGATCATTTTCGGGTTCTCTATTGATGAGAGCCTCACCCTCAAATGAAATCCCATTTCGATCTGGCGAAGAATCGTACACATTTTCTTCCAGTAGAGGTTCTGTTGCTGGTATTCTAGAGATTCTCTTATCTGAAATAAAAATGTTGTTAATTTAGTAATTCCGAGTACCACATAGTTCAAGTTATCTTCAACTTTTATATATACAGGTCAAATAAGAATTTTTTGCAACATGAAAATCATATATAAACAAATGTGTGAGAGCTTCGTTTCCAATTCACTGGGTTTCAAAGTTTTGATTTTTTCATGTTTTAGAAGTTTTCTCCTATGATTTTCATCATGATGGATTGAAATTTGATACACCTATTACACTTTGGGAACTCAAAGTTTTGGAATAGGCGTTCTTGAATACCTACAGGATACATTACATAAATAGTGGTTTATTATTAAGAAGTTTCAACCACTCTGTATTTCTTTCTATAATGATTATCAGTTGAGAGATAATAAAAAGTTAAGACATGTGAGTTCAAAAAACTTCGATCGATTTTTCACCACTTATATCTCTGTAATCATTTCCGCTAGACCCCAAGTGTATTAGAATTTTGAAATTAGCTCTTCATGAAGCATTTGAGAATGCAGTAATATATAGGTGTTCCATAAGAAAAAAATATAACATTGATTTTATGGGACATTCTGTACAGTTCATAATAATTTCAAAATGTAGCCTTCATTGAGATACAAAGTACTAAGGTGACAAAAACTTTGATTTTGTTTTCGTTTTTTTATAAATTTGCGTCGCGCTAGCTGTGAGAATAAACCTTCGCACAATAATCAGAATGGATGTAGAAAACTAATGAACCTAAATTAGATGGGATGTGAAAGTATGTCAAAATCCGCAAAAATGTTGTAATGTAGTGAAAAATTCAATTTTGATAAATAAACCACAAATACAAATATCCTACATTTTAACCTTCTACTGTTTCAATAAAAATACATAAAAGTAGGTACATCTCAACTTCAGTCTAAAGTTGTTAACATGATCACTGTTTACACGATGTTTAGTTATACAAGAGATGTTTCGAGGTTTTCTTTATATTGCACAACAATACAGGGTGGTCCAACGAAAACTTAAAACCAGAAATGTTGAGTAATGTACGTGAACGTTTCGATCAAAACTTATTTTATTGCATGGTGAATGGTGCCCATATTTTCAGCATTTGATAAACTAATGACAAAAGTAAGTAGGTAGTCTCTCACAATTTCAGTTGTCATTTTGTTATCGATGGAAATTTGGAAGCCAAATTTTAGGGTCAGATAGGATTATTTCTTCGAAATGAGGTATGGCAACACCCCTCATCCCCACTTAAAATCAGGTGGTTGTGCAAGTTACGGGGTTGAAAAAGCGGAAAATTTGTTCCCCTTCTGAATCAGAAATAGACGGGTTCGAGCGATTTTCCACATTTTCATTTAAAAGCTGGGAAATCTAGGTGTTAAGTTTTCGTTGGACCACCCTGTATAATGTCAGATATGTTTATATGTTTCTAGAATAATAGAACTCGGAATAAAAGTTGATCTTCTTGATGGTTAGGAATGGAAGAGAATATTACTGATAATGTGGCGAACCTCAAATCACTAATACCCACCATCTACAACCCACTCAATCAAAAAAGTAACAGTAAGTCGCAGGGAATGAAAAATGTTGTGACATTGATAATCATGTTGGCGACTTATCAAAGATTTACTGGCGACTTTGCTTCGTAGACATCAACATCCGCTTATTGTGAGCATTGCAACTTCCATCGGTATTGCATGCGACAATATATTGAGAAGTTTCGATCAAGTGCATATTGCTAATACTACACGACATTTATTTCAATTAACTTTTTTCAAATATTGAACTCGTGATACTATTCGAATTTGAAATAATGTATCATAAGTGTTAGAGATATTGTTATTAAGATATTCAAGTGATAGTATTATTACAGAATTAGCCTGTATTCGAGTATGTCGATAGCCGTTAGAATTATTAAGTAACTATATCGGTTGATCATGAATCATATTGTTAATCATGCACAGATACAATATGTCCAGAGAGGAGCAGTTATACGAAAGAAGTTGAATAGATAGCATCAAAAGCAATACACGAATTATATCGCCCGTTCCCGTGTGAAACGCTGACTCTGAAAATGGACCGGGACATCGTCCAGTTACTCCAGTTCTAAGAAGATGATGCGCTAGCATTTTTGAACCTCATGAGAAATTATCATTTTTATGTCAGATTAATTCCAGCACTTGTATGCGCACATTTTATGTTAATTAATGGTTCATCTGAATATGCATTTCCTAACTACCAGTACAGTTAGCTTCAATCCTCATGTTTTGATACCTACTAAACTCTATAATATTGATGTAAAATATCATTGAAAATATTTATTCGATGAGTAATGATCAAATGATATTTAAATCGTGAATTTGCAGTGTGGAATATTCAAATGAAATGAAATGAAATCAGTACCTATCTCAATAATTGAGTATATTCATAAAAATCCTGATTTTCTATTTTGAAATAACATATCGCTTGCAATGCATAAATTTCATCCCCAAATTCAACCTCCTTTCGAATGGCACTTGCAACCTTTGAATTTGTGAATGCATGCATGGGAAGTAGTGGCTGATTTGGTATCGTAGTGGCATTATATTGTTAACTCGAAAATCAGGAGAGATGTTCATCAAATCTCAAATTGACGCTATGTTTCACATACTGGTGCCCAATCAAATGCCTGGATCATGAACTATCGCGAGACATCAACGTATTCAGGACTTCAGGAGACCGAAAGACAGAAATGCAATAAAAAGTTTCTTTAAGAAGTTATGACCTATCTTCTCGCAAAATATAATCAGTAAAAAGTAGAAAGTAAATAATTGATTTTCGATTATTTTATAATTCACCAAGAGTAGTTACATAGCTTTTGCTCACTTCTAACTTGGCTGTATTTCATTTAGTTTACGAAAATGCATAATAGAATTTGTAACAGTACTACTCGACATCCGAAAATGCTTATCGAATTCTTCAAAATCAGAAATAAATTACCTGCAGTGCCTATTCAAATAAGTAATTAGGTACCTAACTAAAATCGAGAGATGGCGCTCTTTACCGCAGATAATCTACACAAATATAGCAAATAAGAGTTACCATTTAAACACAAAAAATGGAACTCTGACTGACTGTCATTAGGTTGATATCCATTAAACAATGAAAAATTAATATTCATATTCAAAACCGATCCGATAGTAGATATTTCATTCACGTATTCATCAACTTGAAATGAAATTACCATTTGCGATGTGAATGGTAATTCGCGGATTCAACGTCCACGAAAGTCTTATAGTATTTCATTTCGACGTTTGCACCATTGTACCATGGATGTTTAATGTTCTACACGAGGTTCTACCATAAAGATACGTCGCATAATTGCAATATAAGATAACTGAAATAGATATCATTGCGAAGTCGCATCACCATGATAGTAATTCCCTGCAACTTCCCTGCCACCGAAATTGGTTAACTGAGAAGGTGCGATTACCATACACTCTGAGTGGCCCCAACTATACATCGTGATGACAACATAAAAAATGACGTAATGGGGATGAGGATAGTAGATTGGCTAACGTTCTTCACGCATTGGATGGTAGAATAAAATATCTCTGGAATATATAGGAAATTTCAAACTACGTATTCAGCTACACTGCTTTGTCAACTACAATAGTCCTGAATGGAGAAGTCATATAAATGACCCCTCTCAAGCACAATCAGAATGTCATTTTCCTAGATGGGGTGGGGTGTACAGTAATATGGATAATATAAATGTATTATTTTTATTATGTAAATAATGAAACGCTTCAAAACGTGAGGAATACGTCATCTATACGATAATATGTCAGCCTTCTTCAGCTCATTTTTATGATAATTTCGGTGAGCAATAAATGGCTTGACTTCGGCAACAAGCAAGACCTGGGATCATGTGGAGTCTCAATAATTCTGTAACAAAAAATGATTGATTTGGGGTTATCATTTTTATAATAATAAAATAGGAATGGAATGGAAGCGCTGCCACCAGGTCAGATTTTTGATTTGCAACTCGCACTGACCAAACAAGTTGTATAATAAGATGTTTCCTTTGTTCAATTATAAATATGAATTTCTTTGACGTTGATTATCCAAACTCCAAATAGGCTACTGGTTAAACTAGACCACCATATATCCTCGGGGACGGTGAGAACGGCTACGGCTTCACAAATGCGTAGTCTTCAGTATAGGGGAGGTGCAATTTAATAGATATCAAATAAAATCTCGAATTAACTTTAACGTACAAAATGTATTGCGATAAAAATAAAAATCAAACAAAATAATAAAGAGAAACAAAATGAAAATTAATAAAAACAAGAAATTATGCAGAAACAAAATATAGTAATAGATCAAATACTCATTTCAATATAAAAACACCGCGAAATACGGACCCTTCGTATTTCCAATCAATTTGTTAAAACTTTGGGAACTGCGTAACTATGTGGACTCTGTATCCTTTGTACAAGAAACTGTCTGAACTTTTATCATTGAAAACCCATGATAGATCTCTGAATCATCATATCAAAAGTTTGTTTGTGAAGTATCCCAGATAACGTCCTAATAAACTTGTAATTAACTCTGTTTCAAATCCCAATGATAAAACCCTTAAAAAAAACCATTTCCACCTAACATTTGAAATTTGAAAGGAACTCGCTTGTCTCGTGACCTAGAGCAAAAACGCAAAATATCTAACATTTGGCCAATATATCCTGAAAACCCTCAATGCAATATCGACTTACCCTTAAGACAGAATGACCAGTCCTGTGACTGCGTTGTTTCAAAATATCGAATTGTTCACAAAACTCCCCACAAAAATCAAACCCTCTTATTCCCGATTCGATTGAATTATCCCATCGATATACTACCCCAAAGCAAATGCACGGTATGTCTTTAAATTTCAAATTATGGCGACCCCTTCCGACCCGTGTCCAAACACTCCCGAAACCAGGGTTCCATCCCCGAGGGGGAGGAAACCCTCGTCCGAGGCGACCAGTTCCCGCTGGTGCCTTTCCCGAACTCTCGCAACTGACTCTCTGAAACTGAATGCCCCAAACTGAATGCTGAAAACTTACTATCTTTCTTCAACTCGAATATTCATCTCAATTTTTTCTGTATGTTGCACTTCTTTAGAGCTCGCAAGCGGTTCCCAGAGTTTTTTCGATGACTTCAACAAAATACATTGTAGTTGATGGTTTTCGAGAACGAAGACTCAGACGCAAGTGTTGCATAATAAAAATGTCTCTTCTCGGAGCCAAATATTTAGTTTTCCCAACGATTAATGTATCCGTTAAATCTGTTATGATTCGTATCAAGTTACATGAGCCCCGATAGCACGTTGCGCTTTCGTTTAGTTTTCGATACAATCATTTCTCTATAGACGAAATGAACTTAACAGAATCAAATACAGGGTGATTCTGTTACAATTCTGATTGAAGTGATTGGTTGCAAGGTTGC
The DNA here is from genome assembly GCA_029955515.1 of Chrysomela aeneicollis. Taxonomy (NCBI): domain Eukaryota; kingdom Metazoa; phylum Arthropoda; class Insecta; order Coleoptera; family Chrysomelidae; genus Chrysomela; species Chrysomela aeneicollis. The sequence goes on from JARUHQ010000012.1 coordinate 215,972, forward strand.
TTTCTGATTTATATTGTTATTGAATTCTCTTTTCCTGCGTTTGTTCATCAAATTACTATTTGATTTTGGTCTGTTATTTCAGCGTTTGAAAAGAGTTTTTCAACCGCAAACTTAGTTGCAAAGCAACCCTCGTAAGTCTATAGAACTTGTATGATATAGGAAGACGGGGACCTCAGCTTTTAAAGTGTCATCCAAAGCACTACTCGGCTGGTTACCGTGGAGAGTCCGAAGGATTGATATTTAGGTACCAAGAATGTTCGGTTGATCACCTATCTACTCTCACTAAACGATGCTACAGAAATTAAAATTTCCAAGAGCCGCGCCGGGATTCGAACTCAGACCCTCTGGGAAATTATGCCAGCGCCTCAACGCACTCGGCGTTATTTTTTTTACAATCTTTAGGAATATGTCCGTTTTTTACCAGAAGTTGCAAATTTTTGTTGTGGATGCGTGATACTGAGAGTTTAAACGTAAAGCTATCTTTACTGTAACGCTTTCTGCTCGGAGAAGCGTTATTTGGCGCTTTAGCTCGGGTGCTATATATACAGATCTCGGGCGCCACCTATATTATAGTGGTAGGTCCACTTGCACCGGGTAACTATCAGTGAAGAAAGTTTAATCCAGGGGTCTTTAGATGTTAACTGTCAAAGTGACATTTGCAAAAGTATCAATGCCCTGAATCTGGATGCTCTGTTAATAAGAAAAAAATCAAAACTTACTCAGAGAAAAATGAAACTACCAATAATAATATCTATTATTATATTATATTCATTAAATATTTACATTTGCATTGCAACTAGAATGTGAAATCATATAAACGATATCCTAATATATCCTACAATATCCCACGATATCCTCTCAGTATCCCCCTCCCAAGGGTTCGCGAAACTAGAAGATTTCCGTAAGAAAATATGTGAACTAATTCTAACTCATGACTGAAAGCATTAATTACCAATTGCCACGGCAAAACAAATTATTCAAGCAACTCGCGAAAAGCAAAATTACAGTGAACTATTCCAAGCAGAAGTGCAAAGCCATGCGAAGCAGATCTATCAATAAACTCTAAATCCACCCTTCTTAGAGCGACACCGGGTATTTTGTCCTACCAACCGAATATAATTCGCAGATGGTATGCCAAAACACCCCGTACATTGATTCAAGCAGGGAGTAAAATAACCAGAGACAACTTCAGGTACCGAATAGAATTCGCAGAACCTGAAGCAGTCGCCTAGCATGTACCTAATATCCCCCAGTCCGAATATAATTCGCTGACAGTGGGATAATAGTCACCCTGTACAAGAATGCAAGTACGGCTCTCTCAACTCAACACGGATTATGAATCACCTACTCCTTGCGGTCTCAAGAAGTCGGCTATCTTCGGTTATTAGTTCGCGGTTTCGAACTACTCTCTCTTTCAGACACTTAGCTGCGGCTTCAGCTTTGCGGTGCTCCCAAGAGAGTCTAGTGTCCAGCTTGCGGTCTCAAGCAGTACTGGCGTTTTCGCGTCGCGATCGCGGGTATATCTGTGTTCGCCCCACTCTACTCTCGGTTTGATTCAGTGGGGATCGCTCGAAGTGCGCATCGCTGCAAACTTGACTCGGTATCATCGGACGCCAGCCTATCTCGCTAATTAATTATCAGTAATTATAACTATCAAATCATGACTTCGCGCTAACTTGATATTTACTAAATCACTTCCGGTGTGTGAAAACAAATTGTTACGAAAAAGAATGGAATTCCTAGCACGAAGTTTACCATAGGATACTACCCGATTACAACTATATATAGTATGTTCATAAAAATTCAAGTAACTTCGTTACATTACTCTTCAGTTGATGCATTGAGTTCTGAAAGATAAATTAATATTTCTAATGTCATTTCTGTTACGAATTCGATTCGAACAAGTTTTGAATAAATATTCTGATAATTGATGTCAATATTGTCTATTCTGTTATGGAACTCAATTACAGATTCGTGTTTGAATGTAGTCATTTAAATCTGTTGAGTACAATATTCTTTGTCAGTATAGATTTTGATTGAAATATCTTTCAAATCATTTCAACAAAAGATATCCCTACCAGAAACTCGAGCTTCAACACTGCCAGTTGATTTTGAAAGTTTGAATGCTGAAAGTGCTGTTTTTAGCGATTCATTCTGGAAAGTATCCGGGTTGTCACAACTACTTCATGAATTCATGCAATCCCAATCTACTTTCATCAAAACATCTTGGAATCAGTTAGAAAATAATATTTGATACTGATTTGCGTTCGCAACATTCGTGAATTTCTTCATCAGCCATTTTAATTTTTGTTGTTGAGATTTTGTTTGGTGTTGAATCGTGGAATGGGATTTTCGTTTTGATTGAGTACGAGAGAAAACAGTAGGACAAAACAAAATAAATATCGAGTTGAAGTGATTGAAATATTTGTCTCAGCAGGTATTTATATGACCAGTTAACTAGAACAATAGGAGGTTTCCTTGTAGTCTGTCCGCTGCTTGCCACTCAGAAATTTCTGTTCCTCACTTGAAGATCCGTCGTCATCTAAGAAGTTGAAACTTGCCAAATTTGTTCGAAGAACCACCTTCAATCCACTTTTTTTTTCAAGTGTGGTTTTCTTGTAGGTTCGTGACGATCGACCCTGAATGACTGCGTCAATTTGATGTTGTGTACCATGGGAGGATCACGATGTAAACAGATTCAATAGGTCAACCAAAACATTATTTACAGGAAGATACTGTTGAATATTATACCTGCAGTGTATAGCTTAGAGCAATCCTTATTCATATTGTATAAGCTGTACCATAATCACACCAGTGTACTGTGTTGGCTGTGGTTTACGGTTATGTGTATAGTTGACAAACGACAGTTACTTGTATTTTATGTATTCTTACTTGTATTTTATTTTGTTCATAGTTTATGGCAAAATTACAAGTTCTTTTGAATCAAACGTGTTTTAATAACTCTGTAAAGTCTACAGATACCACTTTTTTGATTAAATATGTTACAAATATTACAGTAAAATGTTAGATTCTCACAAACATGAAATCAGGTAGAATCGATTTTTTCACCCAATTGTACTGCATTTATGTCGAGGTTAATCACCTAATAATATATTTCATCTACTCAGCATAATTGTCAGTGTACAGGTGTAAATATATTGACACAGATATATGAAGTGGACAGATGTGTTCGAACTATTGTATGATAAGCAAATAATATACTTCAGGGTAAATTGAACTGTCGCAAGTGAACCAAATTGTGAAAATGGGAACTAAACAGCCGAAAGAAACCAAAGAGGAAGTGAAAATAGCTCAAACAGCTAGTGGAGATGCCGATTCCAGACTGTCACACATAGAAGGAATCTCAAGATCTGAGTGGCTGCTGATCATTTTAGTGTTGATAGGCATAGCATTCCTATTATACGTTGCTATCAAAAAGTGCCAGCAGAAGATTAAGAAAATGGTTACTCACGAGGTTATGAGAAGCCAGAGCAGAATCCATATTGATACATCAGTTTTAGTGCGAAGTAACGTATATAGACTACATAGTGACTTCATAGACTAAATATCACAAAAGTTCAGTGAAAACCAAGGACTAAGTGATACACATTGAGACGAAAACATACTCAATAGTAGAAGATTCCAGAAGAAATTTCAAGAAGAAAGGCTGTTTCCTATAGTGAAGAGAGAGATGTCCTGCGTGGTCCAGATACCACGATCCAGAAACTTCGGAAGACCGAGGCCAGAAGAAGACGTCATGGGTGAGCGAGCTGTATCTGCCAACGTTCATTTTCATATTTATCAGGGAACATTATGCATTCCAATATATATCAATAGTATTTTTTTTTCATAATATTTCAATGTGAATAAGTTTCTGATGCTATGTTATTATGTAATGTTATTTTTCATGTATTGCTTTTTTCAATTGGACATAATTTTTGTGCACCGGTCGTCAATAATCACTAATTCTTTTTCCATAAATGCCGTCTTGGGAAGCGATAAAAACTGAACTTTCGATAATCAAAGACAACCTTTATAAAGAGTCTAAACGCGCTATCAAAAAGAATATTTCAAAAAATGAACAGATTAGAGAAGAAATTCAAGATAATTTAGTGACTCATTTCCATTGATTCATTAAATGATCAACAAAAACAGTGGGTTAGAAAATGTTTTTTCGTTATTAGGCATCGAGTAGTTAGATCATTCCAATTGCTAGGAGTAAAATATAGAGTTCCTTTATCATCTGTCAAATCTATAGATCCGTCAATTTTAGAAGAAAACCAAGAAGAAGAAATAATGCCTTTATTCGCGGTTGAGTTTTTCAACTTGGCCCACAAGTTGGTGCCAAACGAGTTCAACGGCTCTCCTGATAAACTTCAATCATTTTAAGATGCACTTAAGCTCCTCGAAAATAATATGGATGATCAGGAGGATAATGCTGTAGCTTATGTGAAAAGATACAAATAAACCATGAATCAAGAGGGCAAACTGAACAAAATAGACATGAACAAAATAGAATACAAGTAAGAATACATAAAATACAAGTAACTGTCGTTTGTCAACTATACACAAAACCGTAAACCACAGAGATTTTGCTTATTACTTGCTCACGATTTTGTTTTGTACAGGCTCAGAAGCAAATTCCCGTATTTGGGCTGTTCCTCCCTCCCCAACCCTCACTTACCTTTCTATAATGATAATCAAATAAAAATGTACCTCGCTGAACCATATGTTAGTCATTTTGTGTTGATTAAAAACAAGAGATATTGAAAAATAACACTTTACACAATGTTCAGAATGACGAGACCTGACTTGGTCAAGTTTATGATCTTGGGACCCCTCCTGAACTTAGGTTCGCAGCCCAAAAACTTCAATTTTTTAAAGGAGTGGTTTTTCGACCATGACACTTACCTTTTCGAACTAGATGAAATTTGCTAGATCTTGAGATTTTTTTCGTCTCTGTAGACCTTGAAATACAGTTTTTCAAAGTGTGATGTTTTTTCAAGTTTGCAAATTATTTTTCAATATATCTTATTTTTCATCAACACAAAATGACTTTCATATGGTTCAGCGAGGTACATTTTTATTTGATTTTCATTATAGAAAGGTGAGTGGGGGTTGGGGAGGGAGGAACAGCCCAAATAATTTTTGCTTCTGAGGCTGTACAAAACAAAATCGCGAGCAAGTAATAAGCATACCTACTCCCTCCTCCATCGGTATCAAAGCTTTAAGAATCCACCCTACATCACACCCCAAATATAGCTCACGATGTTTATTACCAAACCCCCCACAGATAATGGTATTTAGCTTTCGTGGTATTCTTGCAGAGGCCAGGCTTTATAGAAAGAAACGTACGTGTTTCTTCAAAAAATTGTTTACTAATCTCTCCAAAGAACTGTCTCATCAACCCTTCTTACATTATTCAAAAATTATTTTTTGCGGTTTTCTTCAGTTGTCTTCAATTTTCCTTTCCTAAATCTTCTGTATTAAAGATAGCAGCAAATATAATAGAGTGCTGCATTCTACTTGTTTTGTAGTTCGGACATATCGCCAAATCGACAAAACATCGAAGACATTGGTCGAGAAGCCGAAAGTGACCAAAACGTCGAAACAGTTCCCTGGACGATTTCTGTTTTTTTTTAATCTTCTGTTAGAGTCTCAACAATATAACACGTATATTCTTGATGCTATATATTCAACCTCTTTCGTATCACTGCCCCTCTCCGAACATATATCTGTGTATGATTGACAATATAATTCGTGATCATACGATTTAGTTACCTAATAATTCTAACGGCTATCGATATACTCTGTTGCGAATAGGTTCAAAAAAATACCATCAAAATAAATATTTCGAGAAGGTTAAAAACAATCATCTTTTCCCTTACCTCCTTTTTTATTTTCGTGCCAGATATTGCCCAGTCTCCGGTCTAGAAATTCATCCACCTTCGACGATTGCTGATTAATATAATATAATAGTGGGGTCCCTTTTTAGCGCTGTTGTTTCTCACACAGCATAACTCAAAAAATGACAGCAGTTTGCTTTTCTTGGATATTTGTTGCACGGTTTACCTGGACAGGTTATTATAGAAAATAAAAGGCAAGACACTATAAAAGAGTGCCCATTTATTAAAACAATTTCAACCGCCGCGTCCATAAATAACTCGCGATATAGCTGATAGCCCGAATGACGTGAGAATCAATGGTAACTGAGGAATATATTCAAGCTCAAAGGTTATCTTCAACTTAGAAATTATAGAATATGATTGGTCACAGCTGGGCTGATGGTCGAGTGTGTTGAGATGATGGCTTATAGTTTAGAGGGCCCGGGTTCAATTCCCGCGGCGGCTATTGCAAATATTTATTCAGCTATGTAGCATCGTCTAGCGAGAGGAGATAGATGACCAACCGAACATTCATGGTAATTAGATATCAATCCTTCGGACTCTCAACGATAACCAGCTGACTAGTGCTTCGGATGACACTTTAAAAGCTAAGGTCCCCGCCTTCCTAACTCGTACAAGTCCTAAACTTACGAGGGTTGCTGTACAACTAAAGTTGGCAAACCAAACACACTTTTCGTACACATTTACATAGGTATCATTATAGATCACATTACATTACATGATTGATAATTCTCAAATGTGTTGTTTTTTTTACTTGACTTATTCCAACTGACATCAAAACGAGTATCTACATCTTTTGTACAAGTTTTATGTGAAAGACACAATTTTGTATGCTTCTTGAAACTATATGTGTGTTTGGATGCCACTTGAAATCACAATTAGGGATTATCATCATCCCCAAATTATATACTCCAGGACTGTTTCATAGAAAAAGTAGTGGGCTACATCATTATGAGATATAGTGTTAATTATTATTCATACTGATGTGGAAAACATACCGGCATATAGGGTTAGTAGCGCATAATTGATCAGCACAAAATATAACAGATCAATGCCATGGATACTCGAGTTTTCAAATGGACCACACAACATTGATCTGTGAAATAGTGCTCCAGTGGAATAATTTGTTATATTTGTTATATTCAGTGCTGGTTGACAATGCATTTGAAATTCTATATGCCGGTTGATTCTGTCTACATATGTATATGCATTCGCAATAATTTTAGAGATGACAGATGGAATGAACAAACAATATTAACGTTTTTAGTATCCCACCACCAATTCGAGGAACAGCCATTTCTAAAGATACCTTAAATGGATGTATTAGGACAAAAACAAAAACCTTCTATCATTTTTGTTTTTGTTTCAAGTGTGAGGTTGAATAAATAGAGTTATAACATAAAGCAATTTTATTGCTGCATAAAATACAATAATAGCTGTACAGGAATAATATTAACCATATTTAGTACAGACGATCACAATAGTATGAAAACAGTTTTTACAATTAGTCAGATATTAGTTGAAAAGGAGCTAGACAGAAAAAGCAGAGCAGTAAGCAAAATATAACAAGACAAATAAAATATTTCTAAAAATGCTGTTCCAGAGTGATGATAATAAAAATATATGTCAAAGCACCGTCGAGTACTGGTACATAAATAATCATATAAAATAAATACAAATTGATTATCAGATTATTGAAGGAAAATGTTTCAGTTTTTTGTAATATTTGTTCAGCTTCGGTGTGGGGATGTGGTTAGCTAAAGTTGGATAAGCTGAACAATGCTATGTTAAATAACATATATTTTACATTTCGATTAACAAATCAGTCTGAAAATCCGTTTTTTTATCGATTCTCAGTGTCTATCTTTCTTATGAGCTAGATTCTTGTGAAGTATGTAATATGTATACCTACATAAGGTAGATATCTCAGAATTTTTGAAAAAAAAGCAGCTTTATCGAACATACGCCATTTTCATGTGAAGTTAGATCATCAGTAATATGCAGTGACTGAATCATGAATATTGAAGGTTGCACGGGTCAATCACAACAATCACATCAACTGAATAATTCACAGGATGCACAAAAAACTGGGTCCAGGAAGTGAATGAGAAACAACAAAAAAGTTTTTTTAAATGAAAACCTCTTTTGTTCTTCTCTTGATTGAGAGAAACCGGAAGTGTCACATCAACCAAAATATTTTAGTAGTATTGTAAATATTTTCTTCCAAATATTTCCAATTCAATTCAATGAAAAAAACATATTAATAATTTTTTGTCAAACCAGAATAGATAATCGCGGTTAAGAAAGTATGGCAAACACAATAATTGAATCACTTCGACGAATCCATTTATGGCGAAATATACATTGTTTGTGATTGGTTGAAATGTTTCCGTTGATAATCGAAGACATCACCAGCAAAAATTGTTATTGTATTTCCCTTCCTCATTGATAGTTTCACTGAACAATGACAGAAGAAGCCATTTCTTCCTATTTAGTGAGTGACAGACACACTTCACAATCTAGATATTTTGAATTCATAGAATTGCAACATGTTTTGTTACTCAAAATTGAAGGAATTTGTGTTTAGATAATCATCTTCATAATTATATAGTTATTGTAATCCAAGCATAAAGAACATATTTTTATTTTGTTTGCAATAACCAATTCCGACACCACACCATAATTAAATAACAAAGTTGTATGCAAAATTTTTCGAGTTGATTTATACAATAATTCATTTTCGACTTGAAACATTGTTCAATTCAAATTGTAAACTGACTCCACTGTACTTGAATAAGTAATCAATGAATTTAAACAATCTATTGAATTTCGATTCGAATCATTAACATTCAGAAATTTTCTAGAATTGTTAATATTGTCTTCACGAAATTGAAGAACATGTTCAGGTGTTGTGTTCGTTCGATGCATTATTCCTAATATATTCTGAAAAAATTCAACGATGACAGGTAGAATTAATTCTGATTATATAAATTATAGATAATCCGTTTATTGGCAAAGCTGCATCGAAAATGCGGTGGATTATTATCTGGAAGGATGCCGCTCCATTCTCGAAAAAAAACTGGGTATATAGTATTGTGTGAATATTTGAACATTCTTTTTTTAGGATATTACTGTACAGGATGTTCTGTTATATTTTAACCCCTACCTACAGCTTCAACTATACGTGGTAGAAAAAAACATTGCATATAAAAGTTGTAGGGTTTCACCGGTACTATCTTTTGGCACTTCCAAAACAAATAAATGCGAAACGCAAAATTGAAAAAAAAATTGAAATGGAACACCCCGCATAATAACTATAATAAAACAAATAAATGCGAAACGCAAAATTGAAAAAAAAAATCAAATGGAACACCCCGTATAATAACTATAATAAAATAATGTTTCCAAATGTATATTGATTGCTAGTGTTCCCTCAAGCCGTTTTCGACTTATTTTGAATTTCAATACGAACAAGTGAACTTCTGACACTCGAAATTAGAAGAAGAAAATATAATACATCAGAATTAAAAAAACGATATTCCGTTAGTTCAAATATTGCTTATCTTGATTCAATATTGGAATCTTAATAAATCGGCTTGAGGAAATATCAGCTAACTAAACATAATTGGAAACAGATGAAAAAAGTATTTCACCATAGTTGAAAATATACAGTTCCATTTGAAAAAAAAATGTTTTGTCAATTTTTCGATTCTGCGATTCGCATTAATTGTTTGTTTTGGATGTGCCAATAGATAGTACCGGTGAAACCGTACAACTCTTATATTTAATGTTTTTTCCACCAAGTATAGTTGAAGCTGTAGGTAGAGGTCAAAATATAACAGGACATCCTGTACAGTGTCTTCACGTATATTTTGAATCCCCCTCAACTTTTTTATCTATTGTTCAATTGTTTTCTTCAAAAAATGATATAATTTATAAAACTGAAAAACAGTTGAAGATCTAAAAAGAGTCATGGACACCGAAAATATTTGTTTCGTGTACTACATTATATATTTCCGTCACTTTTGGATAGAGTATAATTTTCTGATTTCAAATATTCATACATATATCATCTTATCTCTGGATTTCGAGATATTTGACTTTGAGATTCAGATTTTATCCAAATTATCTCCCGGGTTGGGAGAAATAAAAAAATATTTGTTGTCAACAATCTCGACATATTGTGTTCCGGCATGTTTTGCAAAAAAATTGGCCCTCTTGAAGCATGCGCTATAGAATTTGTTTTACGCTCCTCGAAATGAAACTTCGTTCGTCATCGTCATTCTGGATCAATATTTTCTTCGTTTGAGAGAATTTGTATCGTTCATCAATGAATCAATATTTTTCAAAGATATTTTGTGAAATTCCTTCTACGCGGTTGCCATATAACACTCTATAGTCCCGTGGTGAGGCTTTGACATTCTTATCATTTTCCAAATATACTGGTAGTATATCATATTTTGTCATTAAAACCCATTATGACAAATAACCTCACAATTAACTGACATATTTCCATAGCTACCCTGAATATCTATGTCATAATTAGCTGAAAGTAACCGTATAAAATCTGTATTTCAACATCATAAATCTCGAAAGTTATTAGAGATAACATGATATAGGTATATATATTTGAAATCAGAAAAATATACTCTTTGCAATAGTAAAAAAATATATAGGGTATTCCATTTAAAAAATATATTTGGTGCCCATAACTGTTTTTCTGTTAATATATATAAGATCTACAAGAAAAATTACATAAGTTCATTTTTGAAAAGAAAATTTGAAAAATAGATAAACATAGTTATACGTGAAAAATCTGTACATGCTGTTCCATTTTCGATGTTCTTACGGAATATTTCGCTTATTTTCAGAAATATTCGCGAACGTTGGCTACTTCGTTGTGAAACTAACGATAGCGCAAATAAAATTTTCATGGCACAGTCAGATTTCGAAAATGGGCTGTCGTTATTTAGATATAACTCAAAGTTATGTTTTTCAAATATTTGAAACATAATAGCTTTTCGAAAATGTTTTATGCTTATACGATTCTTTGAGAATTAGCCCTGTATTTATATAATTTTCAATTTTTATGGCTAGTCAAGACAAATAATATCATTTTTGAAGTAGAGTGAAATAATCAAATACCACTTTTATTTATATAGGGTAGAACAAGAAGTATTCATTTAAAGTGTTTATTTGAAATTTGACAAATCAATCGATTTAAACATATATAGAAACACTACTAAAAAACAAAGATATATTGATAATTCTTCTGTTGAAAATGTTCAAATTGCTGCCCATTCTGTTGAAGAGGATAGCGTCAATCGACCGCCGCAAAAACAGAAAACTGGGTGACCACGGAATATGGGCCACCCATATAACTTTTTTATCTTCGGAGATAATGGAATCAAATTTGAAAAATCCGTTTAATGCATAAAATAGCATTTTTTGACAAGTAACTCAACACTATGCAAATTCCGTATCCACCGGAAGTGACATAAAATTTCGATTTTTAAATGGTGATACTGATACTGAAAGTGGTTGTTGAATATTCACGCGCTAGCACGCCACTGGTAACTAAATTATTCATGATCAAGTCGTGCTATGTCAATGTCATGCCTTTGTGTTATATGTCGGTATAGCATTTCGATTGTCTTCGGTTTTCCAGATGTATAATCTCTTTCAAGATCATTGACTTAAGCGGGATTCACAACCAAACTTTTTGCGTTCAGCTTTTTTCGTTTCGTCTTCTGATTGGTAAAGCAAAATCTGGAATCAAACTGACGGAAAAAGCTGAATATTATCAGTTTTTTGTGTTGCGAGTTGAAAAACGCGAATGTGAAGACTGAAAGTTATGTGGTGTTCTGGTGGAGTTTTATTCATCTACTGAATGCAAAATACCCGTTCTTTCAATATTAGGAAGGATTTTTCCTTTTCAAGTATAAAAGAAGAAGCAATTTTCGTCAACTCCAGTTTGCATGGATATTATTCATTAAATTATGGAGTCGGGAACTCTGATTCTTTCCATAAATGTAGATGTTAATTATTGATTGAAAAAGCAAAATAGTTTTTGTTGTGAATGCGCTTTGGTGTTCACCAATCAGAAGGCGAAGCGTAAAAAGCAAAACGCTAATCCCGCTTTACTGTCATGTGGTGTCTTTGAAAATGGAACAAAAATCCAAGATTGGAATCTTATTCGGATTAACAAATAGAATGACAGATGACAGTTGTCCGAAATTTAAAAAGTTTATCACGGAGCAATAAACAGAAGAATAAACTGACAGCTGTCAAAAGCCGCCATTCAACATTTCACCAAACTTTTTTCTGAGGTTAGAAAACTGGCATTTAAGATCTATTTATAAACTCTGCTGCCTTAGCTACAGTTGACGCTGCAGTTACTGTTCGAGGTGGAATATGCTAAAAATAAATATCTGTTCATAAACTACGCAGCTGACGCAGTTGCCGTCAGATATCTCCTCAATACATCTTGGAACGGCAGCGTCAACTGTTGCTACGGCAGCGGAGTTTCTAAATTGGGCTTTATTTCCTCAAGTTATTTTTTTTATGTATATAATCGTAGTTTAGAATATTTTTGTGAAATCTTGAATGCAAGTGAGAACTTATTTTCTTATTTCCACAGCCTTCTCATTCAGATTTCTAACCATAGCTGAGTGCATATAATCTTCAAATGAATGATAAGTACCTAGTGACCCTCTGAATATAAACAAAAACATATATGCTTACGCTAGATACGGTATCTAGGTTATCTAGATGTTGTACCACGTGATATCATAGTATTTTCTAGCAGACTCCTCTAATACCAAACAAATACTACATGATGCTGCATCTAGCGTAAGCATATATGATCTGAGGTACCTATCAACAAATATACAGGGTTGTATCTAAAACAACAAAATCATCACAACTTTAGATCAAACCAGAAGTGATCGAATAAAATATAGTGTCAAAATGTACTTTCAGTTATTATTTAAAATATACATGAATTTCATAACAGTCACATATAATTTACTATTGGAAATGAAAGCTTGAAATTTAATACAAACGAAGAAGAAAATGTTATCGCAGAACATTTATATATCAATAGTATCTCTTGAATTCGATTTCAACTTGATATGGATCTAATTTTCACCTGGAACTTGAGTACAAGCGATAAAAGAACTATTATCTGAAAACATTGGCATCTCTTGAATTTTCACGAAAGGTCAACTTGATTAGGTAACATGATTTCAATTTGAAGGATAAAATCAGTGAAAGGTTAACTGTGGGCCTATCATTAATTTTGAAGATTAACTGCATTAATTAGAATATTGTAGACTTCTGAGTGAATTTTGAAAGCCAGCTCAGCAAACGACATCTGAATATAGCCTTTTCTAGTCCTAACTACAATATAATTTGAAAATTGAAGTGAAAACGTATGGAGTATCCTGAGGAGCTCTACATTAAAATAATTCAGCAACATTTCATTGTATATCTACTCCACATCAACATTTTCAACCTATCTAAATGAAGCAGATAAGTAAAGTTAATTAGGAATTACCTGAGGAGTCCGATCCTTTATGAATTCTATCACTACGAATCCTAGTGGGAAGTCTAAATGGGGCACTACCAAACGGATCTTCTGACAATGAAGCAACTGAGCTTTCTCTGGATTTCATATCTGAAACAATTTAAAAAACTGAAATTGTTTTCATTTTATTTGCAAATTTGCTCACCAGTATAAATAAGACCAGTATTAGAACTTTCGCAACCGAAAATAAAAAATAAAAACATGTATAATTGAACAGTATTACTGGTTTAACTGAAATGTGTATTGTAAAAGTAATTAAATATTGGAATGATAATGTGTTTGCACTTGAAAAAAGAGATAAAACGAATATGTTAAATCTAGAAATGAACCAGATATGAAATATATCAAACTATAATATGAGTTTAAATAGTAGAGCATAATGAGGCAATATATTCGATATCACCCTATGAAAAGGAAAACCTATAATGTTGGTGAAATGTTCTGCAAGCCAGAGGAACGATATTGGTAAAAGATTTTTTTTTAAGATTGGAGGTTATAAACATCCGGAAGGCCCTCAATTGGTAATGAGTTCCACAATTCACCGTTCGATAGAAGAGAAATGTGATTAAGGGAAGTTTGGCAGGTCTCGAGCTAGACAATGAAAGGATGGGCAGTCTGAGCTCAGTTCTAATTTATCCACGTATCGAAAGCTGAAGTAAGCATAAATACTAGCTTTTTAAAGCACGTGATATACGTAGTTTTTTATAAATGGGTCGGCATCAGCGCGATAGTAATGATATTCTATACTAAATTAAGATCCATCTGTAAGGAACTTGATTTACCGATGTAAAAGTGTATATTACAAGTAGTTATATCGTTATAGGCATAAGCATCTATCAACTATGAGCATGCATAATTTTGATTGAAATACTGTCTAGTTTATATGTTAGAATCTATGGAATTTCATCCCTAGAAATAGTTCTTAAACCCCAAAATCTTCAATCAACCGCTGAGTCAGACTGCCTCACGCTGAATGCCTGTGGTTTTCACTGTTACTCATTACATGTGGAATAATCTGATAATGGAATGAATTTTATCAAATAATTTGATATAAAATAACCTCTTTATTAATTAAGGCATCCCGAAATTCCGGCATTATGTATTGTGCCAATTGTTCCCATACTATTTACTTTAACGTGAAATAAATATCAATCTCCCAAGTATTTATCTCAGTGTAAAGTATTTCGGGTCATCATATGAATATTTCTACTTCGTCGTCATATATTGCACTCCTACCTCGCTTTCTTTCAGCCATTGAGTTAAGGAACAACAAATAATCAATAGCAATGACCCCGCTACCTATTTAGTGACCTACTTCGCGTTGGTGGTTCCACATCTATTATCGGATGAGCTCTGTCTCAACGAGGGTAAAATGAGGGTGATTTATGGTAATTCCTTAGAAATCAATACCTAACATAACCGACTAGAGAATTGTGGAATTCTAATTATACAATGAGGATGCAACATTGTCCATCAATGTATATGATCATTTCATTGACACTATTGACAAGATTAATTCCTCTGTGTTTGATTGTTGACATTAGAGTGGTGGGGTGGAGAAGGTTTTAACTGCAATTGTGGAGAAACAGATCCATGATTATCACGACTGTGTCAATTAGTTTTTTTTTTATTTTTGCACAATTTGGAATTGGGTGCTTGACACGTGTCGGATTTCAAATCAAACTAATTTATAATTTGATAGAAATTTGGAAATATATATTTGATTCGTTTTGAAAGAGTACTCTTTTACATGCTGCATATCCCCAATATATTTCCTAGTTATATATATATATATATTTGTATTCTCACGCACACATACTTCTTGCTGTAAAACCTTTTTTAGAAGCAATAAAATTATTATTATTATTATTATTATTATTATAAACATCTGTTCATAAACCTCGCAGCTGACGCAGGTGCCGTCGGATATCTTCTCAATACATTTTGGAACGGCAACGTCAACTGTAGCTACGGCAGCGGAGTTTATAAATTGGGCTTTATAAGAAGGCGATCTCGAAACTCGGCGAAATCTGGCCAGGTTCAAGACTGGAGGCTGTGATGCAGGAGAACATCCCGCACAGACCGAGGTCAAGGACCTGGATTCCGGCAGAGCCATCAGATCCCGCGGAAATTCTGGATTTCTTGCAGCTCAGCAACCCGAGCCTACCAACCCACGATTGGAGGGTGGCAAAGGTTGGCGAAGATAAGGATGGATGACGGGGGGTAGTCGTCATCCTCAATAAGGAGTCAGTGGCTCCCATTAAGGAGAATAAGGGAGTGGTCCACTATGGACTCGGATCCATTAAACTCCTCGTTTACAACGCAAGACCACCACACCCCAAAAGGAGAAAATGGTGACGTCCAACGTTGACTCTTCAGACGAAGCAATAAGCGTCGTCTCAGAAATTGCGGCAAACGCTATGGAGGAAGATGACCTGCTAGGCTCATCCGGCGGAGAGACTACAGTTGCCACGGATGAAGGTGCTGCAGATAAATCTCCGTCAGAGTAAAGCAGCATCAGCTGCGCTTCTCCTCCGCTTAGCTAAAACCGGCGAGGAGATCATTTCAATCCAAGAAGCCAGGGTGCACAAACAGCGGGTTTGTGGAATTCATCTAAAGGACTACGATGTCATCTACCAACAAGGTAAAGAGTCGCCTAGAGCATGTATTAAGCGTTAAGAAACACAATTCTTTTACCTTACCAAATTTCTGTGACAGGGACAACGTGTGTATTGTCTAGGTCCTCTGAGAACATGATTCATCTCGTCATACATGTTGCATGATGCAGAAGAACTCCCACCGCCAAGACCGCTACAAGCAGCCCTACTAGAGGCAGTGAGAACGTGGACACCGGTCGTAATCGGCGCTGATGCGAATGTACACCACACCATATGGGGCAACACCGACACAAATAAAAGAGGTGAGTCACTTTAAGAATATATTCTAGGCAACAACCTACAAATATGTAATAGAGGCAATGAGCCCACGTTCATTACAGCAGTAACGCAGGAAGTTCTGGACATAACATTGACCAACGAACACGCCGCCAACCTGATACGGTCCTGGAGAGTGTTCCGAGACCACTCTATGTCAGATCACCGATACTTGGAATTTGACATAGAAGCACACAAGCCAGCAGCCAAACTGGTCCGTAATAAGCGTAACACGAACTGGGATATGTACAAAGAACGCTTCTCTCAGGCACTACCAGCAAAAATACCAGACACCCCCACTTCTAGGGCAGATCTGGACCAAATGGTAGACAGCCTCACAGAAACATTAAACAAGGCGATTAATGTGTAGCATGCCCAGCAAAAACAATAAGGGTAAAACCCAAACCGGCCTGGTGGTCATCTGAAATCAGTGACCTCATGCAGAAAACTGTTCAATCAGGCAAAGAAAACCAATGATTGGAGTACTTATAAAGCCAGTATGAACAGCTTCAAGAAGAGTGTCCGACTCGCAAAATTTAAATCATGGTCTGAATTCTGTTCTAGCATTGACAACGCTACAGAAGGCAACAAGCTGCGAAAAATCATCTGGTCCAACCCAGTGGCGCCAAGCTATCTCAGAAGGCCTGATGGCACATGGACAACCACGGACCTAGAAACCGTCGATCTACTGTTAGACACCCACTTTCCTGGTCAACAGCTACGAGGACAAGGCGAACCAGTGGATCTCAGCCCTAGAACAAACTATCAACCCATTAATCGTCACCCCGAGGAGAATTGAATGAGCTATCTAACAATTTCAACCCTACAAATCACCTAGTAAGGATGAAATTATACCAGCGGTAATGCAGGTAGTCTCCAACCAGGTGATTCCATGGTTAGAGGTCATATACAAGGCCTGCCTAAGCCTAACTTATGTACCTAATAAGTGGAAGAAGGTGATGATTGTTTTCATCCCTAAAGGGGGTAAACAATCTCACAACACACCCAAGGATTATAGACCTATAAGCCTATCATCATTTTTACTAAAAACACTAGAGAGATTAGTAGATTCGTATATAAGAGACACACTGTTAGGGAAAGGAAAACTGTCCCAATCTCAACATGCGTACTGCAAAGGGAGGTCAGTAGAAACAGCCCTCCATGAACTAAAAGTTGAAAATTCACTAAACTGCAACGAATACTCATTAGTAGCCTTCTCAGACATTGAGGGGGCTTTCAACAATCTAACTGCCAAGCTGTTGCAGGGGAACTGGAATCACCTAGAAATCGACAAGCCAATCGCCGAGTTCGTTAACCACATGCTGTGCAGCAGAGAGATTCACGCAGAGGTCTCTGACTGCCAAATACAAAGAGTGGTCAATAGGGGGACCCCACAGGAGGGAGTGCTCTCACCCCTATTGTGGACTCTCAAAATTGTTGCCTATTCTGATGATATTGCGATTATAGTATCAGGAAAATTTCCGGATACGCTGTCGGACATCATACAGGAGGCACTAAATGAACTTGTGTACTGGAACAGTAAATGCGGCCTAGTGATAAACCCAGGAAAGACAGAGCCAGTTCTCTTCACGAGGAAACACAAAATACCCTCCTTTCGTCTTCCCAGTATAGGGGGACAATAAATGAAACTCTCAGAACGAGCTAAGTATCTAGGACTCATTCTCGGCCGGAAGCTGTTATGGAGAGATAACATAGAGGCAAGAGTGCACAAGGCGACGGTAGCGCTGTGCACCTGCAGAAGAGTCATTGGCAAGCAATGGGGGTTGAGCCCGAACATTGTTCACTGGCTATACACGGCGGTCGTGAGACTCACACTTATGTACGGCTCATTAGTATAGTGGCCAGCCCTATGCAAGGAGGTCAACCGTAAAAGGGTGGGAAAGGTCCAGTGATTAGCTGCCGTTCTCATGACGGGGTGCCTACGGACAACCCTGACCAAAGCCCTAGAAATGATCCTACATCTGACTCCATTGGACCTACATGGGAAAGAGTACGCAGCTAGCGCCGCTCTTAGACTCAACGCAGTCTTACAATGGCCCCAGACAAACTATGGCCACTCGAAAATTCTGAAAGAATTCAACCTCATCTTAAACAATACGGACTACACCAAGCCCACCCCAATGTTCGACCACAATTTCTCGGTGGACATCCCGTCCAGAGAAAAGTGGACGGCGAACCTAGTTAAGTCCCCACCCATCAACCTATAATTTCGATTACCGGACTACTGTAGTGTTTTCCAGGCTATAAATGAAACAGCCAAATGGATACTTCAAAGCGGACTCAAATCCAATGAAATATCTATTCTGAGTGACAGCCAAGCTGCCATCAAATCTCTAAACCCAGTCTACCTGACCTCAAAGACGGCTATACAATGCCGTAAAACCTTAAATGAGCTGGCGATTAAAGTGAGAGTCAATGTTGTCTGGGTACCCAGTCACAGGGATATAGCAGGTAACTGCATAGCGGACGAGTTAGCAAGGGCTGGTACGACGCTCACAACTATATCCGCCAATACTAGACCAGGGACACCTATCGCTGAACGAGGGTTACTCCTTCGGAAAGAAGTACTCTGCCTAACCAATCATAGGTGGCGGGATGAATAATTTTGTACCTCTTCAAAACAGGTATGGCCGGAGCTTAACCTGAAGCGAACTAAATATATTTTATGTCTCCCTAGGAATTCCATTGGAAACGCGATTGCGGCCATCACTGAACACTGGCTGGGAGGGTGCCATGCTGCACGTATGGGAATCCTACAAATAAATGACTTCTCTAGAAGCTGTCAAGACGAAGAGGAGGAAGAGACGATGGTCCACTTACTCTGTCACTGTCCTGCCCTATCAAGAAAAAGATCTTGTGCTCTGGGGCAACCCTATTTTGATAACCTATCCGATATTCAATCGATTAGTATCAAAAGCCTTATGCTATTTATAAATAGTAGCCACTGGTTCTCACGATAGTGGTGGGGGTGGTAGCCACCTCATACGGCATCACAACGGGTCTCTGGCCTATGTGGTTTCCATCCCGGACCACCGTGTAAACCTAAACCTAAACTCATGCTCGATTTTCATAATTAACAGATTAGGGAAGTTGATCAAAAAAGTTAATCGAAGATAATATTATTTGACAGTATTGGCCCGTGTGCGATCAATCAATCCACAAATTATCTAACATATAATTTTTGTAATCACCAAATAACAGATGAGGGTATATTATATTTCTTATACGGTATCTCCTACTAAAAAATATCAATTTCTCCTATGTGAAAACCTTTATCATTCAATTGAGGTTTTCTTGTAGAAGAGAATCAACTTCAGTGAACTGAGTTGATATTTAGATAATAAACAAATATAGGGTGGCCAAAAACTAACCTAACCAACGAAGGGTTACTACAATTTTTTGCCATTTACAAATTACTCATTATTTTTAATGTGTTCATTATCTATGGGGAACATGAAATTTCATCAAGAAAGTCTAATTAGACAATTGTCTATCTGAACTTCCAAGTTCGGACATGAAAAGGATATATTGAAGATATTTTTCTAATAATTCCAGGGGGAACACAAGATGAATTGTATTTGTGTTTTAACCAATACAACTCAAAAATTCAAGAGCAAATAATAACCTTTTGATAAATTGGTATCATCTGAAAGATACCTCAATTTAAACTCAAATCATGAATAGGTAATAGGATATAACAGTAATAGGATATTATACATAATCTGATGGACAGAATTAATGAAGTTTGCAGCCCTATTTTCACTGAGAACAATTTGAAACATTATCCGACCACATTGATTAACAAGACTCATAGAGAATAATCAAACAGAAAAATTAGGTACTATTTTGGAAAATCCCTATCTGAAAACAAAAGTGACTTTCAAAAATCAAAACACTGGGTGTAACACATCTATTTAGTTGAACCAAAGAAAAAACCCTATGGAATGCAAATCTTATTTCATGAATATATCTTGTCTCAACTGTATAAAAAGTTATGTGCATCAGACCAAAATATACAAAAACTCTTCACTAGTTGAGCATTGTTTATCAACCGGAGATTAATTTGAGTTTAAAAAGAATATTAAGAATAAAAACCAAAAACTGATATATTCGAAATCACAGTTCATTCAACATGGAAAACTGTAAGTAGATATACTATATTTCATATACAGCGTGTCTCACTTATGGAAACACCACCATAACTTTCGAATTATCGAGGTGGAGTAATGAAACACTCAGGACTGAAAAAAGGTGAGAATGCACTAACCGGTTCAATGGTATTGGCCTCAAATGTTATACACTGCCTGCCGATAGAACTGCGCATTTCGACGGTAAATCATATGAGAGGAAAATTAATAAAATTATTTCGGATTCGTGATCCGGACCTGTAATTCACCACCGATACACATTTTTTCTGTAAAAATTTTGATCATGAAAAATTTGAATCTGTCTCACTTTTCTTGGAAGCACAAAAGCCGTACTTTTCGAGATAGAATCGTGAAATTTAAAAATTCTCCATAAGTCCTGAGAGTTGCATCATGAAAAATTGATAATTACTGAAAATACCAGGTTGTATTATGTTTCTATGAACTGTAAGAAAAATTTGGATTTTTCAATACTGAACAGTATTCAGCAAAAAAATATATCGATAGTTAGTTGAGAATTCTGATCGCGAACCAGAAGAAATTTCAAACGTTATGATAAGACTTACCGTAAAAATGAGTAGTTCCATTACGACTCGTGGGCAGTGTATATTACTTAGGACAATAGTAGTTGCTTTTCAGTATTTCAATCAGTCCCGAGAGTTTCATCATTCTACCTCGACGTTAAGGAAGTAACTGCGGTGCTAACCAAGACCTTACGCCCAATGACAACTCCGTATTTAGTTGGTGACCTCGGAATTTTAAGAACATTCTTTCTTTTGATCCTCGATCGAAAGGGTCTCAAATAAATGATAATAATAATGAAATTATTCGATATTCGATAGTTGATTGGTACATTGTTATTACAATAAATAGTAATAGTGATTGATAATAATCTGAACATTCTGAACAAATTCAAATAACCCACAAAGGAGAACCTGTGCGTGGGTATCATCATGTTTATTCATGATCAACAAGTAGAAGAAATACAATGAAAGATGAGTTTTACCAAATACAAAATATAAAAACTGAGTATATATATAATTTTTTTTGTTGATTCATACGATTTTAATTGTTTTTCAGATCGATCATGCTCAGAATTTCGATTCGGGGTTTGTCAAATAGCCATTGTTTCAGTTTTGACTTGAATAGGTCCGTGGAATTTAGTTCTTTCAGATTTCGAGGTATCAACTTATATAATTTTGGTGCAAGGTATACCTGACACATTTGTCCTATTGTCTTCAACATGCGGGGTACGGTCAATGCATAACCCCAAAGCTCAATTTATAAACTCCACTGCCGTAGTTACAGTTGACGTTGCCGTTCCAAAATGTATTGAGAAGATATCCGACGGCACCTGCGTCAGCTGCGGAGTCATATTCCATCAACGAACAGTAACTGCAGCGTCAACTGTAGCTACGGCAGCGGACTTTATAAATTGAGCTTTAGTTTGTGCATGCGCAAAGTTCACCGTTCCGCCGCCATTTTGAATTTGATATTATTTTTTGAAACGTATATATCTCGCGTTCTAATTATCGTACAGCATGCAAACGAAGGTCGTTGGATTCGTCATGACTTGAACTTTCATCAAGCTTATATGAACAAAAATCATCCGATGAAAAAAGGTCTAAAGTCGAGTATACTCCCCAAAAATCTGTTGACGTCACTGTTTGTGGGCGTAGCTGTTTTGGCGAATCTGACGTCGAAAGTACTCAACATAAAAGAAGCCAACGTAATTTCTAGCAGTTTCTTGGCTGACCAATCCACATTCAAAGTTACCCTTGTCTCTTCCGGCGTGAGTCTGAAGGCTCCTAAAAGCGCGCCGCGCGCATCGTGTCGTTATTCATTTTTTCCTGAATTGTATGAGATATTATTGAAATGCTTCCTACGTCAATATTGATGTAAAATGGTCTATAATTTTTAATATCTTTAATTTCCATCCAACTCTTCACCACACCATCCTCGAGGTAGACTCCATGACTCGTTTTTTTAACGGTGTTTCCCCGAGTGGCCTATTCCACGGTTTCCTTTGGTTCGTTCGTATTTCGTCATCGTCGTTTTATTTGTGTATTTCGTCAATCGACATCGTTGTTGATATCTCGAGTGATTCGCTCGCTTTTCTTTTCTTCGATGTTCTGGGTAATGGTATCATTGTTGGGTAGTCGTCATCGTCTTCGTCGTCTTCTGGAACTTCATCAACGTCTTGGTGCATGTTTCGAACCTATTTCTTGAAAAACGTTTGGAATTCGACGAATACATTGGAGTACCATTCTATAGAAAATATAATCAGCTTTCATCTTCATCTGAAAAATGTATTTCACAAAGCAGGGTTTTTGAGAAATGAGAAAAAAACAAAAAATGGATAATATACACACCCCTCTCACCCTTAGCTCACCTCCCAAGGGAGGGGACTTTTAGTATGTTCACCTCCTAACTATTCCTAATAAAGTTCTGAAGTCAAACATTCTTCGCATATTTTATGCACTCTTTATCTATGTTTTGAGCACTCATTGACTAGATTAATTACATTTTTTGCAAAGCACGGAACATTACAATCCGGATTTCCGGCACCCACAAACCACAAGCATTGGCCAGAACCAGA
The DNA here is from genome assembly GCA_029955515.1 of Chrysomela aeneicollis. NCBI lineage: Eukaryota > Metazoa > Arthropoda > Insecta > Coleoptera > Chrysomelidae > Chrysomela > Chrysomela aeneicollis. The sequence goes on from JARUHQ010000012.1 coordinate 239,164, forward strand.
ACATCGAGGAAAAGAAAAGCGAGCGAAACACTCGAAATAGATGAAGAAACCGTGGAATAGGCCTCTCGGGGAAAAACAGCCATGGAGTCTACCTCGCGGGTGGTGTGGTAGAGAGTTGAATGAAAATGATAAAAACAAAAAATTGTACCAAAGCTTTTTGGGGGTCATTATTTTTTACTTAAAATCTATCATATTGACGTAGGCGGCATTTTAGAAGCTTCAATAAGGCACATGCATGATTTTCCTTCAATAATATCCTATACAATTGAAGAAAAATGGAATTACAGCACAAAGCGCGACCGCGGCGATGTGCGCGGCGCGCTTTTAGGAGCATTCAGACTTGCGCCGGAAGAGACAAGGGTAACTTTGAATGTGGATTGGTCAGTCAGGAATCATCGTATCCCGATATTTTTATTTCAAAATGCTAGGAAGTGCGTTGGCTTTCTTTTTCATGTTAGATACTTCTGACGTCAGATTCGCCAAAACAGAGCTACGCCCACAAACAGTGACGTCAACAGATTTTTGGGGAGCTTACTCGATTTTAGACGTCAATACCTTTTTTCTGACGCATCGGACGGTTTTTTTTTTCATATGAGCTCGACGAAAGTACAAGTCATGACAAATCCAACGACTTTCGTTTGCACGCTGTACGATAATTAGAACGCGAGATATGAGCGTTTCAAAAAATAAAATCAAATTTAAAATGGCGGTGGTACGGTGAACTTTGCGCATGCGCAAACTCAGGGTTGATCTTTTCATTATTTGAGACGATCGACGGACAAAAGAAAAAATGTACCCAGAAGGTTACTACATATAAAATGTCCTCAATGCAGTACCCTATACGCCCGAATGTTATTTAAATTTGTTTAAGGTTATTTGAATTATCTATGGGAAATGCAAAAAATAATCATCCAGAACATGCCAGTCATGCTGATAGATTCCAGATGAACAGACACCGTCAGAAAGCAGTGTTCTTTGGCAACATTGTAACAAATGTTCAATAGCAAATACATTCCTAATGATGAAAATGTCAAAATTACAATTATGGAGTATTTTGCGACATATATCGTACGACATCATTGAGACATATATAGAATTCTGAATATCAGAGAGATACTATTTGCCGAAGGGTGCAGTTTCGCGTAAAACTAAAAGAATGTATACAGTGTTCCGTTTGAAATGTAGGTATAACTGGAAGTGTCATGATTTTGAGAGTATTTTTGTAAAATTTCCCCTAACGATTTAAGTAAACTGGAAAATTATGAGTCTAGTCTAGTTTCCGAAAAACCGATAGCGGCAGTTTATTGTGTGACACCCTGTAAATGCGTATCTTCTCAGAGCACAAATGTTTTTTTATATTTTCAGGCCTAATAATCAGATTATAATTACCCCAAAGTATATTCTACCACATTTTTTTCGAAACGGCGGCCAAACATATAGGATACCTTGCTTAGGTATATATCTCATCCTGTTCCTAAAGAAGAACTGTATGCAAAATTTCATGTGAGTAAAAAGTGAACAATTATAATGGGTATGGTATCCACTATTCAGTATTACAATCCTGCAAAAGATTCTAAAGTCGAGCGGCCGAAATTGGAAAAAAAGGGGGATTTGATCGATGAGTTGCAGAATGCTACACACATCATGGTTGAAGTCCACTCGTGAATGATTGGGGATAGACCATCCTGGTCATTCAACCACATTATAACGTAATGAAGGTACGTTAATCAATAACAAATAACATGAAAACAAAAAAAACTCTACTCACTACTTTCACCTTCACTCCTGATCTTATCGAATTCGGCCCCAAATATATGATCTTCTGTCATTTGAACGAAAGGTACATCTTCGAAGGGATTCCAATCGGCAACATCTGCTGAAAGTGACCTACTATCTGATCCTATCATATTGGCAATGTCTGTAGTGGAAGCAGAGATTCCCATTGGTGCCAGCATTCTGTTAGTGGTGGTCTCGTCTTCTGTAGGAGAGTTGCTGCTGCGTGATTTAATAGACGACTCAAATGGAGCAAGAAATTGGGAGGTTTCTGTAGCATATGCCCTGGAAAATAATTTCCAGCTTCGAATATTACTTAAAATGTACATGATAGGATAATCATTATACAAATACAAAATGAAATATTCATCATCTCTGATATATATAAAAAAAACACCGAATGGCTTTAAATATCTATATACGAACTGTTTGGTAGGAACACACGGTGGCAGAAATATACAATATTTCAGGACTACCAAATTTTTCTTCTCGTTGATCGATCACAAGAAATAATGGTTCACAGTAGAGCTAGGCAAATTGGATATCGAATATCGATATTAAAAATATATCGATATATTCGATATATTGTTATAATCGAATATTTGAATATTTGATGTAGAATAACCGATATATCGAATACCGGATATATCGGATAATAGTTTTTTTCGATTTACTATTTTCACTATACATCCGTTCTAGATATTGAATCAGTAACTTACTGTCAAATATCTTCATCACCGCCAAAAACTGTTCATTTCCTTCCCTGTTCGTTTTATTTATATTCTCCAGATTTCAAATGAAAATGAGTGATATGCTACTATGGATGTCAAATACAATAAAGAATTAATTGATAGAAAGTAGTGTGAAATTATGAAGGAATAAATAATATTCGGAGTAAAATTTATGAAATATTTATATTACTGACTGGTAGAGTACCGAACAGTTAACTCGAAAATTAAAAAAAATCATATTTTAGTATTTGATGAAACCCTTTCTTTCCTGAAGAAATTGCAACAAATGTTCTTTTCATCATCACGATGTGCACCCAGGGGCAATTTCGGTGTTTTTCATTTGACTTTTTTTCAAGTCCATATCAAGTTGTAGGAGATAATATCTCCATATTCAAGATTCTCTACAAGGTTTTTTACTGTTTTGTAACTTTTTATAACAATCATTTTGTCGTCAACCTCGTGTTTGTTTCTCCCTGATGATGTAAATAAACGTTTCCGAAAGCTTGGATTAATATAAAAGAGTAACTCACTGACATTGCTGCAAACCCCAATACTAGTAGTTTTGTTTATATATATATATATATATATATATAGAGAGAGAGAGGTAGTCTTGCTTGCTGACTAGTTAGGAAATGAGTGCTAATTATTTGGGATATGTAGCAGGCCAATAAGAGTACTCTTATTACACAGATTCCAAGCTTTCGATAATCTTTATTATCATCATCAGGGATGCTACAATATGGATAAAAACTATAAGTGTTTTATACTTGACAAGAGCTAAAACGAATTACGACTTACGGTGTATTTGAGGTTAAATGGCATTAAAGTTAAAATTCAAATAAAACAATTGGACACAACTGAAGATGAAACTTCATTTGACATCGAACTGATATGTTACATTCACATTATTCCATTCTTCTTAAGCAATAACATTCAATTTGTTATTCGTGATAGATGACAAGGCAAGGATTATAAATCAGTAAAAAATTTAGCTACAGAAAGAAACACTACCAAGAGGCTCTTTTTAGAAATGGTGTATATTGCACAATCAGGAAATACTTTGAATAAAAAAACAGATGTAAATCATCTGAGTGAAATTTACTCTTACTTAATCTTTGTAGACAAACCGTGTGAGCGTGATAACCCTCAGTTGACCGCCACGGATGTCAATTTTACTGAGTGATTATCTCAATGTAGTAATTCATAATGACAAAAAAATTTATATTTCTCTAATCACTGCGCCTTTCAATTCATCAATTATATACATGTACCATTCAAATTCTTTCTTTGTTCAAATTGTATCTGCATTTTTGGCAATGAATTGTTCTAAAATAACGGACTATTGTGGTTTGTGGTAATGATCAAACGTCAGTACCGTAAATTTCAATAGAACATCTATATTTCACCATAATTTTCCTGTATTCCATGATTCCATGTCAGGTTATTATTGTCAGGTGTCAATTGCCTTGTAGTAGAGGGTGATGCAAAACTCAAAATTTTGAACCACCCGTATTTGTTTCAATTAAATATCAATCGATAGTAAATGGAAAGTTGAGATAGGGACATGTAAGCCGTTTTGAGCAAGATTGGATAGTTTCGGCACAAAAAATTCCTAAAGTTGAAAAATCTCGATTTTTCACACCCTATATCTCTGTAATCTTTCGCGCTACACCCCAAGTATGATAGATCGACGAAATCAGCTATTCAGGAAGAATCTAAAAATGAAATAAAATACAGGGTGTTCCATTTAAAAAAATTAACTTCTAAGTCACCGTGCTTTTTTGAGACAATCTGTATGAATGAAACATAAACCATTAAAGAGATCGAATGAAACCCTACAACTTATGTATTTAACATTTTTTTGTAATATGTAGAATAAAGAAGTTACAGAGGGGGCGACGGACTTTTGGTCCTCACTGTATATATATATATATATAGTGGAAGAGGAAGTCGATGCTGGCTTGTTAGGATACAAACTGAGAAATATAGTGGGGAATTGCAGCAAGTAAAAAGTGTACTCTTTGAAATTTATCCAAGCTTTCGGAATCTGATTTATTCCATCATCAGGGAAACTAGAATATAGTGACATGTAATCATTGTAAAGATAAAAAACAACAAAACACTTACATCTTCAGTGAGATTGTTTACATAAATGAAGTTAAAAAATTGTGAAATTGACATGGACATTATTAAATTGAAACATTTAAAAAGGAATCATATTATAAAACAAATGTTACACAACCACTTGTTGTACCAACGCGCACCACGTGCACCTAATTGCCCTTGAAACAGTCTCAACTAGAGTCATATCTTCATACCAGTCCGAAATGGATTAAAAACATTTCCAATGTTGCCATTCCAGATGACATATCCAATTTTCTGGCATTAGGTCCCAAATTTAGTATAGAACCTTGCATAGGCAATGATTTACCTATAAAAAAGATCTTAGCGGATATAGATTATATAACTTCCACCATCACAGACCATACCACAAGAAGTACCACTATAGCATGGGCGGTTAACATTAATCACCAACTATGTTACATATCCACATAGACAACCCTCATCTTTTCATAACCTTTTTCTTAGAATCAAAAAAATTCCTCAAAGATAATCCAGACCTTATCTTAACATCTTCAGATAAAGGCAATATTACTGTACTAATGAACAAAAATGAATATTTACAACTTTCATATGATATAATCCTTAACAACACCTCTTACATTGAAATAAACAAAGATCCTACCTCTTCAATTCAAAGAAATTCAAACTCACTAACAAGAAAAAAACTGACTTGTTATAATGGGATCTCACCCAAATTCTATTCTTTTGTTTTGTTTTATAATATGATTCCTTTTTAAATGTTTCAATTTAATAATGTCCATGTCAATTTCACAATTTTTTAACTTCATTTATGTAAACAATCTCACTGAAGATGTAAGTGTTTTGTTGTTTTTTATCTTTACAATGATTACGTCACTATATTCTGGTTTCCCTGATGATGGAATAAATCAGATTCCGAAAGCTTGGATGAATTTCAAAGAGTACACTTTTTACTTGCTGCAATTCCCCACTATATTTCTCAGTTTGTATATATATATATATATATATATATATATATAGGAAGGGAAGTCGTTGCTGACCAGTTAGAGTAGAAACTAGTAAACTAGTGGGGTGTGCAGCAATTGCAAGAAGAAAAACTCTTTAAAGTTGTCCAAACTTTCGGAAACCTATATTTCCATCTTCAGGGAGAACTTTGTGAGGATGTATGCATTGATGTTATTGTATGGTAAAAACGAAACATGAAGACTATGAGTAAAACAACATGAAGACTATGGGTAAAACAAACTTACAGGTAAGTGACATACATAAGACTTGTCTTGAAATTATTAAAATTATTTAGTCATAATTTAAAATGAGCATGATAACGCACGTGTGTGACACATTAATGTGTGACACACGTGCGTTATCATGCTCATTTTAAATTATGACTAAATAATTTTAATAATTTCAAGACAAGTCTTATGTATGTCACTTACCTGTAAGTTTGTTTTACCCATAGTATTCATGTTGTTTTACTCATAGTCTTCATGTTTCGTTTTTACCATACAATAACATCAATGCATACATCCTCACAAAGTTCTCCCTGAAGATGGAAATATAGGTTTCCGAAATCTTGGACAACTTTAAAGAGTTTTTCTTCTTGCAATTGCTGCACACCCCACTAGTTTACTAGTTTCTATATATATATATATATATAAACGAAGTTACTGAGATATAACTGAATGTAAATTTGGGTACTCAAGGGAAAATACATTAACAAAACTACGTTAGTAGTTTATTATTTCAATGTCATAACAAAAAATAACTATTCTAGGGATTATTATAAATCTCTTGGACAACATCTCACATTGATACCTTTTACACGACACCGGAGAAGGGTTTATTTTCTCCATTTACAGTGCTAGATAGTATATTGAGTATGGAGAACGGTAAGGCTTTTATACCGATCGAAGACAATTGTTTGGAGGAGGAGCGAGCGACGACTCCAATTATTGTCTGAGATCGGTTACCCTTAAAGTTCGACATGCTTATAACGTTTTTTGCACGATTGACACCATTATAAATTATAAAAATAAATTAAAATCAAGAGATTTTTTAACTCGACGGTAAATGAATTACTTACCGTCGAGTTGGAGTACTTACCGTCGAGTTGGATTACTTACCGTCGAGTTGCTAGTAAATGTCACCTACTGACGTAAAATCTGTCACGGTAAACAGTCAAAAATGATCAATCGTGCAAAAAAAATAATAACAAGAGGCATTTATCGAAAACCAGCAGTTTTCTATATTTCTTTCCTGATAGTATAATTACTCAATAAAGCATAAGTACTTACTTATTGAAAGCTGTGGTGTCGCTCATGTTTCTTCTGTGTCCCTTTGGTATCGAAAGAGTCGGAGATGATGTTGATGAATCAGTACTAATAACATTGCTGGACTCTGCCATGTTAGGTTTTATCTGTCCTATTCCTTGACTTATTTTACCAGAACCAAAGAGAGAATTTTCATGAGACACTGGCGAATCTACATTCACTGGAAGGCTACTAGGTGCTTGGATTGTGGAATCATCTATTTTGTTACCATTGTTCAACTCAGCATTCAACATAGTGGGTGAAACAGAGGTGGTTTCATCTCGGAAAGGATCGGGATAAACAGAAGACTGGAAAAGAGACTCCAACTGTGGTTGTGGCAAGTCAGGGGTGGGAAAGAAACTAACGGAAAAATTTAAATTTTCAGTATTGATATTTGTAGGAAATGTTGGGGTATAGGGAATATTATCTTGGATGTTCTGTTGCATAATAGGACTTTGGGATTTTTTTGTAAGTGTTGGACTAGGAGAAATGCTCAAAGGGATATTCGATAGATGAAGAGGAGCCGCTGAACTACCTTTTGGTCGCTGCCTTGGCATGACACTCGTGCCCCCTTCAACTAAGGAACTCACAGATGTCTTTGTGACAACTTTCAACTGTTGTGACTTTTTTTGCTCTGATTCGAAAAGAGGAACTGGTATATCATCTAAGTTAGGCGTTGAAGATTTCTGTGGAAAAATAAATTGAATATGTATACTACAACAACCGGAATATGAAGAACAAGTTAGAGCAAAGTTTGAAGTTTTATTGTTCTGTAGAAACGCCGGTCGATAACTTTTAATCGCTGAAATAAACTTAGGTGGTGCAAAATTGACTCAATACGACAGAAACTCGTTCCTATGTGAGGTGCATCCAGAGGAACCTCAGAAATAAATTTGTTTCATTTCAACTTATCAAAAACAAAATCCCAACTGTTCAGATCTCTCGCATATGTCCCTAATAATCACCCCACAAAAGAGGCTAACAATTTCCTGATTGTCATGCATTTTGAATATTTATCCAAGTGTCAAACCATGCAAATGAGAGATAATCTACAACGAGAGCCCAGGAGAGAACTTTCTGTAGAAGAAAAACTTCGAGATTTTGCACTTCTTTCCGAATTTTGCTTATAATTGATAAACTACCCCCAAAACAGAAAATTAAAACCAATCAAAAATTGAAGAAGGTAAATGTCATTCTAAAATAATTTTTCTATTTTGGTTGTATAATGAAGTCATTGTGCAAACGCATTTTTTATTATTCGGAGATTGGCACAATCGAACTGTCAAATGAAAGTCAGAAGAGTTAGGCCCAGTTTACTTCTGAGCGATTTGGACTTGGTGATATTAGCAGTGAAAAACTCAATGTTTCAATTGGTAGATTTCAATTCAGAGTGTAATTTGATTTAAATTGACCAATAAAAACAATAACAACATTGGAATTTTTACCGCTGGTATTGCAATAATCAAAATCGCTCAACTGTAAACTGGGCTTTACGCTTGTGCGTCAGACTTTAATTATTTCAATATCATCATTGTTACCAATCGAAGATATTTCTGTTATTTATCGATATCAAATCCATTTTTTTCTTCAAATCAATTCAAAATAGAAAAAATTGCATATGACACACGTTTTATAAGACACGTTGTCGCACTTGTTCACTTGGAGCACACAGTTTTGTAGCTAGATGGTGGTCGTAACGTGAAGAAGGAAGATAGAAAACGGTCAACTATAATCGTTTTTTATGTCAAATCGGGAGAATCGAAAAAAATTCTCGTAATTTTCACAAATGTCAAATATGGGAGGTCAAGCAAATCGTACGATTAATTTTGTGGAGTTATATTTCACCCAAGTGGTTAATTTAAAAAATCGGTATTCGATAAATGGGGCATTCTGGTAGATGGTAGACTATTTTTCTTGGGAGATTGTTTACGAAATTATTCTGGAAGTTCTGCTTCCACAGAATCTCGTATTATAGTTGAGGGATCTTGTCACAGCGAGGAAACAAATGGACTTCACTATAAAAACTTCATAGCTGATAACGACTCCAGTACGTTTCAACATATTGTATTCAAGATATCCTATACACGATCAGTTACGAAAATCAAATAATCGATTTATGCGATAAAAATTATATAATAACCTCCGTAATTCATCAGAACATACTAACCCGTACCGAAAATTAACATGCGAAATCCTATGCTTTCTTCACCTAGACACGTAAATATTTTTTATTGATCTCAGACTGAAGCAACAAGATGTCCTTAATCTGACATTTTCTTGAAATGGATTTTGCCTTTTGGGCTATCCGGTTATTTCTTTTCAGGTTCTCCACAAGACTGTAACAAAGTATTACGAAATTCTGTGCACTTGTTATATTCATGGTTTGTTATAACATTTCAAACATTATAATTATTATTGACGTAGATTTGACGAAGATTTTCATCTTTATATTTTGTGTGTTTCGTGTTTAATGTTTAGTGGAATATTAAACACAGGGTATATGTTTTATGCAATCCATATTTGCCTCTTCCTGTCATCTTGAATTCACGTATTTTCACAAAAAAATTATAGCCTTCTTACTTTTATATTCTTACACATTGGTACAATGCGATACTTGTAAAATGACTTATTAGTTTCCATAAAAAATACAAATTATGAACTGCCGCTACACCAGAAAACTTACACGATACACAATACTGTTATACTTTCCGTACCGCAGTCTGAGGCGTCTGAAATGAACCTTTTCTGGTAATATCTGAAGCATAATATTTTCCAAGGCTCATTTTTCATTTTGATTGCAAATTTTGTATGAATTAAAAAACATTAACAAGTTGTCTATTATCTTCAGATACGCTCTCAGTTCGAAGTCAAAGTATTTTTATTGTCCTTCCATTCAAAATACAGCATATATAAACTGTTCTGCAATCCTTCCTGTGTTTACCTCGAATTCAAGTCCTCACAGTGTAACCGTTTCTTAATGCAATTTGACGTATACAGGGTGTCCCCTCTCAATTGGAAAAAACTTCTGGGGCATATTGAGGAACCATAGACAAGCAGTTTGAGATAAGAGACTGATGTCCGGAAGTGCATGGTTTTCAAAATACAGGGTGTCAAAGTTTTTTTCAAAAAACTTTTTTTTATTAATATTTCAAAGACACGTTAACCGATTTTCTTGAAATTTGCTAGTGATGTAAGCTTCAATAAGACGCTCAGTTAGCACTAATTAAATGTTAATTATGACTTCCAGTGGCGCCCCGGGGGACAGTGTCATGAATAAAAATGACAAAAAATGTACGCTGCTGACTTTTTTTTTGAATTTTATATATTTTATAGAAAGCTCAGTTAAAAATACAACTTTTTTGTCACTTGATATTTTTTCGTATCTCTCTCCGTTTTCGAGAAAAAATTTTTATTAAAAACTTTATTGAAAGGTTCATTATCTGAAAATCTAAAACAAAACAATGTTGTCATGGTAACACATAAACATGTCAAACTTTAGTAAAAGTGTCAGTTTCTAAGAACTTAATTATCTTCAAACGTTACACTAATTGCAAAAATGAATCGGTTTGAATTAGCCGAGCTTGCAGATATGCATCTCTTGTATGGGGAAGCGCGGGGTAATTCTTTGTTAGCACAACGGTTGTACAGGCAGCGGTTCCCAAATCGTGAATTGCCAAACCATAAGATTTTTATCAAAATTCATCAAAATCTACGGGAGACCGGCTCATTCGTGGTAAGTATTGCAGAAATGGCAACTTTCTGTGTTTTTTTTCTTGCGCGTTTCTGTTTTACAGCCAATCTAAGAGGCTTTGTTATCTTTGCAGCCTATTCGAGAATTTGCAAGGCAGTTTCCGATCAGAGATGCCGTTGAGGATAAAGTCATGGCACGCATTCAGAATGAGCCCAACACTAGCACTCGTCTGATTGCGTCCCAACTTGATTGCAGCAAAAATACTGTCCATCGAGTATTGAAAATCCACGATCTCTATCCATTTAATGTTTTTAATAAAAAGAATTTCTCGAAAACGGAGAGAGATACGAAAAAATATCAGGTGACAAAAAAGTTGTATTTTTAACTGAGCTTTCTGAAAAAAATATAAAATTTTTTAAAAAAGTCAGCAGCGTACATTTTTTGTCATTTTTATTCGTGACACTGTCCCCCGGGGCGCCACTGGAAGTCATAATTAACATTTAATTAGTGCTAACTGAGCGTCTTATTAAAGCTTACATCACTAGCAAATTTCAATAAAATCGATTAACGTGTCTTTGAAAAATTAATAAAAAAAAGTTTTTTGAAAATAACTTTGACACCCTGTATTTTGAAAACCATGCACTTCCGGACATCAGTCTCTTATCTCAAACTGCTTGTCTATGGTTCCTCAATATGCCCCAGAAGTTTTTTCCAATTGAGAGGGGACACCCTGTATATACACAACCATTGAAATGAATATACTGACTGGAAGGAGCACGAAATCCACGAAACAGCAGAAAAGTGTGACCACTTTGTGAGAGACGTGCAGACGCTGAAAGAGGGAATGCTATCTCATTCTATCTTACAGTGTTAAACTTGTCGTAAGTGATATTGTGAAGGTACTTTACAATTTATTTTTTCAAAAAGCTAGTAAATATGGTCGTTTATTGCTGTGCCTATGGATGTGAAAATAAACGAACTCCTAGAAAGAACATTAAATTCCATAAGTATATGATGATTATATTTTAGTGAATTGAAAATTCTATTTTGTGTGTGTATGGGACGCCATTGGACCTTCTTAATCCTGCTAAACAATAAAAATGGTGAGAAGGGGTGTTGAAAAGGCAGAGTATTGCGCAAACAGATTCTTGCACCAGCACACACGAAGTTTAATTTCCAACGCCACTACATACAACGCGAATATTTTTTTTATTCTAGAATGTAGTATAATTCAATCAATTTAAATATGTATACATTGATCGTTAAGACTCATCATGTGTTTGCGAATATCTTCGAAGTATCCTCAAGTTGATGAATATAAAGGTTGTCGAAAGCTCGACAACAGTTCTTCTTTGCACTTTGCCAATACCTTATGACTGCAACTTCATGGAGAATAACTTGCAAGTGCAAAATTTTAGTGCAACTAGTCCAGTCAAGAGACTACTCTTCCTCTAATATACTTATATAAATATGTATACATGGTATTATATAGAATAATGGTGGCTACCCCATCTTCTCAACATAGTCATTGAAATCTAACTGTGCTCATACTTGTTCAACATAAGAGCTTATTTCTTCGTACATAAAAATGTCCAATAACTCACTTTATTATTCTCGAGAGAATGCTACCAACAGAAACGAATTGAAACTCAATGCATTGCTGTCAAAAATAAAATTTGTTGAACAATTTTATCAAGTTGATAGCATTGTAGAAAAAGATGGAATTCCGTAAAACTGTTTTCTCTCTCCCTCTCTAATAGAGGATAATAAAGCTCAGTTTATTTTGGATTCAAATAAAAAATACTTGAAAGAAACTTACCATCAAATTTTTCACAGGATTCTCTCGTCCATGTAATTGGAATGCTATACAACTAACTTGATATATATCAGGTCTTTTGTTTGGATCAGGTTCTAACATGTATCCTTCAAAATATGAATATTTATTAAAAACTGAATTCACCTACATAGCTAACCTTACTTATTAACTTATGTAAATCTCTAGAAAAATGGGAATTATCTGGAATGTTGAAATTTCCACTTTGTATCGCTAAGGTGCTTTCACCAAATGGTAACGTGAAGAAGCATAACTTATACAGAAGACAACCAAGCGCCTGAAAAAAAAAGTTATTCTGAATTACATCAATTAATAATAAATCAATCATGGAATATAAAAAAATTCAGTATAATATTCCTGTATAAAGTATACAACAATTTTTCTTTATGATTCAGGGTTTGTAGTACTGACCTATATACTCCGATCAATATAGACATTTGAAATAACAAAAATTTTCGGAAAGCCAAATATTGCTGGAGAGCTGGGGTTCAACATCACGAATAAGGTTTAAAAATCCCAATCGATCCTATGTGTGCTTCAAAAGTTATTCGGGGTCAAAGATCAAAATTTGCGGTTTTTTGGATTTATTTCGAACAAGGTGAGTTTTATCGAAAAACACCCTTGAACCACAGTTGTTGATCTTAAAATTCTCTACAAAAATGGTCCCTATGATTTTTTTCCTAAGAGTTACCATTCGTGAGATATCGCGATTCTAAGAGTCACATTATACATAATATGCACACATTTCTACGCCACCTGTGAGGTAGTGTACTCGGCGCCATGGTGGAAGACGTTTTTCTTGCCGTGGTTTCCCCTGTAGACCTACTCCACTAACTAGATAGATAGATGTTTATTCAGCTCAATAGCTATTACACATAATTAACAATTTATCCAGATATTTTAAGAACATACACAATGTTATTAAATATTCAAATACATTTGCCCTTATCTAGTTTTGAATACTACATTTGGGGATTTTTTACCTATTGATGGTAAGTTATTATACACTTTCAAGCCCTCCATAAAGCGTGTTTTCTCCATGTCACTAGTGTTGAACCTTTGTATGTGGTAATGATCTGTAGATCTCAAATTATAATCCACCAACTCTGACGACTCTGCCATGACAATTTTAGGATAATTTGAGGGAACAATACCCGTCAAGTTCTAGATATTATTTATTATTAACATTATAAAAAAAGATTTGACTGACTGCGCTAAAGTATTAACAGAAATTGATTCCAGACCTCAAACAATAATTACGGAAAGAATTCGCTTTCTTCTAGCGGTTTGTGGAGCTCAAACAAAAATTACTTGCATTAATAAATACCGATACTGAACTTTTGTAAAAAAATACGCGAAACAAAAACAATACAACTATCATGTATTCCTCCAACATCGGCATCTGCTAACACTTGTATCGAGTATACTGCCAAGTTCAAACATGGCTAGGCAATCAACTGAACCCAGAAGACTGGGGTTGGAAATTGATAGATAATAATCTGGAACCAATTAAAACTTCACTCCCACCTGCTCCAGAAAAACTTTAGTTTTTGCAATCGCAAAAAAGGTTGTAGTGCCAAATGTGGCTGTAAAAAAGTCGGGTTACTGTGTTCTCCAGCTTGTACCAATTGCCAAGGTCGCAGTCTTGCTCAAATGTCCAGTTGAGTACAATAGAGGAAGATTCTTGTGATTTTAATGAAGAGACCAATGACTCAGCCAGCAAGAGGAAGAGGAAGAAATCGAAGAAGACATGACTGTTAAATTAGACTCTCAAGAGTATGAATCTGAATAAAATATCTAAAAAAATCAAAACAATAGTTAACCCAATAATGAATAGCAATATCAATAATCAATATCAATAATAAGGTAATATCTAGAACTTGACGGGTATTGTTTCCTCAAATTATCCTTAAATTATCATGACAGTTAGTGAAGTAGGCCAACAGGGGAAGTCGAAGGTAAAAAAAAACGCGCCGAGTATCATGTATAATGTCTCTCAGAATCGCGATATCTCACAAATGGTAACTCTTAGGGAAAAAATCATTAAGACCATGTTTGTAGATAATTTCAAGATCTACAACTTTGGTTCGAGGTTTCTATTTGATAAAATTTTGTTCTTTGACCCCGAATAACTTTTGAAGCACACATAGGATCCATGGGGATTTTTAAAACTTTATTCGTAATGGTAAATCCCAGTTCTCCACTAATATTTGGTTTTCCGGAAATTTTTGTTATTTGACCACTATTTTTATGTCTAAATTGACCGGATTAATAATAAGGATAATGAATTGTTATAGGCGCGGCAGCTCGATTGTTTGAGAGCAGATCGTTAGATCTCAGTTCAGTTTTGAAGGGACTTCATATTTTAGGCGTCACTCAGTTTTTGAAACAAAATAAACGAGAAAATTATGTGAAGGTATGAAAAACCAAAGTACTATGACCGACGTTTCAAAAACCAGTAATCAGGAACAATCATCAGTTATTTGAATGTACCTTTTTCAGTCACTATCATAATCTGAACATCAATTATTACAAGGACACATTCCCTTCATAAAGGCCTAAATTGTAGGTAAGCAGACCGTCAATGGACTCAGAAGGAATAATAGGAAATATTAAAAATGATCACAAGTCTTATAGAGTGAGTATGGTATTAATACTAAACACATGTACACTTGAACCTCCCCTTAACTTTTTCATCTATTCATTTTTTTTGTTTAAAAATTGATGTCATGTAATTTTTCTTGTGAATTTCATTCATGTTAACAGAAAAACAGTTGAAGATTTAAAAAAAAAGTTATGGGCACTGAATATATTTTTTATATGAAACACTCCACATAGTTGACAAACGTCACGTCTCGACATATGAATGAAAATATTTCCACCTCCGGTTTACCGTTTCCACCACATCTATTTCAATATCATTTAAATATAATAACTAATAATTACCGGGCTTTATTGGATACCCAAATAGATACCGACCGAGGACCTTCAGCCTATGTTTTAGTGATTATGTATTAGTTTACAAACATCATAAATTTCACGTACAAGATATGGAATTAATTAATTTTGTAGGAGTAGGTACAAATAAAAAAATCTTATTGTGAGGAAAGAAATTCTGGAAAAAATTTCTTCTGGCACTTGCGCTAAATTGATGAAGCATTCCAATAATATATATTTTACGGAAACTTCCGTCTTGGGTTTACTATTCTCTGTAAACACTGGGATTGTATAATTTGTTCACTGGATATTAGTTTTTTGAAACACTTCAAAGTTAGCTTTTTCAGTCTCTCAGAAATTGGTTGTACCCCGTTCAGCTGGTATAGAAGTTCGTCTGATGGATGGTAAAGGGTGCCGAATTTTGGTAATGGCTAACAGGCTCTCTCTTTCTGCTACCTCCAAATATCCAGTGGAGTATTTGAATGTCGAATATTCAGTACTAATCCAGTCAACTATTAACCGGTGTTATGCCAGAAAAAATTAAATCCTGTCAAAAACTGGAATTTCATGATTTATCACCAAATTAAGTTGATGAAAATTTTTGAAACAGAACACATTTTTTTATAATGGTACCATACTGGTACAGTGGTACCATACGTTAGTAGGTAATAATAATAAGCAGTTTATTCATAAAATGCTGTACTGAAATTTATGATGAATCAAATCGAAATTAAACCCCATGTACAAAAAACTGGAAGTGGAAAAAATCATTTTCATGTCAAAATGTGACATTTATAAAATATATAGGTCGTGGTTAATCCATCATAATCATATATTTGACTATCTGTATTGAATTCAAATATTTGACTAAATCTGTTGAATCGAAATCTGTTTCAAATTTCCGTATCACATGATCCTGTTACACCCGGTATATTGTATTCATTTCGTAATTGTTTGGTGATTTTGAAAAATATTTATCCTTCAGCACACGATATTTCAAAATTTAATGAGAGATTATTGAACACAACTCACCCAAATATCAGACTTTGTCGAAATTGTTTTTCCGCAATACATATCTACCATTTCAGGGGATCTGTAACTCAAGGTTGTATATCGCTTGATTTCCTCCTCTACTGCAGCAGCACCTTTTTCTGAAGGATTAAGTATCCTAGCGGTAGCTGATCCAAAGTCACACAAAACATAATTGCCATTTTCATCAACAAGAATATTTTCTACCTGAAATGTTTACAATTGGGAAGACATTGAATTAAGCCTGTAGGCATCAAGAACAATATGAATAAATTTAAGTGATGGATGCTACATGAATGGCAATCTCCTAGCATTAAAGATTTTGGCAACAGGCGTAGAATAGAGAGATTTATTTGATGGAAATATTTACAAAATGGTGGCACTTCCGAATACACCGGAAATTTACCAAAAATTCGTTATTTCAAATGGCATCATTTGAAAAAAATAACTACTCGCTGTTTTTGTGACTTAGAGATGTCATCATTAAAAAAGATATTCTGATGTTTTTTCATATTATCAGTAGCTCTGATTCCTTATCTAATTCACATAATATAAATATCTTGAAAACCATAAAATTTTAGGCAATCGGAACTCACAAAAAACATGCGTTGAAATTCACTATCATCATTTTGAAAATATTTTCATCGAATATTCCATTCCTTTTGCCAAAGTTTCGAAAAGAAAATCTCTTTCCGTTCTAGAGATACGTCTAATAGAGGCATAAAATCACTTTGTATTGTGATTGTTTCGATATAAATATAAAGATTATTTTACAGGTATTCTGAAAAGAAAATTGATAAACAATACTGCACTGATAACATATTCCAATGAAAAACATGATATCATGCGGCATAGTAAGAATATTGTTACAATGTATTTTTGGGTTAGTTTCTTATGGTCAAGCCCTAAATTTCCTGTAAATCTAGTTGAATTACGCTAATCACAAGACACCAATCAATTTTTATTTTAAATCTTGATTTCTAGAAATCGACTTCTCCATATCTGTGTTTGTCAGTGCGTTTCCCTTATCTATATATTCAGAATGTATGATAATTTCTTCGCTGTCTAAACCATTCGTCAATATTGACATTTCTAAAAAAAACGCGTAACCCAAGTACGTGAAAAATCATATGAATTTAATTAATTTTGATTAATGCAAAAAAATATTCCTCATGGGTAGGTACAATCTGACAATCTGAAAGTAAAATCGGAAATGATAACATAAATTCTTATGGTTTTTCAATGTTATGTCAAGCTATCTCACTTCTTACTTCAGAAATAAATAAGATTCATCATCACAGAACTTAAACACAGAGGAGAATGGAAGAAGGATTCGTTTTATGGCCCTGAAAACGTTCCTATAAGGGGAAATCAAATAAGCAGTGGGAGCGCATGCGCATTGACGATGTTATTTTTCGAAAAGTGGTTATGCAGTTGCATTTTATGTGCTTTTTCATTGTATCACCTTCATTTCGCCATAACTAAAGTATTTTTGGTATTATTGAAGTTATGTCTAATAGTTGTTTCATCAGGTCTTGTACCAGCATTTGTAATATTCCTGGAATTCATTATTTTAGGTGAGTTCAAGTATTTCAAGGTCAAATATCAGGCCCGCTCTAAACATATTTGAAGAATATAAGATTTTTTTTAACATTTCAGTTTTGGGTCCAGAAAAAAGCAATGGTTGGAGATTTTGGGAATGCCAGAAGTGAATATATTATGAGTCCCAGAAATAAGCTGTTCCAGGCATTTTGATAGACTTGTACATAATCATCCCTAAAATCCTAATAGTTCAAGTGCCCAAGTGCTGTGTCCAAATATATCTTGAGGATCAAAAGAGCACCAGAACATCCTCCATGAGATATCAAACCCCAAAAGAAAAAAATTGCTGAGTATGTAGCAACTATAACTAAGGAAACAAACTAACTAGGTAATTATAGTGTGAACTAATTCAACATGGAGTACTATTGTCAAGTAAAAGGAAAAGTATCAAGTATTTACTACTCATATGATATTCAAATCATGATACAAAAATATAAGAATTGAGTGAGAATAAGTAATTAGTATAGCTATATATTCTATAGTTGAGAGGTTCAACTCAAAAGCACTTTTATAAATATCCACATTTTACATCAAAAAATGATATACAGGGTCACTCACGGTCGATGGTACCTTAGACGTTTACGGAGAACGGGACGTAGGATTATTCTGAAAATTTGGTTTATTGGGTAATCAGTTTTTTTCTATCGATCTAAAATACTTTCAGCGTTGCGGCGTTGCCGCTTCTATCAAAAAGAAGCAACAACTTTGTTATTTCATTTCATTTCTCCTGAAAAGCTGATTTCGTCGATCTATCATACTTGGGGTATAGCGCGAAAGATTACAGAGATATAGGGTGTGAAAAATCGAGATTTTTCAACTTTAGGAATTTTTTGTGTCGAAACTAATCATTTCTGCTCAAAACGGCTTACATGTCCCTATCTTAAATTTTCATTTACTATCTACTGACATTTAATAGAAACAAATAGAGGGTGATGCAAAAATAAAAATTTTGAACTACCCGTATTTGTTTCAATTAAATATCAATCGATAGTAAATGGAAAGTTGAGATAGGGACATGTAAGCCGTTTTGAGCAAGATTGGATAGTTTGGGCACAAAAATTCCTAAATTTGAAAAATCTACACCCTATATCTCTGTAATCTTTCTCGCGATACCCCAAGTATGATAGATCGACGAAATCAGCTCTTCAGGAAGAATCTAAAAATGAAATAAAATACAGGGTGTTCCAGTTGAAATAACAAAGTTGTTGCTACTTTTTGATAGAAGCGGCAACGCCGCAACGCTGAAAGTATTTTAGATCGATAGAACAAAACTGATTACCCAATAAACCAAATTTTCAGAATAATCCTACGTCCCGTTCTCCGTAAACGTCTAAGGTACCATCGACCGTGAGTGACCCTGTATAATGATGTATTCATTACATGATTGATCTACTCCTGCTGGACTTTCGAAATCAGTCAAGCATGAGTGTATAAGAAACTAACTTCATTAATCCTGACCTTAGGGAAGTATTGGTTCATGATCCCTCTCTCCGGAATAGATAGTGAGTATCTCAATAATAACTACTAATATACATTCACATAATGCTTGTGTTTCATTACAGGCCATCATCAAGTTCCACAGACAGTGTTGGATTGAAACACCCCCAAAAAAAATTGGAGATGGATTGAAAAAATGTATTTATATTGGTACCATCCTGCAAATGATATATATGTGCTAAATTTATTTTGCATCCGTATGCTTTCAGCTGGACTATTCACCTTCAATAGTGAGATTTTAACTGGATGTGTTTTCATTCATAGGTTTGTTTTTTGGTCTGAGGTTTGCATTATATAGGCGCAATAGTGTTTCTGACATTGGGATACGAATCAATTTATACCTTATATGTGTGCCAAAATATGATCATTCTAAAAATAATTCAAAAAGTGACTGCTTGTTATCTCACAGATTTGCACCAGATTTTATCTTGGTTTTACAATGTTAATCATGTTTTTCATTCATGGTTGATGCTGTTGTTTTCTTATGATATCCTTTTGGTCAATGTTTTTTCACTTTTTTCTATACATATTCAGGAAATTTCTCATTCCATTAAATAACAACATGTGAATAAGCAAGTGAACACAAAGCTATGTACATCACTAATTTTCGGATTCTTTAGTGGGGTGGGCTACAAATAATCTGAAACCGTCCCAGTAAACGCGTTATGCGCATGCGTTCCCACTGCTTAATTTTCTCCTTGTAGGAACGCTGTCAACATAACGCTTATTCCGTTATCCTCTGTTTCAGTTCTGTGTTCATCATGCAAACAACATTTACACAGCAACAAGTAGAACTACTTGTTTGTGTGATGCATACGATCAAAATAGACGAGCAAAAACCTGGGAAAATCGCCCTTCTTATTCAATATCTACAGTCTTTCTTATATCTAGTTAGCAAAACTTTTCACTGTAGCGTTTGTTGAATCTTCGATTGGTGTTGATGATATTATTGATAGTAATTTGCGATACTCATTCCTCAACCGTTTTGGCCCGTTGGTAAACGAATAGTTCGTGTCTGGTATCTTTCCAAATATAAAATAATCTGAAGAGATGTACCTATTTTCAAAAACGAGGGATCCCTCAATGATACAGGAAACTACGAATTGATTTGTGTTCAAAATAAAAATTTTTGGATCTGCTTGTCGTGAACTGACAAATCATTTAGAAACTTTAAACTGCTTTCTGATAGTTCAATTTCCTCAATGATAAAGATAATGCACTGTATCTTTTCTATGATGACGAAAACATACTGTTACGAACACTGCTTCCACGAGACCGGAAGTCATTATCTCGGCGGCCTGACTGATCGTGATTTATTGCCTCGCGATCGCCGTCGAAGCAATTAGCAGATGACTCATACCCGTCGCAGTTCCTCCAGAAACAACGGTATTTATTAAGAACGAGAATGAACTTGTGCCTATATAAAAGGCACGGCGGCACGGACAGTCAGTTTTAGTTCGGAAAGAGTTCAGTTTAGAAAGAAAGCTAGTATTGTAAACTTAGAGATTTGTAAAGCGAATATCGTTGTAATACAACTAAGTATTTCTTTTGTTGTATTTTGAGTGTTTAGTGAAATAAATTGTTCAGTTTTGTACTGAGTGTTTTAAATTCACGAACCCAAGTGGAAATATCGTAACAATACTTTATGCGATATCTATCAATAAATATATCTCCTGACTATTAATTATTCTACTTACATATTCAGGGTATATCAATATAAACAACTGATAAAATTTTAGGAAGTTACACTCGATCAGGTCTAAGAAATAGTTTTTCTGTAGGTACTGAGACTTTACTGGTGCAGTTAGTTTTGCAGTATGGTCTAATGTTCTGATGATCATCACACATTGAAAAAGCTTCAATTGCCAAAAAACTATGAAACATTTTTTTCAGTTATAAAACAACTGCAAAGATATAAATAACTGCAAATTAACATAGGCTAGCTATGACAAAGATTCATCCAATCCAACTAGAACTGAAAATCAGTTGAATGACCTCTAATTGTCAAGGAGAAAGAATGTTCATTTCTGAAGCTGTAATGTCCACCTTATTCTGGAAAAAGAATACCCAATAAACATCTCTCGCATTGAAAAAAATACAATGATGAGCCTCGACATTATAACAATCACAATTACAACTGAAATACAAAACCATTATTTTACCACCTGATAAAAAATCATATGTAGGTACAGTGAAAAAATATTTTGCACCGAAAGTTTCATTTTTATTTCAACAGGAATTCATCATGCCTATATACTTTTTAACGGTCTTTGATTCACGGGAATAATTATGTTTATTTCTAGGTATATTTCAATATGATGACATAAAAAGATACTTATAAACAAAATTCAATATTGATGATAGTAATGCAAAGCAATGAACTGAAGAGTATCAATTAATGAAAAAAATACATTTCACGTCTTATACAATCCATAATACAAACACAGTTTGAATGTCTGGTAGACAATGAGTAAACAACAACTTACCTGACTAATACCACACAGAACATTGAATCATAACCAGTTTACATGCATTCTGCATTCACTGTGCAAATCGTTGCAGGGGACTGTGAGTAGATATAATTCAATGTTATGCGTTATCCAGAAAAGTAGTTATTTAAACTGTGTTTATATAATGAATTGTCTAAGACGTGAAATGTTTTTAATTTTGATTTATTTGATGATAGTAATGACCTGTTTTTCATACTTATTGTACTTTGAGCTATCTATCGTATACATATTGAAAAACTTACTTTCAAGTCACGATGAATTATAGGGGTCTTGCAATGATGTAACCTTGACACTGCTTCACAAATATCACAGAATATCGTCAACACTTCATTTTCTGAAAAGTTTGCTTTTCCTCTGGACTTCATCAAGCTCAGAACATTTTCTTGACAGTAGGGCATCAATAACAATACCTCATAGACTCCTCCTCCGGTAGATGTTATGCTCGAGTCCACATAGCCAATAATATTCTTGTGCCCATTCAAACTACTCTGTGATGAAAATAAAGGGTCTTATATAGGGTATACATTGTTCAACCAGAAGCATAGAGTTAGTTCTTAATTATCTGGGAGATACAAATATATTTTCAGAGATTTAAATATAGATTATGACCCACCCTAAAGATATACAAAAGTGGTCTGATTTAACTTTGAGCTAATAGAAAGTTTCATGCTCAGGTTGAAAAAGGTAGTAATATGGAAGCATAATATATATGGGTGTCCCAAAACTATGGTGCCAAATTGAAACGAAGAGTCCCCTCGAAAAATATATAGGACATTCCTATTACATTTTTTTTTTCAAATGTCGCTCATTGCAAAGATTTAGGGTGTTGAACATAAAAAATAATAAAAGCATTCATCATTATTTTTTTACATTTGTATATATACTCACGATCGATGGTAGGTTGAGTTATTCACTTTAGGAATAGGAATGATGGTGCTTATTTTGAACTGATCGGGGAAGGTACCTTTTTCTAGAGAAGTATTTACAAGATTTAGCAATACATGTCCAAAACAATCAAAAGTTTCTTTCAAGAATTTACAGTTTAAAATTTCATGTTCACTTTTTTTGTTATCTAGTTGGAATATTATTTTACGGAGGTGACCCATACTTAGCAGTGAGAAATTACTAAATGACTGAGTTATTTGGGGATAGTTTTGGCTTGACCATGTTCCATCATAGTCAATACTGTTTGCGATCTGATGAATGCTAGCTACAAAATAATGGTTGAAGTTATTAGCAATCTCTGAGCTATCAGTATAATATTTAGGTTGAATACCATTATTGAATAATATTTTGTTATAACAAAGTTCGCTTTTTGGACTTGTCAGTGGTTTCAAGTTCTTCCACATTTGTTTAGAGTTTGTTCTATTTGAATCTATTTTTTGTTCATAGTAATTTATTTTTTTGCATCTAAGAAGGTTAACATACTGGTTTCTCAAATTTTTGAAGTTTTCCCACATTTGATCTTTACGATGAATACTGCTATTTTTGAAAATTTTATAAGCACAATCCCTTTCTTTTGCTTTGTTCCTTAGCTCATTATCGTAGTATGGAAGCTGATTTTCCTTTATTAAAACTGAATGTTCAGGAGCAAGTTCGTTAACAATATTCGAAGTTTTTGTAGCAATGTCATTTAGGATGATATTCACGTCGATTGAATTTAAAAGCCAGTCATGGGAGAGCAATGCCCTATTGATGTTCTTGTAAGTTTCATCTGTATATTTTCTTGTTTTTATTATTTTCATATTATTTTTAGATCTGGAGTTGAAGCAACTCACTGTAATAACAGTTGTTACCAGGTAAACGTAACAGCTGACATATGACAGGATAATGCTAATAAAATAAATAACATGTAAATATCGAGTGTATTCACGACGTCGGTCGTATGTAAAATTATTCGATTGATTTCTCATGAACAAATCACATTCTCTCGAGAGGTCTCGAGAGTTATTATATGAGACTTGCATTTACATCAAACGCAAATCAAATGACACGGTACAATAATGTAGATCCAAAGCACTAAGCGTATAGCACCGTCGAGCTCATACTCACGGCAGAATGTTTTTGGTACTTTAAAGCATCTGGCGGAAGTAAAGGCCCACGGGAAGTGTCTGGCAGTAGTCATTATCATTTTGTAATAGTATTTTATGGCATATGTATAATAATCAGCAAACAGAAAATAACATAGGTTGATCCTATTTTCACCTGGTATCTACAAATCGGCCCACTGACCAACTTAGCAGGTATGCCGGAATTCAATGTTACACTACTCGAGGCCCCACATTTTGTCTCACAGAAAATAACCAATGTCTGGCGGCCCTGGGCTTTTACTCTATTACTGCAAGCACATAACATCCAACGGAATTCATCAACTAGACCTATCTCTCTGATTCCTTCAAAAAAATTATTCAGAAGTGAAGATTAGATTATCAAGCTAGAACAGTATTCACAATTTCTGTTATGGAAACAGTATGTCAAATTAAAAAACATATTCACAAATTTGGTACTACCTACACACATTCCGCGACCCGTCAAGCTGGCAACATTGAACTCGATCCCATCACTGATACTAATTAATGTGTTTTTAGAGTTTTGACTATCTTAAAATAGTTGTGGACTGTAATAATTGCACTGGTTAATTTTGAACAAGATGTATATTGAGCAGAACGATTGATAGGCAATACAAATAAATGAATACGCCTGTGCTTGCTTCGTTTCTACTCAACACTGCCAGTGTCCTCGCACTCCTCGGCCCGCGGTCCCTTCTTCTCGGTCTTCCCGCGGTCTCAATCAGTCAGACGGCTTGCGGGCGGGGTGGGTGAAGAGGCACACAGGGCAGAACTCGAGAGTTGATCCAACATGGCCCCACGTTGAAGAGCAGTTTTCAAGAACAATTCTTCCCGGTCAGAGCTAACAGCACTAACAGTCTTTGTCACTTCGCTTGTGAACTCTTCATCTTCTAGTGGTAGAGGACAAATTTTTGATATTGCCCGACGTAGTTCCACATTTGCTGTCTTGATAGTGGCCACTCTTGCAATACCATCGCGGCCAGGATGTAGTGAAATGATTCGTCCTAAAGGCCACTTGAGTGGAGGGGTGTTTTCATCACGAATGAGGACCAATGCACCGCACTGTAACTTAATGGAGGAAGTCTTCCACTTTTGACGAGTTTGCAATTCGTTGAGGTAATCTCGTTGCCAACTCTTCCAAAATTGTTGCTGGAGATGGTGGAGATGTTGGTGCCTGGATAGGCGATTTATTTTTATATCTCCTAAATCTGGATCGGGTAAAGATATTGCTTGCCTTCCAATCAGAAAATGTGATGGAGTGAGCGCTTCTAGGTCAGAGGGATCGTTGGATAGGGGAAATAGAGGTCGTGAATTAAGAAATGAGTTTGCAAGTACGCGTTTCAAATGAAATTTTGTTGATTTTACGCCCGATTCCCATAATCCGCCAAAATTTGGTGAGTAGGGTGGAATGAAATGCCACGCTACACCTTCATTGTTTATCTTATCTGATATATCAGTGGCTGCTGATTGAAGAAATTCAGCAAGTGTAGTCAATTCAGAGTCAGCTCCGACGAAATTGGTACCGTTATCGGAGTACATTCGGCTAGTTTTTCCACGTCGGTTAACAAATCTTCGAAAGGCTGCCATAAATGATTATGTGGTCAAATCCGAAACCAGCTCCGGGTGGATGGCTTTAGTTGTGAAGCATATGAAAAGACAAATATAGCATTTAGTAGTTTTGCAACCACGTCCCTTTCAATCGCGGAGCTGAACAGGGCCAGCGTAGTCGACGCCTGTCACGAAGAATGGTGGTTGTGGAGTAACACGTGAGGATGGTAAGGAACCCATTATGGCATTTCCATAAGTAGGTTTCACGCGAAAACATTTTATGCATTTGTGACATATTTCTTTTGATAAGATTACATGGTGTTTCTTGGAATAAGAAAAATTAGAATTTTGCAACCTACCACCTACTCTTAGTATAGCATATTCATCAAGAAATGGCTGGAGGCTCAAAATCTTGCATTTGTTATCAAGACAGGAAAAATATAAAAATTTAGTTGCATTGCATACATGGACTTCCATTAGAAACAATATAACTTTTATATTATAATTTTTGGGACATCCTGTATACTAAATACATGGACTTCCATAAGAAACAATATAACTTTTATATTATAATTTTTGGGATATCCTGTATATTTCAAAATTCTTTCATAATGTAGCCAAAGAATATTTTAGCATAAATATTCTTTTATTTAGCCTTCATCAATATATGATCTACTGAAATGAGAAAAACTAAAAGTTTTGCAGTTTCGCTTTAAATCTCTGTCGCGCTAGTCGTGAACCACCCTGTATGCAAAATTGAATCATTTGTTCAATAGATATGAAAGTGAAATATTCAGTGATACCACTCTAAAGCTAGGTCTGTAGTTTATCTTGAACTCAGAAATCCCCTCGGAAATCCCGAATGAAGTTTTGTGTGATGGTACCAAAATATTCCGAGTATTATCTATGTTTAGTTTAAAAATTTCATCGTTATTTGTGCAAATTAACATATTTCTTCCGTAGGAATTCTGAGGAAATCCTGGGAATTCTGGGGAATGCCAGGGAAATTCCGGTTTTTTAGGAATTCCAGTGTACACATTTTCCCCTAGAGGTCAAACCCTCGACTTTCTCCTAATGTAAACTTCTTTTAGGCCCGCGAATTTGGGACACCCTGTACTACACATTATGTTTTGAGTCATATTTGACCATCCTCAAGAACATTTTCAAAGTATGGACCTGTTTCCAAAAGTATTTTATATGTTGATTAAACTTTTGTGAATTATCGAGAATATGAGCCACACAAGCATTTTTACATTTTCTGATTGCAGGTAAGTACCTTCTGTTCAAAAGTAAGAGAAACAAATCTCGAGGATGCTTTGAACATGACTTGAAACAAAATCAAAAAATAATGTGTATTCATGAAATCTTTGTTTATCACACTCCTATGAGTTCAAAAAGTTTTTAGTGGGACATAGGTATTTTGGCGTCCTGAACACAAAATGCGGCGGTGAGGTAAGGCCCCATTTTGTCTCGAAAATGAACCATTTGTCATCTCAAATTTCTGCTATCATAACACCACAATGTTCACCCATTATTTTAACCAAAACACTACACATGCCTATGTTCACTTGTTTCCAATACTTTTCAGCCAAAAAAAATATTATTCTTTTCTGCCAAACATTAACAAAATTTCATCATTGAATTTCTAGTAATTTTTATTCATGTTAGCAAACGTGATTGTTTGGATCATGGGCTCATCTGAAGGGCTCAGCTATCATAGTTTTCTAATTCAAAAATCAAATGAAATTGTTACAATTTTTGTGGTTACTTTTTCCATTCAATTTCAGATCAAAATTAAGAAAAGCATAGGAATGAAAATTAATACAAGCAGAGTATGTTTCCACCAAATTTTTTTTAAACTCATAGGAGTGCAATAAATGAAAATTCACCTCAATCATCCTGGGTTAACTTTTATTGAGTTTGTTTGATGACACTAGAGTATTTTTGGACATGCATTATCTGCAAATAATGTGGATTAACACTAAAAATAGCTGTAGCTTACAATCCAGATATATTGATCAAAGCTAGCATCTGAAATGTGTTCACTGAAGTATCAAAACAAATATATTTTTACATCCAACATATAATTTTACCTGCTTTTATTACTAACGCCTACTTACTGCTATCTGAATTTCACGTTTAGCCACATTGAGATCTTGTTCATTATTGACATACATTCTCTTGAGGGCATATCTGCAACCATTGCTAGATTTAACGGAATACACAATTGCAAATCCACCTGTTGAAAAATGAAACTCATGAGACTGATAAAAACACAATTGCACGATAAATAATTCAAGTAAATACTTAAAAATACAACTAATTCTGAATTCAGTAAAAATAAAAACAATTTTCAATAATGTCCTCCCCTTAGTAGTCAATTTTACCTTCTGCCAGTATATCCTCAACAATAACAGTTTGCCTTCCAATTGTGAATGATTTTCCTATATAATTATTTCCTTCCCGAGAGGTATTGTCGATTTTGGTCTCAATTTTAGAAAACAACTTTTTCATGGTTGTCACTGTTTTCACATCACATTTGTTAGAATTTTATGGAAAGATCTCTGGTTATGATTTCATAATAATCACACTCATTACAGTAAGCGAATGATTCCAAGATTTTTCATTTGAAATAGTACCAATTATTATAGATATATAATAAATTATATTATATATGTAATAATGCACTAGAAAAGTAGATAACTTTGACTGACTAATGGCAGTATTGATTGATTGACATAACATAATAACCACAAAGTGACAGATGTCTTCGTTAAAGGTTAGTTGGGACAAATGGTGAAACAGTTCTTCAAGTGTTTATGCGAAAATCATTCTTTTAGACCGTTTGAAGAGGCAGTCATATTTCTACGACTTGAATTAAGATGGCAGTAAGATCGATTCTCAAGGAAGATTTCTGTTGCTTATATATTTCTGTGGTTCTAATCTGCTGACAGGCATTTTAAAAGTCCGTGTCTCACGGTCAACGGGTCAACTGTGGTCAAAACTATTTGATCAAATTTGTTTGACGTGACGTCATTTCTGTCTATTTGATTGAAATCATGTTCAGCCAGTGTTGTTCCTGGCTGCACAATTGTGCACTTTGACGCCCTTTTTCAACTAAGTGCGCACTGCGGCACCACTTTCCTTATTTCCTTCAAAAAGTGCACCTTTTCATTTTCATTGAAATTTGCTACAATGGTTTCCAAATATTGATTAAAATCTGTTGAATGCAATGATCTATAAATAATATTGGTTGAATGTCATTGATGAGAACTGAGAAGTGGAAGAAATTCAAATAATTTTGATTGTCGGATGTCAGCTTGATGTCAATGACCATTGGCACTTGACAGTTTATGAGTTTATCTCTATTCTTCAAGACTCCAAAGTCCAAGGATTCTACCAAATTCTACATTGATCTTGTTTATATGAGATAGTAAGGAGGCACTAGAATAGCATAATAAAATGTGAAATTTTACCCGAAATTTTTTACAAATCATAAATTCTGAAAAAATATGCTCTTGAAATACATGTTCAAAGAATCAGTATATATTTTTAGCAAATCATACCTTAATCATAGGTACCTATTTCTATGATTGACAAAATAAATTAATAAAATAATATCCTTCCTCAAGCAGTTTGTCATCTGTCATTACTGGTCATTACTGTAAATTTCCCTGCGCATGCGTGGAAAGTTCATGAAATAGTACTATAAATCTATTACAAAAAATGTGCACTATTGGCATCTGAAGTGCACTTTTCAACTGAGAAATAACGCACGAAAAAAAAACGATCCTGGAACAACACTAATCACACGATTTGAAGAAGTTTGTTCAAACAGTTCAAAAATTGATTGACCGTAAAGGAAGAGAAATCTACATTCAAGCACTTCAGTGCATTCAATGTGGAATCTCACTTTCTCAACAATATATATGAATGGAAATAATACACGAAAATCTGTAAACATTTATTTCATGGTAATCATGGTAAGTTGCGCGTCCCTTCAGAGTTAGTGAAGAAGAAACGAAACTACCTCAGTTATTCCCTATTGAACTCCTGATTCTATGAAATATATTAGTACTTATCATCAATTGAAAGGATGACGAGTGATTCAGAACACCTACCAGTTATTTGGCCGTGAGATTGACTAGCAATAGCAATATCATTCGATGCATCTGATATCTTATCACTCTTGTGGTAATCTTTTTGTCTGATATTATACAAGTTATTTATTGCTGCCATGGAGATCTGTCATGAACGTTACTTGCTCCTCGGTCCAATTTCAAGCAGTAGACATTTCCAACAGTCCAAAACTCAAATCTATTATATTGTTCTGACGTTTCGATTTTCGGTGTCATCAAAGAACTTTAACCTTAGTTTTTCATCAAACTGGTAAAATATTTAGAACATGTTCAGTCCGTGTCTCACGGTCAACGTGACGTCATTTCTGTCTATTTGATTCAAATATTTAAAATGTGCAGAAATCCTGTTCACACGATTTAAAGAAGTTTGTTCAAACAGTTCAAAAATTGATTGATCATAACGGAAGAGAAATCTACATTTAAGATGGAATCTCGCTTTTTCAACAATATGTATGAATAGAAATAATACACAAAAATCTCTAAACGTTTATTTCATGGTAAGTTGTGCGTCCTTCAGGGCCGGTTTATCAATGCAGGGTTAGGTTAATATAACCCAAGGTTAACAGCTAACTCTGGGATCTTCGAGGTGGGGTTAACTGCTGTCAAAATCAAACGAGGATTTAGCTCCAGGATAAAGTTAACCCTGGGTCAGCTAACCCCGCGGGATAACCCTACATATTGATAAACCGGCCCTCAGAGATTTGTGAAGAAGAAACGATACTACCACAGTTCCCTATTGAACTGTGTTTGCAAAACATTGAACAATGCCTTATAACTTCTGATTCTATGGAATATATATGAAGGTACTTATTATCAATTAAAAGGATGACGAGTGATTCAGAACACCTACCAGTTATTTGGCCGTGAGAATTACTAGCAATATTATTCAATGCATCTGACATCTTATCTCTCTTATGGTAATCTTTATGTCTGATGTTATTTGCTCCCAAGGATATTAAACTGTAAAGGATTGCTCGATCGACCAAGTTTTTCTTCCGGATGTATGACGTCACTGACTCCGCTCGTAATTTCATTGGCTGTTGACTATCCATCTTTGTCATTGATTTTAGTTTCAGTTTCTCACTTTATTTTTGTTATTCCACAGGAGGTTATTTTTTAAATACACGAAAGAATAATAATTGATGAGTTTTTAAGTCAGTATGAGAACATGAAATATCTGGACAATCAATTTATAGCCATTATTAGTTCCATTCGCAAAATTATAGGAATAGGAATTGGATGAAAACATGTTTTTTCATTCTTTGAAGACTGTTGTGGCACTGGTTTACCTTTTTGGTTTGTGGCCGAATAATTATTGAAGTGAATTATATTCTACAGCACCTAGTCACAGAAATCATTTACACAGTGAATTTTGGAACCAAAGGGTATATAAAATGCATGTTGCTGCCTAGAATCAAAATTCAATTGAAAATCTGCTAGATTCATATATTTCATACCAGGTAAGCTCTGAAAATAGTGGTGAAATGAGGGTTTATTATTAATAATATCCATTGGTTTTTTTAGGGTACTATCAAAGATTACATAGACAGAATATAGAATATATTTCTGGATATTGTCCAGTGCAAGTAGATATATGGAAGCAATTATATGAAATTGAAAATGTCCTCGGAAGTTTGTAGTGCATGTACATTTTACATTTCAAGTATACATGTATTATTATCCATTATGAACTGTATAGATCAATAATAAATCATTCCCTATTGAGGTAGGCATATCATTTTGCAATCAGTAGCAGTTTTTATTTCATGATATACAATATTGTTTAATCAATCACACAGTATACTTACATACTATACCATTTTCAACCAACAAATTATGTTATCTTTCACCTATATTATTTCTGAGTGCATCCAGAAACAGTGATCTACCTATAATGCCTCAAAAATAAAAGACTACCTATTTAGATCAAAGGATGATGTCCATTCAAGTTCAGGGCACTGAGATATACCTATCATAATATGAACAGTAGGTATATGGAACAAATAAAACATTTTGATTTTATAAAATATATGAGTTCCACAGTATAAAATACACCAACAATTTTGATTTTTGTATTATATCTACCTGGGTTGATTGTTTGACATTTTTCACAATTCATTATTTTTATTGAATTGCTTTCTTCAATTTAGTGAGTTCAGTCATCACTTATTATGATGAGATGAAGATGTGATAATTTCAGGATCAGAAAAGAATATGCATTTTCTGAAATGGAGCAACATGTTCAGAGACATTTTGGGATATGGATGATGTTCTCAATATTTTCTGTCACACCTTACTCAGTGGAACATTTGTGTTCCAATCATCTCTTCACTAGTGAATCTACAATACAAAGACAACAATAACAAAATATTACTCCTCAAGAGCATGTATTATAATAATATACCTTCAGGGTTCATTTATAGTAGGTCCTGTCATGTTATTCCTGCTCATAATCTTGATCACATAAAATAGAACAAATCTACTGGAATCACTTGGATTACACAAAGGAAGTCTTCCACTTCTAATTGTTGTGGGTTTTGGAAAAACACATGGTAATTATTTGTTGTTTTGGGTTTTCTTAAATCATCTACACCCTCAGGCCTGTGCTCATGCCGTGCTCATGCCCTCAGTTACAGCACACAAAACAACTAATTCACCTATAAAAGTAAGATTTTATATATTCAGCATTTTGTATTGCATGTACTTACTTCATTCACTTATATAAAGTACCATTTTATTTTAAATTTACTAAATTCATTCCAATTTTGAAATTTCGCAAAAAGATTCAATGGCGACATAATAACTTCCGATGGTCGTCCTCTCGACCAATGAACAACAAGGTCGAATCAGTGACGTCATTCAACGTGTTTACATTGCCAGCATAGGGATTGAGCAATCCTTTACAGTTTAATATCCTTGATTTGCTCCAACTATGAGTTCAGTGCTTGCTCCTCGGTCCAATTTCAAGCAACAGACATTTCCAACAATCCAAAACTCAAGTCAGAGATTGATAGACAAGACAATGGCTTCAAACAAGAAATATTGGTAGAGGAGTCCCAAGGATATTGTAACGCTTTCTGTTCGGGAAAACGTTATTTTGGCGCTTTAGCTCGGGTGCTATATTTACTACAGTGACTCTATACAAGACAGTGGCGACAATAGGCCTATAAGCTCCGCCCACCCGCCATTAAGAGGCAAATTTTCTGTTTGTTTACATTGGTTTATATGGTGTTTACTAAGTAAATCTTCTTGTGCAGTTATATTTCCCAAAAATTTCGCAGTTTGACCTATACAATACACGTATGATATCAATAGGCAGTGATTTATCCAAAAATTTGACTGGTATGTACCTTTATATCCATTAATTCCTCTATTGAAATAACCATAACATTCTGTTTGTGCATATTACTACTATGTTTAATTCTGCATATTTCGTTTCAGTTTCAATAGAAAATGCCTGGGTGTGCAGCTAAAGGCTGTTTCAATTCAGCAAAGAAAAGTTTTTTGATGAAAAAATTCCTAAATGACCCAAAACGCAGGAAAGAATGGCAATCAAAACAATACAAGTGGATCCCTACATATTCATCAAGATTTGCAGTGGTTTAGATGAAGCAATGGATCTCATTAGGATTCGATCATGTGGAAAAAAATATGTGATGAAGACATCTTATGAAACATAGATTTATAATAATTTCAATGTTTTGAGGAGACAATATCATAATAATATTGCCTGAAATACTCTCCATATTGATAAAAAAATACATTACATGTTCCCTACAGAAAAATGATGTTTTCTGTCTCTAACATTTCAAAACTGACAATTTGGTATACCATTTCAATAGGATTTTCATTTCCTAAGGAGCTAATAAAATCTTCACAGGTCTTAGATGGTTTTTCAATGCTTGAAATTATATACCTACCCTACAATATTAAGAAGTGAATTCATTTCAATATAATTCAAATAAAACAGGGTTAATATATAGTTTCTGGAAACTTGCAGGTTCATGAAAAAGTAGTAGTGGTTCTTTTTGCTCTTTATTCAATATGGGGTTTGCAAACGAAAATAAAGTTATTGGTACAACATCAGCTCTCAGTCTGCAGCTTTCATCTTCTCTAGTTCTCTCCTATATTTCAGGTTCAAAATTTGCCTAAAAAAACAATGATCTATGTATTTCAGTATATATCAAAGTATGTGAGTCTGGATGATTTCAACAGAATGACTAGTAACTTTACCTTGCAGAGATTTGATGAATATGTAGGGATCCACTTGTCATGTTTTGTTTTGATTGCCCATTATTTCCTGCGTTTTGGGTCTTTTAGGAATTTTTTCATCAGAAAACTTTTCTTTGCCGAATTGAAACAGCCTACAGCTGCACACCCAGGCATTTTGTATTGAAACTGAAACGAAATATGCAAAACTAAACATAGTAATATGCACAAACAGAATGTTAGGTTATTTCAATAGAGGAATTTACGGATATATAGGTACATACCAGTCAAATTTTTTGCTAAATCACTGCCTATTGATATTATACGTGTATTGTAGTGATCAAACTGCGAAATTTTTGGGAAATATAACTGCACAAGAAGAAATAGTCACTAAACGCCATATAAACCAATGTAAACAAACAGAAAATTTGCCTCTTAATGGCGTCACCAATCAAAACGCTGACGCCTATTGTCGCCACTGTCTTGTATAGAGTCACTGTAATATTTACTACAGATATTTACAGATCTCGGGCGCCACCTATATATTATAGTGGTAGGTCCACTCGCTCCGGGGGTTTAATGCAGGGATCTTTGGATGTTAACCATAGACCTTACTGCATCTCTGCTGCTTACGCTTGATCCGGTATCCAGGTTACTTGTTTTGTAGGTCCGGGGGGGTTGAAAGTACTAGGCCAATGATTGGTCGTTTTCATTTTTGTCCATACATGTGTTGTACCACGTGATCATGTAGTACCTACTTTCTTGCAGACCCCTCTTGACCTAAAAATTACTACATGATGCCGGATCTAGCGTAAGCAGTAAGATCTATGGCTGTAGGTTTGACGCAAGGTGTGACGCAGGTGTGAGTGCTGTGACACTTTCAACTTCTGAGTTCTGAGTATACAGTATACTTGAGTATACTGTCATTACTGTCATAACAGGCAAGTGGCAACAGCAACAGCCAAGCCAACAATGCTAACAATGTGTTAATACTGCTAATAATAAGCAGAGGATTTTGGTTAGAAATTAAAATTTGTTTCTGTTTATACGGTTTCTTTCATTTTTAAGGTGTCCTAAGTAAAGATAAATTTTGTCAATGTTCAAGAAGAGAAGACTGACATTGTTCAAATATCAAAATGTCCTTTGAAGATGATAACATTGAATTGAGGGATTTGGTTGCTCAGACACTGGAAGCTAATGGAGTACTTTCCAAAATAAAAGTGTGATGAATTCTCACTATAATTGCTCATGATGATTACCTATTGAAATATTTTCAGGCTCAGCTGCGTGCCAGTGTTTTTCTAGCTTTGGATGAAGATGATAAGGTAAGATAAAATAGCACCTTCCTGAGCAGATTCTATAGGTCTCTTAACAGGAAATACAAGAATATAAGCGAATTGAAAGATGAATAGAATGTCTACATCAGACATGTAGTGGACAAAGATTCAAGGACTCTTCAAATTTTGAAAAGACTTCCATAAATGTTCATTTACTTTTGAATTCCTCTTACAATTTGGTTTTTAATTAATAAGCAGCTAAAATCAATATACAGCTAGGGTAAAACTTCGTTTGTCGCACTCCTATGAGTTCGGAAAAAATTTTTGGTGGAACTTATGTATTTTGACCTCCTGATCACGAATCTGAAGTCAAAACGCGGCGGTTTCAAGTATTTTCGGAGATACGGCCCCATTTTGTCTCAAAAATGCACCATTTGACATGTCAAATTTCTACTATTAGGAAAACACAAAATTCACCCTTCTTTGAACCAAAACACTATACATGCATATATTTACTTGTTTCCAAACCTTCTCAGCAGAAAAAACTATTATTTTCCAAAAACATCACCCTTCTTTGAAATGTAAACAAAACAACCTTTTTACACTGATTTTCTGGTAATTTGTATTTATGATGTTGGCAACGTGATTGTTTGGCTCATGGTAAGACGTTGCCAACATCTCAAATGAAAATAACCAGAAAATCAGTGAAACAGTTTTTTATGCAAAAAAGTGTTGGAAACAAGTGAATGTGAGCATGTGTGATGTTTTGGCTCAAAGAAGGATTAATTTTTTGTGTTTTTAATATCAGAAAATGGACATTTGAAATGGTGCATTTTTGAGACAAAATGGGGCCGTATCTCCGAAAATACTTGAGACCGCCGCGTTTTGACTTCAGATTCGTGATCAGGAGGTCAAAATACGTAAGTTCCACCAAACATTTTTTCCGAACTCATAGGAGTGCGATAAACGAAGTTTTACCACAGCTAGGATTTAGATATACAAATGTGTTCCAATTGAGACACTTGATCAGAAACACCATTTTTCATGAGAAATCAGATGCTGAAAGCCACACATCCATGAGTATCTTGAACCATTTGAAATATAAAGGGTAGTCGGTAATTGTGCACTTATCATGCGATGAATATTGTGATGAAAATTCTTTTTGGTACTCACCTACATATTTTGACCTCAAAAACATGATTTTTACAATAATATCAGTGTTTTTGACTGCCAACATAGTTGCGAAGCAACCCTCGAAGTATCATTGAGACTTGTATGAGTAAGGAAGATGGGGACCCTAGCTTTTTAAGTGTCATCTGAAGCACTGAAACCATATAAACTTTAATCCCTTTATTAAAAAATACACAAAAATAAATTTATTGGAAATCACATCCAATTTGAAAAATAGCAAGATAAAAATAATGGGAGAGAGTACTTGAATGCAATGATCTGAGCACATCATATGTTATCTTCATATACCTCTATATATTTTTTAACTACACCAAAAAAGTTATAAACCTATGAGGCCTATTACCAACAAGAACAATACTTAACTGAAACCATGGATGACCCAGGGTCTTCTCAATTAAATAGTATATAGGGATCATCTAAAATTAAAAATTAAACAAGTTTTACTGAGACGAATTACGAAATAATTATAAAAACTACAGAAACCTTCTAAACAATCTAGTGGAAACAACCAAAAATGAATTACCTACTATTCTACTAAAATCATAGATGCACAAAATAATAAAAAAAAGATTTGGCAGAGTATCAATGAAATAAAAAAAAATCTAACACGGCCAAAATCACAGATATAATGGATCACAACAATCAAGTACTCAAATCATATGAAGAAGGAGGTCACCTTGGGTCACTACAACGACTTTTTCACGAATGTAGGTGAGAAAAATGGCCAGCTGTATAGAAAAACCACAGCTTTCAATTTTAGAAAAAAAACTTGTTTCTCCACCCCATAACTAGAAAAGAGATCGTGGAGATCATTTCATAACTCAAAAACAATACTGCGCTAGGCCCAGATGAGATATCCATATATCTGCTGAAAAAACACCAATACCTCATTGATCTTCTGAGTCTATGCCACATTCTCAATTATATATTATTGACTGTAAAGATTCCATCAAAAGATTATAGATCTATAATGCTTACACTAGATCCTGCATCCAGTAGTAATTTTTTGGTCTAAGGGGTCTGCAAGAAAGTAGGTACTATGGTCACGTGGGGCAACACATTTGTATGGTCAATATATAAATCGACCAATCAATGGCTTACTACTTTCAAACCCCCCGGACCTACAGAACAAATAACCGGATCTAGCGTAAGCATATAAGATCGCACCCCAAAATTACCGACCTATCTCTCTTCTACCAATCATATCAAAAATATTTGAAAAATGTATAACGATAAGAATAACAAAATTTTTTGAAGAAAACGATTATTTCACTAAATATCAGTTTGGATTTAGAAAAAAACAAAAATACAGTATTAGGGATATTGGATCTGGTTTCGTATATATATGAAGCTTTTAATAATCTAGAATATACAAGTGCCTTGTTCTGTGATCTGAGCAAGGCGTTTGACTGTGTATCACATGACATTTTATTACGTAAATTACAGAGTTACCATTTCACGCCAGATAGTATTGATTTCCTAAAGTCTTATTTGACAAGCAGAAAACAATCGGTGAAGGTGGATGGAGTTACAGTGACTCTATACAAGACAGTGGCGACAATAGGCCTATAAGCTCCGCCCACCCGCCATTAAGAGGCAAATTTTCTGTTTGTTTACATTGGTTTATATGGTGTTTACTGACTAAATCTTCTTGTGCAGTTATATTTCCCAAAAATTTCGCAGTTTGACCTCTACAATACACGTATGATATCAATAGGCAGTGATTTATCCAAAAATTTGACTGGTATGTACCTTTATATCTATTAATTCCTCTATTGAAATAACCATAACATTCTGTTTGTGCATATTACTACTATGTTTAATTCTGCATATTTCATTTCAGTTTCAATACAAAATGCCTGGGTGTGCAGCTGTAGGCTGTTTCAATTCGGCAAAGAAAGGTTTTCTGATGAAAAAATTCCTAAATGACCCAAAACACAGGAAAGAATGGCAATCAAATCAAAACATGACAAGTGGATCCCTACATATTCATCAAGATTTGCAGTGGCTTAGATGAAGCAATGGATTTCATTAGGATTCGATCTTGTGGAAAAAAATATGTGATGGAGACATCTTATGAAACATAGATTTATAATAGGAGTTTTCAGTGAAGTTTGAAAATGATGTACCTAAATATTATAATAATGTAATATAATTAGAGATTTCCAAAGACATCTGAGGTAGAACATGAATTATTGTCAGTGTATCTAATTAGTTGGTTTTTAGAAAGAATACCTATACATAATCTGTCATGCATCAAAAAAATAATAAACAAAGGAATACCATAAAAGTATATTACCAAAAAAGCATGTTGAAGTAACAACAGAAAATGAAAATAATCACTTACTTCCTTTTTGCTAGATAAGTATTTGCTATATTTTCAATCTGAAAATAAGGAGGACTAATTATCTTATCCTTCAAATCATGACAATTTATTGATGTAAATAATTTCAATGCTTTGAGGAGACAATATCATAATAAAATTGCCTGAAATACTCTCCATATTGATAAAAAAATACATTACATGTTCCCTACAGAAGAATGATGTTTTCTGTCTCCAACATTTCAAAACTGACAATTTGGTATACCATTTCAATAGGATTTTCATTTCCTAAGGAGCTAATAAAATCTTCACAGATCTTAGATGTTTTTTCAATGCTTGAAATTATATACCTACCCTACAATATTAAGAAGTGAATTCATTTCAATATAATTCAAATAAAACAGGGTTAATATATAGTTTCTGGAAACTTGCATGTTCATGAAAAAGTAGTATTGGTTCTTTTTACTCTTCATTTAATATGGGGTTTGCAAACGAAAATAAAGTTATTGGTACAACATCAGCTCTCAGTCTGCAGCTTTCATCTTCTCTAGTTCTCTCCCATATTTCAGGTTCAAAATTCGCCTAAAAAAACAATGATCTATGTATTTCAGTATATATCAAAGTATGTGAGTCTGGATGATTTCAACAGAATGACTAGTAACTTTACCTAGCAGAGATTTGATGAATATGTAGGGATCCACTTGTAATGTTTTGTTTTGATTGCCCATTCTTTCCTGCGTTTTGGGTCTTTTAGGAATTTTTTCATCAGAAAACTTTTCTTTGACGAATTGAAACAGCCTACAGCTGCACACCCAGGCATTTTGAATTGAAACTGAAACGAAATATGCAAAAATAAACATAGTAATATGCACAAACAGAATGTTAGGTTATTTCAATAGAGGAATTTACGGATATATAGGTACATACCAGTCAATTTTTTTGCTAAATCACTGCCTATTGATATTATACGTGTATTGTAGTGATCAAACTGCGAAATTTTTGGGAAATATAACTGCACAAGAAGAATTAGTCACTAAACGCCATATAAACCAATGTAAACAAACAGAAAATTTGCCTCTTAATGGCGTCACCAATCAAAACGCTGACGCCTATTGTCGCCACTGTCTTGTATAGAGTCACTGTAGATGGAGTTATGTCGGCACTGATGGATGTCACAATTGGGGTGCCGCAAGGTTCTGTTCTGGGGCCACTCTTGTTCTTGATTTTCATTAATGACTTACCGTCTGTAGCCCCAGAAGCAAAATTAACACTCTTCGCAG
Organism: Chrysomela aeneicollis; assembly: GCA_029955515.1. Lineage (NCBI taxonomy): Eukaryota > Metazoa > Arthropoda > Insecta > Coleoptera > Chrysomelidae > Chrysomela > Chrysomela aeneicollis. The sequence continues at coordinate 279,216 of JARUHQ010000012.1, forward strand.
ATGACACGACGGTGGCTATAACAGCGGACACTCTAGATGAAGATCTTAGGGGTACTGTCAATATACAAAATATCATTCAAAATTGGTTTTGTACTAACAAATTATTGCTCAATACTAGAAAGACAAACAAAATAGTTTTTTCAACTAGGAATACGGGTATAACCAACAGTGACATTAGCAGTGTCAAGTTTTTGGGAGTTAAGATTGACCCACTATTACAATGGAATGTGCATATCGAATGGGTAGCGGGCAAATTGAAGAGTGGATTATTTGCTCTCCGCTCTCTAGTCAACATTGTCTCAGCAACTGCTCTGAGAACAGCATACTTTGGAATGTTTCATTCAGTGCTGTGCAGCAATATTTTAATATGGGGACATGTACCTCAATCGAAGAGATTATTTGCACTACAAAGAAAGGCTATCAGAATTATTGCAGGACGGGATATCAAGATGACTGCAATGAAGCTTTCGTCGAACTAGGTATCTTGACTTTGCCATGTGTTTTTATCCTTGAGTGTCTGTTATATGTCCACAAAAATAGAAATTTGTATAAAACTCATGCTGATAATCATGGAACGTACACAAGGGGTAGGGATAGGTTGATACCAGTTTATCAGCGTCTGAAAACGTGTCAAAACGGATACTGGGTACTTGGCTGTAAATTTTTTTTTTTTACAAACTGCCATTAGACTTTTCCACACATTTACCATATGAACTATTCAAAAGGAAAACAAAGAGTCTCCTGAAAAAGATCAGTTTTTACTCATATGACGAATTCTTAATGCATAGTTTTAAACAAGATGATTTTTAACAAAAAATTTATTTATCTTATTTATTTTTTTAATGATTTTTTCAATACATTTTTTATATGTCCTATTGTCATTTATTTGATATTAATTGTTTTTGTACAACTATAAACTTGCTCTTTATATGTGAATTTGACTTGTGTAAATACGATTTGTATACTGACACTAATAAATTGATTGATTGATTGATTGATTGATTGATCTATGGTGTTTACAAAAATTCCCAATTTTGACCACCCTGTACAAAATAGGATTGAAATCCATTAGGTATCATTTTTCTACTACATTATTACATTGCCGTAACCATACAGACAATATAAGTGACAATTCAATATATTTCTTTGACGGAACGATATCATAATATATTATTCTCATGTTGTTTTTTACTTACTTTATTATAACAGTTGCAGAAAAATTATTAGTTCGAGAGCTGGCGACGAAAACAACTTCCTCATAAGTTACCAAAGGTTTTACTTGGGTCTTTGGGTCTACTTCAGATCGTTATTTCAAAAACCGCCCGTCTGTTGGAGGTGAGCGGTCGCCTTCTCAGATTTGGAATTTGAAAAAATGATTAAAATTCGCTCAAAACTTCCCAATTGTTACCAAAACATTTTTTTGTGAAAATGACCTAAGATCCTAACCTAATCGAAATCAGAAATGTCTGCCGTTGAAAATGGTCGCTATTTCGGAGCAGACGCTGTCAAATATATCAAAAAAACGCCTTTATCTTCCTCAAAGGATATACCGTACCTAATTTCTGTGTCGAAAGTTTTACTAAATATGTTATAAACCAAGGCTCGAAAAGAAAACCTCGGCAGACGGTCGCATTAAAATTGCAGACGAGGTTGAAATTGAAAAGTTAAAAAAAATACCTAATTAAAAATGCAAACTTTAGCATATAAAATATTACCAATCCGGAATGACTATTTGCAAAATGTCTAACACTTTTGAGTTTTCCTGCATAAAATATTGTATTTTTGAAAAAGCGCTTAATCACATATGTCAAAAAACGCCGTCAACTTCCTAACAGGTTGTCTCCGTGATTTTTGTGTCAAAGTTTTACTAAATATGTAACATAACATGCGAAAAAATAACTTCGGCAGACGGTCGCATTTAAACTGCAGACGGGGTTAAAGTTGAAAAGTTAAAAAAAAATGACTCCAAATGGAAATTTTAGCATATAATAAGTACCAATTCGGATTAAAAATTTACAAAATGTTTCACAATTGATAATCACTTGTTACTTTTCTTAAATATAAGTATTGTCATTTGGACAGCGCTATCGCAAGTCAATACTGTAATTAATAGGGAAAAAGTATTTTGCTGACCAGAATAGAATATTCCATTAGCTTTCAGACTTCTACTGCGAATATCGGGCTCATAATACAAAACAGATATCTATGAAGAAATACCTTCTTGCCACCATAACAAAAATTTGAATACACCCCCATACGGGGGTAGTTTATACTTGTGATTTTTCTAATAACATTGCTGACCGAGGGTTTCCAGTTGAAATATTCCACTGAAACATCATATTATGATTGTTCGATGCGGATACTTCGTGCCACCATAAAAAAAAAACTGAATCAACCCCCTCACAAGGGTAGTTTATACTTGTGATTTTCCTTAAAACTATGCTGACTGGGGTTTCTAGTGCAGATATTGCAGTGAAACAGTACATTGTGATTGCTCAAACCATACTCTTCATGCCACCATGGTAAACATTTTTGGATCAACTCCCTCGCAAGGGTAGTTTATACGTGTGATTTTCCTTAAAACCTTGGCTGACAGGGGGTTTCTAGTGTAAATATTGCAGTGAAATAATAGATTATGATTGCTAAAACCATACTCTTCATGCCACCATAGTGAAAATCCGAATCAACCCCCTCGCAAGGGTAGTTTATACCTGTGATTTTCCTTAAAACCTTGCTGACAGGGGGTTTTTAGTGTGGATATTGCAGTAAAACAATAGATTATGATTGCCCAAACCATACTCTTCATGCCACCATAGTGAAAATATGAATCAACCCCCTCGCAAGGGTAGTTTATACGTGCGATTTTTCTTAAAACCTTGCTGACAGGGGGTTTCTAGTGTGAATATTGCAGTGAAACAGTAGATTATTATTGCTCAAATCATACACTTCATGCCACCATCGTGAATATCCGAATCAACCCCCTCGCAAGGGTAGTTTATGATTGTAATTTTTCTTGAAACTTTGCTGACTGGGGGTTTCTAGTTCAGATAATCTATTATTTCACTGCAATATTTACAGTAGAAACCCCCTGTCAGCAAGGTTTTGAGGAAAATCACAGATATAAACTACCCTTGCGAGGGGGTTGATTCATATTTTCACTATGGTGGCATGAAGAGTGTATTTAGCAATCATAATCTACTATTTCATTGGAATATCTTCACTGGATACCCCCGGTCAGCAAAGTTTTAGGAAAAATTACAGGTATAAACTACCCTTGAGAAGGGGTTGATTCGATATTTTCCTACGGTGGCACGAACACCTCATCAAACACAACTCAGATTTGGAGTTTCACTTGGTTATATATCTTCCAAGGTTCGGATTGGCAGTATTATTTTTTGGTCAGCAAATTATCCACACTCGCAGCTATAGACATGTAAAAAAAACTTCATCTGACGGACGAGCAAATGATGCTGTATATAATAATATTAAAGCGTGATAGGCAGGTAAAGCTTTAGAAAGGATTTCTCCTATGTATTCAAGTCACAGTCGTTTCTGGTAGTTTAGATAAGTATATATTAAATAGAATTCTCTCGAGAATTCTAGTATTAGCTTCATGGTGACTAGAATATAGAACCTCATCAATTTCACAAGTCCATCAGTCTCATAAAACATGTAACATATATCTTCACAAGTGACTTCAAGGCGGAGACTCAAATATAATTTATCACAGATACGCCATCAAGACTTTTACTGAAAAGTTACAACTTTGGGATCGCAAAGTATTAGCAGAGCCATCTAATTATGTATGTTTTACTAAATTATACAGTCTTTCAGAAGAAACGCGCTTTATGCTGCCAAATACGATTTTGAAAAAATCGGTGCATCATTGTTTTGGGTCAAGAATTTCTCAATTTACCCCAAAATAGCAGAAAAAGCACTTCAACTGTATTTTCCCTTCTCAAGTACATATTTGTGCGAAAGGGGATTTTCTGCCGTAGTCGCAATAAAAACCAAGTACCGAAATAAACTTGACATTGGCAGTGATTTGCGTTGTACGCCAACTTCACTTCATATACATATGAAGTAAATTATATAATTTTATTTCTGACAGTGACATTATAAGCTTATATCGTCATAGTTACGATATCTATAATGAGGGTCATAACTCCCTTGGGATATTAAAGTTCAAAAACTCCCTCTTACCTTTTACAGGTGAAAATGATACAAGAAATGCTTATAAACGTTTATATGTAATGAAAACTAAGACATATTTTCCTTATTCACGTATTACAAATAATAAATGTACAATTTTCAAATGTTCCCTGAAAATTTCTTCCGCCGCAGGAAACAATTTCTTCTTTTTTATGGGTGGTGCTGTTGCTGTTCACTACAGTCGAGGTGCCTGCCTCTTCTGATGGCAAAGTAGACATCATACGCGCCGTTTTATTTCTCAATTCAATACTGTCCTCCAGATACCCCTCTGCCACCGTGGAACTTCTCCAACCTCCGTGTCTTTTTAAGTTTGTCATAGTTGCTCCTGCATTGGCTAGGGCAGTAGCAGAAGTGCGACGAAGGCAATGTCCCGTATAGGTTAGTGGGTTTGGCAATCCTAAATACATTGCGATTTTGCTGGGAATTTTGCCAAACATATTCTTTCCAATTGGCTGAGTTGTACATTCATTTTGTCGGAAAAGGCAAAGCAGAGAACTCTTTTTCATCCACAACTGTAAATTTCTTCGATACACCAGTTTTACTTTCCGGTACGTTCACTACCATAACAGTATCCCGGTCCTCTATATCTGCTATACTCATATTTAGAAGTTCCTGAGTTCTGCATCCTCCAAAATAACCCATAATTAGAACAACCTATAACAAATAAAACGAAATAAACAAACGAAAAAGAAAATTATGAGAAAAAAATTACCTTATGCAATAAATGAATTTCATTAGGGGCGTCCTTTAGAAATTTGATGACATCTTTAGGAGATAGCAGACTTTTTCGGCTTATACCCCTTACTTTTCCGTTTCAAAAAAGCCTCTAGTTCGTTGAACTTGGTGATATCTCTTTTCTCATATATGGTCACCATCGATTTGAGCATTGACCATTTAGTCCATAACGAATTTGGGCTAAACGTTTCTGACTGCAACGAATAAATACAATTATTACCAAATCTACCAGAAAATACTGAAAATACTTTACCAGTTCTTGAAAATATGCCAGAAAGACAGTTTCGTTGGCATCTTTTGACATAACAACATTTCTCTGTGTCAGCCACTTCAGATATAAGTTGTATTCTTTTTGATATAGGGCTTCACTTTTCGATGGAAGTAATGATTGTCTTGCTTTTTCCGCTTTTTTTATAATATCCTCCATTATATCAGAAAAAGATCGTCGATTTGTGGTAAAAAATAAACACGTTTTTAACGGAAAAACATTGATTGATAAAGAAAGTTTGCTTATAAACATGTAACATAGCGACAACCTAGCAACAACCAACAATGCTACAATCAACGCTACCTAATTCAAATATACCAGAAAGGTTATGAATTTAAACATTTATTGCGTTCTAAATATGGACATATTGTCATGAAAATCGGACAAAAATAAAATTATCTATGTACCACGGGAATTATAGAGCCTTAATAACCTCTGGCAATTGCTGTCCCTCGGGCCAGAGGCCCTCGGGACGCAAACTTTGCCATCGGTAATTAAGGCCCTCATAATTCCCTTAATACATAAATAACTATTATTCCCGATATTCAAGTATTATCAATTCTATGCATACAATTTTATGTTTATGTTAATGGACAATACCACCTACAATCACGTTATTGTTTCGTGATACCCTAGTTTGTTGCCGAATAATCTAAGTAAAAAATATACAATATTTGATTTTTATATGGAAAAAAACAAAAATGTATCGATAAATTTACCAAAATATCGATTTTTTCCCAGGCCTACTCATAAACATGCTATATAATTTTTGTTTCAAATGAATCGTTGGGTTAGTGGTTCTGATTTAGAATGTATCCCTGTGAGATGGATTTTTTTCCATTTCCATTTAGTAGCAACTTCCAAATGAAAAATGTGTTCAATGATCCTCGAATGCAATTTTTTTCTGAAAGATAGGCGCATAGACCTACCCGAGCTATGGTAATATACAGGCTGTCCGTTTTTCAAGCTCTACCATGGGAATCTCAGTTAGAGATAAGAGGGCGGTTGAATTAGGGCAAAGTTGCGCATTTTCATGTTAAACAATTATGTAAAAGAAAATTTTATGTAGCATTTTTCGTTTTTGAATTATTGGAAAAAACTGAAATTTGTAAAATCGAGTGTTGTATCTCTGACATCAAGAAAGCCTTGGATAATACGATAACAGATTTAGATTTCTTGTGAAAAAGTGCCTGAAGACTACAAATTTCCGTTTTCTCCAATAATTCAAAAACGAAAAATGATCCTTCTGATTTTCTTTCAGATGATTATTCAGCGCAAGTTTGCCCCAATTTAATCGACCTTGTATCTCTTATAAAAACTGAGATCCCCATGATAGAGCTCGAAAAACGGGTACCCTGTATGCTCACTGTTTAAATTGTTGAACACTAAGAATTATTTTGTATCATTTTTATAATTTTAATATCTCCGATATTCACAAATCCATCAAATATGCAATATAATATAGATGATATCGAATAAACAACAAATGAAGTTAAAAAATGTAAAGAACACTAGGGAAAACAATAACACTAGTTCTCGTCTATTTCATCTTCATCCTATATACAGGGTGCCTGTTTTTCGAGCTTAACGATCCCAGTTATTCTAAGAGAAACGAGGTCGGTTAAATTGGGGCAAAGTTAGTTTTTGGATAAAAAAACTGAAATTTGTTATTTTCGTTTTTGTTTTTTCAAGTGAAAACCATAAGAACTGGACATTTCTAACTAAGACGTTCTTGAGGTACTTTCTTACGAGGAATCTAAATCTGTCATCGTATTTTCCAAGGCGTTCTTGACGTCAGAGATACTGCAGTCGACTTTGGTTTTATCTAATGGGCGCCATATTGGATTTTAGCATTTTTGAAGTCTGTCACTTTTTGAATTCAATAATTTGACACAGGATTCTTACATGCTAATATAATAATAACGCCAGCAACTTTTTTAACAAATACTAAATTTTGATAGTTCAATTGAGGATAAGGAACGTTCACATTTCTGTCAAGCTTACCTTCTTGAAAACTAAGGTTTAAAATCGGTTTAAAGTTAGGAACAAACTTGACAGGAAAGCTAGAAGTGTTTTCTCCACAAAACTAAACAAAATTATTGAATACATCTCAAAGTTATAAAAGATGCTTAAATACTCCACCATTTTGATATAGACACAATTTCACTGCTTCTTCCCAGCTCAGCAATATCATCGATGGGTATAATTTTAAGAAATCTTCCTTTATTCCCCATAAACAATAATCCAGTATTACTTAATGGTGGAATATATTAGAGCATCTTTTAAGGCTGTATTGTTTTAACTTTGAATGTTGTTCCTATTCCAAAATAACCTTGGTTTTTATGTAAGTAATCTTCCAATTTCGAATGAACTATCAGAATTTAGTTTGTTAAACAAAATTTTTGGTATTGTTTCCGAAGCACTCTTCGCAAAAAAAGATTTTTTTCCAATTTTGACCAGCATGTAAGATTCGAACATATCGAATCATACTAATACGATAGTAGTAATCAGAAATAAACAGACTTTTCAAAAATGTGAAAATCCAATATGGCGACCATAAGAGAAACCACAGATTCAGATTCCTTGTGAAGAAGTGCCTGTAGAACGTCCTAGTTAAAAACGTCTAGTTCGCTTCGTTTTCGATTGAAAAAATAAAAACGAAAACTACAAATTTACGTTTTTCTAAAATAATCCAAAAAAGATAAATGCTACATAAAATTTTCTTTCACATAATTGTTCAGCATAAAATTGCGCAACTTCGCCCGATTCAACCGACCTCGTATCTCTTATAATAACTGAGATCCCCATGGTTAAACTCGAAAAACGGGCACCCTGTAGTAGGGGAGCCTAAGCAGGGATTTCGGGATTTACTTGAGCGCGGCAGATTAACACCCTGTTGAGCACCACCACCATATAGAGCCGCGCATGTAGGGCAGCCAATCAGGATAGTAAAAAAAATCGATCGTTGGATATACTCGAGCGCGTCAGATTAAGACAAGGTGAGTTAATTACAAGCAGAAAAGTGTGCATTTCGAAAATTTTACGCTTCACTGAAGCCGAAATAGTTAAAATAGTCCCCCTCCGCGCTTATCTTCCCTTCTCACTCTCTCGCACCATCTCCATACTTTCTGTTGCCATGATACATGATGTGTGTACAACGCTTTGGTATGTTTATTGTTCTCTAAAAAATATTCAGTAATTAAAAATACCGAAAAAATTAAATTAAATTTCAAACCGTCAGATTATGGCTCAGCACAACAAGGACATCAAGCTGAACTGTCTGTATAATAATCGCGCTCGAGTATTGAAATGTCACATTTTTTTTTCATTATCAAACATCGGCTATGACTTTCGGTCGCGTTAAAATTGTCAGTATTTTGAATAGTAGCTTCTTTAGGGTTCACTCAACATCTCCACAATGAGGCTCCCGGCATCTCCTACTAATAAATAGTGAAGGCAATAGATAGTAGATCTGTGATTTCCCTAAAAATGAGATAGTTTTGTAGGTGACATTAATAAGATATGATGCATTTACACCCAGTACTTTTTTAACTATGTTTTGTTTGTTATAATGTATGATTTTTTTAACCAAAGGCTGGAAGTCGGTCTTATAGATTACCTACTTATGATAAATGATATAACATTATTTGATTAATGAACTGATATTTGAACTGTTTTTCTTTCAGATAAGCAATCAGAAACCACTACTCAACAATAAAGTCAACACTTATTTGAATACTGAAGAAGGTAAAGCGATGTTTTGTATAGTTCATGAGTTTTTGGAGTTCTGTGATTTGAAGTTTACTTTATCGGTTTATGAACCCGAATCATACTTAGAAACCAAGATTCATCTGGAAGAAAGGCAGCGGATAGTGGAGAAGCTAGGCATGGAATGTGATGGAACAAGGCCCATTCTGTTACACCTTTTAAGAAGTGCGAGAGCAAAGTCAAAAAGCATAGAGATCAATTTGAACATGGGATCTGAAGTAGACCAGGATAAATCTACTAGTGAAGATAAATCTGATAGTCTTGTAAGAACCATGACAGTTAGTGATTCAGATATTATTGAAAATAAATCTCTAGAACTTAAGACTGTTCTTGATGAACACAAATTTAATGCTACATTCGACCTATCTAGTCCAACTGTTGATATTTTGAAGCATCCTGAAAAACGTCAGAATCTAAATACATGTGATGAAACCACTAGATATCAAAATAGCATTGACAGATTTACTGATAAAAAAAATGAAAACAAAGATTCTACTAGTGATGACACTAGCAATCTACTCATTGACCCTGCCTCTTCACTCAGCTGTACAAATGATATTGATAAAGTACCTAAAATTGCCGTCAGTGGATCAGACGATATATTCATGACAGATAAGGTTTCTGACATATTCAAAATATCTCCTCCAAAGGCTGATAAGTTGAAGGCTAAAGATAGTTCGAATTCAATGGCTGATCTTCCACCTCTGCAACTCAACAAATCTCGTGTCAACGATATCCTGCCATCATTATATAGTAAGGAATTCAAGGAAAAATCTAACTTACGTGAACTTGATAAATTATTTGAGATGGAAGCAGAATATGAAGAAGACTTTATATTTGATGCGGATGACATATCCTTAAATTCAGAAAGGTCCAAGGTCAATTTATTGGATGAATTGCAGAATGCTACTAGGAATGACTCTACTGAATCAATTACACTAAGGAAACATGACAAACATAGATCACCTAATGGACAAATATCTGAAAACAAAACTTCATTCAATCATTTTGGAGGAAGTCAGATGAGTACTGATATATGCAACTCAGAAAAAAATCCAGAATAATTCAGTAACACAAGTGCAGGTAAAATTCATTCTTATATTTTCTCGATAAATTACATATGAGCTTATATCAAATTGTTTTGCATTTTCTAAAAGAACAGATAGGTATAAATATAGCATGAGCTGTACTTCTATTTATCAATAAGAAAGTAGGTAGTAGAAGTTGACAAGATTATTATCACAAATCTGTATAATATTTTGTACCTAGTTGTCACAGTAATTGGGCATGATTGAATCATTAATTTTGAAATGGTTCATATATTTATACTACTCTACCATTTCTGAATAAATGGATGAAAATTCATGCTTTCCGATTATATATATTGCCCATAATTCTAGCTAAGAATGGGGGGATCTCGGTTATCTTAGTGAAGTGTTCTTTTCGTTTGCTGTTCCAAATTACTCAAATTTCTATGAATAGAGACTGGAAATATTCAATACTTGGTTACTGTCAAATATTTTCTCTTCACAACAGTGAACTTTTAGAATAAAAACTATTCTCAACAGTCTAAATTTGAACCAAACAGACCCATTGTCGTGTCTTTGAAAAATTGTTTATTTTGACCATATTACATATAAGACCAAAATATAATGTGTATTACATGATCAGAATGAAGAAAAAGTACTTATTAAAAATAAATGAACACATAATGGCGTCCATAAAATGAAATAGTTCTATCTTTTGTTTATTTCCTCGAATTGAAGAGAAAATAATTTATCATTTTTTAATTCCTTTGATTCCTCGCGAAACAGTGTTTCGATAATGTTTTATTATAAGATAGTTTTTCTTCAAAAAATAACAACGAAAATCGCAAAATTCAGTTTTTCGCGATATTATGAAAACTGAATGAAGAATTTCTTTTCAGATTATTGATCAACATGAAAATGCATAACTTTGAACTAATTTGTAAATGAATAAGCTTGAATTACGGGTACCCTTCATATACATGTTGAGGATGAAAGAATATGCTCATTTTGGAACGGAATCATGCAGTATGATGTAATTTTGTGAAATTCTTCATCTATCTGAAAGTGATACAGCTCCAAAATCTAAAGTTAAGGTAACCCACAATGAGATCTTGAGATTTGACTCTAAATTTCAACATTTCGAGTCATTAGGGTGGTGTTAATCTGGTAAATACTCCAAAACAATGAAAAAACACAATTGAGAAAGTGTTATCCTATCCATAATGAATTAATTGAAGTTCCGCTCAATTTACCTCTATAATAACAATAACCATGGCATTTCAGGATTAACTTTCGAAAATCGATGGAATGAATGAAGAAAACCACTTTATTAATGTACCAAGCAGACCATATATTAGGGTTGCACACCTAGTATGATCGAAAGGAAAGACTGGTTGTCATGAAAATGTTGTTGAAAAATTAGAAATCGGGGAGAGCTGTCAAGGTTCGACAGGAGATGTCAAGAAAAATACATACTTGAAATATTGAAGAATATTTGCCAAGGTGTGAGATCACCAAGAACATTGCCGATGCGTGGAAACAAATTATCAACTCTACAAGTAGTACAATTCTGTGGCCCAAATGCAAAAGGTCATAACTCGATTATCGTCACTTTTCAGGAGAGTCTTTAAAAGTTTTCTAATGTTTTTGGGTCGTATCTTCCACATTTCAACAATTATATCAATTCTGAATGAAGCAATCGATTAGTTTTGATATCTACTCTTATAAGATTTACATGAAAAAGTAAATATAAAGTTTATTGAGTGAATATTCGATAAATCTTATTGTATCTAACTGAAGTGGTGAATTGGATTTCGGAGATATGACTGGTTTGTTTAGTTATAAAAAGTATAGGCTTTCGACCTACTAGCCAATTGTGCCTGGTGAAATTTTTCAATGTATATCTGAAGATGTGCACTGTGTAATTTTAACCTATATCTTCAGATATGTCGGTTTCTCTCATCCAGATATTCAAATTTGCTCTCTATGTCTAGACTTACAGCCTTATTCTGAATTGTTCACAATCCATTTTGTGAAGTTAAGCCCTTATTGACGAATGGTTATTCTTCCTTCTAGACATATGTCGTTTTGGCAAGTTATAGAACACAAAATTCTGCCTTTTAGCCACAGAATTACCTACATGATATTCGGTTAGCCGGTTAGCAGTGAATTGTTGTTGAGAAGGGGCTATCACCATCAGGTGATATTTGGGAAGAAAGTTTATGAACTGTTAGAATCCTTGAGATTAAAGGATCAGTACATTTTGCCAAATATTCCTCAATACTTCAAGTACCTATTTTTCTTGACATCTGTCGAAACCTGACAGCTCTCCCCTATTTCTTACTTTTTCAACAACATTTTCATGACAACCAGTCTTTCCTTCCAATCATACTAGGTGTGCAAACCTAATATATGGTCTGCTTGGTACATCAATTGAAAGATTCTGAAGATGATTGAAGTTTTCAGTTTTAATCCAATCTTGAAAATGCACTTAGCAATTTGTAGAAGTTCCACAGCCTGAAATATTTGAAGTTATAGGTGTGTATTTGATTGAATTCCAGTAATATGCATCAGCTGACATAAATATAACCAACATATTTCTTTTCAAACAAAATATAAAATAATTATACTCTCGGGCTCGGACATCATGAAGACAATAGCAGGAGTTAAAATGTCCATGTGATGTGTGTGTGCAAAGTTACAAAGTCACAGATACTTCAATTAACAGTCGAACCTGATACTTCCAATAAGACTCCCTTATCATATTGAAAGTAAAGTGTTATTTGAAATGACTCTTTCATGTCCCTCTACATTTTGCGGGAGAAAAGTTCATAAATAAATATCCTGAACGTACTCGACATGTGGTTGTGCTACTTTCTGATGAAGTTATTTTTCTGAAGATATTCCATATATTTATATATATATACATTCCATATATTTTATCTAGACAGCTTCAATAAATTTCACTATTGGTACAAGAAATACTCACTTCGTAGAAAGGTTTTTCCTGCAATCTATAACCTCTAAAAATTTAAGACAAAAACCAATACAGATCGATTTTCTTTCCCAATATCCTCATACTGTCGCAGTCTAAAGATAATAAACCTTCGGATGCTGAAATTGTACATACAGGGTTTATTCAGGTTGAACAAATGATTTGAATAATTTTTCTTATCGATAAAAAATCTATATGTACTGTGACATAGACTCATAGTACACCCTTTTTTCTCCTTCTGTTCTTGAGCTGTATTTCTGAAATGTTGAATATTGGATCGACATATATGGACTACCTGTAGATTTTTACATTTTTTAAACCTTCGTAGGATTTGCAGTTTTTCCGAATATTGAAGTTAAATATTATAACGAGAGATTGTCTCTTTTTGTTCGATGATTGTCATTGAAAATATTTCTGAATATAACTGAGCTTTCTATTGATGTCTCAGGTCCTTTTATTCCTGTTATTTGAGATTGATTCTCGTTACGTTCTCACAGAAACAGATTTTTTCTCTGATTATTCGCGATAGAAAATAACACGTAGCACCTCAAGGCAACAACTCGAACTTCTCGAAGTGGTATCGTTTTAGTTTTGTTTTTTTATCTTAATATTTGTGCATTGTGACATTACTTAAATTTGTGTCTTTGCCACCAAACCATAACTGAAACGATAAGATTTCACATGTATTTCACCAGAACATCTCTTGAAAAACTGCTGGGAGTACACCATTCACATCAGAAGCGAACATAAACAGAACAGAGGTCAACTTTTTCTGTGGATTATCCCCAGAGAGTTCAGTGGTTATCCCACGCTAGGTAGCGTATCGCTACAACTTTTATCTAATAGGTTTCACTTCAAGATATACCTTGAAATGAACTGTGGAAGGAAAGTGGTTGTTTTCTACTCATATACCTACCTAAAAGTGATCAGAATTACTATTTTCAGCCAAATTCAAATATTTTGAGTTTGTTATGAGGATTTGAAATGAAACAGAATTATGTAACGGACAAAGTGAATGATCTCGCGGACACTTCTTTAGAAAGTTATTAAACCAGGCCTTGTTTGGACATTGAATGGTTATTATTATTGATTCATTGGTATTACAGGTTTTTTATTTAACACCAGTCATATGAGATTTGAATACGGGGTTGCTATGAAATCATCCAACATGTTTGTAGTATTTATTTTATGGAAATTGAATCAATATTATAGGTACTTAATTGATGGAGTGTACTTCGCTACCCGATGGTCTATTGGTGGAGTTTGTGATAATTACATTTAAAAAACTGGCACTTGATGAAGTGATGTTTTGAAAGCATGCATACCTCAAAAAAACAAGTCTACAATACACACGACCATATATATCAATGATGTTAAGCGTTAGGTCCATTCAAATCATAAATGTTTGAATGATTGATGCATTGCGCTCAAAAAAAGTTGAATTCAAAAACTGTAACTATGTATAATTCAATGATTTCTGTATTGCTGACTAAGTATATTGAGCTCTTTATCCCAGTCATAATCTATGATTCAGTTTATCTATTATTTGAAATGTGTTCAATTCTGAAAAGATGCTTACTCATAAGGTTAGGTTTATAATAATGCGAAGTGTTTCACAAACGTAGGGCAACTTGAATTCTACTTATTTTGAATTTTATATACTTACCTCGAAGTTGATTCTTGCGTTTTGAAGTTATGAATCATTTCTATATTGATTCTGCTATACGGTATCACGATCTAATGAATCATAGTTAGGTAATTAATATATTTCAATCTAACATGTTAAGATTCCACAGGCCGAATTCAAGTGGTCCTGCACCATATATGTGAATATAATGATCCTTATTCAAATTTTGCTGGTTGACATGGTTTATTTGAATTGCATTGTGAATGTCGATCCGAGTTTTCTGAATTTGAGGCAAGTTCCTATTTTGTTCGATAATTCTTTATTCTGAATAAGTGTGACCATAAAGAGTTCTTGAAATCTGTATTTCGAAAAAATGATCGATGAAAGTGCTTGATTTGTTATTCATTTCATTTCATGAAAAATGCAGCATCATATATCACCTAAATATTCAGAATAAAGTATTTTAAGTAGATATACCAAAACATGACGAATTATGTGGAAAGTGATCATTTCCTCTGGAGCTTAACATTCCTTTGAGAGTTTCACGTACATGTAGTTTATTATAAGTTATTATTTTGTACTTAATTTAATAATTTCAGTATTCTGTCCTAATTTTTATTCTCGTCGTTGAATTATAAATCATTGTTCAAAGTAAACTGTCGCATTCATTATTCCATTATCCAAAACATTATCGATTCGAAGAAAAATTGGAAGAAAGGAGGAATAAAAGAAATAATTCAACTTTATATTACTAGAGACCATATAATATAAAAAAGACTAGTATTGTGTTGCATTCACTTCACATGTGATTTCTTTCTCTCTGGATTCGTATGCTGTAGGCTCTTGATACTAAATTCCACGAGTCCATATACCTGTCCATGCACATAGCTACGCATTTCTGAAAATAAAACGAGTGATTTATATTCCTCAAAAATGTGTTATGTTACATGTTTGGAAATAAACTCGAAAATAAATTATAATTGTCACTGGAAATATGATGAGAGTGAGCAAATCACGATTTTTGTATCTCCTTATTAACTATAGGAGATACAAAAAAAATGGAGGTCGTATTCTCATAACACAGCAAAAGCGATCCGACATATTGGTTAGGAATGGAAGAGAATCCGTTTCAACCAAACGATATGTTTTACATTTGAAAAACTACAACTTCAGGCCATAACTCGAAAGTGCACCTTTTTTCAAAGTTCCTTGACGCCACTGAATTGAACAGGAAAAGTGACTTAAGAATGTAAGTTATTATTATCGTAACATCATAAATTACCATGATATTCACATGTCTTGAAATCGAAAAATCGAACTTTTGCGAATCGAAGACATTAAAAAAACTGCAGCAGTTTAATGCAGCAGAACTGTTCGTTGAATAGGCTGCAAATACGTATGAAAATCTTTTATGATTTTATTTACGATTGAAGAGTTGGAAGAACCGCGAAAACCTTACACAAACGAGCAGGCCCGCGCCGTACATAAGGGCAAAGTCATGTGGTGCACGACGGCACCGAGGTGCCGAAAAGCCTCAAAAGTAAAAAAAAATAAAGCAACAAACAACATTGTTGAAACAAAATTTATAATGATAAAAAAACAGTGAGGAATTGCCAGCTATTACATTGTTGTTTATTCGTTTCTAGTTTTATTTTTACTCGAGGGAACTTAATTTGTCTAAAATAATATATTTTCAAAATGAAAAATCTGATTTCATTCATGTTCGAGCTTAAAATTTTGCTTGCAACTGCAACGAGCCAACGAGCGGACAAGCGTTTGTTTCCTGTCTGAGCTTGCAATGTACGAAACTTTATTTATTAACAGGTAAAGCGCCAGGATCAAATCAGAATTTTTGTTCCCACGGGATAACTTTTTTTCGGGAATTCCTATTTGTTTTCTGACTTTTTGTGTGAAGTTTTGTTGATTTTTTTGTGGCATAACATTTGTACCAAACAAAGGTGAAAAGCGTTGTTGATGTTTTAAATATATTTTTTAAATTTTTTGTGCTTTTGTATCATGGCAAAGAAAATATACAGACAAATAGAATATTTTCTGTTATTGTTTGAAAAAAACTTAAGGCGCCTGTGCTGCTGTCCAAATTTGTTCATCACCTTGTCAATAAATTCAGTATTTTCCTCTACTCTTTGAACGACATATATATTCAAATACTCGCTCGATTCGAATTTATCCACATAATATATACATGATTGAATAATCATATATTTTACATTAGTTAACAGGAGGGGCGGCGAGTTCATGGGGGCATCGGGGGCCAATGCACCCATGTAGGCAAATAAATAACCTTTTGTCTATATCAATATCAAGTATAGACTTGAAACCGTGCTTAGAACACGATCAGTCACAAAAAATTATATTTGTGCCGAGGAATTTAACACGTAATGCAAAATATGCTCTTTTCTACCTTCAAATTTGAAGGCATTTGACCTTTAACCATGACTGTTGGAATATATATTTATGATTTTTATAAGTTTATATTATGTTATGTACCTCAATGAGAAAATACTTGTAGGTATGTCTTCTACTTGTAGGATACAAATATGAAAATTTTATGATAACTTTTTGAATTTTTTTTCAATACCTAACTTAACCCGTATATGTGAACGTGATACAAATTTGGGGCGTTATTTTGAATTTGCACAAGGGCGCCAAAAGTGCTAGGCGCGGGCCTGCAAACAATTGAGGCATTTTTTTTGCGAGAAACTGTTTTGAAACTTTTTGAAACACTCCATTTTCTTGAACCGCTTCAATATGGCGAACTGTCATCTGCATAGATCTATCTGCTTACGCTAGATCCGGCATCATGTAGTATTTGTTTGGTATCAGAGGGGTATTGATGAGAGGGGGTGAAGGGCAAGAAAGTACTATGATACAGTAGCGTACAGTTGAGATATTTTGAAGGGTACAAAACATATTCAATTCTTCATTTTCTATTGAATGATTTGACTTCATTGGTTACAAAAAAAATGAACAGTAGGTAAATAGGGGTAGGTAGATATCGAATTGTACTTTGT
Source organism: Chrysomela aeneicollis (assembly GCA_029955515.1). Taxonomy (NCBI): domain Eukaryota; kingdom Metazoa; phylum Arthropoda; class Insecta; order Coleoptera; family Chrysomelidae; genus Chrysomela; species Chrysomela aeneicollis. The sequence goes on from JARUHQ010000012.1 coordinate 296,881, forward strand.
ACAGATTGAGGTGATTAAATAATGAAAACCTTGCTGATGAACATTGTTTATTATTATTAGGCATATCTGATTATTATAAAACAATTCATTTACATCAATTCTGGTAATAACATTCTGATATTCTAATATATATCTATGTATTTTTTCCTCTTGATGTGATGAACGGGATTTTCAGAGTAGATGTTTTTATTCTCAATCAGAGAATAAGTATAATAACACACAGAAATACTTCCATATATACCCTGTAAATAGCTTTCGGTATTCCCTCTCAGTTTCTAAAGCTGTTAAGGTTGATGATGATCAGGAGAATCATTTGGAGTAAGATGGCGGCCGGTGGAGTAGATTCGATAACCCCCCAATGAATCACTATAGCGAATATAATTTATCTTCAAATGTACCTATCTCTTGATTTGCTTTCCAAATCCATATTCCAATGGCATATTCTCCACGTAGTTCTCCTTGTCAAGTAACCAATGACTCAACAAAAAGAAAAAGAATATTATCAAATATGTGTTAATTGTGAAAGAATTGAAGAAAAGTTATTACCTCTCAATATTCTTTGGCTGCAATACTGGAACATCAATAAAATTGGTAAAGTTCCACTAGTGCATGATTTCTTGCCAGCTGGTGAAATTCTGATACTTTCTGGAGAAAAATGATCATCAGAGCACAAAACTCCATAGAAAGGTATATTTCCGGTAATACCCAAAACATTGCACCAATATCGATATTTTTGGGAAACCTATAAAATGAAATCATTTATATCACATACCTTTTATATACGGCTGTATCATCATGCAATCGGTGAACAAATTGACAGAAATGGCAATAATTCATTCAAGAAGAACTTAAGATTGCCGAAGGATCTGGACAAAGATTCTGGATATCCAAATAAGTAATTCAAATCTATCGAATATAAAGTATTCATAATTTATTTTTAGTTTCTATTCTTACGTCCAGTCCTACCCAACAGTACGCCTATGGTTTATGGAATACAAATACTATGATATAAGTACATACCTATGAAAAGATCTGGCAGAACCCTTTACAAATTTGTTACTGCAAATCATACAGGATTTCGGCATTGCAATCTAATTGTTCACATAAAAACACTCAAAACTATGTGAATCAGACCCGATCGACACCGGAATTCGGTGAAGATTACAATAGTTGACATTTGTCGGAATTTTAAGTTTGTGTCAAACTAACGCGGGTCGTCAAAATTTGAAAACGACCAATCAATGGCTTAGTACTTTCGAACCCTCCCGGACCTACAAAACAAATAACCTGGATACCGGATCTAGCGTAAGCAGTAAGATCTATGGTCATCTGAGGTTAAATAACTATGACACGTGACGTTTTGAAACGTTGCATTAGGTCTGTTCGCTGTTTATGCATGAAATTTATATTGTACACTACATTTTCTTACACCCACTGGTCGTTGTAGATGAATGTAGTGAAGTGTAATTAGTTCAACATCTGTTCGGTGCTTTTATTCTGCTTTATGCTAATCCTAGGATTCTGATTTTGAGGTTATGATTATAATTATTTTGCATTTATTTATGACTTGTGAATCTCTCTCGAATGTATCAAAAATGCACAGTGATGATGAAATCATCATTGCGAATTCGGACGATGAATTGTTGACAAGTTCATCTGACGATGATCAATCAATGACATTGATGTCAATATTCTTTTGATGCTATCGTAAATGGGGACAAAAGATTCCCGGGTAACAAATATAAGCATTACGTACTTTGTCGAAGAAGTTGTTTTATTTTTCAAAATATATCTTCATCATTATATACATCTAACCCCATATTTTCCAATATCCATTTGCACTACACTTATCACACCTCCTCTAAATCGATTGTAACAACTGGTTTTTTCGTGCTACAACATTTTAACAACGAACATAGTGTAGTGTACACGGGAAATCACCGAACGGTATCAGTGTTACACGATCTACTATTCTGTACAATAGTGTAGTTAATGGAGACACAGCGAACAGACCTATTTTTTCGGCTTATAAAATGATGACGTAGACGTATAAACTGTTTCAAAACGGTCTTTGAAACTGTTTCGTCGCAAAAAAATGCCTCAAGTTAGCTAGACGACAGGTACACATGAATCAGAAGTAGATAAAATTAAGACTGGCGGAATGGAATTTTGTTTCTTAAGAAAAGAAATACTGTTGATGGTAGAGTTTCATCTACACCTACGCGAATAAAATAATTACTATTTCAAAGTTCATTCTCGGCCAACACCCTGTACTCGCAATGTTGTGAATAGAATCACGCGAAGTGGCTTTTTTCGGTATTCCGCAGATAACAGAGATTTTCGAGAATGACCTTGCCCGTCGCAGAGACGCTTTGTGGCTTCGAACCAGAAAAGTTCGGTCTTCGTTTTTGCTTTTCGTTATATCTAATTACTTTTTTGAAGATACCCTTCAAACGCTTTCTATCCATAATCCAACTCCCTTGGAGTGGATTATCGCATTACGTTACATAATTTGTGTTATGGATTGAGATTGGTGGCCCTGTATGTGGGTACGTTGCATGGTGAAAGAACAGTTACTACAAGAGGTCCAAACGTCCCAACCAGAGCTAGCTTGAGAAGACATCGTTACCAGACCAGGGTGATCCGGGGTAAGTTTCTGTTTCTGCTCGCATCTGTCGCCACATCTCGATATTCTCTCTTTTGTTTTCTCCTATCTGCCGCCCTATCGGCAAATACAGTCCACTTGCCAACCACTGTTTTTTAAATCATCCCCTTTAGGGATTGTACATAAATGTTTTATTGACTCAATCACTGTTAGCCTATATAGGTATGTATCATGAGTGGAAAACTCCGAGAACTGTCATTCTTGTGTAATTGCTCTTCTTCATCTCTCTCCATCCGATCGGTTTTATTATAAACCATCATTTTCTGTTCTAGATCATTCTTGAACATTCGAGGGTTTTCTGGAACGTCGAATACGACAGGATATTTGATGCTCACCAGCTCGGTGATATTTCAGATCGACTTTGCCGAATCCATTTACATTGCCCCCTCCTCAAAAGGCATTCCTTCTGGAATGCATCACTCTTGTTATGGTTACGATAGGAACAATTGTTTTCATTCTGGTAATGTGAAGTCTCATGGAAGTTTCATGACACCAACCTCTCTCTTGTATTTGCCATGGAATTCCAAGAACATATTGAGCATATTTCGGACAATCTTCCAATTTAGGGCACCTAAACGGAAAGCTAGCTTTGGAACAGCAACCTGTACGGCGCTTCGCAGGTAAACTAATGCATCTCAGAGGTTCCTGTAGGATGGTTTATGGAAGAACGATCTTTTTTCTTCAGGACCGATATCTTTAACTTTCAGGGCTCGACCGATGGATGGGCTTTGTTGTTGAAGCTCTTATAGTTTACCGAGTCTCGCGGAACTCTCTGGCTATCCCTCGGAATATCTGAAGGTCCTGGGCTATGCAGTTGGATAGTGCATACTCTGAAGGGGTGGTGAAAAGGTCGCGATGCTCTCCTCTAGTCACGTCAAACCTTGCTTTTGATGAACCACTTTATACTCCCATGAAGTCTGCGAAAGTAAGCTACTTGCAGTTGATCCAGCGTTCTCCCGAACGGTGAAAGTCCGTTGAAATGAACGGCTTTTGTTTTACCATTGTGGACTTTGCTGATACGGTAGATAACGTCTTTGGTCTTCTTTTTAACGCAGTGCCCATACGCCTGCCTCCACACATTTTGTGAAATAGTTTTAAGTTTCCTCAGGCTACTTAATTTAACTACTCCTAGAAATTTTCTCCTGGCAACGCATTAGTTTTGCTCTGGCTTAGGTAACACCTCACTGAAGTATCCGATAACGCGCTCCTGATGCCCATCCTGTTGATAAAAAAGGACCTCTACAATGCCGATGTTGGTGGCATCTGTGTCAAAAATAAACTGACCTCGTGGAAGTGTATACCCCAAGATCGGTGTCGTGGTCAAATGTTTCTTCAGGCCATCGAAGGCGTCCTGACAATATTCTATATTCCAACTGAATGGTCGTTTTTCTTCGGTGAAGCGAGTTAGTGGTTTTGCGATATCCGAAAACATAACGTCGATAACAGGTGCAAAGTCTGAGCAGATGTTTATCTACTGGTCATTGCATGAATGCTTTTACCTTCTCGGGGTCGACCTCCACTCCTTCACTACTCAAGTTAGTACTCATTTTCGCAGAAGATGAACATATCTTCAGGTTGAGAGTCAAGTTTGCGGTCTGTAGTCTCCTGAAGACTAATTCTAAATGTTTCAGGTGATCTTACACATTTATACCAACTACAATAATAGTATATACAGGCTGTCCATTTTTCGAATGCCACTATGAGGATCTCGTTTATAACAAGAGAAACAAAGTTGGTTGAATTGGGACAAAGTTGCGCATTTTTGTACAGAATGATAATCGAAAATATCGCGAAAAAACCTAAATATCTGATTTGATTGAAGATACTAGACATTTTTCACCAAACATTATTCAATTACTTGAAATGTACAAATCCACAATAGCGTTCATAAAAAAATGTAGAAATTTAAAAAAATTCGAACTCATTTTCGAATTCTTGTGTTTGTATAATAATAAGGCACTTTCTCATTGCCACTTTTTCAGCTCTATAAAATGGCGTTCCCAAAATCGCTGTACGTTTTATTTTTGAGAAACGGTCATAAACTTAGCTTTTTTATATGGCGCGAAAAAAAAGTATACCCTGAATGACATAGCATTTTTTATTGCGAATGCAAAGACGTAGGAGGGCACCATTAATTTTCTCATATAAAAAAAACAAAGTTGATGATGGTTTCTTCGAAACGAAATGTTTTACGGAGATTTTGTGAACGCCATTTTGTAGAGCTGAAAAAGTGGCAATGCCTTTGGTTTTCTCAAACCTTTTCGAATAGTTTCAGAAAAAAATAAAAACCAAACCGCCATATTTTGTATTTTTTCGAATATCTCCGAATGTAACCAACATTTTTGGGATTTCTCAAGATCTATTTATTGACCACTTAATTTCGCAACTTTATGCCTATTTGACCTGATGATACCTCGCCTGATACGGTTACCGAGATCCCCATGCTGTTCATCCCTATTTTGGGCACACTGTATATTCAATGGTTCAGCTGATATCGAAAGAGGACACACTATTGCTTCATTCGGTATATTTTCACTCGATTGATTTCCTAAAGAGTGTTTCTCAAAATATAGGATTGTGTGCGTTCATATCAGATATCATCGAAAATAGCGTATTTTCATTTCCTATTTACAATCCTTTCCTATACAGGCTTATCAAACTCAAGTAAGCATATTGTTAACTTATTTATTATGGATGATACGAGGTCGCTCAAATTAGAGAACTAGTATTTTTTCCACTGATAACCGTATTGCTAACAGAAGAACAATTGAATATCGCGTTTTTGATTTATTTTATGACATTACATTTTTCTGTATTCCGTTGGAGATATATTTTTATTCATATCAAATGATATCACTGTTGCAGTATATATTTCGTTTTTAACAGTGTATCAGGTATTTTGTCTAAACCTTTACTAGCTTACTGTATGTCAATTGAGTTCTTAACGTTTTCCGTTTTCCCTTTAATGAATAAAGTTTTCATTTTGAAGTGGAGTAGTGGAGCAGCATGCAACAATTATAAATAATGAATCATAGGCGAAACATTGCGAGCAACTTTTAACATAATAATATGCTGTTTCTTTGATGATGTGGTTTGAATTTGACGTGATTAATCTACAAAAAATTTAAAAACCATGTAAAGAAGTACTTCAAGTTTATAACTAATTATCAAAAGTACAGAATGCAGAGAGTGCTTAGTAATCGCGAGCATTTTGTCAGAAAAAATAGTTAGTGCTCAAGATTTCAGAGCACTTTTCAATAGTGTTCAGTGCTTAGTAATCGCGAGCATTTTATCAATAAAGTGCTTAGTGCTCAAGATTCCGGAGTACTTTTCAAGAGTGCTTAGTGCTCGAAGAACTTTTTTTCAGTGCTCGGCACAGCTCTGCTGCCTGGGTATCATGAGCAATCGACCGATGTGATTTTTTTTAATATACGAGCGACTTCCTGTTTCCAAAACTTCATTAGCAAACATGGGCTTTCGGTAGCCATAAATAAGCACACCTATATCATTCTTTGTGGAGATTTCAATATAAACTTCATGGGAAATTGTCGTTTCAAGAAACAACTTTTCGACTTGTTTGCAATGTTTGACTTGGAACTGCTATACAATGAACCAACACGTGTGGCGCAATATGGAAGCAAATTAACTGCTAGTGGACTAGACTATGTTGTTAGTAACATCGAAAATAGCTCATGTGAACTAGTTGATCTGGGTGCCTCAGATCACCTTGCACAAATTATGACTTGGTCGTCAGGAAAGTTAGCGGATGTACGCAAAAACAATGTGATAACAAGAAAATTCAACGAACAATCTCTCGTACACTTCAAAACACTTTTTGAAAACACAAGCATCAAGGATAACACTCAAGAAGAGACTGTTGATAGTATGTTCAATAACTTCATGACAAACTTTCGTTGGTGTTTCGACATAGCATTTCCAAGGCAAAATATTGTAAAAAATGCCACAAAATCTGATAGGATACCCTTCTCTACAAAATTAAGTTCTGATATCAGACAGTTGAAAGATCTTAATTGGCTCAAAAAAAGAGTGGACGACCCGGTCGTAACAGACAATTATAAACAAATGAAAAAATCTATTGATGCAAAAATTATCGAGGAAAAAAAACAATATCACTCTAACATAATCAGGAATTCAAATAATAAAGCAAAAACTCTCTGGCAATTAGTAAACACAAAAATTGGCAAAAATAAAAATAGGAGGGAAATCACTCTATCCGATAGGGGCATAACCATCAATAATAAAACTGAAATTGCAAATCACTTCGGGAAGTTTTTCGCATATTCCGTCAGTGAAACAATACGTAATCTCAATTTCCCTGAAAACGTGTGTACGAAAAATGAGGTACGAGGCTCGAACTCAATGTTTTTCATGCCTGTTGATGAAAATGACGTGAAAAACATAATTCTAACACTGAAAAAGAAATATTCAGCAGGAATTGACGAAATACCAGCCATTGTACTGAGGGAATGTGTCGATAAAATTTCTCGTGAATTATCCCAAATCATTAATCTATCCGTCACCCAAGGTATCTTTCCAAATGAACTGAAAATTGCTAAAACCATTCCAGTTTTCAAAAAGGGTGATCCACATAACGTTGAAAACTACAGAATGATATGTATTCTCAGCTGTTTTTCTAAAATAATTGAGATAGCTCTGTATAACCAATTGGTGAATTACTTGAACCTACATAATATAATAACGTCGTCACAACACGGTTTTCGCCGCAACTACTCGATAGAAACTGCATCAATAGAATTAGTACAGTACATCCATGAAAATATTGACCACAACAAATATTTGGTAGGAATCTTTTTTGATCTCACACGCGCCTTCGATACGATTAGCCCCGAACACCTAACGATAAAATTAGAAGCGATGAGCATCAGAGAACCAATTCAATCCTGGATTAAATCCTATATGTCCGGCAGAAAACTTAAGGTTCAGATCGAGAATGAGCTCTCCAACGAATTTGATTGCCTCATTGGGACTCCTCAAGGCGGGGTGTTGGGTCCACTTTTGTTTTTACTCTATGTGAATGACTTACCCTCACATATTGAACATGGACGCGTATTCATCTATGCAGATGACACCACTATTGTAGTCACTGCTGATAGCCTAGCTGAGCTGAATAATAAAGCACAAGCAGTCATGAGTAGCTTTGCGCATTGGTGCCAAAGCAACCACCTTATTATCAATGAGAACAAAACTGTTATTATCGAATTTACTGCACCACTTAAGATAGAAAATAATATAACTTTAACAACAAGCAACAAAACTATAATTTCTAATTCCAAAAGTACAAAATTCCTTGGAATAGAGCTGGACTCCAAGCTGACCTTTAACGAACAAATAGAATGCTTGTGCAAAAAACTTAATAAACTGTACTATGCTTTCAATAGCTTACAATCTAACCTCTATGAGAGTCACCTAATCAACTTATATTATGCACTAGTTCACTCCGCGATCAGCTGTAACATAATTGTGTGGGGCAGATCGACAGAAATTTCGAGGGTATTCATTTTGCAGAAGCGATTTATACGTCTGATATTCAACTTAGACTATAGAGAGTCCTGCAGAGATACCTTCAGAAAAAATGACATATTGACTTGTACAAGTATTTACCTTCACAAGCTATTGACTTATACTCACAAGAACAAGAATAAATTTCAAAAAAATAGTGACTTTCATGAATATAACACCCGAACTAAGAATGACGTCCACCTATGCAAATTCAACCGAATGCAATTGAAAAAGTCCCCACTATATTCGGGAGGATACTTCTATAACATGCTACCATACAAAATTAAAAAATCTGAGAAAATTAATGAATTCAAGTCCGTTTTGAAATCATTCCTGATAGAAAATTGTTTTTACTCCTTGGATGAATTTATAGACCGATGCTCACAATGTCCACAAGACTAGTTTAATCCACAAGAATAGTTATGTAATTTTATTATTTAATTAACCATATACTTTGTTGTTCGTGCACATGTACCTTTATGTTTTGATTTGTATCATATTCCACTGCATTTTATTTATATCTATGTTTAATCTACTATTGTATGACTTGTCTCATGTCATGTATATGATTCGAAGAGATGAATAAAAATCTAATCTAAGTAAATGAGTTTGGAATTATTTCAATTCTATTTGAACTGAAGTTTCAAATATTTGTTAAGAATTGTCCTGTTATAGTTTAGATTTCTTGATAATGAGGAATTATATATAATCAATTAATTCATTCAGATTACGGAATTGTTCGAAATGTCATAATAATACACTTTTTCATGAACATGACTACTGAGCGGAATTTAGTTGTTTTACGACCATCATGTGAGGAACTTGAAAAGCCCAAAAGACAAGAGCCACTCGGATATTTCGAATAAATAAAAACGACAATGCATATTGTCGCTTCTCAAGACTTTTCCTGTGTTTTTACAATTTGAGGTGATGAATTTTGATAATTTTTTGTGAAACCCACAAAGCTCTGAGGACAAACGGTTGAGAGTAGTGAACTAATAATATAAGGGAAGTGTGTTTGAAAGTGTGTATTTTCAACCGCCAACTTGGTTGCAAAGCAAATTAAGTCTAGGACTTGCATGAGTTAAGGAGACAAGGACCTTTTATAGTATCATCCAAAGCACTTCTCGGCTGGTTTCCGTGGAGAGTCCGAAGGATCCTGGTCAACGATACTATAGAAGTACATTTTTATTTCCAATAGCCGCGCCAGGATTCTAAGCCGGGCACTCTGGGCAATAACCAGTGTATCAACAAACAGGGTCACCAGACCAGCCCAGTACTTTCTGTTTTTGTAATATTTTTTTGTGGGATATGCCCATCGATGAACAGATCGATCATTTGAATTCCTTTTACACTTATACACTTTACATATACTTTCTATCAAATATTACGATAGTCATTACAAAAAATAAATAAATAAATAAATGAAATCATCCCACCATTTATTGCTGCTATCCCTGCCCTCTACCAGTTGTTTGAATGTCATCAAGATTCTGGTTAAAGTTTATGTGCACACATAAAATACACATGTGTATGAATTCCACTCCCTCCTTATTTTTTTTATTTTTTCTTGTAAAACTTGCCTGCCTAAATTTTTAGCATTAGTTCATGTACGGTACTAATAGTCTTTAGAGAAGCCCTGGATACAACACACACACACACACATACAATTATGCCTAGGTATGTTGTACTCAGAGTGCAAAACTAACCCTATATTATAAAAAAAATTAAAAAAAATATTATTCGAAAAATAATACATAACTTCGAGTAACCAGCCCTTGGATTTTCATTCATTATCATTTTTTGTATTTTTTTCCAATTTTTTGAATTTTTATTACCTTTCTTTTAGTAAGCATAATTTGTTGATATCATTATTCTTATATTAATAATTACAAATACTGTGAATAAGTCGAGGATTAAGTCATGAAAAAAGAAATAAACATTATCGAAGGCTTGAGTGCTGAAATGAAAGAAAAAATCACAGTATTTGTCATACCAGACTGCTTCCCAAATTATCCATGCTGCAATAGGCAATAAACGTCTACCTTATGCTCTTTGGAATTAGTTAGCATAACTCAACAAAATATGTAGCCAAGATAGACCAGTGCCGAAGCATTTGAAAACAGTAAGAATTGAGAAAAAATCATAGTAGGAACCCATCGGAAAAGGATGAGAATGTATCAAAAATGTAAGAAAAAATAATGTACGGGCGATCTGAGGTCGGGAAGTGGTAGGGGGTGGGTTTTTAAAGGTAAAAAAAAACGGTTAATCTCGATTTCCGGCAAAGCTACTCTAAGTCCTATGGAAAAAAGATTAATAACAAAGTTGTAGGTATTAAAAAGATCTGCAACTTTCCCAATTTTTTGTTAAAGATAAAAATAAAATAAGTTCCATAAACTTGATTATTTGAATTTTTCATTAAAATTTGGAGGTTACGTGAAAAAAGTGTCGATGCAAAAGTTGTCGATCTTTTTATTACCTACAACTTTGTTATTCAACTTTTTCCATAGGACTTGTAGCTTTGCCGGAAATCGAGATAAACCGTGTTTCACCCATAAAAACCCAGTTCCCGACCTCACATCACCCGTAAATTATTTTTTCTTCCATTTTTGTTATATTCTATTTCCGTCTCGATGGGTTTCATTCTACAATATATTTTTTTTGTTAAAAAATTATCACCCTGGTCTAAAGCCTGGTTCATGCTTATACGAATTTTGCAAAATTCATGCGAATCGGAAAATTATAAATAATATTAAATTGATATTCCTACACTACAACATCATTGATTTATGCATCCTGTGGTATCATATTATCATGATAATATTAAAAAAATCCGCAAAAAAGTTCAAATATTTCAAATTTATTGCGATATATCTTTTCAGCGGCCATTTTATTCACATAAATTTTCTGATATACATATAAGCATGAACCAGGCTTAATATCAATATATATATAATAAAAAACATTAAGCATGGAAATCTGAAATTCAATGGATGATAAGATAACTTCAGCAAATAAAGGTCTATGAAGGGCTCAACAATGACACAAGTACCTATGAAGAAAAAACCTATGATAAAGAATCTTCAAAAATCAAGGGACACCAGAGATCCATAACCTAAGTTCACTTCTCTTCTTTCAATGTTCTGTGCCATTTTGCAATCATTACAATCAGAAATTTGAAGTGCTAGATATCATAAATTATGGGATCACTTTCTTGCCAATATATTATTATGCATGATTCAGATAAGCAATGTAGGTATTTGATAGGTCCCTTCACGATTCGAAATCAGTGATTTGAGTGGAACATCTCAAGGCAATGGAATGACTCTTGTACTGTCATTCAAAACCACCAGAAATTTGGTTTTCAATGTTGAAATATAATGGGGGCCAGTTTTAGTTTTTTTATAAATACTATATTTTTGTTGAAGTATGTACCTACCACATTTACCTATCTCCTAAAATTTGAAGAACTAAAGTTGAAAAATCAAGTAGGAAGGTACCTATGTGTGTTTTTAGGGAGGAGTATGTATGTACCAAATTTCACTACCTCCTAAAATTTGAAGTACTAAAGTTGGAAAATCCAGTAGGAAGGTACCTATGTGTGTTTTCAGGGATACCTACCTGTGTGAAAAACGTGCAATTATTTTGAACTTTGAATCACATTATTCACTTTTTCTCACTTTGTGTGGGGCATATTACTCGAAGTATTCCAGTAGATATGTTCGACTCACCTGTTCAGAACTATCGAGTGATGTGCCTGGTTTTGATATACATTTCTTGAAACATTTCTCTGTCATTTTCTTGAAAAGCACAAATTAGTAAGTTGTAGGAACAGTGAAAATATACTTACTGTAAGAAGCTCCTGGGCATTAGCTACTGCTATCTGCTGTTTGACTTGATCCATCAATTCATCTTTCTGGGACCCAGAGAGAGCTGAAATGTTATCCATTTTATTCTAAATTTCTTCAAATTATAAAAAAGTATCGGTTAGGTTTATCTCTTCTTTCTCTTCGTGGTCTCAAGTCGAAAACATTTCAGTTCAGAGAAGTTAACCTAACCTTACTATACTCTGTGCCCTGTGGCCAACTGTGGCAGTGGCACACCACGTTTTATTTTTGCTATGTAGCTGGCTGCTGACAAGGCCCGGGGGGGTTGGAACTTGAAAGTACTAGGCCATTTATTGGTCGTTTTCATTTTTGGCCATACATGTCATAGATCTTATTGCTTACGCTAGAACCGGTATCTAGGTTATTTGTTTTGTAGGTTCGGAGGGGTTGAAAGTACTAAGCCATTGATTGGTCGTTTCTTGCAGACCCCTCTAGACCAAAAAATTACTACAGGATGCCGGATCTAGCGTAAGCAATAAGATCTATGATACATGTGTTGTACCACGTGATCATGTAGTACCTACTTTCTTGTTTCTTGCAGACCCCTCTAGACCTAAAAATAGGGTCATAAACCTCTAAAGCTTTAGCAGAATTAATAATCGTTTTCCGATACCTTACTAAACTACTACCGACATGGCATCAAAATTAAATCGGAATATTCTTTTATGCTCGAGAAAATCGAAATCAAAAATAATTATTTGACAGCACCATATTTCTGCTGACGTCACCTGTCACCTGGTAGATCGGGATGGTATTGTAAAAATATCGAAAATAATAGGGAAGAAGAATTTTTTGACATAGGTGATGGCAGATAAGTCAGATGACAATATGTCAATTTTTAATTCAAATTTTTTTCGACAACGAAACTAATTCAAAATATTTAAGATTGCTGAGCTCTAATACCAACGATGGAAAATTTGGCGAAACTAGAAAACCTGAGACCCCACCAAGATGAATTGCAACAATTGGGAGAGCTAGCAGGAGTGTTCATGGATAAAAAATGTTTCTGGTAGGTACTTGTCAGATACAGATTATAAATACAGGCCTTGTGAATGTTTTTCATTCATTAGTTATAAAATATCAGCTATTGCCTATCATTTTTGTTTATCTGTCTGGGTGATTTCCCTATGAAAAAGTAATTTTATTTTGTGTTCAGGAAAAAAGTTACATTTTATGCTATCTTTAACCATCAAGATAGCAGAACCAACCAAACAACTAAGTAGCCTATTGTGGTATTTTCTATTTTGGAAAAGACATGGCCTGCATTAGGTTTGCAATCTATGCTAGCTGAATCAAACATAGAAGTGGTTAATCTGTGGATAAACTAAAATCTAAAAATGTCATAATTCAGCTTTTTCAAGGCTCTCAGCCCATATCCATAACATTATAATATAGGTATATTTTTTAATCACCACCATTATTTGAAGTTCTCAAGACTGTCATCCTTTTATTATAGGAATATTGTCAAGCTTTTGAATATGGGAATAGATGCTGAAACAATCTATAATCTTTTGAAAACTATCAAGAGATCAAGAAATCCCAAGTCAAGAACTTCAGTACCCTCACGAAAATCTATAAGTCATAAATAATTTGTGAGTAAAAATATGGTTATTATGATGTGACTGATGTGATTGATGATACATGAGAGTGTACTCATGTATATAGTTTCCAATTTTTATTAACTTCAGAGTATACTATATAATTTCACATTTACCAGCTTGTTTATCAACTTCTCTAAAGAAGTCATGGAAATGTTATTGTGAATTATTTAAGTGAAATATATTCATATCAGAACCAAATTAGTTATTGCATCAAAAATCTACTGAGATCTCTACAGATAACTCAGAACATTGTTGTGATTCAGAAAGCAACATCTGAATATCCAACAACAAAGATTGGTCAATCCATGAAATATTAATCAAAGGTAAGGTAAATGCAAGTGAAGTCCCAATTATCAACACCTTAAGAGAGGGTTTTGCTAAATCATAAAGTAATAAAAATGTGGGAGTATCTGGGGTTTAAAAGAAAGAAAATTTGAAAGCGTTATTTTTATCCAATGAGACTTGCCTGGATCATTATTTTCAGTAAATTTTTGAGGAAGGAAAATGTGACTGAAAAATGAAGGAAAACTATATACAAGATCAGGTATTTGGAAGTTTATTTCCAACAATATTTCAACTATACTGGGCGCCCGGTCGAATAAATATTTGTATCTGAATCTGATGGAATCCGGGCGCTCTAAAAGATAGAGATTTGATTTGCGGTATTCGCGAACGTTTGCAACTTTTTCGAGAAACTCACAATAGTGCAAACAAAATTGTCATCGTCTGCTTGATTTCTGAGGTATACATGGCGAAATTGAAAATAATGCATTTTGGGACCCAGGAGTAAAAACTGCCTCATGTAATTATTTTACTTAGAATCTACTAGCAAAGTAAGTCATGTTTTTTGAATGAAACGCTATGTATATTTTTAATTTCATGCTATATATTTTGAGTATATTAGCCCTCTGTATTTAGATAATTTTCAGTTTTTTTTTTGGTGCAATAATCTGAAAACACTCATTTATATATGGTAGAATGAAACACTTCAATTTAAAATTATTATTTGATATAAACTATTTGACAAATCGATAAATTTAAACTCACACGAAAACACTTCCATAAAATAAAGTTCTATTGATAATTCTTCTGTTGAAAATGTTTCATATAATGTAAAAGTGGCAAACATTGTTATAACTTCATAATTTCTTTTTTTAGATCCCATATTTTTTAAATCTCTAATAATTTCCTGAGACAGGCATACTATATAGTAATACTAAGGAATTATGTACGTAATGTTCTGATTTTTACTTTATAAAAATTTTTTTTGGAAAATTTTATCCGGTGTCAATGTTACCCAACCTAACCTACCCTTTACACCTCATATAAATTGAAGCCTAAGTCAATCTTAAGGAATCGTTAAGCAACATTGACATACATAAATTTGTTTTATGGCCTTTTTAGGAAGAAACGAACTTATTCGGTAAAATAGCCTAAAAACCTTGTTTTTTTTAAAGTTATAATTTTATTCTGAATAATAAAAAAATAATATGTAGGAACCTTATTATCAAGAACTGTTACTTAAACTATGAATTGCATCTTACAATTTTGGTAGCTAACTTTGACAAGGTAACAATTAATACTAAACTAATATATTTTGGAAACTCCACTAATGTGGGGCAATTCCTCTATATTTATCGCCGGTTCGTCAATAATTGCAACTACTGCATTTAATAATACCGGCTCTGTGTCCTCAACATCAGGATATACAAAATACAAAACCTTTTTACGTAAAAAGTTAGCCTTAATATCGCCATTCTTTACTTCTACAACCTTTCCTATGTAACGAATGAATATCTTTTTCCCCAGGATTTCAACGATCACCCAATTCCGAGCCCAATTCCCCAGTTTTACGTTTTGATAGTGTCAGCATGATGGGTACTTCTTTAACTGTAGTTTTAGCCTCATGCAATTACCCCATTTTCTCTTCTCCAATTATCTCATTCTCTACTAGTTCATTTTCTAGTAATCGAATCTTCAATATATTTCGGCTCATTGTAACTGTTATCATTAATTACCACATACTTTCTGACGAACTGGAGCTAGGTTTTTGTGCCTTGCATTTATTGTTCTTCGATGATGTCACTAATTCTTCAACTTTTTTCTATTTTTGTTATTCAGATATATCCTCCATAGTTTTTTCTTGATTTTCACTTGGTTTTTTATTTCGTTTGCCCACCATGCTGTTTATTTTTTGTTGTTTCTCTTTCTGCCTTTTCCGCATATTTATTTAGTTGTGTTTAATATAGTGTTTTTAGAATATTTAGTTTCTATAAAAAAATGTACCAGTTACGAAGATACTTGGTACCAAACAGCACACAAAATAAGTCAACTGTAACTTTTCACTGTAGCGGAAAATTGGGGTCGTCGATAACTGGTCCAGTGAAACATTGATATAGTGTCTTTTGACAGAATAAGACTGATTCTATCTACATTTAAATATCCAAAAGGAAAGAGAAAGCTATATATTGTATCCACACCTATGTCGATATATGTGGTACAAAGTATAGAAATAAAAGTACCAATGTTATCGATATCTTGAACTGAAATCAACTTGTTTCTTAACATAAGGTCACATGTGGCAACAGAATGACTAATTGAAATATTTGCAGAATTTGCCGATGAAGCTTTTAATAAGACAAAATAGAGGTAGCAAGCAAGCATCACATTCTCATTATTATAATTTTTAGTTAACAAATGTCGATGATTAGGACAGTCGATAATTGCAACTTTTTACCTTACCTGCATTCAAAATGGTACTCACCTTAAATGAATATAGCATCAAAGATTATTATTATGTAAATCTTGAGGATTCGAACAAAGGAGACATATGGATATGGATCCCCTTTTATGTTTTCTAACAGTTATTAAAATTACTTCCTTCGAATGAAACTTCAGCAATGTTGAATCAAATACCGTTTTTTCCGAACTTTAGTGCCAAATTCGAATGGAAGATTTCCCTTGAAAAATGAATAGGATTTTTACAAATATATTTTTTCTCGAATGTAGCTCGTTGCAGAGATAGAGATTTTGTATGAAAAGTAGAAAATATTTTTTTTATTCTTATCTTCCACAGCGAAAAGCAGGGGTTGCCCCTTCTGTTGGGTTGCGACGCTAAATATAACATATTGTAGGGAAATCGCGACGTGAACTCGAAAGGCAGAGCTCTACTTGAGTTTCTGAGTTATAAAATTAATTACAATTGAGAAAAGTTACTTCTCAAAATTAAATTTGTAAGAATGGACATCATAAAATAATTCATACTAGTTTTCAATATAGTCGGTATCTGTAGCATCGAAATTGCTGCAGTATTGCTACCTCTGCTGGAATAGAATGGAAAGATAAAGTAGTTCACAAAATATCGAAAATACACTGTTGAATGTTGAATTGCAACTTTATAATATAAAATTGATACTAAGAAGTGAAGAATAAAATGAAGAAAAATTACTTTTTCTACGAAAAAGTCGATAAGCACACTGTTTTATGGTCGATCTCATAGTCAAACAATCCTTTAGTAGTCTAGTTTTGTTAATGCTACTCATCACGTACTTGATAGAAATACAGATATTAGTTGAGTAAATTCTAACTTGGCGGAACGGCCGTATTCGCCGAATACTTTTAAGCTAAGCTTAACAAATTCCTTATTGTTAAGCGATATTAAACCCTAAGCTATGCTTAAAAGTATACAACGAATACGGTCGTAAGAACGCTTTACTACCACTCTGTCTTGCACATGCGCTGAATGAAATGGGCTATATTATACGCTGAATAAATGAACTACTCTTTGTTTTGGTAAAATAACTTGGTCATGCTGAATTAAATAATAAATTTAGTGTTTTTTTACTACAATATTTGTCTGACTAATCTGACTACTTTTTGTACTCAAAAGAACAAAACTCATTAAAAACAAATTGATAGAACATTACTTTCAACACAACTGGCATCTAACTTTTTTTACAATGTTAGAAAGAATGAATATCATCATAGAAGTTTTGTGACAGATTTTAGGTCGACGTATAGACGAACCTAAACTTCGTAAAAATCATGTATGTTTTTAATACCCTTAGGGTACGTCAGTATTGTTGGGTTGAAAAACATAAATATTTGATTGGTAATATTTATTAGAATCTATCGAATTTAGAAATACATAACAAATGATCATAAAATGAACAAGTTCCGATTATACAACTACTAATTCCATCGATATTATCACAAAATTCTCTATTTGAGTAACACCAATCAGCACCATAAGCAATATTCTTATGTTCGAAGTGACTTCCAATAATCTCCATTTTACCAATATCTTGAACATCAACGATATGTACACCACCTAACATGCAAGCTGCCAGCAAATGGGTTTGCTGAAAAGGGTCCCATTTCAGTCTCCAGAGCGTGCCAGGCATTTTTATAGAACTTATCTCTGATTTCATATTCCGAATATCCCATACACGAACATATTCATCATAACTAGAAATAAATATGAAGTATTAGATAAAAAACGTGGTAAGAATGTTAATAACCTGATCCAATTCATTGAATTACTTATTATACAGCGTCCGTCATAAAGTTGGGTACATATGGGAACATTCGTTAATGAGATTTATGAAAAACTCTTGGTTCATTTCTGCATGTCTGACAACAGAAAAATCGGTTGCGATTTATATAATGTGACCTCCCATTTGGCGGGAATTTAAAAATAATTCTGTGGTGCCCAAAAATATTGAATTTAGCAAGAATAAACAATGTATCATTAAGTGTCAATCATATAAGTTACTTTGAATTTTATTTACGGGTTGAGACTATTATACATAAGACTAAATCGTGTTTTCATCTCCTACAAAATTTCTAGTCCACAAATAGTTGGTTAGTTCTTACCCATACTTATATGATTTAGGTTACTGGTTATTGAAGCTGTCTCCAGATGAAACAAGAATATATGTTTCTCAGTAATAAGGGTAGAGGAATAAAATGATATACTTGATTTTTCAAAATCTGGTTCGAAATTGGTAGATGAGGTTTTCGATGGACTCCAAACATGTTCGATAATTTTTTTTAGATATCTTGTCAATTTGACCCATTTCTTGACAATTTTCATTAAATTCCCGTCAAATCTGAGGTCACGTGATTTTTTAGTTGTCAGACATGCAGAAAGGAACCGCCATTAAAGTTTTTCAGAAATGTCAATAAATTTGTTTTCCATATGTAACCAACTTTATAACGGACCTGTAACTTCACATGTATGTACTTTACTCAATACTTGTCAAACCGAGTTATACAACGTATAGACATGTGCTTCGCTGAGTCAGCACATCAACTTTGATATCTCGTCTTGGAAATGCTAACTCATCCAAATGCCAAATTGAAAATTTCATTAAAAATTTCACACCTCCACTTTCAACCCATACAATATGTTCCAGATTCGCTTCGGCTCCTATCATACCTACAGCAAAGGATACATGAGAAAAGTTGCATGTAGTGTCCGAATAATGTCACATTCTGAGAGCTGTCAAATTAACCGTTTCGGATTTACTGGCGGACAACGAAATCCGTCATTTTCATTTTTTCGCCGATATTTCCAAAAAATTAAGCGATCGTAAATCTGAATCCGGTTATCTAATGCACTAGCTTCCTCTGAAACTGTCCCCATCTAACCTTTGCTGTAGGTATAATAGGAGCCGAAATCTCGTCACCATGAAACCAAGGAAAAATCCGGAAATGTTTTCGAGGCGAAGTAATAATTAGGACAATTAGGTGAACACATTGCCATCTTAGCTCTACCAACTATGTAGTTGTATCGATATATCATTTCAAGATTGAGCATCGTTTATTCTCATTATATTACATTTAATTCAAATGACTACAACTGGTAGAAATGTTATACCCATATCTAATAACAAAAGTACCTATCTAAGAAAAACAAAAAAATATTGCATTCTACCAACTGTAGATGCACAAACGAGTAATTTCAAGTTTAAATTATTATATTTGCTAGAAATTTTTGAAATTTATGTTTGATTTATATATACTGGGGGTGTTAAATATTCTTACCGACTACCACTTGATCTTTAATTATTCATTCATAAACATTTTATGAAAATTATCGAGTATTTCCATAAATAATGTGAGCTCTTGTGAAAGGACCGAAGTCACCAGTTCTGAACGGGGTAGAAATTCCAATTGCATGAGGAAAAAAATACTTGAAAGTAATTTCTGACCACAAGTTGACATAAAATCAACACCTATAAAAAATTTACGAAAAATGCACGATAGCTCTCAACCTGTGCAGGATAATGTGCGGTGAAAACTGGGTAGATGGAGGACACCTAGGTGCTTCCTAATAACCTATATTTTATGGGTCTATCGTTCTTTATAACCAAGATACACGATGATTTGATAATTTTTCCAATTTTTTCCATTGATCATAACGTATGAACCACCCTATACATTTTTGTGATATTTGGTACGTATGTTCTTTGCCACAGTGGTGTCGATCAACATAATGAAGAACAGTCTTATTCCAGGTCCGGCCTTCAAAAAATAAAAAGTTTGTTTACAGATTTGGAAAGAGCAGAAAACATTAATAAAACTACGTGTTTTTGGTGTTTCCGCATACAACTTTGCCACTTTATTACCTTGAGTCAAATCTAGATGTTTCGATAAAATAAGTGGCACAAAATTAACTAAAATGAATTATATTTCCCAAATAGTAGGTACCTTTTCAGCATCAATCCATGGAATTATCAACAATCTCATTATCTCGATTTATAGATGCCAATCTTATTGTAAACGACAGAACATGTCCTTACTTGAAATTAATTATTGTTATACTAATGACTAACTTCAAAACACCTTGTATGCATAAAAAATTTTAAATAGGGACAAATGCCCATTCCGAACTTTATTTTGAACAATAATAAAGTTGCAACAAGTACGGGAATCCAGGAATTATAAGGAGAATGATTTCATGGATCAAAGCTGGCAAAATACCATTTGGGGAAGAACACTTTTTTTAATTTTTTGCGATCTCATTCTATCGAAACGTCTAGATTTGATTCCAGTATACAAGGTGTTTTAATGTTAGTCATTTGTATAATAATAGTTTGTTTCGAATAATAATCCAGTCAGTAGGCCTTTGCCTTGCAAAAGGTGGCGTAGTTCTGGATTTTGGATATGTTGTTCAGTTCGGGGCCCCGATGAAAAATCCAAGTTTTCGACCTTGGGTGGGCGCCGCGTAGTCCGCCATCTTGGATTGAAGGTACAAAAAATAGGTTTTTTCGAAATAACTCCTCAACGGTTGTTTTTACGACATAAAAGTTCAGTACTTATTTGAAGAAGACTAAATTCTCTACATTTCTTGTAGATTCACTTTTTTTGTAAGTCCAACTCAATTTTTTTGGGTGAATTTTGTAATAATGAATGACATTGTATGATTTTTGACGTTTTTCCACACCACCATCACATTATATAATACAATTGTGAAATATACTTATATTTATATATATATATGTGTATCACGAAGAAATCCGATAAGGAGTTAAGGTTGTACATAAAATTCGAGCTAGCTCCATTTCCTTTGTCTCTTTTTACGGTGCTCGGCATGCGCAAAGGCACGAAATCTGTATTGTTTGCGCATTTTAACACCGCTGTCAGGAGACGTAGAATTCGGAGATCACACGATCAGTGTTGTGGATGGGGGGCATCTTTTACATAAATTTGTATGGAATCGTAATGATTCTTTCGGTACAACTTGTGAGAAGTACATTCAATATGTACGGATAAACTATGGTTCAAATGCAGTCGTTGTATTCGATGGATATCCATCTGAAGGCGACAAGAAGAACACCAACAGCGCAAAAAGACTACGACGAAGCAGACGTCGGCCGAAGTTCTTTTCGACGAGACAATAGTCTGTCCAAGTTTCCCAAGAACGATTTTTGGCAAACGAAAAAAACAAAGTCCGTTTCATCTCGATGCTGATGAAAAAATTCGAACAGGCCGATTTCACTGTTAAGCAGGCTGAAAAAGATGCTGATGTATTGATCGTCAACACAGCGATTTCCTTCTGCTCATCATTCGACGCTGCTTTCATCGTCGGCGAAGACGTCGATCTTTTAGTACTGCTTACAGCATTAGGATCATCGAAGGACAACATCTTTCTACGTAAACCAGGGAGAGGAAATACAGCCGAAAGGGTGTATTCGTCGAACAGTTTAAAAACAAAAGGAGCAACCGAACAGATCCTGTTTTTACATGCTTTCAGCGGCTGTGATACGACATCATCCCTCTTCAATCAAGGAAAAACCAAGTTCCTGCAGCTTCTTCAAAAAAACGAAAAACTTAACAACCTCGTTGGCCTCTTCAAAGATCCGACGCTGGAGCACGGTTTCTCGTTGCATTGTATGGTGGGAATATGGATGAAGAAACCTTTGAAGATGTCCGTTACCAACGGTTTGCCAAGGCATCCATAAAGAACAAATTCAACCTTGCTTCTTTACCACCAACTACGGACGCGGCACGGTGGCACACGCTTAGGACGTACCATTAAGTCCGAAAATGGTGTGGAAACCCAAAAAATCCATTAAATGTCCGAGAAACCAGCTCCCGATGAACTGTTAAAAGTGATTGCAAAACTGGGTGTGGTTCCGCGTGTGGCTGCAGGAAAGGTGGGCTCAAATGCTCCCTTGTCTGCGGATTTTGCAATGGCGAGATATGCGACAATGCACCGGAGATCATCATCGAGAGCGACGACGAAGATGACGAAATTCCGCCAGCTTGTCCGATCCTCAATTCGTACAACGGAGAGACTGATAACATGGACAGTTACGAAGATGACGGAGGAACCACGATCCGAACTGGACCATAAATAATAATAATAATAAAAATAATTATAATAATAATACTAATTGTTGACTTTGAATTCACAAAATTATCATAAATAAGTAATGAAGCATCAAATGATTCCTCAAAATGAGAAAAACGAGGAAATGGACGATTTTTTGGAAAAAATTTCATGTTTCGGCCGCTGCAATTCGTTTCCCGTCAGACTTACAAAAAAAGTGGATCTACAAGAAATGTAGAGAATTCAGTCTTCTTCAAATAAGTACCAAACATTTTTGTCGTAGAAACAACCGTTGATGAGTTATTTTTTGTACCTTCAATCCAAGATGGCGGATTACGCGGCGCCCCCCCCCCCCAAGGTCGAAAACTTGGATTTTTCATCGGAGATCCGAACTGAACAACATATCCAAAATCCAGAACTACGCCACCTTTTGCAAGGCAAAAAAGTTTATTTTTAAACATTTTGTGCCTCTCATTTTATCGAAACATTTAGATTTGACTAAATAAGTTAATAAGTTGGAAAGTTGTATACGGAAACACCAAATGCATTCAATCGTACTTAGTTTTTTCTGCTTTTACCAAATCTATGAATGAAATTTCAAACAATTGATGTACACAGGGTGTTGTTTCGACTCGAAACCTACTTTTTATTTTTGAAGGCCGGAACTGAAATGAGATATTTCTATATTATGTTTATCGACACCACTGTGGACAAAGAACATACATATCAAATATTAGAAAAATGTACACACATTTGCACACACAATAGATCTCCAATGTTAATTTGCCGGAATTATTATGCAACCTTGTTTCATACTGGGTCGTAACAACATTACTTCTTTGACTGGGCAACCGAATATTTAAGCAGGAAGAACAATAGTGAGTGTAGCGACGTGTTTGGTGAGTGAGCAATCATAGTATCTTTCAAGATGATTTCCTGAACCATATAGATATTTCAAGTATTGAACTGAATACCGGCACAAGATTACTTTTATTGACTAGACGAAAACAGAACTGTCTGATGGTAATATATCTTTCACTGTTTTGCAAATTTACGTTCACTTGCACTGCACTTCTCGATGGCGTCACTGAGGTTACGAGTATCGAGTGTTTAAAAATCGAGTTAAAAAATGTGTTTCTATCTTTTTTTCTAACCACTATCTTGGTTGCCTTACAAACCCTCAGAAGTTTTCTAGTTAAACTTGTACGAGTTAGAATAGCAACTTAGGAACTTTGATTGAGCACTGATCAACGATTGACTGCTGAACTGAAAACTGTGGTTTCGGAAATTGTATTGGAGTTGTTCGTGAGAAAATGTTTGAAACCTCCCATCCCCCTTCAATTACTCTAACTCGTGGTTTATGTAGACTTTACCGAATAAAAACAATTCTAGAATCGTTGTAATGTGATAATTGTAAAAATATGATCAATTTCAGAAATATATATCATATATTCGCGCTTTGAAATTACTCTTCGTTCGAGGTAATATAAACATAAGTTGATGGAAGGCTACTCGAGTAATACCTAACTTTTTATGACCGCAAATTTCATTCCTATGAATTGGACACGGTCGGATTTGAAATATATGCAAAACGAAAAAGCTGCTATTGGTTCCCTAATTTCCCCGCCTCGTATGATTCTCCCCTCAACGACATCGAGTTGAAGTAATAAAAATATGGTTTATGTACATAAATAGTTAACGAGAGGTTATTGCAATATCTGAGTCATATAAAAATTGATAGTGAATACTTTCTATGCATGAACAGATCATTTTAATTATTCCGTAACGACAATAACTAGACTTTAGAGAGAAAAATTCATTTGCAATGTCCAATTATATTGTTACGATATTTCTACTTAGGTCGGATATTTCTTATTTTAATTTCCGATTGGTGATGATATCTCGAAATCTAGATGAATTGGTATGAATTGATTCATTCTGAAACTCCTAGTCCAATATTTTCATTAATGAAGTTACCAAATTTGCGTCATAATAATCAATGATTCAGAAATCAAATCAATCCACTTGAAAATTATGCAGTTCAACGTGTGGGTGAAATGAAATCTCGTCCTATCTATTAAAGTTATATTGGGAGTTGAATGGTTAGGCAACTCAAATCCTTTGACATTTCACCTTTTGTATAATAATATGGATTTTTATACGAAATCCACATATATTGGTTTTGATATGAAGGAACAGAACTTTTTTATTCCAATCATAAAATTTTTTTAACCGCAATAAATCGGCAATTTTTCACTTCACTCACCTTCCAGTAGCCACAATAAATTCTTTGGAATTGTTTGAGTGAATTGAAGTAACACCAGCTCCATGAGTCCTATTTTTAGAAACTGGTTGACGTGCTATCCTTTTATCGTATTTCAAAAACAAGCTGTCATCCCCACCTGAAATTAGAATAGACACGAATTAATCGAATATCTGGGTAGTCGATTGAAAATATATAATTGGTGTAGTAATTGAAGTTTCGAAGCTGGAAATTGCAGTTTTTATCCACCAACGAGGAACAGGTGAATATTGCCTAGACATTAAAATTTACAGGATATTCCGAAAAATATATTTTTTCACCGGGAAGAACATTCAATATTTCATCTCTGTTGACAACTTAAAAATATCACTTCAGATTTGAAAACTTCTCAATTCTTTCATCAGCAGATATACATTTTTATGTGAAGTGAAAATGGAAATTTTGTCCCAATTTTTTTTAATCATCTTGTTTCATTTGAAAAATTCTTGAGTATCATATTATTTATTCTACTCGTTGTTGAAATATAATTTTTTCCAAACTTCTGGAAGGATCTCAGCACGGCATTAATAAAGATTGTTTGACTAGGATTTAAATAACAATCTTTAATTGAATAGCTTGAAAGTTTATCGAGCCAGATTGTTCCATTATCTTCATGAACAAAGTAAAATCTCAAGAATGAGACTCTAGATATCGTGTATTGATTGTCGACCTGTGTAAGACAGACTGTTTTGGCTACCAGCCTCATCAGTTGCACTCGGTTGGTTGTCGTCAATACACGGGTACATGACAGTATACGTTACCTACAGCCAAGGTGGATATAGGATGGTGAAACAGCTTCCTATTAACAAGCACTAGAATAAACTGTAGACCTTTGCCTACTTGATTTCATACCGTAGTAATATTTCCTGAAGTTATCAGAGATGGCGACATACCTTGTGTCGGTAAAACAGAAACTGTGCATCTGTCATACTTTTATCAATTTCATCTGTTCTAGATGAAAAATGATTGAGAAGAGTCAAAATATCAATATTCATTCAAGATTTATCGAAAATTTATTGTTTTAATGTCGTTTCAAGTCACGTCTGTCAGATGTGAACCACAGAAATACGTAAGCAACAGAAATCTTCTTCGATAATCGATCTTACCGCCATCTTCATTAAAGTCCTGGAAATATATTACTACCTTCTCAAACGGTCTACAAGTTTTTCGCAGAAACAATTGAAGAGCTGTTTCACCATCCTATATCCACCTTGCCTACAGCAGAGATAAGTAACTCACTAACAAGGTGTGCACGTCTAATGGAAGATTTGGAAATATAGTCACGTGATTGGTTTTCGTTTCAAAGTATTATCACAGATGGCGTTTAATGCATAAATCTTTATTTTCATTAATGTGAAATTAACGTTTCACAGCTAATTCACCAATTACGAACTTTCACGAAATTAGATTGCAGTACTCGAGTTGATTTTTATATACTTCACGTTTTACATACCTATGTTTATAAAAAAAGAGAAGTTTTGTTTGATAACGGATGGTGGTAAAATATGAATCACTATTAACTTTTCATCCTGGGCTAAACAAAATTACCACAGAAGACAGGTGTAGATAATAACTTGAGGATTATTGGAAAAAAGTGTCTCAACATGAGCTCTGCATGGAAGATCCGATTCAGATGAAATAACTATACCTACTGAAAAAATCCTGACATCAACTTCAGGTGTGGTACCATGATCCTAATTCCAGTTGCCTATTATGAAGAGGCTATTTGCTTTTGAAATTGGGTTTTCACTCAAATCTTCATTTGTTCTTCGCAGTGCAGCTACTGAATTTTTAAGTGACCGCTTTCAGCGGCTCGACTCTCGATTCCACCACTCTTCTCGAGGAGTGGGGCGCCCATGCACAAAACTGTGTGCGCGGTGCAAGAATTCATATCTACATGAATACAAGCATAGCTATTAAAATCCACCAATCAGAACTATTATATTTGCGCCTGCGTATTACGAGGGATTTGAGACAACAGTCCGATGAAAAACGAAGCTAGCATATTAATATTTATTTATAAGCAAGATGGACACAGGGTATGAATTTATGAAAATATGATGGGAGAAGATTGTGAATCATTCTGAAGATGTAACTCATAGTTAAATATATGAGTCTATTTTTTATCTATAACCACTGTAATCTATCCAACATCAATGCAATCGGTGTGTGTATATTACATCTCAAAGTAATTCTCATTGCACGATTTTGCAATTTTTGTAGTGATCTCATTTTATTAAGGTCAAAAATATATAATAAGGTACGATAATATTAAACATGGGCTTTAATTATAGTGTTGTATACTGCTATTCTTGTATTCATACTCGAATGCAGGGATACCCTCGAAAAAAATATAGTTTTTTTAATATATTTTTCTGAATATAATTGAAATGACTATTCAACGTTAAATGATTGTCAAGCATAAACCTCAGATATTTTAACTCGTGTATTATTACAATTTGATTGTCTTCTATTTTAATGTGTATTTCGTTTACTTAATTTGTCTGTATTTAAATGGTGTAGCAATTATCATCCCTTTCGTTTTATCAACGTTCAATTTTAATTTGTTCATTTTATTCAAAGAATTATTCATATTTTGCACTGCATTGTTCAAATCTTTATCACTAACTAATATTAAAGTGTCATCTGCAAATAAATATGTCACATTCGTACTATTGATTTATATCATCCTTACTCATACAAGTCAAAATGAGACTTCGAGGGTTGCTTTGCAACTAAGTTGGCGGTTAAAAACACTTTACACACACACTTTACAAAAGGAAGAGTATTGGACCTAGAATGCCTCCTTGTGAAACTCCATGTTGTACTTTTAGTAGAACTGAAAACTAATTGCCAACTTTAGTCCGTTGTTTCATATCTGCAAGATAGTTGCTAATCCAGTCCAGTACTTTTCTCCTTATACCATAAAGTTTCAGTTTTTTTTAGTAGTATATTATGGTTTATAGTTTCAAATGCTCGTCTTAAATCCAAGAGGATACAGCCACAGTATGCATATTTTCACTCATATTATTCTTCCACTCAGTAACAGTCAACTGAATGGCTGACTCACATGAATGATTGGATCTAAACCCAGATTA
This sequence comes from Chrysomela aeneicollis, assembly GCA_029955515.1. Taxonomy (NCBI): domain Eukaryota; kingdom Metazoa; phylum Arthropoda; class Insecta; order Coleoptera; family Chrysomelidae; genus Chrysomela; species Chrysomela aeneicollis. The sequence continues at coordinate 324,814 of JARUHQ010000012.1, forward strand.
ATTCATAAAAAGTATATTCTTTTCAATACAATATTTTACTAGCTCTTACAGTTTTTCAGCACAAGGTAAAATATTTATAGGGCGGAATTCATTGCATTTATTCGTATTGGTTATTTTTTCAGTCGGAGTAACATTACTAATTTTCAATTCTGAAGGAAATGTACCTTTTTCCAATGAAGTATTTATAAAATGATACCAATTACTTGAAAACTGCTTCTTATAATTTTATTGTTTATTTCATCAGTATGCCCCCATTTAACCAACCCTCTATCTCTTACCGTTATCGAAATCCCCATGCATAGACTCGAATTTGAATAGCCCTGTATATTGACATTCATTGTATGAGTACTTCAAGAGCTCTAGAGTTCATGAAAATGAAGGACATCAGCTTTTTGCAGAACAGTTTGTAACTATAGATATTTTTGATGGACTCTGGGATGTAATAGGGAAAAATCATGAAACGCCAGATGGCACTGTAAATGACATAATGTCGGATCGAGGGGTGAACAACAAATAATCTGTCATTTGATCTCTTGTTAAACCAAAGTTTTTATTGAAGAGAATTTTAGTTATCTCAGAGATTTAAGAGTGGGCAATGGGACGCGCAGAATACCGAATGCAGCACTCCCGCTCTTTACTTCTCATTTGAACACCAATCAATATTTTCATGATTTTTTGATCCCATCATGTAGATAAAGGATCAAGCTAGGGAGGATACTATCTCTCTTTTCGAAATTTCGAAAAGAAAAGATATAAAAATATATCTGAACATAGCAAATTTTTAGCCAATTTGGCGAATCAAAAAAAAATATTTCTACATCAAATAATCAATTTTGAGATAGCATCCTCCCTCGGTCGAACCTTCATCTTTCTACACAAAAAAAATCAGATCAAAATATGGATTAGTATCGTCACAGGAAGTCAAGAGCCGAGGCTCTACAACGTCAGAAATACGCACGATTTATCCGATGATATTTGCGCCCCCTGGTGAAACTCAACGAAGTAGATTATAAACACGATACAATCGATAGTACGGGTGATATTATGAAATTAGAATAGGAAATAGAAATTTATATGAATCAGTTTGCTAGGTTTGCTAGTAAATATGGTATATTATATGTATAAAATAATTATACATTGCGTGGAAAATAAAAATATTCTGAATTGTTCACAATGAAAAAATTCTCATACATAATGAGGAATAGGTATGTATGATATTCAAATAAGAATATTTATATATACACCCAGAAGGTATACAATATGAATGAATAGAAACCTATCGACAAAGGTCGCTTCTATTTACCGGGGATCGATTTAGGATTTATCATTGCGATGATTTGAATGTTGAACATATCTCAATACGTAAAAGTAGAGAGGGAACAGTATAAATATGAAACCGTGTTGTATTTAACATTGTATAACTGAATGATAATTTGCAATCGGGTATTGACACTATATATACAGGATGCTACCTAATGGCATTTTAATATAGGAATTCTTAACCCTTTCATTACGGGAGCCGCAAAAACGCGCTAATTGTTGACTGACGTATAGACGGAAGACGCATATTTACAATAAGCTTGGGATAGCTTTCAATACGGGATTTGCCCGCGTGCGACCATACACACGTGTTTCCCATTCCTTTGACTTCCTCTACAGTTGATTTGGCCATACAATAGCGCGCGTTTTTGCGACAATCTGGTATAGCGCAAATGGCTGTTTAGGTTATATTCACGTAATTTCATTGTAAGTTTTGGAGGAGTTCACATATAATTTGTTTGTTTGTTAGTAATGAAATGAGTCGTAAATATCTGACTGGCGAATAACTAGAAAAACTGTTGAATGAAGATGACGATTATCAACATCGTCGATTTTGATTATCATTCCGTGCTTCCAGAATTATCATAAAAAGAATGAATACTGGCGTTAGAACTGTCAGCATCCGAAGAGATTCTGAATATTTTTCACCTAATAAGAGGTTATTATTTCATTCATTATTTTCTTTCATTTATTTCAGATTTGTTGGACCTCATTTCGTGTCAATAATGACATTTTTTGATCAAAATGGAATTCTCCATTCCTTATATATTTCCTTTATATAGATGAAAAATTATGAATAACAACTCCCCATCAAGTGATACCTCAATTTGACAGTCCAAAGTTTTCAAAGTGACATCCAGTATAAGCTTTAAGCACGGAAAACGCATTCTTTCGTGTAGCCTTAAAGTCGGGAAACGCAAGAATGCGCAAGTGCCCTTGACGGGAGACACACGCGTGCGCGAGGCTTCGGGACCCCCGTTCTGAGAGACCACTAAGCGAAAACAATGCCCGTAATGAAAGGGTTAAATCTATTCAAAAAAATATATACAGTATGGTGGAAATGTATGGAATAAATTCATTATCTCTAACGCATATGAACTTTAAGGGAAATCCTGAGACAGGTCGATTTTCATTTTCAAATTGACATCTCTTGATATACATACGGAGTTTGTGACGTCATCCGCGTAGTTGTGGTGACGTCATCGATTATTTTTTAAATAGGAAGACACCCTGTTCAATTTTTTTTCTGGAAGGTGTTTCCATTGTCTATCTGACCATATACGAATATTAGGAAAATAAAGTGATACAGGGTAAGAAAAAATTATTTTATATTTACAAGCTAATAATTATGCTATCAATGTACACAGTTACCTAAATAGGTCGGAGAGGGTAAATCGAATGGCCAACTAGATCTCCTGATTCAACTCCTCTCGATTTTTTCCTCAGAGGTTATTTGAAGAGAAAAGTTTATGTAAGAAGCCGGAAAGATCAGATAATTTGAAAGAACGAATACGAGTGAATATTTCACAAATATATTCAGAAACGATAGCAAAGTTCGAGAATGATTTGTTCTCTGTCTATCACATTGTATTCTTGCAGAACGTCACGAATTTGATTATTTATTGTAACGATTTCCGTTGTAAATATTAAATAAAATAATTTTTTCTCACCCTGTATTACTTTATTTTCCTAATATTAGTATACCGTCAGATAGATAATGAATATACCTTCCGAAAAAAAAATGGACGGGGTATGTTCTAATTTAAAAAAATAATCGATGACGTCACCACAACTACGCGGATGACGTCACATACTCCGTATGTATATCAAGAGATGTCAATTTGAAAATAAAAATCGACCTGTCTCGGGATTTTCCTTAAAATTCATAAACGTTAGAGATAATGAATTTATTCCATACATTTCCACCATACTGTATGTAATATCCTAAAGGTCTAAATTTTGAAGTAGAGGGTGCTGAAGAAGTGAGCAATAACGAATAGCACTCTTTCTCTATAGACTTGTCATAAAGTAAAGTAATCAATATTTTCATGACTTATTGACTTCATCAAGTAGATAAGTGATCCAGCTAATGGAAATACTATTTTATTTTCAAAAATATGAAATACAAAAGGTATACAAATATTCCTGAACATATCGAATTTGGCGAATAATAAAAAAAAACACTTTTCAAATAGTATCGGACCTAGTTTGAATCCCTATCTTCCTACAGAAAAAAAATCACATCGAAATATGGACTGGTGTTTTCACAAGAAGTCCAGAGCGCGAATTGTCCGATGATATTTGCGCCCTCTGGTGATACTCCAAAATATGAAGATGAAAAAACGAGTCAGTCAACACAATATCATAGATTGGAACCATAATAAGTATTATGAAATTATTGGTGCAACTAATGATGAATTTGCGGATTTGCATAGGAAAAGCTTGAAATTTTGAAATTCAAAGGTGTAATGAGATCTAAAAATCCAAATGGAGAAGAAAATGATATTGTATTCTCATGTGGAATGTATATGATTCTGAAAATGGTACATATATTTGGACCAACGGGAGATGAATATCCAAAATACAAAATATGTAGTGAAAGCAGTCCTCAAAAATCAAAGAAATAAAAAGTAGAAGAATGAAGGCCTTAGGAAAATATAGTCATTATTCATTATTATTCGTAAATAAATAATATTCATAATAACCTGTATTTGAATGTATTTGATAATAACCGAGAATATAACTTATCAACGTTATTGAAAGTAGCTCTCAATCTCCCAATCACTCCGTATGGCTATTTTAATGTTATACCTCGTAATTTATATGACTCTTGAAAAGCTGTTCATATAAATAGATACAGAATTATCCAAATTTTGTAAGAGTTGCGAAGCATCATGATTTTTTTCAAATCAACAAAATAAGATTTTTTCGATTTAAAGATTGATTTTTACTATTCATATTGATTTTTCATAATTTTTCAAATATGGAAATAATGCACAAATCAATTACTTATATTTTCATTATTCGATTCAAAACGTCGCAACCCTGGTTTTTCATAATGTTTATAGAATACAAATATTCATCATAGGTACCTACCTACTGGTGAATATACCGTCGATTATCAGATAAAGTGTTCGATCCTCGTTCCGCACACATGCAGGCGAATGTATCGCATCTACTCTCACTCATTGTTTGGGACTGTGTGGAGTCACAGGTTTTTTTCAAACATGCAGAATGCTTATTAAAAATAAATTGTTGAATATCCTTTGTAGCATTTAAATGACGACAAATGGTTTGAAAATATAAACAATTGAAGGGGTGTCAGTAATACATTGAACGTGTATTTTTTGAAAACTCGTTAACATGGATTTTCCAAATTGCTCGTTTCAACCATAATAATTTCCGTTTCGTGTAAACTTCGGTAATACCAGAAATGGAATATTATTGAATTCCCGAAATCTAAACAATGTCATTTTTGAAATCCAACCTAAAGAAGTCAGGAAAATATTTTCAGAATCTCAATTTTCAGAAATTGAAAATAAAATCACGAAATTCATAAGTTCATTTTTAATGGGTACCTCCTTTTGAACTTTTTGAAAAAATGATGGTAGGGGATACTGCCCAACTAGACATAGTTCCAAATAGGTATAGACGCCATTTTTCTACTTTCGTCGAATATTTCGGAGAGATTTGTTTGTTCCACGGAAGCATAGTAGTTGTCCTCTGAATGTTTACCGAGTGGCATCTGTCAGTTTTACGAAAAAATACGATATTCAGTGAGTGATATAAGACAATGCTTGATTCTTTAAAATTTTATATCGCAACTTACGTGTTTTTTTCTTTTCAATTAACATTTGTCTGATTTTTTAATTACAATGCAATTTCCATTATATTATACCATGAAACTTTCATGATAAATCGGATAAGTATACCACAAACGTTTAGTATACACAATGTTTTATGAAGTTATACAGATTTCACATGATGGCATACCTAACCGAAGGAGAATTATCTAACCTATACGATGCCAGAATTGGACTGGAAGAAGGCATAATATGCCATCATGAGGCAGCAATGTGTTTAACTATTATTTTGTCAACATAAAAAAATGAATGGAGTTATTTAATACCAACTCATTAAATAGGTAGATACTTTATTCATACCAATAATGTATATTTTCCTCTCATTTGATATACTGATGAAAGCTCGACTACACATTATGAACACAAATACCAGTTGGCTGACTGTGTGAGGAGAGAGCCGAGCGCCGAGCGCGCGATAATGTAGTATTGTCTCATTAAATAAGTACATGTAGATATCTGCTACATGAAAAATTTTCATTCTGGAAACTTATTTCATCTATTGGCTCAATTTTGTTCGCAGCATGTATACAAAAATTTTCATAAATAAAATTTTTTCTCGATTACTGAAAATTGTCATTCCGAAAATAACAAGTTGAAATTTGCTACAGTTCTAGAAATTGATGAACATGAATTTTTCACCAATATTGTATATGGCAAGAAGCGCTATCATGTATACTTCAATTTGAAAAAAAAATCAGTCCGATCGCTCAATTATTTCCAGAAATATAACGGTAGGAACGATAAAAAACGTGTTCTACAGAAAAATCGTACTTTTTGTGTTTTTTCAGAATAAAAAAGTTCTTGGCCTAGAGAAAATGTCGTAAAAAGTGATTTGGTATACACAATCATCAAGTTGAAGATCCGCAGCAAGTCTGATTTGAATCTACGCCAGTTTTGTTTTCTCGAAAACTGAGAGACAGCATCCCAGTATTACTCGCATATTAGATTATCGAGCAATGCGAGTAAAAACGTCAGTCGCGATATCACCCGTACTAGATGAGAAGATCGTTCGTTGAACAAGGATAACCGTTGATTTATGACGATTTGGTAACCGCCCACTGCTGTTTCCTCCAAACCCCCCCTGTCCCGGATTTGGACAAAGTGTCTGGCCTTTCCCAGCCTTAAGTCGATTTTTCGTACTCGACCATTGGATTGAAGTTGTATTTAGGGTTTGTTGTCGACGTTTCAGTTTTATTGCCACTGGATTCTTGTTAAATGCCACTAAAGTCCAGGTGTGTCCAGGTATCTATTTCGGTTTTTATTCGAAGTTTTTCAGTTCTTAGTTCCTGAAATTCTTTTGAAAATACCTGTGTGAAAGTCGAAATAGCAATTTCGAACATTTCGGATATTATGTGGGGTGAAAGTGTTTCAGCAATCACACAATATTGGAACTGAAGGCCTCAGTGAAGAAATCATAAAAAGTTTTGTGTATGAGATCCTCCACAATTCTCACATGAAATCACCATGAAACTAGATGAGATATGATATGGGTTTATTTTAATGTTCCTGTAAAGCAGATTCATTGGCCATTTCGACTGGAAGCATATAAACTCCACCTTTTTGACTAATCAGTTTTCTTTTCTGATGTGTTGGTTTGTTTTTATTTTCAGGAACCTAGATTATATGGTAATGTATTCAAATAGATATACCTATTAGAACAAAGTGAAGTGCAAAAACTACCTGGAAGTGACAGTTGATATTGATTCATCATTTTGTGGAGATTTGATACTCATTTCAAAGAAATAAATTATTTGAAAAATTCAGTTTTTTGGGTAAACAAGCGTAAATGGCTTTCTCTAGTATGCCATATGTTTTTCTTAATAGAATAATTTGGGAAATGTAACACAATAATAACAAATCAGTATTCAAATATTTTAATCATTGGTGAATGAAATAGATTCCCTTCAGACTGAGAAAGACTACAACTCATAAAAAATGCAATAATAAAACATTCTTGAACATGTTAAATTCCTAAATCCAAATAATACTGCCAAGCAAGCAGATGATAAATTAGTCTGCCATTTACACAACACCAGAATCACCCAAAACTTCATATAATTATCAGGAACATTGTTGTGTGTCATATAGGTTGTTGTTGGTTTTATATTTACAGTGGAACTCTCCAAGATCCATCACATGATAATGTTAATCATCATTCAAGTGTAGATCTTTCATTAGGTCTTCTTTATAAATCTTCCCCTACATGTTCATTTCCATGTTGCTCCAACTGCATATAATTATTTGATATTTGCCTGAGCCTGTAATAAATTACAAAATGATTAAAATGAACCAAATGAGGTGGAGAAGAGGTGGTAGCATAGTGACAACAATAATGAAAAATCGAACTTACCACTGAAAAAATCATCATGAGTGGTTGCTACAAACATAAATTCAGAGATAGCTTTTTCTATCTTCAAGATCATCTTCCATTTTTAGGCTACTTGCCTTGGGATTTAGGTTTTCCCAAATCCTGCCCATCTTCTGCTTTAGGATTTGAAGGAAATTTATGCAAAGCCTTGAGTATGTAGATTGTAGAGCATTGTGGAACAAGCATATTTTTCGCGATTTTATCTCTATATCACCTCTTCTGATCTTTTGCAATTTCAGATTGTGAGGTCTATTAACAACAATTATTCACAAAATATCATCAAAATACAACACTTTCAATGCTTAAATCACTGAAATTAATAAATAAAGTTCACATTTTACCCATATGAACATGGAGGTTAGTTTGTTGTTCACCTCTCAAGTAGTTCATGCGATCAATTATAGATGTCGCCCACTCCGTGATTTTTCCCTATTGTATATTTTAGGACCATTGAATGCTATCGACTTCTTATAGAGGGTAGAATTAGAAATTATAAATATCAACAATCCAATGATATCAAATGCAATATTAACGCCATCTCTGAATGATTAGTGAAATAATAGGTACTAGTCTTATGATCTATGCTAAACCAGTCTACAGGTTTTGACAAAAAACAATTGAAGAGTCATTTCACCATATCTATATCCATCTTTATCCCATGCTTCAACAGAAGGCTTGATGGGCTTTATGCAACCAGCACTTAATGTAGGTGAATAGGTGAAGGTATAGGTAAGTTTGTGAGTTGTGTGTAATGAACAATATAGTTAATATAAATCAGATTTTGCTTACCACTAAAAAAAATATTGGTATTCCAATAATAAAAACCAGCAATCCAAGCCTCAAATTCATGACCATTCCAAGTATCTTTCAAACATAATGAATCTTCACAGAATTGAAGCAAATGCACATTGCCCTTAGAATCAGAGCAGATAATTTCTGGTTCATTAGATTGGTGAATGCCTGTAGACCAATCTAAAGATAATACTAATGTCTCTGATTCATCATTATCTACTTTAGTAGATGTCAATGCTTCTAAACTTGTCCCATCTACTTTCAATTTGAAGATTGCTACTTCTCTATCAGCATTAGCAACCCCAAGAAATGAGTTATCATTAACTTTTTCATGACACCACTTTTGATCCAACACAGCAGGAGTGTTCAATTGTTGTAGTAATTTCAATCCATCATCACTTGTCACAGTAAATAGTAAAACTCTTCCAATCCTCTTGCTGGTTCCATCAGCTAAAATATCATAATTGTAATGTTATGGATTAAGAAACATTCAGATTTATATCAGAAGATAGTTTGATATGAATTTTTTGTTAGGTTGGCTTAGAAGATCTTTCATTTTTGTCTATTCTGAACTGTGGCAGGCTTATTATTTGCTACCATTCAACATCATAAGCTCCATGAAAATGATGTTCAGAAACATTTAAAATTATTGTTGTTCAACAGGAAATAACTATTCTCCTGGTTAATACAATGTCTTATAGCATCATGCAGCACATCCAAGGTTCATGAAATGTTACATTCTCTTTTATGCAATTACATTATAGTACTCATTTCATTACTAATGACAGATAAATGCACACCAATCATTAAACAAAATATAGTGAGAATTGCATCTAATATGTCCACCAAGTATCATATTATAAGGTTGATAGGTGGTCAGCTATTGTTTGGTTCATTGATTTTTCTGGGACAACATTCATTGGATTCTCTAGTTCTAATAATCCTAATCATAGACATAATATACTGTTAGTGCTCTCCAAAGCATTAGCCAGGAAAGTTATTTTCTTTCGAATAATCACGATTTCTATTACCGTTAGGAAGGTTTTGTATCTTCTCTTCCAGTTGATAATTGGCACAAACGAATATGTTCTGATTTCCTTCATGAGGACACCACTCAACAGAATCTGCACTCAGTTCTGTATCAAAAGAAAATAAGGTTTGAATATTCAACAGAGTGTCCCCCATAAATCCTTGATAAATAATAACATTTCACTTAATTCACTTACAACTGACTTACAACGTATTTTTGATTAGACAATGGACAATTGTCTCAAGGATCTGTGTCAAACAAACTGCAATAGGGAAAAATCACGGAGTGGGCGACATCTATAATTGATCGCATGAACTACTCGAGAGGTGAACAACAAACTAACCTCCATATTTCCTTCTTATTAACCTCCATATGTTCATATGGGTAAAGTGTGAACTTTATTCATTAATTTCAGTGATTTAAGCATTGAAAGTGTTGTATTTTGATGATATTTTGTAAAGAATTGTTGTTAATAGACCACACAATCTGAAAATGCAAGAGATTAGAAGAGGTGATATGGAGATAAAATCGCGAAAAATATGCTTGTTCCATAATGCTCTAACATACTCAAGGCTTTGCACTTTGCATAAATTTCCTTCAAATTCTAAGCAGAAGATGGGCAGGATTTGGGAAAACCTAAATCCTAAGGCAAGTAGCCTAGAAATTGAAGATGATCTTGAAGATAGAGAAAGCAGCTATCTCGGAATTTATGTTTGTAGCAAGCACTCATGATGATTGTTTCAGTGGTAAGTTCGATTTTTCATTATTGTTGTCACTATGCTACCACCTCTTCTCCACCTCATTTGGTTCATTTTAATCATTTTGTAATTTATTACAGGCTCAGGCAAATATCAAATAATCATATGCAGTTGGAGCAACATGGAAATGAACAAGTAGGGAAGATTTATAAAGAAGAGAGTTCCACTGTAAATACAAAACCAACAACAACCTATATGACACACAACAATAATGTTCCTGATAATTATATGAAGTTTTGGGTGATTCTGGTGTTGTGTATTATGATCTGCTTGCTTGGCAGTATTATTTGGATTTAGGAATTTAATGTGTTCAAGAATGTTTATTATTGCATTTTTTATGAGTTGTAGTCTTTCTCAGTCTGAAGGGAATCTATTTCATTCACCAATGATTAAAAGATTTGAATACTGATTTGTTATTATTGTGTTACATTTCCCAAATTATTCTATTAAGAAAAACATATGACATGCTAAAGAAAGCCATTTACTCTTATTTACCCAATAAAACTATGTTAAATCATTTATTTGAACACTATCATTTCTTCTAAATGAGTTTATCAAATCTCCACAAAATGATGAATCTATATCAACTGTCACTTCCTGGTAGTTTTTGCACTTCACTTTGTTCTAATAGGTATATCTATTTGAATACATTATCATATAATCTAGGTTCCTTAAAATAAAAACAAAAGTCAAAAAGGTGGAGTTTATATGCTTCCAGTCAAAATGGCCAATAAATCTTTTCAAAATTGAATTATACAACATTAACAATAAATCTGCTTTACTGGAACATTAAAATAAACCCATATCATATCTCATCTAGTTTCATGGTGATTTCATGTGAGCATTGTGGAGGATCTCAACACAAAACTTTTTATGATTTCTTCATTGAGGCCTTCAGTTCCAATATTGTAATTGCTGAAACACTTTCACTCCACATATAATATCCGAAATTGACTTTTCGACTTTCACACAGGCATTTTAAAAAGAATTTCAGGAACTAAGAACTGAAAAACTTCGAATAAAAACCGAAATGATACCTGGACTTTGGTGGCATTTAACAAGAATCCAGTGACAATAAAACGGAAACGTCGACAACAAACCCTAGATACAACTTCAATCCAATATTCGAGTACGAAAAATCGACTTAAATCTCTGAGATAGCTGAAATTCTATTCAATAAAAACTTTGGTTTAACAAGAGATCAAATGACAGATTATTTGTTGTTCACCCCTCGATCCGACATTTTGACATTTACAGCGCCATCTGGCGTTTCGTGATTTTTCCCTAACTGAGTTTTTGAGAAATCATGAGACAACCCATGAAAATGTCAGGAGATTCAACCTTGAAATCGGGAGATTACCACCACTGAACTTTATGGAAACAAATTTGGTTTCGAAGTCTGATCACAGGGGTCTGAGGTTGTAGAGTGAACTGCTTGAAAAGTGTAATTTTTCGAACATAAAAAACTCATGAAATATATATTCCATATTATAGTATGAGTGTAACTCTGGTATACTCAGACGTATGTTTTCATAAATCAATACAAAAAAGTGAGAGTCTTCAGTAAAAAATTAATAGGTATATCACATAGATATAATGAAAAATAAAGTTAATAAAAATAACGAATAATCTCACATAACTGGAACACAAAATTTACCTAACTAATCTAACTATAAAATCATATTTTTCTTTAAATTCGTACAACGTTCATTTTTGGTTACAATTTGAATTTAAAAAAATACCACATAGATATATTGAAAAATAAACTGAACAAAAATAAAAAATAACGAATAATCTCACATAACAGGAACACAAAATTCACAAATTCACCTAACTAATCTAACTATAAAATCATATTTTTCTTCAACTGGTGTCAGGTGTCACTGTGTCAGTAGCACGAACTATGCGGACAAGGTTCTATGCGGAGACCACAGAACAGAAGTTATGTGGCGGAGACCTAATATTATGCTCTATGAATCTACGAGAGAGTTGTGTTTTGTGTTGAAAATACCACAGAACTCGGAACGATCCACATTTCAATCCGGACAACATTTACTCGTGAAAAATCATGAGATTCTTACTGTAAATCGGTAACTATTGTTGAAAATCTATGATTATCGGTAGATCCTGATTGCAAATCGTAAATCGGGAGAATATTTGAGAAATCAGGAGATCTCATGATATATCGGGGTGGTTGGCAGCACTGCTCCTGAAAGCCAGCTGCTAGAATTTTCAGTGGCCTTCTTTTTCGAACATACACGTCGAACCAGTGGCGGCGAATGGAAAATAAAATACGATTATGAATCATTTATTATTTTAATGTTTAATTATTAAAAATGACTCTTTGGTATAAGTCTCATTCCATTTTTATCATGAAGACATAAAGGTCCATGATATTATAATGATGAGGAAAGTAACTATATAATTGCTGATGTAGTTGAGAAGCTGTTCATCCTAAAAACCGATTTTTAATATTTCCTGAGTGCGACTGTCAGGATGAAATATGATAAAAACAGTTCATACTTGAATCGGAACGGGCCCGACACGAGTGACAGTTGTGACACGATTGATCGCCACGTTCTGTGTTAATTGACAAATTATAAACAATAACAAAGACAAGGAGGTCATTAAAATTCTCGGCAAATGGTTACAATTATTTTTTTTGTTTTCATCAACGAAAGTTGCTTATCGAAGCTCATCAAGACTATCCAGGCAATAGTAAATCAATAGTGCTGGAAAAACTGATACTTGAAGAAAATGTTTCCTAATAAATGCTCTATTTGTTTGAATACTGCTAATGCCCAATTGAAAGATGTTGATGAAAATAATATACAATGGTCAGTCAAATTGCAATATGTTGTACCTGAAGTGGTGAGTGTAAAAATATTTTTCATATAGGTATACCTGAACTATGATACTTTACACTTTCTCTCTAAATGTCATATTTCCTTGTTCTCATGCATGAAAACAAAGCACAGCACAACGAAGCAATAATTTTGGAATAGATGAGAACATTTCTGGAAGAAATATCTATTTTCCTAAATATGACCAGCTTAGAAAATAAAACAGGCCATTATATGTTCTTCCCTATATTTAGAAAACCACAAGGAAAACCATGTGGGATCCAACTCCTGATCCAATATGGATACACTGTATCAGTTCACTCAAATATTTAATTTTTGTCTGATTTTTGTCAAATTCCTATCATTCATTGAATGAGGAGCGTGAGGTAAAACATCGTTTGTCGCACTCCTATGAGTTCGGAAAAAAATTTTGGTGGATCTTACGTATTTTGACCTGATCACGAATCTGAAGTCAAAACGCGGCGGTCTCAAGTATTTTCGGAGATACGGCCCCATTTTGTCTCAAAAATGCACCATTTGACATGTCAAATTTCTGCTATTAGGAATACACAAAAGTCACCCTTCTTTGAACCAAAACACTATACACGCATATATTTACTTGTTTCCAACACCTCTCAGCAGAAAAAACGATTATTTTTAAAAAAATTCACCCTTTGAAATTTAAACAAAACAACCTTTTTACACTGATTTTCTGGTAATTTGTATTTATGATGTTGGCAACGTTATTGTTTGGCTCATGGTAAGACGTTGCCAACATCTCAAATAAAAATAACCAGAAAATCAGTGAAAAAAGATGTTTTGTTTACGTTTTGGAGACGGGCGAATTTTTGTGAAAATAACAGTTTTTTATGCAAAGAAGTGTTGGAAACAAGTGAATGTGAGTATGTGTGATGTTTTGGCTCAGAGAAGGATTAATTTTGTGTGTTTTTATTAGCAGACATTTGAGATGTCAACTGGTACATTTTTGAGACAAAATGAGGCCGTATCTCCGAAAATACTTGAGACCGCCGCGTTTTGACTTCAGATTCGTGATCAGGAGGTCAAAATACGTGAGTTCCACCAAAAATTTTTTCCGAACTCATAGGAGTGCTATAAACGAAGTTTTACCGAGCTTGATGAGGATCAACCTTTGGCATCAAAGTAGTTACCCAAGTTACCATGAGTGGAGTTTTACTACACTCCAAAACAATATTTTTCTATTTTAGTTGTATAATTAAGTCATTGTGCAACGCAAATACATGTCGAAATAGTATTTTTTCATAAAAATCAACCAATAGTAACATTTTCGGATCATCGTATCGTCGGATATCGTATCACAGAAGGCTTTAGGCCCAATTTACTTCTGAGCGACTTGGATTTGGTGATATTAGCAGTGGAAAACTCAATGTTTTAATTGGTAAATTTCAATTCAGAGTGTAATTTGATTCAAATTGACCAATAAAAACAATAACGACATTGAATTTTTCACCGCTGGTATTGCAAAATCAAAATCGCTCAACTGTAAACTGGGCTTTACGCTTGTGCGTCAGATTTTAATTATTTCAATGTCATCACTGTTGCCAATCGAAGATGTTTCTGTAATTTTTCGATTTTAAATCCATTTCTTTCTTCAAATCAATTCAAATTAGAAAAATTACACATGACACACGTTTAATAAGACACGTTTTCACACTTGTTCACTTGGAGCACTCCCATAGATTCGCTCGTCGTACTCCAAACAACGCGTGCGACAAAATAGCGTCTTATAAAACTTCATAATCTACTATTGACACCCTCCTCCAAACCTGTCAGTGTTTACAAAAATGATTAGTCAATTTCTTACATTCAACATATTCACGAAGAAACTGAACTTTTCATGACTCAAAGATTTAGTAAATATGTCAGCTAATTGTTCATTTGTAGATACATATTTCACTTTTATTATTCCTCTACTAATCAAATCCAAAATAAAATGTAATTTCACATCAATATGCTTACACCTTTTGTTATTTTCAAAATTCTGAAGCAGCTTGATGGTACTTTGATTGTCTTCAAATAATTCAATAGGTAGAGAAACATTAATTTTCAAATCGTTCAACAGATTTTTTATATGTAGTAATTCACAAGATGCACTACAAACTGCAACAAATTCTGGTTCGGTGCTTGACAGTGTAGCTATAATCTGTTTCTTAGAACTCCAACAAACTAAATTATTAAACAGCTTAAAACAATAACCTGTTGTAGATTTCCTATCATTACAGTCGTTTGCCCAATCAGCGTTACTATAACATACTAAATCATTTTCAGAATGGTTAAAGTACAATTTAAAATTAATAGTTGTTCTGGGATATTTCAAGACTCTTAAAAGGTGCTTGAAATGCTCATCGGTAGCACAATCTTGAAATTTATCAGTTCGTGAACCCATCATTATATACATTAAGCTACCTAATAGTTCCCCTTATAAGGTAACTTGGTGTTGGCAATGGAATCACAATGCCTTTTTAAATTCGAGTTCTTTTCATTTGGTGTTTTAAAATTTTTGCAATTCTCTACATTAAACTTTTCAATTAGATTTTTAATTGCAGAAGTTTGATCAAGAGTCATACTTTTATTTTCAATATTTCTAAGAATTCTAATTCCTAAGAAGTTGTATTTCAAACAGTTTTTCTTTCAAATATTTGAAGAAGTTATTATTATTACATGCTATCAATATGTTATTGATTGACTTATGGTACAACATTCTGGAGACAGTCTACAGCCGCAAAAACACCCTTTACCGTACAGAAAAAATGCATTAGAGCTCTGTTATGCAAAACTCAATCCGAACCTAGTAAACCTCTATTCAAACAACTTCAGATATTACCTACTCATCATGTTTTATACACATATTTATTTTCATCAATTTCTTTGACTCGAAATACCCGTCTATTACTTATAATTTCTTCATTACCTGAATTATCAACTAATTCCCATGTATCATTGTCTTTTAATGCCATTAATTCATCATTAACAGCATTTTTCCACTGATCCCATTTTGAACTCTCTTTGGCTTCTGAATATGACTTAGGTACATCTGAAAATTCACTCATTAAAGCTAGACAGCTCATATTCATTTCATAATAATCAAATCTAGATGGAAGTTTTATTTCTTTCCTTGATCTAACATTTCCTGTGGGAAGTCCATCATTTGTTAATTCATTGTTTCCTCCTTCATCAGAATAATCATTTTCAACATCATCATTGAATTCATCATTACCATTTTCTTAAAAATTTTAATGTTTTTGAACGGTTCTAACCTCATTTTTAATAAATGAGAAATTACTTTCATTAAATACAACATTTCTATAGTGAATACATTTATTTGTGTCCTCTTGGCATAACTTATAACCGCTGTCAGTATATCCAATCCAATAATCCTAAATTGTACTCCTTTATCATCCAACTTTGATCTCAAAACATCAGGAACCCTTGCAAATGCTATACATCCAAAATAGCATATGTGCTACATTTGGCTTTTTATTCAACCACAATTCATAAGGTGTTTTATCTCTTACCAAGTATGATTGTGTTCGATTTGTTACATAGGCGGCCACCAGAACCATCTTCCCAAAAAACCCTATGCATTATAGCCTGCATTATCATTGACCTTGCCCTATCCATTAAGTTGAGGAGGGTAGCGTGGGGTATGAGAATTTTGAATGCCCTTCTCTGTGCAAAAATCTTCAAGTGACTTTGAACGGTATTCCCCCCCATTATCACACTTAAGTTTGATATTTTCACCACTAAACAATGATGTTACTTTTGCATCATAATTTTTAAAACAATTATATACCTCATTTTTACATAGACCATTACAAATCTTGAAAAATAATCAAAAGTAACAAAATATCTATTTTCACATCGAGACATTGGGCTTATAGGACCATTTCGAGAACTCTACTAGACCTTGAAGTCTTTAAGGAAAACATTTTTGCTTGGACTTCACGCAAATTTCACAAATATCTTCATTTTTCATTTCTATAAAATGTAAACCATCTACCAAATTCATACTATTAATTTTTGTAATGGATTTGTAATTCATGTGACCATACCTTCTATGCCAGAGTTCTTTTGCTACAGCTAAATTTGCATATCCAGAACTATGAATATAAAAATATATTTTATACAGATTACTTTTACGTTCACCATCAACATATACTTTCTCACTTTTCTGGATAAAAATTTTAATTTTCATACATGTGATTTCATAACCAGCCTTTTCTATAGCTGAAATAGACAATAAGTTTACCCTTAATTCAGGAACACATAAAAAAATTTTCAGAGGTAGATATCAGTTTATTTTTTTACCTGACTTACCTATGTCACCTACACATGTTGCTTCCATAAATTTTCCTCTCTCTGCTAACTGTATTGGTCTTGGTTCCGCAAATCTTCTTTTATTCGTCAAATCATCCTCATCATTCACATAATGATGTGTAGCCCCAGAGTCCGCATTCCATACTAAACATTTCTGGGTGCATGGGAAATTCTGGGTTGACATAGCACAAAAGGCAACATCTTGTTATTTTGGCTTCAGTGAATTTGAACATTCATCTCCATCTTTAGCATAATTTGCTCTATTACTGTTATGTTGTTCATTCGTTTTCTTCTGATTACATTGCATTGACCGGTGACCAAATTTATTGCATATAAAACATTTGATGCTACAAACATTCTTCACATGCCACATTTAGAGCATTTGACCTGTTTCTGTGTAGCAGCAAATAACAGTGGTACATTGTTCTTCATAACCTTCTCTGAGTTAGTATTCATCTGGAACTCTAGTCGTTTACTTTTAACAAATTCCATTATGAAATCATTTTCACACATAGTTCTAATTGCAGTGACCACATTTTCAAATTCATTAGGCATTGAAAACAAGAGAAAACATGCAATATCTGATTCATCAAATTCATTACCCAGGCTTTTTAATTCTCTGAATATTCTATCACATTTGGCACAGTGATCCTGTAAATTTGAATTACAGTTGTATTTCAGATTTGTCAACTCATTCAGTAATTAGAATTTAGAACATGTACCTTTCTTTTGAATAATCTTTCCAATTTGTTAATCATATCAAAAGCCACATCAATTTCCTTTATATACTCCAGATGTGAATCTTATACGCTTTGTATTATTATCATGCATGCTTTGTTATTCTTCCAATTTTCATTTATATGTTGTTCTTGTACTTCCTTCAAAATTTCACTCAGTTCCAAGCAGTCTAAATTTCCAATTATCGAACCCATTACCATTGAAAGGAACAATTCCATGTTTATTTTCATTCATAGCCTCCATTGTCCTTTTTGCGACTTGATCTCGAACACTTCTTTTTCAGATGTACTTTTTCTAGACTGACCTTGAAAATTCAGACGTTGATTTTTAACATCAGCCTTCTTGTACAAACCTACACACTCTTCTTTCTACCTGGGCTCATAACCAATGTTAGCAATAAAGGATTGGATTATGGATGAGTGTGTTTGATTTATAACTGATTTACAATATTCGAATCGCTCCATTCTTTAATTAATTTCATATCCTGCAATATGTATGCAGAGTGCAGACAATGCTAGTATTATCAGCGAAAATTGTGATTCCACCTTTTATTTTAAGGAAGGCCATATCATTTACGTAGAGCATGAATAGGATGGGTTCAAGGACTGATCCTTGGGGTACTCCATGCTCTATATTCGAAGGCTTTGAGACTGGTTGTTTCAACCGATTGCAGTCGATCGATGAGATATGTCTCAAACCACCGGAGACTACTACCCGTGATACCAAAGTGCTGAAGCTTATGTAACAGTATTTTGTGATTCACACAATCAAATGCTTTGAAGAAGTCACAAAACACTGCCGCAGCTGATTCCCCTTTATTGAGGCTTGAGTACACCTTATCCATAAAGGAGAAAAGAGCATTTGTGCTCTTCCTCGGCTGAAATCCGCATTGTTGTTCTGTCATTTATTATTTTCGGTCAGTAATCCAGCATTCGAATTTTAACCAGTTTTTCAATTATTTTAGAAAACGTTGGTATAAGAGCAATAGGACGGTAATTATTATTCGGATCTAGTGAATACCCTCCCTTATGAATAGGAATACCTTGGGATTGTTCCCAACTCTCAAGAACTGAAAGTGCTGAATCAGGAAGGTTTCAGAAAACATTTACTGATATTTCATCAATTCCTGATGCACTTTTCTTTATTATACTATAAATAACTGATTTCAGCTCAGAAATGTCGGTGTCTCCAAATTGAAATTCATCATTCAGTACAACAGAATGCATGGACTCAAGCGGATCCTGTATTGCCTTCATATTCTCAGTTATGTTATCAGCCAGTGTGCAAAAGTGTGTGTTGAGGGTGTTAGGATTCAACGAGATTGTTGTGTAAGAGTCTGAGATCATTCATTACCTTCCAGGTGTCTTCTGCAGGGATATTTGCGTTTACAATTCAGGATATATAATATAGTTCTTTTGTTTGTTTCAATATTCCTATACTTTACATAATAATCGTTAAACCATTCTTCCTTTGTGAATATTTTTATGGTATGTAGTGACCGCAGATTATTGGCAGATACTTTGACGTTAGCCATGGTTTTTTCTTTGTTTTATTTTTTGTATTGGGAAAGCACGATTGAAATTTTTTTGAAGTTGGTTATAGAATATTTTAAATGGCTCATCTTTTTTCTGCTATATAGTCTACCATAATGAAAAGTCTTGTTTTTAATTTGATTCATCAGATATGAGACTTTCGTAGTCACATTATCGAGGTTACTGCATATGTAATCAATCATTGATTCTTTGCCCTGAGATACACGTGTGGGCTCAGTCACGTACACTTTCAAATTATATGATTCCAAAATATTCATTAATAATTGTTTAATATTATTTTGAGCTTCACTGTAGTCTATATCCCCCGCCACTATGATTGCCAAAAATTATACTCCCAATTGGACTACGGAATTATTCGAAATTGCGCATAACGAATCCTACCACTTATCTCTTGGAAGACATGTAAGGACCGCCAATCAAAAGAGCTTTCTATTCGGAGGAACTTCAAAAAACTGTCCAAATGTTTATTTGGTGTAGAAAAGAAAAGACATTGCGGATTGAGTCCAGCTAGACAGTTCAGTCCAGCAATCGTCCTGATGGAGAATCCCTTTTCTCCAGCAAAGATACCGTTCAGTACTTACGAATGGGCTACCTATGCTGCGACATACTCAACAGGAGTTTTTGTAAGAGCATCTACCTGGCTTCATCGATGAATATGATCCTGTGGTGAGTGCCTGTGGAGACTATGCCACCGTAAACCGTAGGCCGTTTAGGACAGCGTCAATATGCTAACAGTGACCAAATATCACGTGAAATTTGACTTGATGGAAGAAAATGTCTTCGATATTCTGAGTGTCGAAATGCAACTATTATCACATCGAATTACTGTTGGATTGGATTAGAACCAAACAAAGGGTATTGAGTGTTGATGAAATTATATACGGATGTTGTGATGCTGCTCGTAGTATGTCAAGTAATGCACTTTGAGAATATTGTTGAGAATTCACGAACCCAAGTGGAAATATCGTAACAATATTTTTTTATTGTAAAAATCAAATAATATATGATTTGAATAAAATACTATGAACATAATGTGTTGTTTTTCATTTCACCTATGCAAATAAATAAAGTATGAAGCATAGTGATAATTAGGAATAATGCAAAATAATATTGATAAAAGATTGATTTCCTATATTTTTACCCTTCAACCAAGAACATATACTTCTTGGAACGAAATCCTATAAAGTCAGTCATTATTGCAGAATTAGCTTCATCTTTCAGCCTGGTACCTTTTCATTTACTTGTGGAATGCTAAAGCCATTATCTGTAGGATAAATATTCGTGTAAAATTTTTAGATATCTGCTTTTATCATCGCATTTTATTTCGTAAATAAGGCTGTCGGTGTCAGTGTAAAGAAAATTTGCATGCACTATTGTCGAATTTGTTCAGCATGTAATCATAGTGAAAGTTATATACACAAGTCTTGGATGTAATATCTAGAATTGCCATACCGATATAAACGGGTTCGTTAAAAACAATATCAGTTTTTGTGAATTCTATAGCCACTAGGTCGTTATCATCTTCGGAATCATTCGTGAAGAGGGTGCGATTATGGAAATTTGGCGATGCAATACATTTTTTTGCACCATAACGCCCCTCCCAGTTTGAAACAAGCTTGACTACTGGATGTTTGCGTGCATTCTCCATCGTTTTCCCAAATATGGCTCGTACAAATCTTTGGCAAATGCTTTAGTTGCCTGAGCTCGTATTCTCGTAACATTGTGTTGAGCTCAATATATGGTTTCAACCAAGCTGACTGCTTGAATTTGGGAATACAATGGATCAAACCGTTTGCCAGTGCCTGTTTCAAATTCCGATAATGAATGATGTAATGATTCTTATTAAAAAAGGTAGTCATCAAATTAGGTAGTTTCGAACCTGTTGGAATTCGATGTTATGCACAAAGAGGAAAATTTTGATGTTTATCGTGCAAGTGTTCGGGATACTCTAAATCTACTTCCAAAATATGTCTTTCATTTGACTCATTATGATCCCCAATTTCGCGTTCAACGAAAATCAACATATCTACATCATTTATTAATTTGAATTCACACCCTGTATATCGTATCATGTAATCCGAATCTCACGTATACATCGTGAAATACCATGCTGGATCAAGACTATATATTTTGTGCTTCTTCGCCGACATTTTCAAAAACATCTGATAACACCAAAATATCAGTTTTCATATATAAGTCTGAATATTCAGCGAACCAAGTCAAATTGAATGTAATCACTATCATTCAACTTATTGTAGAATATTATGAAGTTTTTCCCAAGAATCGATAAAATCATAAGGAAATACACCTTTTCGTGTTAGTAAAGTAACGATCTTCGTGGGTAGAATAAACGACCTCCAAGTTATCTGGCCCTGTATATATATCTTGTTTGAGTTGTTCTCGAATTTTCTGGAACTGTCATTCTTCTGTCATCTCTCCCCATCTGATAGCCTCCAGGATATTCCATCCTTTTCTGTTCTAGATCTTTCACGAACAATCGAGCTTGGCGATACTTCTTGTTGACTCGGCCGAATTCTATTACAGTTATTCAAATGCTTCAGCGTTCAAATTACTGAACT
Source organism: Chrysomela aeneicollis (assembly GCA_029955515.1). Classification (NCBI taxonomy): domain Eukaryota; kingdom Metazoa; phylum Arthropoda; class Insecta; order Coleoptera; family Chrysomelidae; genus Chrysomela; species Chrysomela aeneicollis. Next base: position 347,014 of record JARUHQ010000012.1, read on the forward strand.
AGATTATCGAGGGATGTACCCATGAAGCCAAACGGAATTTCACGTATGTTTCACGATCATATCGTGTGAACGAGATATATAGCCCAGTGAATTCAGGTGTTACAATTTGCTAAACTTTAAAAAAATATTGAAATTACATCTCCTTAAAAATTGATAGGAATAAAATATGCCTTACCCTATTTACCCAATATAACACGAGTTGAATAGATTTTTCATAAGTTTATGTATTGTTTTCTACCATTATTACTAGTTATGTATTATAAAATTCATCACTTCTTCAAGAATATTAATTTTTTTTGATATACTATAATATAAAATACATCTTGTATACTGATCTTATATTATATATAGTCATATTTCTTTCCTGTAATTTGTAATCTTCGAGAATTTTTCATTCACTTTTTTATTGACTCTATTTTAGTTGATGTATTCCATTATCCACTTTTTGTATTTATTGTTTTGAAGGTTGAGTTGAAAAACAGCTTCTGCTGACACTTCACCTTTTCACCAAATACCATTTTTCTGTTTTTGGATTATTTGATGAATAAAGTCGATTTATTATTATTATTATATATTTATCTCTCTACCTCGTCTAGCTATAATATCGATTAGGAAGTGACTATCATAGCCAGAAAGATTGTGAAATACTATGGGAACAATGAAAGACTTTTGGTAAAACGAAATACAATATTGATGTGCCCACCCCCTGAATTTACCTCTAAAATGACAGTGGTCACGCATGACAACCTGTTGTTTGGCTGCGAACGCCTTTCCACAAATATGACAGTACGTAGCAGCCGTCTTAACGGGAAATTCAGTCATGGGCACAATATCTAATAATTTATTCTCAACAACTCTAGCAACTTGCTGAACTTGATTTGCAAACCACTCCATACAATGGATGACTCGAAAGCTCCGGTAAAACGATGGTTTATCATCATAAGAGCATTTCAAGTATATATTGAAAGCTACGTGTTTTTGTTAATTAAATGTTTTCTTTGCACCGCTAACATTGTTATTAAATGGTAGCAATATTGATTCGAAATCGCATATAAAAAAAGGAGCTTTTTCTTTATTTACAAAATTTTTGAATTTTACTGAGTCGTATTTTGGGAATTATATTTTAAAATCAGACCTTCAATGAGAATCTGAAAATGCTATAAAATACAGGGTATTCCATTCAAATAAAAACATAACATTGATATTTTTTGTGCCACCCTGTACAGATCGAAATCATTTGAAATCGTGCATATAAAAATTCTATATCTAGCCAACCGGTAGAAAATTCGTAATATTCCATAGTTTGCCATATAAACTTTGTGTCGTATGTGCTGCCCCACCCTATATATTTGTAATCAGAAAAAGTTACTCCATTCAATAGTAACAAAATATATGGGGTGTTCAATTTGAAATAAAAATATATCTGTTACCCATAACTGTTTTCCAGATCTTCAACTGTTTTTTTGTTTACCTGCAAATAAGAAATCTACAAGAAAATTTACATAAGACCATTTATTGAATAAAAAAAACAATGAAAAGTTAATGATGGGTTCAAAATATACGTAAAGACCCTGTATATGCAACATACAATCGTCACTTGAATTGAAGTCAGCAATGCACCACCTATTCCCATGCATCTGCCTGAATTTCGAGTTGTAACTCGAAATTAAGCTAATTTAATTAAAAAAATATCGCATGTCCGCTCCACGCTTTCTTAAGATGTTGCTCAATTTTTCAAATTTGGAAATTTGTCTCAGAGACATTGGCATATCTAACCCCGTTAGGTTCAGAACAGTAAAGGGATATGGGTACGAAGAAGTTTTTTCGGCATGTTCATGCTCTAGATATAACGCTGATACAACTTCCCAACCGAAACATAAGTTATCTAAGTTAATGACATTGATGCATGCTTGTTTTTTGAGGATATCTTGTGGCAACTTGATGGAAGATGAACCATTTCCAACTTCGAATTTATTTAAATTGATTTCTAAACTGATAATTTTGTGTAACGCCCATTCACTACTACCTTCTAAAAATTCATCTAATTTCATGAATACTCTATCAATAATCTTATCTCTGAACCAAGATGCATAGTCCACCCCTGCATCTATAATATAATTACGAGTATCGAAATTAACTACGCAACACTAATAACGTCGCATCCTGAAATTTTGACCCTGTTGAAATTTGAATAACTTCAACAACAATTTGAATTCTGTTTATACTGTTCGCTATCTCAGTCCTTCAGCTATAATCTCGTACTTTTTTGATACCTGAAGTTTTTTCCATAAAATTTTTACGGGATTTTTTTCGAAACTGCAAAATTTTGGAATTTTCAAAAGGATCCCAAATGAAGAAAAACACTTTTGCGTGCCTAAGATTTAGGTACATTATTGGAGACTTTACAAGTTTTTTTGGCAACACTGCTGCGACTTTCCAATATTTTTAAACGTCTGGCAACACTTTAGTAGGCGCACATCCTTTGGCAACATGCCTACGTCGGAGCGGTAACGTAGTGACGTCATCACGGGTCGTGGGCTGAGCTGAAACAATCTTCAGCGATATGTGACAGGTCGCCGTGGTGGCGATGAGCACAAAGCGCGATGATTATAGTGGAAGTCCATCACGGTCATTGAATCACGGTCGTGGGTTCGATTCCCAGGCCCGTCAGAAATAACAAAAAAGGCGAGGCGACTGGGTGTAGCGTGTTCTGTCTTTACATACATTTGAAAAATATGCATACTAAAATTCTGTGGCAAATGAACTAAGTTTTCGATGCCAGGATGAGTGAAATAAATGAGTGGATGAATGAATGAGGGTGAGTGAAAGGTGAGAGTGAATCTTTAAAAAAAACAAGATATGTGATATCAGCGCCACCACTACGCCAATATGCCGATTGGGGAATCTGTCATCTTTCAATGCTGAAGGTGGCAACGTGGTGACGTCAGAGCGACAACGTAGTAACGTGTTGTGGGCTGAACCACCAGCGCCACCAATACGCATCTGGTGGCGATAATTGGGAGTCCGGAGTGGTGGACGTTTAGTACCTCTACTGATATTATTGTCTAGAGTTGAAAATATTATCAGAAAAGTATTTCACAGATTTCATCCACGAACTGTTCAACTCGTGATTTATTGTTGGTAATGAAAACAACCATTAGGTACATAAAATAAGTTCACTCTGTAGTCTCCGGTTGTTGTTGTACAAACTTCACATTGATACCAGATCTAGTGTTGTCATTAATTTTGTTTTTATTTTATGAAATCGGATTGAAAATGGAAAAGTTGTAGATCGCGGCGTTTTTCATAAGATAGCGTGTGTGAATTATTGAAAAATTTCTATAGTTTTTATTTTAGGATTTCAAAAGAGTGAATTTCAAAGTCCCAATTATATTTGAAATGTTTTTTGTAACAATATACTGGTTGTTTTCCATTCATTTCTATATTTGTTTATGAAAATAATCTTGGAGGTTTGAATGTAGAATATTTTCTGGTTGTTGTAAAACTTCTGCTTTTGAACTTCTTGTTGCCTTGACCTTTTTGTTGCTTTTTAACTTCTTGTTGCTATAAAAAACATAGAAGCTTATATTACAACTACAGATATCCAATAGGAACATATTCACCATTTGAACAATCTGATATATTTACCATTTGATATATTTTTCATTTGTTTCAGGAATGGCATGAATATTATTCAATTTGTAGTAGCTGTATCAGTGATTTGAAAATTTGTTGTTCATTCAGAGAACTGTGTTTGAACATGTTAAATGCTAAATCTGGTCAAGAATCTGACAATTTCAAAGAAGACTATGATACTGATGTAGTACCTTTGGTTTCTGAACCTATTGAAGAAGATGGACAAGTTTTCATATGTTACCACTGTGAAAGAAGTTTTAGTGATCTAGATTGTTTGACAGAGCATATTGGAAAAGACCATAACAATAGTTCACAGAAAATTTCTGTAGACGGAAAAACAAAAACGGAATCTTCTCTAAAAGACCTTGGCACTCAATGTGATGAGAAGAAATTTGAATGTGAAAAATGTAAACGGCATTATTTTTCAAAAATCATATTGAGACAGCATAAAAAACATTGTACTGCAGGAATTGTTGATACTAAATTTCAATGTACAACTTGCAAAGCTACATACAAATATTTGAGAGCCCTACAGAAGCATAAAAAACTATGTTGTCAGAAGGAAGTTGAGGGTTCAATTTTTTTTTGTGAACAATGTGATGTGTATTTCAAATCTGATGAAGATATTACGGTACATGTAAAGCAAGAGCACCAAGATCGCATTATCTACTGTACTTCCTGCAACGCATCATTCATTTCTGATAACGAATATATTAATCATAGAAGATCTCAGCATAAGGAAATTAGGTGTAAAGATAGGAGTTACTCTTGTGATATATGCAATGAACAGTTCAAATTTGTTAAAGATATTATCAAACACTACAGTATTGATCACTCTATAGAAGAAAAGCTAGTGAAACCCTATAGCTGTGACGTATGTAGCAAAAGATTCAGAGCTTCAACGAATCTAAATAATCACAAACGATATCATGAAAAAATTAGAATGAATATATGCAGTATATGTGGCAATAGTTTTAAAACTAAGGGGGATCTCATCCGACACGAGACTCTTCATTTAAACGAGAGAAATCATAAATGTGATCAATGTGGCAAAGCATTCAAAACTGCCGACAATCTACGTTTCCATTGTCTAATAGTTCACACTGATCAATCAGCTTGGAAATTTGTTTGTCATGAATGTGGAAAGAGATTTCCCCAGAAATCGGGTTATGAGCAGCACCGAAAAAGACATATTGGTGAGAAAACATTCATTTGCACACGTTGCAATAAAGCTTTCATTACTAAAAATGAATTACAAAAACACATGTTCCACCACTCGGATAATATGAAATATTCGTGTGATCAATGTGGTAAAGAAATCAAACACAAGAAAAGCCTTGAAATACATTTAGCTAGAACCCATGGTATTGGAGATGCTAAAATACCTGTGAGAGAAAGGAAACATGCTTGTGAACATTGCCCTGCGAAATTCTGTGATAAATCAAAACTCATCAGACATGTTCGTATACACACTGGAATTAAGCCGTTCTCTTGTTCGGCTTGTAGCAAAACATTCAACGATAACTCCTATTTGAAGCAACATTTGAAAAATTTTCATCAAATTACTGATGATGCTGACATGCTGAATGATTATAAATGATAAGCTCATCTTAGAATATTCATTGTTTGGCTGTCACCTGCATGATTGAAACAATAGCCGGGAATAGCAATAAAGCAAATGGGACATGGATGTTGCTGTGTTCCTATGACATTACAATTCGGTGACGATTTGAGGCTAACGAAACGTTGAATATAACGAAATAGCCGTGTTATATCATTTAGAGCATACATTTTCATATTTTTGAAAATTGAAAATACCTATATATATATATATATATATTCGACCAAAGCCTGTTCAGATTCTGATCATCTACTGTGTGCCCAAGATAAGAATAAACATGGCGATCCAGAGTGAGACGGGTATGCTTATGTCCACAAACTGGAGGTAATCTGTTATCGCAATGTTTAACAATAATTCTTGCCCTTTTAGTTTCTTTCAGTTAAAAACTATTAAATAACATTTTTTCTGAATGAAAACATAAGAAAAAAAAATGTGCCGTAAGTTGTTGCATTCGTGATGAATTGCTTCGCCATACAGGCTGTACTTTTGTTTGTGCCTTGGAAAAATAAAGTTGATGATTGTGTCTTCGTATAGAAACTTGTAGTTGTATTGTCTCGTCCTGCTAGGATCCTATTACTCCCTGAAGGGATAATAAACACCACGTAGTATTGGAGTCCTTTATTTATCTACCAACTAATGAACACCTTACAATCATATCAGTCTGCTTTGTCGTATATACTGATGTATACAATACATAACCTATATAATCGCACAATACGATTGTGTGAATACTACTCACGATTCCTGATCGTCTCTCTGTGCTCTGCTCACCTTCCGTGAGGCGGGGTAAGAGGAGCATTGTTGCCACCTGTCTAAAATGCAAGTACACTACATCCTCTCTCTTTTATAAAAATAAGCTTGATAAGACTTCTACATCAAATCTTGTGATGAATGAAAGAATAGAATTCTTTGTAGAAATCTAAACTATCCCTAATAGCACAACTCAGTCCAATGGATGTTCAATGGATGTCCTCCTCAGGACATCTCGGACATCCACTGGACATCCAGTTTTTGTACACCGGATAACGTATGGACATCCATAGGATGTCGCATTTCCAACTTTTTGACTATCCATACGGTATCCATCATGGACATCAATATGGTAACATGTATGGACAAATATAGGCCATTGAACATTCACTTTCCACTGCTTTGGACATCCATGGAATATCCATAGGATGTCCATTTTATGACAAATAAATGAAAAAAGCTACTAGCATTCAAGCGCGGTCACCCATCCAAACTCTAACTTCGCTTATCGTTGCTTTACCTCTGTGATTCATCCTTCCTTGCATGGTGGCTGCTGCTGTCTTCTTATTTATATTATTAAATCCATGAAATTTGGTCAATAATGAGAACGATTCAAATTACTCCATTAGTGTTGATTCTTGCATGTCAATTTGACATATTTTTCATTTTAGAAAAATTTTAGGTATTGTACGATGATGGAGTTAGACAATGTGTGGTATTTTGATATCTCTACTTCTATGTTGTGAGAGCTCAATTAGCCAAATTCGTGCATGGTGGAGAGAAGCGAGACCAACAGCTGATACTGTAATCCGAACCACTTCTATAGGAGTAAAGTAATTTAACAGAATTCCCATTGGTTTATATTACTTGAACATAAGGGTTTCTTTCGGTGTCAATTTTGAATACTTTTTATGAATGCAATGGTATGTACGTATATGTGTAGAAAAAATTCAAAATGTGAACGTGGGGACATTGAATGTACGCCATATGTTCTGAATATCCAATGAACGTCTCAATTTGGACCTAAAATGGACAACATATAGTCTATAATTGTGAGCCATATGGACTACCTTAAATATATGTTCAATGGACATCTCCATGTGGACATCGATTGGACATTGGCTATCGATATTTTGAAGAAGAGGTCATTAAATGGACACCAAATGGACTACCTTATCTGGACGTCCATTGGATATCTTCATGTGTATATCCTATGGATGTCCAAAATATATCCATGGACACCTTGGACATATACTGGACACAAAACGCATGTCCAATGGACATCTTGTGCTATTAGGGATCCTGATAATAAAACAATTTGAAATGCCTAACATATCGCTAACAATCTCTCCGGCCTGCGACGCGCTCGAATCGACCTCCTGACCAGCCCTTCCGGCTCGTCTTGTTGATCCTGCTCTTCGATGCCTGGACCTGTTGGTGATGGTTCGGTGGTCGTTCCACTGGTCGTCCTCGTCGGGGCGATTTCGTATCGGCTGCAGAAAAACCCTGTTGCGCCTCACGGTGCCGTGGCCATCGCATATTGAACGTCGTAGGATCATGGCTCTTGTCGTTGACGCACGAATGTCGCTTGCCTGCTTGTCCCGAACCCAGACTAGCTGTCCGGATCTCAGCGGAAGTGGTGGAGATAGTATAACATTGGATTTCCACAATCTACAAAAGTCTGAAATGCTAGAGGCGCTCAATGAGTTGAAGAAGTACGTCAAAGATTATCGACAATTTTGCCAGAAGGTTCTCACGATGTCACCAGAATTGAATGATTCAATTTTGTGGCGGTGAATCTCACATCTAAAAGAATAGATGAAGCGATATCTAGCTACGATGCCAAGATGATGGAATGCGTTGATAAAATATTGAAATAAGAAGAGGCATGATGAGATATATAACTTCCCAAATGAATTAGTAGGCCTCTATCTATACGTGATTTTATTGTATATTGTAATGAAAAAAAAATGTCGAATTCATGACTTTATTTTTCGATGTAGAAGATAATAATAATAATACATCCACGAACAAAGCGCACATTAAAACTACATATCAGAATGTGCGCATGCGCCATATCCTTATACATAACCAACAAATATTTGCTATGTTGATCCTTCAGATGGGTAATTATTTGTGGATGATCAATCAATCAACTGCGCAACCAAAGTTTCATAAATAAAGTACTGCGCACGCGCTAACTATCTAAGGAATGAACCTATCACAAGTTTGATGGAAAATATGTTCAAGTTACTCAATACAGTCCACAAATTCCTATACTGCGCATAATTTTTTCCACTGCGCATTCCAAACACCCTACAACGGTTTATTTCGAAAACGGTGATGCACACGCTTGCGCACAACTTTTGAATCTCATCACCACAGGCACCTAACCTATGTATTGAGCCCTGATGGTAATCCAATCTACTGCGCCAATGCCAATGCACTCAAAATGTTCTTTTTGGTATATTTCGAGAACCGTTTGGCGTAGGTCTGCGCAGTTGATTTTGACCACGTAAATACTTTCTATTCTCATTGAAGAACGCATTGTAATCCAAAATGTTCGTTCTACACTCTAACCTGTAGCTAATAATGCGGCATTTGAACGCGCTCTAGATCGCATATACGCCATCTCTGTATATAGTGCATGCACGCATTAGAGCGATGCTCCAAGGTTCTCTTATGAGCACCCATCCTATCTGATGGAACATCTTTAGCGCAGGGCACACATCTTTGCATACTTCTAGATGTCGATGGCGCTGGCGGATTCGAAATATCCAATCGAGCCCTTTTTGCACTAGGTTCACCCAAATCACCAACACATGAAATTCTTTGATGGCGGCGTAAATTATCACTACGCGTAAAGGTTTGGAAACAAGCACTGCAGGTCAACATGATGATGATGTATAAAAAACGCTTTTATCACTCACGAACAAACAAAAAATGCTGATTAATATGTGATTCCCAAAAAACTGTGCTCCACTCTGCGCACCCTTGAATTTATAGAAGTACCGCCTCCCCCACTCTCACCAACGCGATCTTGAACTCTCGTGGGGGAATGGCGCATGCGCACGCAGCAGCAGGGTTCAAGGTCGCACCCCCTCCCATTTCAGAGGTGTGAAAACACAAGGTCTCATGCTCACAGAAAAAGAGAGCCCTCCTCAAGGACGCGCTCCTCTCAAGGCCACATCAACTCCCAAGGGCACCCTCCTCTCAAGGTCACCAACTCGAGGTCACTCCTCCTAAGATCGGCAGCTTTATATAGGAACGTCCTTTCAATGGGCTATACCTGTTGACATTAACTTCCAAGAATCATATTTTTTCCAAAGCCCAACCTACAAAACAATCAAATTCATTATTCGAGACCATTATAATGATTTCAAAATAAACTCACTAAAATTTCGCTCTTCAAACTCAGTAGTTTGACTTATCATGATAGGTATCTTTGAAGATATTCATCATATGTTTCAAATTACTTGAGCGGGCTATAATCTGATTCGGAGTATTGAATGATTTTATTTCTACAATATTTCGAGTTTGATGGATATAGCGGCCAAATACCTCGGTGTTGCCTTTGAAAGTTAAATGCATTCTCAAAACATTTTCGAGTAACGCAATAACTTTCTGTGATATGTTGCTGGAGAATAATTTATAATCCAGAGTTTCATTATTGTCGGAATTAACTCCATAGCTGATGATTCTGCACTTGAAGGCGCTATGGATTACTTTCACGCCACTCGATAACTGGACACATGAGCTCGTTCTATGTTTTAACGTTCTTCTATGAGAGCTCATATCACCTTTGGGCACCATTATGTTACAGCATTGGCATAACTCTTCCAATGATGTTGACGATTGTGGATTTATCTTAAGCTTCATCTTGAGCAGTATTTGGGCATTATGTTCTTTCATGTCGACGCAAATTATGGACGCGAGAAAACTTTTTATCACAACTACTGCACGCGAACATGGCTTCGTAACAATTTATATATTCACAGCTGAAGTTCTAGAAATAATGCATCGAATAGCTGTGCGTCCGCATTCATATTCTCGGAACACTACACCCGTACACAGCATAGCTGGCAATCAATGTGACTGTTCGTATTCGACGTGGCAAGAAGTATTGTTCAACCTAGTTATGGTATAATACGTAATATATAAGTTGCTGCAATTATAAACACCTAGGACCCCAGCATATACTGTCGGAGCATTAAACCACAGTCGTTCCTTAGGGAAATCATTATTCATGCAAAAGGTAATTACTGTTGAAATAACCTCTTGGTTGGTACTGGATCCTCCCAAGTACCCGTAATTGGGAGGATCCAATACCGGCCAATATACACTACTCGCACCTAATTAGAACAACTGGTGCTATGAAATATTTTGGAAAACATTTTTATGCAGTAGGTATCAGAATAATCTCAATAAACAAATATCATTTTATCATAAAGGATGTTTGAGTAAACGTTAAATAATATATATCAATATACAATATACATTACCTAACATACAAGAAATATTCGTTGACTAAAATTGATATAACTTAATAATAAACATATATAACTAACTGAAAACTGATATTTGTTAATATTTGACAAATATTCCTCCATTCGGAAAACAATATCCTGTAATATTGAACTGAACATTTGTTCAGAATCCTCCAATAAACCATTAGTTTACCAGTGTGTACACTGAGAGAACAGTTTATTCGCATTAAAGAAATTACATTTATTGTTAACGAATGCCATTGTTCAATATAGACTATATTATATATGGTCATGATTAACTAATGGTTTATTGGAGGATTCTGAACAAATGTTCAGTTCAATATTAGAGGATATTGTTTTCCGAATGGAGGAGTATTTAACAAATATCAGTTTTCAGTAAGTTATATAAGTTTATTATTAAGTAAAATCAATTCCATTTAACGAATATTTCTTGTATGTTAAGTAATGTATATTTTATATAAATATATATTATTTAACGTTTACCCAAACATCCTTTATGATAAAATGGTATTTTTTTATTGAAATCACCTATACTGCATATAAATGTTTTCCATGATATTTCATAGCACCAGTTGTTCTGATTATGAGGTGATCAAATGGTTCTCATTTCGTTGTATGTTCCTCCTTTGCAAATCGCATTTTCAGACTCAGATTCGATACGTGTCAAATTGTTCTGCAGGAAAATTGAAAGTCAAATGCTATTGAAAAACTTCAATAAATGTAATATGAAATGGACAGGTACAAATAGGGAACTTTGAATTTTTTAGGATATTGGAAAGAAAGCTTCATTGGTACATAATATATAAAAAAAGAATTTTTTTATGGAACGTAATAGATATCTGCTATTCAGGAAGCATGTAAATATAATATCGAACTCACTCAAAAATAACCCGACTGCTGGGAGTAGGTGTATCTTCACTTCTTTCTATCAAACTAATTGGGCACCTTATACGTAATTGAAAAAAACAGATTTGTATTCCATGCAAATTATATTTCAAAAATTGTAGCAAAGCGCTTTCGATGATTAGGTCATCATCAGTGCATACTCGTCAGGTATTAACAAGATTTCCATAAATTTAAAAAACATATATCTGGTATGCAAACTCTTCACATTGATAAAATATGTTTGGTTTTCTCAACATTGAGATAAATCCGTTGAAATTTTTGAAAATTTCAAATTTGAAACTTGTCAACGAATTTTACCTGTTGATTGTTCAATCGTCCTCCACTTCTGTTTTCTTCAACGAGTCTATGGAGAAACAGGCGATCACCAATTTTTTGAATTATTTCTCTCAGCGGCTCAGGATTTTCCAATGGATTGTGAAACATACGTACATCATTTGTGATATTCTTCTCTGAACTTTGGCATCTGTATCGATATTGAATCATGAACCAAATCAATCACAAGTTTATAATAATAATAATAATAATAATAAATATATATAATCTCGGCAGCAATATCGATATCTCAACAGTTAACGAATATTACCTATTCTTGAGAGAAAAATAGTCTATCCAATTAAAAATATCAAACATAGTTTGAAATGAATGTCTGGTAGACTACGAGCAGAAAACAACTACTTTCCTGGTAAATACCACGCAGAACATTGAATTATATCTGTTCGTAGTCCATGCAACGATTCACACTGTGAATGCAGATCGCAAATGTTTCTTTCTTCCTAAGACGTGACAAATTCACATCGAGACAGGCACGCCTAACAACCTACAGACCGGTTTCGGGCTTATTGGCCCTCATCAGTGCAGGGTAGTTATCCGAGTAGAGACCGTAAGATCTCAACTCGAAGCGTTGCCTGTCCCAATGCATTTTCGTCGCGTCTATTTGACCGCACCGAGCCGCGTTCCAACAGACAATTGAAAGTGGCGACATCATGCGGCAGAAGAAAGAAACACTCCAGAACCGAATCTCCCAAGTTTTACAGAACTTGGAAGTGGCTGAGAGCTCGACTAAGCTCAATAAATGAAAAAATGGATTAGCCATAAATTGGAAAAAATTTTTGAGAGAAAAATAGTCTATCCAATTAAAAATATCAAACATAGTTTGAAATGAATGTCTGGTAGACTACGAGCAGAAAACAACTACTTTCCTGGTAAATACCACGCAGAACATTGAATTATATCTGTTCGTAGTCCATGCAACGATTCACACTGTGAATGCAGATCGCAAATGTTTCTTTCTTCCTAAGACGTGACAAATTCACATCGAGACAGGCACGCCTAACAACCTACAGACCGGTTTCGGGCTTATTGGCCCTCATCAGTGCAGGGTAGTTATCCGAGTAGAGACTATGTTTGATATTTTTAATTGGATAGACTATTTTTCTCTCAAAATTTTTTTCCAATTTATGGCTAATCCATTTTTTCATTACCTATTCTGCAATATAGGTATACATACATATGTTAAGTATCAACAAATATTCGTTGATATCGAACGGATTGAATGGCCAATTATCTTCTGCACCTCTGCTGTGGTCGAGTTATTTTCGAATTTCGAATAAGTTTAATCCATGTTATGAGATTCAGGTTACAGCTTGCGAGTATGCAGTATGCGACTTATTACTGGGCCCTGATGCTTATTTTTATAATATTCCTTAGCAGAAGAGGCCTTGAAGAGATACTAGAGAACCTGTATGAGAAAGTATCCATCAGGATCACATCGGAGAAGTAGCAGAATACTCTATTTGGAAAATCAGGGAAACATTTGCAAGGTATGGGTTGGCCACGACGGTAGTAACAGACAATGGGACTGCATTTACAGCAGAATTCACGAAGAATATCTTCACACGAAACGGCATAAGACATGTTAGGTCACCTCCGTTTAACCCATCCAGTAATGGCCAAGCTGAAAATATGGTAAAAACCTTCAAGAACAAAATTAATGCAGCATTGCAAGATCAGGCACACACCTACAGGAGTACTTATAGCCAGATTCTTGATAAACTATAGAAATGCACCACATTCGACAACAGGCAAGTCACCAGCGGAAATGATGTTCAACAGGAAACCAAGGACAAGACTTGAGTTGTTACAGAACGACACAAGGCAAGAGGAAAACAAAGAAAACCCAATAGAAGTGACCAAATTTCCACTGGGAAAAAAAGTAATGGCCAGAGACTATAGGAACCCGAATAGAAAAGGCTGGAAAGAGGCTGTTATCATAGGAAGAGAGGGAAATGTAATTTATAAATGCAAGTTAGCCGAGGGATTAGTGTGGAGAAGACACAATAAAGATCAGATCATACAGAGAGGTGAAGATCAGAGAAATACGAAAGAAGTTCATGAAAAACATACACAAATGGACCCAAGAAAAAAAAAAGGTTGGGTAGAATAATCAACACGGGTAAAATTAACGGAGATTATCGCTCACAAAAAATATTAGATACATGGGAATAGGTACACACAAAGAAATGTATATATAGGTAGGTACTTATACTATATAATTTTTCTACATAGCCGTCAAGATTCCATCAACTCTTCTTCCATTCTGTTGACTAAATTATACATCGCATCACATCGGAGAAGTAGCAGAATACTCTTTGGCAGATCTGTTACTTATCAAGTGATAAACAAGAAATGACCGCTTATCGCGTACCGCTTTCGCATATGCGTTGAAGGACAGGTCCAATGTAAATCATTTGTTTTTCGTGAATAATGATTTATTTTTTTTAAAACGACTAGACGGTTTCGAATATATTTTAACTATGAACTAATGAACATTTAGCAATTATGTTCCTGATATTTTGGCAATAATAAATGAGTTTGTGACAGAATATGAGAAGTTTATGATGAATAAATACATTTATATCAAAGAAATCATCTCGTAACAAATCCTTTGTTATCCGTTAACGACATATTCACAAATGGTAAGGTTGTACTTAACTAGGTTGAATAACCATAAGAAAATGGTGTTAATATTTAACGAAACATTCCCGAACAAACCTATTCATCAAGCATAAAACAACCTTTCCCTCAGTGCAGTTGCAAAAATAAAATCGCTCCTGAAATATTCAATATGTACACAAATTTTTCGTCTCAGAACTATTTTAAAAATGATCTTCCATAGAAAAAATTAGTACGCGACTGTATATACGAGACCAGTTATATGTTACACTGAGGGAAAGGTGTTATGCTTGATGAATAGGTTTGTTCGAGCATGTTTCGTTATAGTTATTTATGTATTAAGGGAATTATGAGGGCCTTAATTATGGCACAGTTTGCCAGCAATTGCCAGAGGTTATTAAGGCTCTATAATTCCCGTGGTACATAGATAATTTTATGTTTGACCGATTTTCATAACAATATGTCCATATTCAGAACGCAATAAATGTTTAAATTCATAACCTTTCTGGTATATTTGAATTAGGTAGCGTTGATTGTAGCATTGTTGGTTGTTGCTAGGTTGTCGCTATGTTACATGTTTATAAGCAAACTTTCTTTATCAATCAATGTTTTTCCGTTAAAAACGTGTTTATTTTTTACCACAAATCGACGATCTTTTTCTGATATAATGGAGGATATTATAAAAAAAGCGGAAAAAGCAAGACAATCATTGCTTCCATCGAAAAGTGAAGCCCTATATCAAAAAGAATACAACTTATATCTGAAGTGGCTGACACAGAGAAATGTTGTTATGTCAAAAGATGCCAACGAAACTGTCTTTCTGGCATATTTTCAAGAACTGGTAAAGTATTTTCAGTATTTTCTGGTAGATTTGGTAATAATTGTATTTATTCGTTGCAGTCAGAAACGTTAAGCTCAAATTCGTTATGGACTAAATGGTCAATTCTCAAATCGATGGTGACCATATATGAGAAAAGAGATATCACCAAGTTCAACGAACTAGAGGCTTTTTTGAAACGGAAAAGTAAGGGGTATAAGCCGAAAAAGTCTGCTGTCTTATCTCCTATAGATGTCATCAAATTTCTAAAGGACGCCCCTAATGAAATTCATTTATTGCATTAGGTAATTTTTTTCTCATAATTTTCTTTTTCGTTTGTTTATTTCGTTTTATTTGTTATAGGTTGTTCTAATTATGGGTTATTTTGGAGGATGCAGAACTCAGGAACTTCTAAATATGAGTATAGCAGATATAGAGGACCGGGATACTGTTATGGTAGTAAACGTACCGGAAAGTAAAACTGGTGTATCGAAGAAATTTACAGTTGTGGATGAAAAAGAGTTCTCTGCTTTGCCTTTATTGAGACTTTATATGTCCTTGCGTCCTGAAGGTACAAAACGATTTTTTTTGAACTTCCGACAAAATAAATGTACAACTCAGCCAATTGGAAAGAGTATGTTTGGCAAAATTCCCAGCAAAATCGCAATGTATTTTGGATTGCCAAACCCACTAACCTATACGGGACATTGCCTTCGTCGCACTTCTGCTACTGCCCTAGCCAATGCAGGAGCAACTATGACAATCTTAAAAAGACAGGGAGGTTGGAGAAGTTCCACGGTGGCATTTAACACCATTTTCTTATGGTTATTCAACCTAGTTAAATACAAGCTGATTTCTTCGATATAAATATATTTATTCATCATGAACTTCTCATATTTTGTCACAAACTCATTTATTACTGCCAGAATTTCAGAAACATAATTATTAAATGTTCATCAGTTTATGGTTAAAAAATATTTCACTTGAAAATAGTTACAGTTCTGCCAAAGAGAATTCTGCTACTTCTCCGATATGATATGATGTGATGTATAATTTAGTCAACAGAATGGAAGAAGAGCTAATGGAATCTTGACGGCTATGCAGAAAAATTCTAAGTAAGTACCTAAACCTAAATATTAGCATTTTTTTGTGTGTGTAATCTTCATGATAACGATAACACTGTAGTGTCACTAAATTCAATTTAAATTCTCAATCATAACCGGCTGTATCTCAACTCTACACATAACCTCTTGGTGCCATCTTGATGGATACTCTCTCATACAGGTTCTCCAGTCTCCCTACAAGGCCTCTTCTGCTTAGCAATATTATAGAAATAAGCATCAGGGCCCAGTAATTAGTCGCATACTGCATACTTGCAAGCTTTCAGGCTCTCTATAACTTAAATAAACAAATACGCCTTCATCTGGAAAAGTATTCAATACTTCCAAATAACCAATCGGGTTTTAGACTTGGATTCAGTTCTACCACTGCGTTGCTAAACATAACAGACGACATAATCAAGGCCACTGATTCTGGCAAAACCACTACACTTTTTCTTCTGGATTACTCGAAGGCTTTCGAGACCATTAGTCATGAATTGTTATGCGGTATTTTACACTTTGTAGGGTTTTCCAAGGCGGCGATTGATCTCATTGCTATAATTACCTAGATAAAATATATCAGTTTGTTGAGACATCTATAGGTCAATCTTCTAAGGCAAATATACGTTGTGGTGTGCCACAGGGATCTATTTTGTGACCACTATTGTTCAGTATCTATACGACAACAACGTGCCTCACACAGTGCAACTCACATATGTATGCAGATGATACACAAATATATTTCTCTTTTGATCCTGATAATTGTGAAGATGCCGAGGAAATTATCAATGATGATCTGGACAAACTGATAAAAGAATCAGAGCGTCATAATTTGTGCATCAACCCATCAGAATCATCCATCATGATATTTGGTAAGAATAAAAGTAGTATTGAACGAACTATATGTATAAAAGTTGGTGCAAAAAAACTTACTTGCACAAATAGTGTAAAAAATCTTGGACTAGTGTTGGATACCGACCTAAGATTCGAAAACCATATCAGTCAATGCCTCCGGAGAGGGTATGCGTCATTTAAAATGCTATAGGGAAAAATCACGAAACGCCAGATGGCGCTGTAAATGTCAAAATGTCGGATCGAGGGGTGAACAACAAATAATCTGTCATTTGATCTCTTGTTAAACCAAAGTTTTTATTGAATAGAATTTCAGCTATCTCAGAGATTTAAGTCGATTTTTCGTACTCGAATATTGGATTGAAGTTGTATCTAGGGTTTGTTGTCGACGTTTCCGTTTTATTGTCACTGGATTCTTGTTAAATGCCACCAAAGTCCAGGTATCAATTTCGGTTTTTATTCGAAGTTTTTCAGTTCTTAGTTCCTGAAATTCTTTTTAAAATGCCTGTGTGAAAGTCGAAATGCCAATTTCGGATATTATATGTGGACTGAAAGTGTTTCAGCAATCACAATATTGGAACTGAAGGCCTCAATGAAGAAATCATAAAAAGTTTTGTGTTGAGATCCTCCACAATGCTCACATGAAATCACCATGAAACTAGATGAGATATGATATGGGTTTATTTTAATGTTCCTGTAAAGCAGATTTATTGTTAATGTTGTATAATTCAATTTTGAAAAGATTTATTGGCCATTTTGACTGGAAGCATATAAACTCCACCTTTTTGACTTATCAGTTTTCTTTTCTATGTTGGTTTGTTTTTATTTTAAGGAACCTAGATTATATGATAATGTATTCAAATAGATATACCTATTAGAACAAAGTGAAGTGCAAAAACTACCAGGAAATGACAGTTGATATAGATTCATCATTTTGTGGAGATTTGATAAACTCATTTAAAAGAAATGATAGTGTTCAAATAAATGATTTAAAAAATACATAGTTTTATTGGGTAAATAAGAGTAAATGGCTTTCTTTAGCATGTCATATGTTTTTCTTAATAGAATAATTTGGGAAATGTAACACAATAATAACAAATCAGTATTCAAATCTTTTAATCATTGGTGAATGAAATAGATTCCCTTCAGACTGAGAAAGACTACAACTCATAAAAAATGCAATAATAAACATTCTTGAACACGTTAAATTCCTAAATCCAAATAATACTGCCAAGCAAGCAGATGATAATACACAACACCAGAATCACCCAAAACTTCATATAATTATCAGGAACATTATTGTTGTGTGTCATATAGGTTGTTGTTGGTTTTGTATTTACAGTGGAACTCTCTTCTTTATAAATCTTCCCTACTTGTTCATTTCCATGTTGCTCCAACTGCATATGATTATTTGATATTTGCCTGAGCCTGTAATAAATTACAAAATGATTAAAATGAACCAAATGAGGTGGAGAAGAGGTGGTAGCATAGTGACAACAATAATGAAAAATCGAACTTACCACTGAAAAAATCATCATGAGTGCTTGCTACAAACATAAATTCCGAGATAGCTTTCTCTATCTTCAAGATCATCTTCCATTTATAGGCTACTTGCCTTAGGATTTAGGTTTTCCCAAATCCTGCCCATCTTCTGCTTAGAATTTGAAGGAAATTTATGCAAAGTGCAAAGCCTTGAGTATGTTAGAGCATTATGGAACAAGCATATTTTTCGCGATTTTATCTCCATATCACCTCTTCTAATCTCTTGCATTTTCAGATTGTGTGGTCTATTAACAACAATTCTTTACAAAATATCATCAAAATACAACACTTTCAATGCTTAAATCACTGAAATTAATGAATAAAGTTCACACTTTACCCATATGAACATATGGAGGTTAGTTTGTTGTTCACCTCTCGAGTAGTTCATGCGATCAATTATAGATGTCGCCCACTCCGTGATTTTTCCCTATATTCTCAACGATATCTACTTTCTAAAAATCTCAAAAAGAAGTTGACGGAGAGTCTGGTTCTCAGTCATTTCAATTATTGTGATCTTTTATATGGTCCGTGTCTAGATAACATTGAGAAGAATCGAATTGAAAAAATGCAAAAGTCATGTTTACGTTTCATATATGGCATCAGGAAGTTCGAACCTGTCTCACACAAGTTGAGAGATTCCAAATGGCTCGACATGCAGGAAAGACGCAAGTTTCACTCCCTGGTCTTATATCATAAAATTATTATAAATAAATGTCCTGCATATCTATCTAATAAAATTCAGTACCGCACCGATGTCCATAATTCAAATTTGAGATTTAGGGGTCTCATCTCACCACCACCACATAGAACAACATTTTTTCGTAGATGCTTTTCTTATAATATTTATTCTCTATATAACCAACTGTCGGTGACTGTTTTTAAATCTGATAACTGTTTTTAAATCAAAATTGAATAAAGAAATGCTGAACTTGTCTTAAATAGAAAATATAATTAGTCATAAATATGCAAATACTCAGGAATAACTTTCTTATGTTACTCCCTTAGGGAATATACATTAGTATTAGGATAGTTGAATATCTTCATTTGTTTTTTTTCTGAGTTCTCACAAGCGAACGTATATATATATATTTTTCTAGTTATAGAACTTCAAGGGGCTGAACTAGATCTTTTATAAATAGTTTTCAGCTCCTTTTTTTGCATGTTTTATCAAGATGTTCAATGAAATGTTATTATTCGACCAGATATGCGAAAAATAAACATTATTATTATTATTCAATCTCATTCATAACATGGATTATACTTATTCAAAATTCAAAAATAACTCGACCGCAGCAGAGGTGCAAAAGATCATTGGCTATTGAGAGCAAACCGTTCGATATCAACGAATATTTGTTAATACTTAACATATGTATGGTCCTATATTGCAGAATAGGTAATATTCATTACCTGTTGAGACATCCTTGTTGCTGCCGATCTATTTATTATTATTATTGTTATTATATACTTATGATAGATTTGGTTCATGATTCAATCTCTATCCAGATGTCAAAGTTAATGGGGAACTTATTTTTCAGAGGAGAATATCACAAATGATGTACCTATGTTTCACAATCCATTGGAAAATCTTGAGCCGCTGAGAGATATGGTTCCAAAAATTGACTCGCTGAAGAAAACAGAAGAGGAGGACACGTACGGTGTCAAATTAGTTTGATAGAAAGAAGTGTATACCTACTCCCAGCAGTCAAGTTATTTTTGAGTGAGTTCGTTATTATATATCCCTGAATATCAGATATCTATTATGTTCCATAAAAAAATTCCTTTTTTTTTCTACTATGTACCAATCAAGCTTTATTTCCAGTATACTGTAAAAATTCAAAGTTTCCTATTTGTACCTGTCCATTTCATACACTTATTAAAGTTTTTTAATAGCATTTGACTTTCAATTTTCCTGCAGAACAATATTATGGAAAACATTTATATGCACAAATACCATTTTATCGAGAAGGATGTTTGGGTAAACGTTAAATAATATATATTAATATACAATATACATTACTTAACATTCAATAAAGATCTGATAAATGGAATTGATATAACTCAATTATAAACATATATAACTTACTGAAAACTGATATTTGTTAATATTTAACAAATACTCCTCCATTCGGAGACCAATACCCTCTAATATTGAACTGAACATTTGCTCAGAATCCTCCAATAAACCATTAGTTTACCAGGACAATAGATAAGTTAGTCCATGTTCAACAATGGCATTCGTTAACAATAAATGTAATTTATTTAATATGAATAAACTGTTCTCCCCAGTGTATCTTTTTCATCTTGTCGACAAGTTAAAAGTTGATCGAGATACAGAAGGTGCTTGCAGAGTGATAATTCATCGTTTGCTTTACAAAAATAGGGTAGGTAGTATTGTAACATCTGTAACAGAATAACCCTGCATTTGATACTGTCAATATCGTTCCGTCAATAGGAAAATATTGTATCAACAATCAATCAGTGGATTTCAAATTTTGAAATTCAGCCAATATAGAATCGGAATTACAGTGAAAATATAGCTTGTCGCTGTATTTTCACGGTGATACACCTGCTTAGTATTTGTTTTTACTAACTGTCAAGTGAAAATAATGATTCAAATTATAAACGTCGAATTTCTGTGTTTTGACTAGTTATCTTTATTTACCAATATGAGCGATCGTAGGGGACAAATGTCCATTGGTATCATATATGATTCAATGGAAAAGAGTATCCCTAATTTTTCTCTTTAGTGTTCACGCGTTGTTAGTTTTTGATTTCTGTAAATTACTTCAAATCGAAACGGTGACACGATTTTTGTTAATTTCAAATCGATATATATTGTCGTCCTAAATATAATTCGTGGTATGATTAATAACCAATAATTTTTGGAAATATCAATTCATTGGCAATTTCAATGCAAGAAAATATGCATCGTCCTGCGGAATCGTATTTTTAGTTTTGGGATTGCAATTCATTGATAATCCAAAAAATTATCGGCAATAATCATACTACTTGTTGAATTACCCCTGAATATTTAACGCGATGTGCTATCTGGGCTTATGTAAAACTTAATACGAGAATAACAATATCCAAGTCGGTGGGTCTGAGAAGCTCATATCAGATTCAACGGATACATTAATCATTGGGCAAACTAAATATTTGGCTCCGAAAAGAGACATTTCATTTTGATATACTTTGTTGCAAGTTGACTCTAAGTTTTTCGTCACGAAAGCCATTAACTACAATGTATTTTTGACTTGATCAGCAGAACAGCTTGTGAGCTTTTGAAAATGCATACAAACATAGAGAAAAATACGACCAGGGCCCGCCTTCGAATACATGTAAGGGATAATATCCAAAGATATCAATTGTTATTCGCTAAACAGTAGAATGGGGGAACTCACTAACTAATCAGATCGAAATATCGTGGCTTAGGACTGAAACTTTTCACCATATCGATGAGGGTTCGCATCTCGATTGTACCGGCTTTTTTAAAATGAAATATGACGTCATGTATTCGGATCGTGAAGCGTTGAGGGAGGTAAAGCATGAGGGGTCCAAGGGGGTGTGGTCTGCAAGATGTCTTCAGATGGAAGATTTCTTCAGATTGAAGATGTCTTTAGATTGAAGATGTATTTAATTCCGACTCTTGCCACCAGATGGTGTTGTGGTGGCGGCGCTGGTGTCGCTGCGTTACATGTCGCTGACGAAGATCTCTTGACGAAATATTAAGGGCCGTTTTTATAAATGAGAATTAACTCCGTTCAAGCTGAACTTGGTTTAGTTGATACAGAACCAGTGATTCGATCATAGATCTTATATAGCTATATCCGGCATCCTGTAGTATTTTTGTTTGGTATAGAGGGGTTTGCAAGAAAGTTGGTACAATGATCACGTGGTACAACACGTATGTATGGACAAAAATGAAAACGACCAATCAATAGCTTAGTACTTTCAACCCCCCCCGGACCTACAAAACAAGTAACCTGGATACCGGATCTAGCGTAAGCAATATATGATCTAAGGATTTGATTGGATATTCCATTGCAACAAAACGAGTTTCAGCTTAAACGGAGTTTATACTCGTTTATAAAAACGGCCCTAAGTGAGTCAGTTTCGGGAGTTCGAAAAGGCACCAGCGGATCTGGTAGCCTCGGAACAGGGTTATCCTCCGGGGATGAAACCCCTGGGTTTCGGGAGTGTTGGGGTTTCGAAAATGGGTCGCCGTGAAAGTGAAATTTGACATACCGTGCATTAGCTTTGGGGTAGTTATCGATTGGGGACAATTTAATCGATTTGGTTGTAAAGGTTTTATTTGTTTAATATAACGGTTTTTTTTATTGTGATGGAAGTTTTTGGGCTATTTTTGGGGATCGAGGTTGATATTGGTCATTCTGTATTCAGGGGTAAGTCGATATACATTACAAGGGTTTTTCAGGAAATATTCGGCCAAATGTGTGGTGGTCGAGAGCAGCCGACAACTACACAAACAACTACCGCCACCTCGGGACAACCGTAGGAAGCAAGTCCTCATCCCGAGGCGCGAAACGACCAGAAATCGTCTCCACCCGTACCACAGAACCTGTGACAGAACCACCAGCCGTGACAGCAGCGCCCTGACATCCGAGCTGTCACTGTCAGTCGAGCGACGGCATATAGGGTGGAGCGAGCATCGATTCTCTCTAATTTCTGCTCTTTCTTCTTACATTTCTCTTCCACCCGTCCCGAACGCTATACGGGTGTCCGTGGACGGGTCAGCCATTTTTCTGTTCTTTCTTTGTTGTCAATAAAATGCCATTCTGTTTGTTCTGTTAAAAGTGTTTCCTTGACTCACCCTTATATTAATCTTGGAGTACGACCAAAGTACAACAATCTCTAAAAATGTAAAATATTTTGCAATTTTACTCTATGTCACGAGATAAGCGAGTTCCTTCAAAATGTAAGGCAAAAAGGAATTTTATTAGAGTTTCATCATTTTGGGGTTGAAACAGCATTTATTTCAATACTATTAGGGCGTAATCAGGGGTACTTTGCTATAACGGTAGAATCGGGATTTTGATACGATGTTTCAGAGTTCTATCGTGAGTTTTTTATTCATAAGAGTTCAGACAGTTTCGTATGAAGCCTAGAGTCCACATAGTCACGCAGTTACCGAAGTTTTGACAAATTGATCGGAAATACGATGGGTCCGTATTTCTCGGTATTTTTATATTAAACTGATTATTTTGTTCTATTTCTATCTTTTGTTTTGGCATAATTTCTTGTTTTTTATTAATTTTCAATTTGTTATTATTTTGTTTGATTTTTTATTCGATCGCAATACATTTTGTACGTGAAAGTTAACTTGAGATTTTATTTCCATATCTACTAAATTGCACATCCCCGACACTAAAGACTACGCATTTGTGATTTGTGAAGCCGTAGCCGATCTCACCGCCCCCGAGTCTAGTTTAATCAGTAGCTCATTTGGAGTTTTGGTAGTCAATGTTAGAGAATTTATTTTGATATTTGAGTATAGGAAACATATTTTTATACAACTTGTTTGGTCAGTACGAGTTTTCAACCAAAAATCTGACCTGGGGCCCGATTATCGAGACTGTCGGAATTGGTTTCCATATAGGAAAATTTCGGCATTCCCCGTGGAAATTCATGATGATGTATTCTCGAATCTTTCTGCAAATTTCAGAAGAAATGCATCCCATGGAAACAACATATTTTCCATAGGAACATATTAGACTCGCTTTTAATTGGGATTTGACAAGGTTTTGCAGTTGTTACGAAATAACCTACATTTAAAAAATGGAAATGGCGAATATAGATAAAATAGTTCATCTAGAGGTACAACAAATATTGGAGTTAGCTGAACCAGAAGGAGGTTCATTCCTAGAACTGATGCATTTACGTTTTCATCAGACGACTAATTTATCATAGTTTTTCGTTTATGCAAAAACATTAGGCAGTTTGATCCATTTCTCACAGGATCTTCGAGAAATTCAGCACTAGTTAAATAAACGAAGGTAAAATTTTCAAATTGCTCCACACTAAGGGTTCACATCACCAAGTAAGCAATACTGAATTTATTATCAGGTCCTGGTTGCTCTACATTTTTATGCCAGTGGATGTTTCGTTCCTCAAATCTTCAGAAGCCCCTATTAGTTTTATCAACATTTGCTTTCATTGCTTGCTTGTGCTACCAGTTCTTTGGGTTCTATTTGTATTAGCATTAGTATGGTTATAATTCATTTTGTGATAATATTATATCAAATTGGCGCAAAATCAACAAAACATTCTTTTAACCTCTAAATTTCAAAATTCAAGTAATTGACGACCATTACCAACAGAAATTGCACAAATTTCATTGGTGAAAACAAGAAAAATCAAGAAACTATCAACGACACACTGCAATTTTTCACTCCTCTAGAAAATAATATTCCATTGGATTCTAGAATAGGTGTCATGTCAAATCATGACATCGTATGAGAACTGAGAGCATGGGAATATCTTTCTGTAGGATCAAACTCCAACGGTTTAGAGAATCGGGCCGCTGTTGGCAGCGCTTTCTTAAATATAAAATATAGTCACCTCACTTGCACAGGGCGAATTATTATAAAAAAATAAAAGACATTCTTATAAGAGAACATTTATCACAAATGGTGATACGTGAAGAGATAGTTCAATATTCAATATAGATCAATAATAGATTGATATACCTAACAAATTCTCATCATTATGTCAAAGTCTCGTTATTACACATCCACGACTTTTTGTATCTTAAGACAACTGAGATATATGTACCCAATGCAAAAGTAACGAATATTGTACACACCATAGCCTAGCTGAAATTATATATTCATGAGTAGAAGTTATATTCGATGCCTAAAACAGAAGTAAATGATGTTGAAAATTCATTGCTTTGAACCTGGATTATGTGTTAATTTTAAATTTTTTACATCATTTACATTTTCTTGCCAAAATTGTTATCATTTTATAGGAAGTCTGGAATATGTCTTCTCCTGTTTTCTCGCATTTGGTTACCCTGATGAAACTGCTGTTCTTCTTCATCATTTCTATATATAGCTTTTCATATTCAACAACTTCTCCTTTTGGTATCTTCGCTATAATGGGGTTTACACTGTGGCAGTATTCTAAAAATATAAACACTTATTTCAGAGAAGTACATATTTTATGTAGGAAATGATTCAATGAGTAATATGGTGACTATATATTTAGAAAAATGATAATTTCAGGTGTAAGTATAAATTGATGTACCTATTCCTGAAATCTAAGATTGATTTTGGTAACAAGAAGGTATAGGTGAGTTAACATATGTCGGAAGTGCTCAATTACTTGAAATGTTTGGCAGTAGTAGCCATTAACGGAAAAAAGCTAAAAATTCTCATGATTTTCCTGAATGGGGCCTATCATGAATTGAATATAATTGAAAATTATATGTTCACTATTCATGGTAGTCCAGGTTATAGTAGCCACAATTCACCATTAAATTGTCCAACGAAAAATAAGTAGGTAAGTTAGACCACTTCTACTGAACCTATATGGAAATATCCGTCACAAAGTATAAAGAACACACCAAAATGCAATTTTTTTTACCTCCACAACGTGTTTTGCTGAGTATGTTAGCATCATCAGGAGAAGATTGAAACTAAATTATCCTATGCTAGAATCTGACAATCCCTCATTATAGAATAAATTATACAAGTCAATAACATTAGGAAATTATACGAATAAAAAAGCAACGAACTGCACTAAGTAAGGCAAAAATCAAAATGAGATTCAAAATTACGAACATCAACAACTCACCTGGTAGACTACGAGCAAAAAACAACTACTTTCCTGGCAAATACCACGCAGAATATTGAATTACATCTACTCGTAGTCTATGCACCGATTAACTAAGTCAATTCAGAATGCAAATGTTTCTTTCCTCCTAATACGCGGTTATATGGTTATGGTTACATTGAGACAGGCACGCCTGACAACCTACAGACTGGTATCGGGCTCATTGGCTCTCATCTCATTGAGATCTCTACTCGAAGCGTTGCCATGGCACTGAGCCGCGTTTCAAGTAAGGCTTGGAACTATAGCGACCCAATGCGGAGAAAAAAAAAACACTCCAGATACAAGGCTCCCACATTATGCTGACAAAGCAATATGATACGAAGGTAAAAGCCAATTCGTGGCTGTGGATGTAGTTTGTTAATTTTGTTATCAAATCGTTTTTTTTTCTCATGTGCTAAAAGGTTTTCAACACCTACATAAACGCATGTTCGAAGAAAGAAATATTTGCATTTTTATTCATTTATATGAATTGATGCATAGACTACAAGTGGGCATAATTCAAAATTCTGCGTGGTATTTGCCAGGAATGTAGTTGTTTTCTGCTCGTATTCTACCTCTTGTAATTTAGATTATTCTAAATAACGTGGGAATGATATTGATTTCTTTTCCTCTATTTAACACTACCACTTCACTTAGAGTTTTTGGATGTTTCCTTTCAAAACATAAATATCTTATAATAATCTACAAATCAAATATTCGTGCTGTCAGGAAGTATAGTTCACATGTTTGAAGATCAGCTCCCAAACATAATCTGAAGCTCCTAGATTATATCCAGAAGAGAACGGTTTTCCTGGTCAGTGATTTTGCACTATAGAGAAAATTTGCACCTATTTCTAAGCACACTGAAAAATATTATGTGAGTATTCAAATTTTCACAAAGCTATTGGTTTCATGTAGACGAATTCTGAAAATAGATGTTGCGGATAACTGAAAATATTCTGGTTGCTACGAGCATTCATATTTTGATCACTTTCCCAAAAATTGCGTTAAACTTATGTTCAACTATAGATTGAAGTGATATTTGCTGAAATTGAATAAAATTTCATGTAATTCTGAAAATAATTAAGGAAAAACAATGAACTGATTGGAATTCAGTAATCATTTCCGAAAGCAATTACTTATTATTCTGAAATTTAATCGACATATCATGTTTTTTTGCTGAAAAGTGTAACAAAATGTATCAGAAATATTTCTGAAAAACAATGCATTCATTTAGAGATATTAACCTTCGAACGCCCGCTCATTGGGATGTTGATATACTCTATTTTCAACCTCGAAATCGTAATCAGCGAATCCAGATTCGCATAATGCCTTCTTATACTCTTCTTCCACATCTTCACAAAAATTGAATGGCGAAATCAACTTCTCGTGGCCATATTGCTTCCATTTCGGGTTTCTTGACAGCATGTCAAATACTTCGTTGAATGGTATCCTTTCACCAAAAGTAATGAACATTTCACCTCCTGGTTTTAGCATTTTGTAAATGTTCGAAAATGCTTTTCTGCAATCATAAACGAAGTTAATATTATTTGTTCACGAATAATTTGTGATTTTCTCCTAGTATTGATATATCGTGTTAGAAAAAAGTTTGAACACTGAATACCTCCGAAACAACATATGTGATTATAATGGAATCAATTATCTGGAGGCTGTGTAATTGAATTGATGATATTGACAGATTTTCCAATTCCGCTGTACGTGAAACAATTTTGTTTTGTTCAATGAAAAACGTCATTTATTTTCACTACATTCTATTGCTGGTATTTCTTTTATTAGAACCTCACATTCAAAAACTTCAATTTCGAATATTTTCTGAGATCTGATGGCAAACCAGTATTTTTCGATCATCTTTTTCCATGAATCAGAGTGAGATCAAAGTATTGATTATTTTTGATTTTTAATAGATCATCCTGGATTCTGGAAAGTTAAAGGTACCGACTAAACTAAGGAAAACTTCTTCGAGTAAGTTTTGTTGTTGTGCCAAACACTGAAGCATTCGAAATATGGAATTTCGGATGAAGGTTCGTTTAACGCTCCGTCAAATAGTTGATAATTAATTGTAGTTTATGAATTTTCAATTGAATTTTTATTAGAGGTTGATTCGAGGGTTGATTACTTTAGCTGGACTGGTGTTCGAGTGCGTTGAAACACTGACATAAACTTAATATTTTATTCCAAAATTTTGACAGACAATTCTTATGATACACCCTGTGTAGATATTTGAAGATTTCCAAGTTAAGGAACATCACTTTGATAAAATAATGTTATGTTTTCAAGAGTGGAAATTTTGCATCGCCAATGTTATTGCCCCATTTTATCCCACCACGATGAAAGTCAGCAAAAAAAATGAAAATGTTTTTTTTATGGAGGATCAAATAAAAAAAGTTGTTGTTTCATGTTCAAGTGAGAGATAGTGCATGGATGAGTTGTGTTAAAAACAACTTCTTTGTTTTTATAGGAAGGGTCTATACAATATAAGATAGAAACAACAAGAGAGAGCATAAAAAAGTAGCCGTGACGTATCCGATTCGAAGTGAATAACTATTGATGTTTATTCAGAAAGCTGTATGAAAATAAAAAAATGTTAGAAATCTCACATATTATTTCAAATCCAAAACCTTGAATGTTTCCAAACCAGAGTTCAAGACGCTTATTTGAGAATTAGATAGTCGTTATTGAGATATCACAAAATGAAAGCTCACTATGAATAATAACAAAATCATGGATGATATCAAATGGAGAGCAATATTAATAAAGTTTAAAAACTTGAATCCATGGTGGTATCTCTGAAACCAGAACATGATATTCTCGATGGGAAAATGATAACGATTCAGAATTGACGATAAAGCGTTTCTTCAAACAAACTACCTCATACTCTTCGAATATGTTTTTCATTGGAGAGTACCGCAATGTTCTTCAAACGTGAGACGTGAAGGTAATTTTGAAAGAAAAGCTTGATGCCTCTGGGCCACGACTAGCGCGACGGAGATTTATAGCAAAACGGCAAAACTTCTTGAGTTTTTGTCAACTCTATATGGATTGAGGCCACATTTTAAAATTATTTTGAAATATACAGGATGTCCCAAGAAGTTTTGGCATATCAAATTTATGTTTTTTCTTATGGAACACCCTATATTTTATTGCATTTTCAGATTCTTCCTGAAGAGCAGATTACATCGATCTATCTCACTTGGGGTTTTGAGGGAAGATGAGAGTGCGAAAAATCGAGTTTTCTCAACTTCAGGTTTTTTTTGTGTGATGGAAACTATTCGAAACGGCTTCGTCAAAACTTCTTTTAAAATGTTATTGCCTCAATCCATATACAAACTACTGATGTGACTAAAACTTAAAAAGTTTTGCCGTTTTGCTATAAATCTCCGTCGCGCTAGACGTGGCACACCCTGTATATTCTTCGAATCATGTCATGGCAAGTATGATATTTTTTGTGTGTGGGTACATGCGTTGAAGAGTTAGTGATTCAATATCCCAACATTTTCACACATTTTTTTTGACTTGCAACGAGAAGACTTGCAACAAGACTTTTTACTTGTGAAGATTAAGATCTCCTTTGTAAATATGTTTGATTTTTAAGTTCCATATAACTGCATTATATGCCTGGCATGAAATATTTGACAATTGACAAAATGTTATATTTATACACTTATTCATAATTTTTATATTTATATTTGTTTGTTAACATATTGTTATGTGTGTACTGTTCTATCATATTTGTGTTCTACTCTTTTTGACTCTGTCAACAATAACTAGATTCTTTGAAATTATTTTCATGAATTGAATATTTTATACGTAATTCTTCGTTGTATTATTGAGGCAATAAAATCAACCTCATATTATGTTACCTTGTGTCCTGAACCCAGTGCATAACCATAAACGAAAAGATATGGTCGAATCTTCCATCGAATTCAGGCGGAACTGAGTCACATGCAATATCTAACTGGATGACTTTCATCTTCGGATGGACTATCTTCCTCTTCGAATGTTCCACCATAGGAATTGTAACATCACTTCCAATGTATTCTTCAAAATCCTTGGGAAGATGCGGTAACAAAATTTCTTGAGTGTTTCTTCCACAGCCCATACCGAATTCCAAGATAAACTCCCGATTATTCCACCTCAGCATGTCTTTATACTTTTCCATGCTTTTTTTATTAGCCAACATCGTAATATCGTTGTTTTTTGACCATAGTTCTGGTTCAATCATTCCTAGAAAATATCAAAAAATTTGTTCTTGTTAAACGATGTTTGTGCGAATTTGGCACTCGGGATTATTACAGTACTAGAGAAATTTTAATAATAAGTAGGCTTGCTATATATAAGTAGTCATCAGCAATATCATGTTTCGAAACTTTTGTAGATAATTGTCAATCAACGTAGCTTATCCATAATATTTCGCAAAAAAATATGCTGCTTAGTCAATGAAAATATCTGAAAGGATAGTAAACGAGATAATATACCAATTAGAGAGCACAGTGCTGGATACACTGAGAGAAAGTTTATTTATGCTGTTCGAGCATGTTTTGTTAAATATTAACTCAATTTCTTATGGTAATTCAACTTAGTCAAATATAAACCACACCATTTGTAAATGAAAGATTTGTTGCGAGTTGATTTCTTTAATATAATTAATGTATTTATCAACTCATACTTAGCCACAAACACATTTATTACTGCCAAAATATCTAAAAAATTATTGCTAAATGGGTTAAGAAATATTTGAAACTGTGTAGTCGTTTGAAATATGATGAATCATTATTTATAAAAAACAAATGATTGATATTTATATAATGAATTGAACTAATTTGACCATTACAATCCCCGTCTCTTATATATAGAATGATCATGTGATAACCATCACCAATATCTTGACCTGTCCTTCAACGTATATGCGAAAGAGCATGTTACTTGTTTGTCCCTATATAACCCAACTTAGGGTTTTCACTTGATAATATAAATAACAGTTCTCCTACTTCTCTGATGGTGTGATAATCATTGTGTGATATATAATTTAGTCAACAAAAAGTACCTAAATATAAGCATATTTTTGTACTTATTTCAGATATATGTCATATTTTGTGTGACTGATAACCTCGGTGATAACAATGATAACACAAAATTTCAATCTCAACTTTACGCATAACCTATTGATGCCATCTTATTGATGCACACTCTCTCATATAGGTTTTCTAGTCTCCCTACAATTCCTATGCAGGCTATCTGAAAAGTGTTTTTGACCTCTAACTTAGTTGCAAAGCAACCCTCGAAGTCTTATTGAGACTTGAATGAGTAAGGACCTATGACATAAATCTCATTTATAACATGGATTACATTCAATATTCAAAAATAATCATCCATCCGAGGTGCAAATGGGATTTTGAGCCAGATCGAAATATAATCTGCTCATTTATAAATATAATAATAATAATAATGAATGTTTCCACATTCCACTCCTAGTACAATTGTTGATTTAAAAAGAAAAAAAAACATGGGTGGAAGGAAATCTCAAGGGGAAGTTCTGTACACGTTGTACTCTATTAGCAGTATCTTGATCAATACAAAAACTGTAGATAGAGGAACAATAGTTGAATTGTGACAAAACTAGAGTTTCACATAAAGTTTTCTTTGTAGCTATGGGTAAATAACATCTATGAGGGTATAGTAGCCTTAGAGCCCCATATGCTCTCTGTATATTGCATTTGACATGCTCCTGGAACCTCAAAGAGTCATCTAAGAGTAAGCCTAGACTTTTTGCATTATCAGAAATCCTTAAAACTTCATTATTAACAAATATGTGGAGGTTACTTTTTAGTACAGTCTGATTAGACTTGTTACCGAATACCAAGGCCATAGATTTTTTTGCATTCAATATTAGTGAATGCTGACTAGCAACCTTAGCAATGTTGTCCAGGTCATCATTCAAACACACACTGCTGCGTCATTCAGATCATCTAAAGGAAACTTGTGGTAAAGTTGAATATCATCAGCATACATGTGTATTTTGCAATGACTAAGAAACTTTCCGAACTGGCTTGTATAGATTGAGAACAGAAGCGGCCCCAAGACAGAACCTTGTGGCACACCAGATGACACATTTCAAGCAACAGATATTTTATCTCCCAGTTTCACGCTTTGCATTCGATCTGTGAGGTAGGAGTAGAATAGTTGGAGCGAGTCTTCACAAACACCACTTGATAGTGTATCATGTCGAACGGTATCAAAGGCTTTGCTAAAGTCAAGCATAATTAAGGCTGTACATTCTGAATTGTCAATTGCTCGAAATATGTCATCAGTAACATGAAGAAGTGCAGTGGTCGAACTATGCCCTGCTCTAAAACCTGATTGAATTTTTGGCAAAATATGATTATCATCAATGAATTGTGTGAGTTGTTCTGATATAATTTTTTCCAATAGCTTTGATAAACCCGATAATATGCTAATAGGTCTCAGATCTGAGAGGTCTTGGGGGTCGTTGGTTTTCTGAATTGGGGTTATACCAGCATGTTTCCAGGAATCAGGAAATTTTGATGATAAGCGGTTAAAAGTTACAGTTAAAAATGTGAACTAGATACTTTAAAATATATGGACAGCAAATTTTTATAAATGATATGCTCAGACTATCGAAACCCGGGGAACTATTTTTATTTTTTTAGAGTTTTCAGAACAATTGCTTCATCAACAAGTTGAAAACGAAATTCATTCTCACATATTCGATCCGATTGATCCGATTGATATCAACGAATATTTGCGAAATAATATTCATTAACTGTTCATGTTGCTGATGCCATCACTATTATTTTTTATTATTCACCATAGCACTAATTCCACGAATCCTGACAAGTCTGGTTCATTTATTTGTTGAAAATTTCAGATACCTATGGTTTTCATTTTCAACAAGAGCCTATTCAATTAATATGAATATACAGGCATCCATAAAATTCCCTATACCCCACCTGTAGATCAGTCCGTACTGCAATGAGGGAAAGTTTGTTTTATGCTTAATGAATAGGTTTGTTCGGACATGTTTCGTTAAATATTAAAACCATTTTCTTATGGTTATTCATCCTAGTTAAATAGAACCACCCAATTTGTAAATATATCGTTTACGGAAAACAAAGAATTTGTTACGAACTGATTTCTTTAATATAAATGTATTTATTCATATTCTTTTGACACAAACTCATTCATTACTGCCACAATATCAGAACATAATTGTTAAATGTTCATTAAATTATGGTTAAGAAATATTTGAAACCGTGGTCGTTTTGGAAAAAATAAATCATTATTCATGAAAAACGAATGATTGATTTATAGTAAATACATTGAACCAATTTGACCTCTCGCATATGTGAAAGCGGTACGCGATACGTGGTCATGTCTTGTTTTCACTTGAAAATAAGTAAGAGTTCTGTCAAAGAGTATTCTGCTACTTCTCCGATGTGATGTGATGTATAATTTAGTCAACAGAATGGAGGAAGAGCTAATGGAATCTTGACGGCTATGTAAATTTTCGGAAATTTTCACTGATCATATTTGGGATGCATTGAAATGTTTAAAATCTCAGGCGTTGGGTAATGATATTATAAATTTAAAAATGATAACAATTGTATTACCATTTTGTATCAATGAAGTCAAACATATATTGAATGAATCCTTGAGAACAGAAACTTTCCCGCAGTTATGGAAAATCGCAAACGTGATTCCAATTCCAAAAATTAACACACCCACCATATGCATTCTGCCTGCCTTATCAAAACTATTCGAAAAAAATTTGTCATTACAAATCAAAAGGCACTTGGAATCATACGAAATTTTGCCGAAAGTACAATCCAGATTTCTTCAAAAACATGGGATACATACTGCTTTATTGAAAGTCATAAATGACTTATGCACAAATGTTGATAGATCTTTACCATCAATTTCAGTATTGTTAGATCAGAGCAAAGCTTTTGACCTTGTACATTTTCAGCTTCTCCTTGCGAAGTTGAAATTCATCGGTTTTCAGGAATCTGCTCTGAAATTGATGAGTAGCTATATTCAAGGACGATCACAGAGAGTTTTATTTGATGGTGGTCTATTATGTTCTCCCATCAAGGAGACTTCTTCTGGAGTCCCTCAGGGAAGCATTCTAGGACCTCTTATATTATTATATTATTGCGCCGTTCTATCAATGTAAGATCTGTCAGTTTCAGCATTCCGCATCATAACACATCTAAATATGGAGGATGCTTTCCTTATTTGGCACCTTTCAATTGAGATCTCAATTGAAAAAACTTTAATACCAACCTCAACAAACTAGCTGCCTCCCGGCAGCGTATTTACTAACTATACTAAAGTGCAGACCCAACCTACTCTGTACAACTACGGAAGCGCCACATAGGAGCGTTTTTTTTAAACTCGGCTAACAGCCGACTTAAACTCGGCTTACAGCCGACTTTTTCGCTGAGCAGTGTTGCCAATAAGGCGCAAGCGCAATATTTGCTCTTTTCAACTGTGTTTTGTAAATACAAATGAATATCCTATCCTGTAATCCCATATGGAAGTAATAACGAATCAAAGTTTCCAAACGTTCTCCACTACTTCCATTTTCAGATTGAGTGAGTTGTGCTTCCTTTATTTAATAACTCGAATCACTGCTGAATGATCAACGACGAGAAAATGGATATGTTGAAATAAGTAGGTACTAAACGTATAGTATTCCGGTGATGAGAATGTGGTATAGGTACTATTATCGCTTTGACCGAAGTCAGCTATATTCCGTGCACTATAACTTTTTGCCTGAGCGCAAATTTAATTCAACCAATCATATCGCCCCAAAATAATGATACTAAACGGTCGTATGCATACAGCGAGGATACTGCGAATACGGTTGTGTATTTTTGATATGATGCCAGTATGGCCCTCTACCGAAAAAGTACCGAAATGCTCTGAATTTCTGCGGATCTCCTACAACATGCGGTTAAAAATGGTAATTTTGTTAATTCGAATCATACCTTCAGATGTCACTAGTATGCAGATTTCTCCCGATTTTGTTTACGCTGGTTACTGTGTTCAAAGATTATATACACTCTATAATCTTTGCTGTGTTACAATGTAACAATAATTTTGACTCAAATAAGTCGAATATCGTTTCCAGGCAGTCATATCTCTTGACTTCGTCAACGATTATTGATTTCCAGGAAAATCTTTCGCAAGTGTTTAAATCATATCGAATGATGGTCTGAAAAATAATATCATTAGTAGAAAAAGGTTTTCTCAAAATAATTATGAATTTTAACTTTTCGAGAAACCAAAAAATTCCAACATCAAATATGATCCTGATCCGATTCCTGATCTGAATGGTATTCATAAGACCTAAAAGGTGTTTCAATTCCTTTTTTTTGTACGCTCAGAGACTGTGAAATAGTCGAGTGCAAATCGAATTAATTTGGAACCATTCTAATTCCTAATCGACATCATGTCTTCTCTTTTTGTCGTACCTTAGCTCATTTCTGTAAGAATCAATACTCAATTCACAAGCAATGTTTTTTTGATTTATCGGAAAATGATATAGGATCGCCATATAAAAATTTTGGAAACCGTTTTTATGCGAATTCTATCAATACCACCGTTGATTCGAGATTCATACTGGAACATTTGGCTGGAGGACCATTTTCTGCATGAAAATTCGAGGTGCCAATTAATATTGATTATTTTGAGATCACACAAGAGAGCATACATTTTCAAGTCTCCGAATCTCCCATGCAAATTTCATTACTTCCAAAAACTGAAAAGCCGAGTATAAATAAACTTATAAAGGTGGTAGTTTATTGTATGGACCATAATCGATACCTATTGAAAGTTTCCTCGAGATGAAAGTTGAGAAGCTATATGCTTTTGGAAGTACCTAGCTGTAAGTATATATTCACAGGATGGTGTTTCAAGAAAAGAAAAGAAATTCAAAACATATATTTTTTCATATCAGCTTCGAGTTTGAAGAGTTTCTTGTCTAATTTGTTCCCACTGAATCATTCATTTTCCATAAATCTAAAACTGTGAAGCAACAGTATACGTACACACTTGCTGTTAATGATTGAACTATTGTGCTCCATAATAATTATTAGAGTAGGTGAAATTTGTACTTAGTTAATTTCTCTCTTTATTTTTTTCGAAGACAATTTTTTTTATACTTAGTCGAAGTTATCATTT
The DNA here is from genome assembly GCA_029955515.1 of Chrysomela aeneicollis. Taxonomy (NCBI): domain Eukaryota; kingdom Metazoa; phylum Arthropoda; class Insecta; order Coleoptera; family Chrysomelidae; genus Chrysomela; species Chrysomela aeneicollis. Next base: position 383,755 of record JARUHQ010000012.1, read on the forward strand.
GATGAACTATATTGCTAATAAAGAAGATTAACTGAGGGGCGCCCAGGAGTATATGGTTTATCCACGATTTACAGCTTCCGAGAAAAACTCAGATATAAGCAAAAAAAACAAAAAAAGGAACATTTCTACACCCCTCTCAGTTCTCACCCTTAGTTCCCCTCCCAAGAAAGGGGACTTTTAGTATGTTTACCTCCTAACTATTTCTAAAAATAATAATAATATCGCTTTTACTGCTGCAACCTTAAGGTAACATATCTCGTTACATATTGTGTGACAGAATATTTAAATAAGTACAGTATGCATGCATGTGTACACAAATACGAAAATTGCATGCAAAAAATATCAACAGGATAATCTGAAACTTTTTAATTTTTTTTATCAGTAACAATATCCCATTACCTACCAACATAACCTCCTTACTGAGTATGAACAAGAAGATTATATCAGATCAGTTAGTTAATTTTCTTCGGAACAGAGAATGAAAAACATATATTGGCTGCATTGCAAAGGCAAAGTTCGCACTTCTTCAATTGGGTACACATATACTCAATTTCAGAAACCGCGCTCTTCCACTTAACCCGGAAACATGCGATGAAATAGAACTAAGAGCAACGACAAAAAACATTATAGGAATAAATAGTAAAGTAATAATTATATAATTAGCAATGGTACATTTGAGGAGTCATCTGTGAAGTATATCAAACTTAAGGACAGAAGCAGCCATCGAAAATTGCAAGCTTCAGTTTTCTTTTGAAGACATTTGTACTAGCTATGGATTTCAATTCTTCGGGCACTGCGTTATATATGTTTGCAATATCGTAAGAATATGATGACTGATATAAAGAAGTTTTATGTTTTGTTTTATGTGGTGTTTACCTCTCACATTCACACTATGAACCTGACTTTATTGTACAGATAAAAAGGCTTCTTTTATCTTAATGATAGTATGATAAAGAACACTTCTATGAAGGAGGCGCCTCTCTTTCAGATTTAGCCAACCTATTTCATAGGCTCGGTGATATGATTGCGTTTACGAAGACCACAGATGAGGCGAATACATGCGTTTTGGATCAACTGAAGGCGTCTGCTTTCAGTTTCGTTTAGAGCAGGGCCATAAACAGAGTCAGCGTAGTTGAATCGCGATAGTACCAATGAGTCGCACTTTTGAGTTAATATTTTACGATTGGCGTAGATCAATTTCAGGTTGCAGAAAGCACAGAAAGCTCTTTGAATTACATAAGAGGTATGTTGTTCAAATTTTAAATTTACATCGAGCATGAATCCTAAATTTTTTTCACATTCACTGAAAATAATGGGTACGTCATTTATACGTAAGTCAATTAGATGCTGGGTGCGTAGTCGTCATTGCTTTTTCCCAAATAATAGTGCCTTTGTCTTGGTTGGATTGATTGTCAAACATAGTTTTTCGGAGACGATTGTAAGAGATTTCAAATCATTATTCATTTCATTACATGCTTTTGCGAGGTCCTCTTCTCTGAACTCATAATATAATTATGTATCGTCTGCATAGAAGTACGAAGAGAAATATTTTATGTATTCATTCAGTTCTGATGTGTATCGAGTGAAGAGGAGAGGACCGAGAATGGAGCCTTGTGAGACCCCACAGATGCAATTCAAAGACCTAGATTTATTGCTACGAATGATCACAGATTGCGATCTCTAAGATAAATAGTTTTCTATGAAATGTCTGGATTCGATGGAAAATCCAGTATAGTGAAGCAAACCTGATAATATGCTATGATTCACTCTATCGAAGGCCTTGGAATAGTCAATGAGGACGAGTACACATAATTTATCCTGATCGATTGAGGAATATATATCATCTGTAATTTTGGTGAGAGACGTAGTGCAACTGTATCCCTGACGAAAGCCTGATTGGTGTTCAGGAAAGACATTGTGTAATGTCATATATTTACGCATTTGTAGATTCATTATTTTTTCTTCCTTCGACCTTCGACAAGGTACATAAGATGCTTATTAGCTTGTTTCCAAATGGATGGAAATACATTATAACGCAGACAGTGGTTGTAGATGTGCGTAATAATGGGGATGATGAAGGGACAGCAATGAAGTAATATCTTTATACTAATTTTATCTACACCAATTGCATTAGTTTTAGCGCTTTGCGCTATTTTCAGAAATTCTTGTTGGTTGACAGAAAAGTTTTTTCAGTTCGTAGGATTCGAAAATATTGTTGAGGTTTATTATGTTTTTTTTTGTAAAGTTCCAACATATCCATATTGAGATCACCTTCACAAATCACGTAGTCATACTTGGGAGCTAAACTGATAATTGTATTCTCGAATTGTGATAAGAAAATATATGAGGAGGTCTATATACAGTGCCGATCGCAAATTTTTTATCACACAGTTTAATGGTTGCTCATAGTTCTTCATATTCTACTGCTCTTCCATATCTTTGATGAGCTGGAATTTCAGATTGCTTCTCATATATATCATTAAACCACCACCTCTTCTGATGGGCCTACCACAACGACAGAGATGGTATCCTGGTAATGATATAATATCGTTCGATATACCAGGTTTAAGCCATGTCTCCGATATAGTGATGATATCGTATTTATCAAGAAATAAATCTCTGAAACCTGCAAAGTTGGATGTAAGTGATCTAACATTGATGTTACAAAAGCTGATCATTTTGAATTCAATTTGTGACTAAAATGTATAAGGGATCTATCAAATATTGAGCTGAAACACAATAAAAAAAAACAAAAAAACAAGTAGAGAATCAAGGTTATTTCTTCTTTGAAGTTATACTGTTCTGGCGAGTTCTTCTTTCTTGAAAATAAGTGTTCGAGGAGCTAGTAGGGACTAACTTCTCAGTGTTTGGTTTCTTTTTTTTTGATGGTTGACTGACGTTAGCTATATGATTTTCGTCGGGTAGTTCACCTAGGTCCAAGTCTGCTACGTTTCCACAAAAATTCTTCGGATTTTTTATCGATTTAAAAGGGGAGGATGGGGCGCTTAGTGGTTCTCGTCTTCGTGAAATCTGATTTGGATAATTAGGCGCCACAGTTTCTTCTTTCAGTTGCTCAACAGTATATGCTTCTCCGTTAACGAAGTAGCTTCAGACCTCTGATATCTGCTGTTAGATTTCGAGATCTGGCTTATTTCAAATGAACTTGTAGAATTTTATGATCCGCTCGATCTTCTTCGCACATATCATTCACCAAGGAAATATTGGAGCCTTTCAATTCATGAACATTGTTGAATAACAAACTTTTCTTGATGTACGATATGAATTCAACTTTTATTGGTGCTTTTTCGCCATACTACCTTAAGCATATACGTTATTCAGATCATTCTCATGAATATTGATTCCTAATAACGAATTCAGTTTCGCAATCACATATGATATAAGGTTGGTATCTGGTCCTTTTGGATTCAGTCTGAAGATAATTATATTATTTTTCCTGGAGATCCTGTCCAATGTGAGATATTATTTCTCGAGTTCGTTGTATTTTGATTCTAGGGCATTGATTTGCTGATTTTGTTCAGTCAGTAGCTGCACTAATTTATTATTTTCTTTTTTATTATTTTCATATATTTCTACTTTATATGACACTCAAAAGATTTCCTAACAGATCTTCATTTGTTAGTTCAGTCATTACCCAATTTTATTATTATCGTTAAGTACCGTTGGTGGAACAGTCAAGCGTACTTGTTGTTATTTGGAGCGACTGATATTATCAAATAAAAACACTAAATATTGGTGTAAATCTGTGTTTTTACTCACATATAACAGAACGTAGACCTTCTACATATAATAGCAATTAGCACAGTACACAAGAACGAATTTTTACTGACTTAATACAATTTAAGCGGTTGGAGTACTATTTCACCATTCTAAAGTCAAAAATTCCCGCAAATTTCATGCACTCTATATCTATATTTTGAGAACATGGTAAACCGGATTTCCGGCACCCTCAAGCATTGGCCTGAAAAATAACATCGAGGAAAAGAAAAGCAAGCGAATCACTCGAAATAGAGATGAGAATTGACGAAATACACGAATAAAACGATGATGATGACGAAATACGCACGAACAAAAAGGAAACCGTGGAATAGGCATCTCGGGGAAGAACCTCGCAGGAGGTGTAGTGAAGAGGGTAATTTTGAATGTGGATTAGTCAGCCAAGAATCATCGTATCATCGATGTTTTGTTTGTAAAATGCTAGAAATTACGTTGGCTTTTTTATGTTGAGTCCTTTCGACGTCAGATTCGCCAAAACAGAGCTACGCCCACAAACAGTGACGTCAACAGATTTTTGGGGAGCATACTCGACTTTAGACGTCAATTCCGGTTTTCTGACGGTTCGGACGGTTTTTTTTTCATATGAGCTAGATGAAAGTACAAGTCATGACAAATCTAATGACCTTCGTTTGCACGCTGTACAATAATCAAGTAGAACGCGAGACATGAGAGTTTCAAAAAATAAAATCAAATTCATAATGGCGGCGGAACGGTGAACTTTGCGCATGCGCAAACTCAGGCTTAAGCTTTTCATTTGAGACCTTTTCAATCCAGGTACAAAAGAAAAAATATACCCAAAATTCCGAGGTTCCAACATATAAAATTTCCTTAATGCACTGGTCCAATTGTAACTCACACATTTGGAACTTTCGTGACAAAAATAGTTGAATTTTTCACACTAGTAGTCAACGGATAAGAAGTTCACTTATGGTTCATATAAACCCATAAGAAAATTAACGGCACGTTCAAATATTCCGAAAAAAATCAGAGTTATTCGAGAGTTCGAATATAACGATTCTTGAGATTTCAGGGAAAATCTGTGAAACAGTTTTTGAGAAAAAAAATTAAAACGTCATTTTCAGGATATTTTTCAAGTTTTCTCAATTACTATCCGACAGTTTTCATTCAGATTATCAAGGTTTCTCAATGTTGTAATAAAAGACAATCATAAATTTTTTAGGAATTTCTGAACGTACAGTTTGTCGACAATTTTGAAAAAATCAGAAGAAATCATTATAAAATCAACTTCAATCGAGAATAATCGCTTCTCAAAATGAAATTTGTCCCTGGGAGTTTCGAATTTTTTTTCGATCAAGATATATCTTTTGCAATGCTGTCTCTGCTGTAGTGGTGACTGTCAATGGTTCTATATTAGGTTTGGAATGTTTGTACCTCTGACAATCATCACAAACGCTTTACAAATCTTTCAACCTGATTCTTCATCCTTGGCCAGAAATGATATTTCTTTATATTGTTGTACATTATATTTATTCCAGTATGTCTACCTGTGGGTAACATATGGAAATCATTTATTATTAATTGCCTAGTTTCTTCTTTATTATGGGAATTTATATATCGGCCTTTTTCAATTCATTTTTCATTTCCAATATACTCTCAATCAATGCCTTGGCATTTTGATTGCTATAACAATACATAATTCTGAAACTTTTTTAACACATAAGTTTTTCAATTATCTCAGTGATGCACCAAATGCTGACACTGATCCTGGCAAGATATCCATGTAGTATGATGATAGACGGGTCGATGGATGATAGAATATATTTCTTATCTTGCAGTATCCATATGTCGTTTGATGGTACATCGTTCAATGTCTCGATGCAACTGATCTATATTACAAGATTTGAAGTCCCAAGTTGATTATGAACATGAATAATTCAACTATAACCGAAATAAATTACACTAAATAATGATGAATAAGTAAATTCTAAATACCATCATCCTTGACATACTTATAATTACTTAACATAATGTTTGATATATTATCATGCCTATTTCAATGTTTATCTTATACACTAGTACACTACATTTCAAAATGGCTGATGAGATAATCAAGTGTAACATGCTAATCAATCGGTAAGTATACTGGGACATCCGGTATATACCTATTATAGAAAATAAGGGCATATCATCGCTCACTTGACTGCATCTACTTGCTTATCGAAAATCATTGTTTGATATAAAACAATTTCAGAAATGATGATTTCATTTAGTAATTAATAGACCATAATAAATCAGCCAATTGATGAATTTAACCAGTGGCACATTCAGTGGCAAACAAACAAGCGCTCGTTTAATTTCCAAGATGGCTTATATTTGGCCTCGGCCTCGAGTTATTCGAAGCACGTCATCAACGAAGTCACGAGCTTGTTTTTCGATTCACTCGTAACAAGTTCGGCTCGACAATCGGTTCACTGGAATTTACAATTCCCCTAGCCCCTTGTACCCACAGAAGTATTCCAGTTTCAAAGAATAAGATTGTTGAGTATTCAAGTATTCATATTACACAGTGATGATATTTTTGTTTGGACATTGCAGCAATGATATTGATGCTTTGTCATTGATGGAAAACAGAGTAATGAAACGATTCGAATATAATAAAAAAAAAATATGATGTAATACTTTCAAATCTTGGATTGAACGACACATAGGCTATTGATGAAAAATTCATGTACCCAGCAAACAATTTCAGTAGGCCCAGTACTGGGCTAATACCTGCCTACCAGAAGTTGCCGCTGCGGCGAAACAGTGGCAGATGACGTCGGACCAACATCAATAGGACACTCTGGCCGCCGGTAGGACCAATGCCTGTGCGCCATAATGAATACTACATTGGCCCACTTCAGGACCAATGCCTATAATACGACGATATTATGTGAAATAAAAAAGAATTCAACAGCCTTCAGCAGTCACCCATCCAAGTTCTAACCTCGCCCAACGTTGCTTTACCCTCGTTATTGTATCACATTCCGCATAGTAATGTAGCTATTGTCTTCTAATTATATATTTATTATAAATCAGTGGAATTTGAACAACAATAATTTTCTATTATTATACATTTTTAGATGTCAATTTGGTATATTTTTCATCCTGTAAGTTGACATTTGAAATTTCTTTCGATGCTAGAATTGGTGAAGGCGGGATATTTCGAATATCGCGACTTCGAAGATGGGAACCACTCCTTGAGTATTAAGATCTATCCAGGATGGAGGAATAAAGCGATACTTAGTGCATATACTGGAATCCGAACCACTTCTGGGAGTGACGGATTCTAACAGGATTTTTAATGGTGTATATTACTTGGACATGAGGGTGTTTCGAGCATTGATTTGACATATTTTTGATGCCTCAAATTGATATGAAATGTGATTTTTCTTGCATATCACTACTTTGAATTTGCTGACTTTTCATATGAGCGCCGGGATTGAGAAAAAAACAACATTTGAAGCAAAATGTTTCTCAACTGTTCAATAACACTTGAAACGGGCCATCATCCAGATGATGTCGGTCGAAAGATACCCTTTTGATGGTATTGGCCCATTGCTGGTTGGATTATAGATACCCGATTACAATATGCCATATATCGGGCCGACATTTTGCCGATGTAGCTTTGCCATTGCCAGCATGTACCCGACCAATCATGCGTTGGGCCAGAGAGCGGCCAGAGATTCATTGTTTGCTGGGTAAGATCCTCAGAAGTGAGCATCAATAAATCATATATGTACAGGGTGGACAAATTTTGATGTTTGTATAAGGTGACCCAATCTCTTTTTTTGAGACAAATTCACTGGCGAAAACAAAAATTTGCAATTGTCTTGTGTTTCCAAGTTGAAAACACAAGTTCGATTCTTCGACTTTTAGACACATTTGAGTATAATGGTTGTCTTTGAAGTTACGAGATGATCACTTTTACATCCTCAAGACACTTTTTCCTCTATAATCCGTTGGCGTCGAGACAATTTGAACAAAAAGGGCACTTTCGAGAGAGCCCAAATATTAAGTTTTTTTAATGGGAAGGAATGGATTTTCCTCCTTTCTTAGCATGTATCATATGTCGGGTCGATTTTGATGTGTATGTCTTCAATAGCGTAAATAATATTTTACTAGATCACATTTTGCGTTTTTCATATCTATTCCAATCAAGCGGGTGTCATCTATGACGTTTGTCCATTTGTTTCCATCGTAATAACAATTAACTCATTTAATCTTCAAAAATGAGGATGTCGTACGAAAAGTTTCAATATTGAAAAATTCTACATCAAAAACGACCCGACATATTATGCATGGTTGAAAAAGAAAAAAATCCGTTCCAACCAAACCAAAGCCAACTATGATTCACATTCGAAAAACTACAACTCCAGGCCATAACTCGAAAGTGCCCCTTTTTATTCAAATTTTCTCGACGCCACAGGATTATACAGGAAATAATTCTAAAACAATGTGGAAGTTATCATCTCGTAACTTCAAAAACATCCATGAAGTCGAAACATCGAACTTTCGTTTACAACTCGAAAACAAAAGACGATACAAAATTCTTGTTACCTAAGAAGTTAGTTACTTAGGTATTCTATATAAAAGTCGAAATTTTAAGATTATAATTTAATAACATCTATAATTTTTCTCATGCTAATCGATGGGTTTTTTGAATGATGATTTATGACCTGAATTCTTGATTGATTTGGTAAATGTTTTGGTCTAATTTCGATTCAGTTTTGGTCGGAAAACAAACACAAACTATCAAATAAGGTAAACATGAATTGACTATTACCTTCTTTGAATAAAAGGTGTTGTTGGTAGGAACATACATACCATGCATTATTTGAAAAACTTTCTGGATATATTGACGATGGCATAGAGCCAGTTTAGGTGCCAGGAGTATTTTCAGTGTCTTCAGTAGGTACTTTCAGTCTCCAATTACGATATAACTATTTATTGAATGATTCTTCATAATATTATTTATTTTTTATTTATTTTATTTATTGGTCAAGTACACTACAGAATTGTTATGTAATCCTAAATGGTACATAAAAAAATTTCAATTAAGAAACCATTACAGCATTAGAGTTCAATTAATTATGAACCTAACAAGTAAGATGTGGTATTATTAGTTTCGACTTCCCCTATTTTTGTGGGATGTTTCCTCTGTATAAGAGAACATGTTTTGATAATGACTGATCCCGTTACCTTCATTCATTCAGTGTCAATGTCTGTCTTTCTTGTTAATAAAAACCTAATTTCTGGGTCTATTCATTCTTAATTATACAACAATTTTATTAACAAGAAAAGTCGTTATGGAGAAGTATTTGAAGCCTGAGAAGTTCAACACTAGTGCAGATTCTCCTAGTGCTGCGAAGGAGTTCACTCACTGGCTGGCAACATTTGAAAACTTTGCTGATGTCTCTAATGAACCCTTATCCGACGTAGATCGATTTAAGGTACTTGCGAATTTTCTCTCATACTCCATTTATGAATATACAGCCGGTTGTACAACATACAAAGAAGCTATTAAAACATTGAAAGACGTGTATGTGAAACCAAAGAGTGAGATATTTGCTAGGCATCTACTAGCTGTACGCAAACAACAACAGGGTGAGAGTGTACAACAATATGTTCAAGCATTGAAACTTTTATCCAAGGATTGCGATTTTGAGGCTGTTTCTGCTGAAGATCACAAAAACCAGTAAATTCGAGATTCTTTTGTAAATGGATTAATTTCTAACCAAATACGCCAACGTATACTCGAAGGAAGAGAAACCAAGTGCCTAGAAGATGTCGTTCAAGTGGCTGGAGCTCTCGAACTAGCTCAAAAACGATCGAATGAATATTCTAATGTTACTAGTGAATATTCGTGTGCAAGCACTAATCCGAGTTCCTCAACCACTAGTCCTACGACCATTGCAGTTGCCAGAGATACAGACACCTCAGGAGGTTTTGACAAGGTATGTGCTGGTACAGCAAACAGCAAATGTTTCTTTTGTGGATTCGATCGACACCCACGGTCGTCTTGTCCAGCCCTTGTGGTAATTGCAAGATAAAAGGTCACTATGCCCGGGTTTGTCGAAAATCCAAGAATGACAAGAAGTCAAAACACGTCTCAGCTGCTATTCTGGCTTCCCTAAACGAATTTCTACCTCAGTTGAGTCGTGCTGTGGTTGTTGGTACTGTCAACGGAATACCATGTCGTTGTCTGGTGGACACAGGAAGTTCAGGCAGTTTTGTAAGTCATGGTTTTGCAAATAAACACAACATTCAAGTTATTCCAACTGAGGGACGAGTGTCCATGGCTTCGACCTCTCTATGGACCAAAATTGAGGGGTTCATTCTTGTCAAGATGGAAATTGATAAACATGTGTACAACAACTGCAGACTAGCAGTCTTGAATGAACTTTGCTCAGATGTACTGATAGGTCACGACATTCTGAAAGAGCATTCCGATATTCAACTGACTTTTGGAGGTAACAAAGAGCCTCTCACTATTTGCTCATCAGTAGCTTGTGTTGAGCCCCCACATCTCTTCAGCTACCTCGCTCCAAATTGTCATCCAATCGCTACCAAGTCCCGTCGATACTGTGAGGCTGACTTGAAATTCATCGAGACGGAGGTTGCACGGCTGTTGTCAGAAGGAGTCATTGAACCAAGTACTTCACCTTGGAGAGCCCAGGTGCTGGTGATAGATGGAAGCAGAAAAAAACGTCTTGTGATTGACTATTCACAAACCATAAACAAGTATACTTATCTTGATGCCTACCCCTTACCAAATGTTGACAGTCTAATTCGAAAAGTTGCCAGTTTCAGTCATTTCAGCACAATCGATTTGAAAAATGCCTATCATCAAATCCCAATCAGTGACGATGATAAAAAATATACAGCTTTCGAAGCTAATGGTAAATTATACCACTTTACTCGTACACCATTTGGTGTGACCAACGGAGTGGCATGTTTCCAGCGTGTTATTGATCAGATTATCACTGATAAGAAGCTCACGGGAGTTTATGCCTACCTTGATGATATAACTGTGTGTGGAGTTGATAAAGCTGACCACGATCTAAATCTCAATAAGCTCATGGATGCTCTCGACAAGTTGGGCATTGAAGTCAACAAAGTTTGACCTTGAAACGATCAATATTCTTGGCCACCTTGTTTCTTATAAATCAATCAAACCAGACCCATATCGCCTCGCTCCATTGTTAGACATGCCACTTCCTCATGATGCAGGCTCACTAAAACGGGCACTCGGATTTTTTGCCCATTATTCCAAGTGGATCCCACGATTTTCAGACAAAATACGAGACCTGATTGACTGCAAAATATTTCCTCTGGACACTAAAGCTTCTTCTGCATTCAAACACGTTATACAGGATATTGTCAACTCAGTGGTCACCACTATAGATGAATCCCGCCCTCTTGTTGTGGAGACAGATGCATCAAAATATGCCTTGGCAGCAACCTTGAGCCAAGATGGGCGCCCTGTGGCATTCTTTTCTCGATCATTAAACAAATCTGAAATCAATGGACACTAATCAATTGAAAAGGAAGCTGCAGCCATTGTTGAGTCTGTAAGGCACTGGAGATCTTTCCTTCTTGGGAAGAATTTTCAACTCATCACGGATCAAGAAGCCCTATCTTTCATTTTCAACCGGAAACATGCAAGCAAAATAAAGAATGATAAAATTACAAGATGGCGTTTGGAGTTGGCACCATTTGTGTACGATATTGTCTATCGTCCTGGTGAGGAAAATACAAAAGCCGATACTCTTTCTCGAATTTGTAATGCGACTGGCGACACAGAGCTGCTCCAACTTCATCAGTCACTATGCCACCCAGGTGTACCGCGAATGTTTCATTGGCTTAGAAACAAGAACCTTCCGTATTCTCTTGAGGATGTCAGAAAAGTCACTGCCACCTGCTCAATTTGTGCTGAGGTGAAACCTAGGTTTATAAAAAGCTCTGGAACTCTAGTGAAAGCTACTGCACCATTTGAAAGAATAAATATCGACTTCAAAGGACCGATCTGCTTCCACTGTGGTAGCTTGTCTGAAAAATCTCTTCTGCTTATTCGGAACACCAGCTTTTGTACATTCAGATCGAGGGGCCTCCTTTATGTCAAACAAAGTGAAATCTTTTCTGTATTCAAATGGGGTTGCCACTAGCAGAACAACACCATACAATCCACAGGGAAATGGACAAGTTGAACGCCTGAATGGTACATTGTGGAAGACCATCAATTTGGCATTGAAAACCCAGGGTTTGAGAACTGAAGATTGGAAAGATGTTATCCAAGAATCTCTTCATGCAATTCGGTCCTTATTGTGTACGGCAACGAGCTGCACGCCACATGAGAGATTCTTTGTTCATCAGCGTCGTACTGCGAATGGTACCACTCTTCCGTCGTGGTTATGCCCGGGACCTGTACTCGCTAAACGGAATGTGAGGCATAGCAAATATGAAGATCCAGTCGAAGAAGTTGAATTGTTGGAAACCAATCCCCAGTATGCACTTATCCGAAAGAAAGATGGTACTGAATCGACTGTTTCCTTGCGACAGCTGGCACCTAGAGGAACTCCAAGGGAAACTCCGATCAACTTTGACAGTCATGTCACTCATGAACAAAACCTTGATCTACCTGCTAGTGACCATGAACTCGATGGACCTGCGCACGGAAGTGGTACAATTGAAACCAACTCCCATAATCTGGAACCACAGATTGAGAACATTGAAACTCCAGTCAACAGCTCTAATCTAGCTTCAAGACCCCAACGTGAAAGGAATCCCCCTTCTTATCTCAGAGACTATGTAACCAATTAACTGATTCTAAGTAATTCCTTAATTGAACTCTCCTTTTGAAACTTTGATTATTTTATAAGCTTTTCTTTGTGATTCTGACAGATAGATAACATTTTTAAGAAAGGGGTAAATGTGGTATTATTAGTTTCGACTTCCCCTATTTTTGTGGGATGTTTCCTCTGTATAAGAGAACATGTTATGATAATGACTGATCCCGTTACCTTCATTCATTCAGTGTCAATGTCTGTCTTTCTTGTTAATAAAAACCTAATTTCTGGGTCTATTCATTCTTAATTATACAACATAAGATCCTTAAGATAAACCAATGTAATATTGCTTAAAAATTAATAAACCTAATTTTCTGTTAGTCCAGTACACAACAAAATATTAATAAAATATCAATTGGAACATAATGAAGAAAAATATTTGAAAAGACAAGAAAAAAAAACCTGAAGACACTCAAAAATTAAATTTTAGTACAAAACATAAATATGTCAAATACATTACAGAATAGTAATAACGTCCCAAATATTAGGTACATGTGGATGCCCAAACAACAAGACAAGGAAGTTTCAATTGAAAAAAGACATATTCGAACACATTAAAATCAATAAATAACGACCCAGCAAACAATGAATCTCTGGCCGCTCTCTGGCCCAACGCATGATTGGTCGGGTACATGCTGGCAATGGCAAAGCTACATCGGCAAAATGTCGGCCCGATATATGGCATATTGTAATCGGGTATCTATAATCCAACCAGCAATGGGCCAATACCATCAAAAGGGTATCTTTCGACCGACATCATCTGGATGATGGCCCGTTTCAAGTGTTATTGAACAGTTGAGAAACATTTTGCTTCAAATGTTGTTTTTTTCTCAATCCCGGCGCTCATATGAAAAGTCAGCAAATTCAAAGTAGCGATATGCAAGAAAAATCACATTTCATATCAATTTGAGGCATCAAAAATATGTCAAATCAATGCTCGAAGCATTAAAAAATCCTGTTAGAATCCGTCACTCCCAGAAGTGGTTCGGATTCCAGTATATGCACTAAGTATCGCTTTCCTCCATCCTGGATAGATCTTAATACTCAAGGAGGGGTTCCCATCTTCGAAGTCGCGATATTCGGCCTTCACCAATTCTAGCATCGAAAGAAATTTCAAATGTCAACTTACAGGATGAAAAATATGCCAAATTGACATCAAAAATGTATAATAATAGAAAATTATTGTTGTTCAAATTCCACTGATTTATAATAATAAAAATATAATTAGAAGACAATAGCTACATTACTATGCGGAATGTGATACAATAACGAGGGTAAAGCAACGTTGGGCGAGGTTAGAACTTGGATGGGTGACTGCTGAAGGCTGTTGAATTCTTTTTTATTTCACATAATATCGTCGTATTATAGGCATTGGTCCTGAAGTGGGCCAATGTAGTATTCATTATGGCGCACAGGCATTGGTCCTACCGGCGGCCAGAGTGTCCTATTGATGTTGGTCCGACGTGATCTGCCACTGTTTCGCCGCAGCGGCAACTTCTGGTAGGCAGGTATTGGCCCAGTACTGGGCCTACTGAAATTGTTTGCTGGGGACAATTCAGAAGTTCAATGAATAATCCCTGCATGAAGTTGTCTGATTGCCAATTTTTTAAATTTTAAATGAGACAGATAAAAAAGATCAAGTTCTGAAAAGTGTGTATTGAAATTCTTCTGAAGTCTATAACTTATTGCCATTGAGCCAAAGTTAGTCCTGTAGAATCGCAACCCAAATGAAAAAATGAGATTACTTCTCAAGGTTCTTGAGTTAACAGAAAGGCAAATCCCTTCTAAAATATCAGAACAATTATTATTTTATTATTTTATGAAGGAATAGAACCATTGCAAGTTTACGTATGTCCTCAAGTGACAATAAATCCAATACAGAAAGCCTCATTTGCGGATTAAATCCAAAGTAGGGTAGGCCAAGTTTCCAAATTATATATTTAGTGAAACGATTCTGAACTTTTTCAAGTCTGTCTTCATGACAAGCATAAAGAGGACACCAAATAACGCTATTATATACCAAAACACTCCTAACCAGTGAAAAGTATAAAGACTTTATAGCATCGTAGTCTGTAATATGGCGAGTATTCCTTTTAATGAATCTTATTCTACACTTTTTTTCAAAAATTACATATGTGAAACGCGGATCTCCAGAGAATACGTCGATGTTTTTTTGAAATTTTTATTTTCAAGGGTTTTTCCAAAATCGGCATTCTAAAATCGAAAATTCTCCATCCTTTTCTAAAAATGTGACGTCACCTGGTAGGTTGGTTTAGGTTCTGTTCCATTTATCGAAGTGGAAGAAGAATTGACATCTCTGTCATCTTTGACAGATGGCGGTAAAAAATAACTGGGCGATTTTAATTCTTCCTGCGAAAATATATTCGGATGATTAAATGTAAGTTACTATTGAGTTTTATTTCATTGTTCAGCGTTCATTATACCCTTCACTGACCCCTTTTTTAAGAAAGTTTAAGCATTCAAGACTTGTGCTTCATGTAGCAACACTAATAACGTGGATTCTCGAAAGACATATTTGTACTCCGAGTGTTAATATGAGACAAACTTGGTGTTTTCCAGTAGGACAACACATATCATCAGCTACATCTGCAAGTAATTGCTGATAATTTTGATCTAAGTTAAAATTCTTCATCCTTATTATTTGAATCTTTGTACATGATGAACATCATGATAACCTGTGAAGTGTGAGCACAAAGTATTTCAGTAATAGGTATAAGCTAATAA
This sequence comes from Chrysomela aeneicollis, assembly GCA_029955515.1. Classification (NCBI taxonomy): domain Eukaryota; kingdom Metazoa; phylum Arthropoda; class Insecta; order Coleoptera; family Chrysomelidae; genus Chrysomela; species Chrysomela aeneicollis. Next base: position 399,144 of record JARUHQ010000012.1, read on the forward strand.
ACCAAATCTTTATTGTCATGCACTTCTGTAAATAATAAATGTATTTTCCTAATTCCTCAGTTATTCTTAGTACGTACTCTATCTATGATGTGAGTTTATATGAGATCTCTTCTTTACATTGTGAATATGTAATTATAATATCAACTTGTGTTGTTTATTTAATATATTATCAGATGCACCACTACACTCACCTACTTTTTCCAGACAATATAGTTATTAATTGAATTGATTCTTTATTTTTATTTCTCTATTCTATAGTGTCTTTGAGTTCAATCGTCTCATAATGACTTCGCTGAGGTGGTATTGAAAATACCATAGAAATATTATTGACTTATATAAAATACCCGACTAACGTTATATAGATGATAAACAAAATCAATTATATTTCACGCCTTGTTCTCAAGATCATATGTAGTACCCCCGATCCCCGCATAATCGCACGATATTCTAAGCTCTCAAAAAATTGACAGGATCCGTGTTCCGTGCTATGCAACATCCACGGTCCCGTCCGTCGTCGCACCATCCACACCCACAATTCTCATTCTTTCGATCATGCACGATTTTTTCGAGCTCTCGAAATAAAAAATATAAAATTGTTTTAAAAAGAAAAGACGTAACGACACAAGAGAGGAAGATCATCAATATGATTTCCTCAAGTTCCAGTAGTGCTGATGTGGAGCACAAAATGAAATATTCACGACGGGAAGTAAAGATATCGTAGAAGAAGGTTAGATGGTCCAGAGATATGGAGGATAAAGAAAATGGCCGGTATTGGTAATGTAAAAAACAACGAAGGTTTTGTCTGAATTCTTTTCCAGCGATTCAATATTCGATTTGAGTGGGCCATCGGACCATGAACGTAAGTATTATTCAATACTTTATGCTGTATCTGTTTTAGTTCATGAATACCAAGCTGAGGAAAAATACCTATACAATACAATATGGTTATGCTAGCCTAGTTCCCTAACAGCACAACTCAGTCCAATGGATGTTCAGTGGATGTCCTCCTCAGGACATCTCAGACATCCACTGGACATCCAGTTTTTGTACACCGGATAACGTATGGACATCCTTAGGATGTCGCATTTCCAACTTTTTGACTATCCATACGGTATCCATCATGGACATCAATATGGTAACATGTATGGACAAATATAGGCCATTGAACATCCACTCTCCACCGCTTTGGACATCCATGGAATATCCATAGGATGTCCATTTTATTACGAATAAATGAAAAAAGCTACTAGCATTCAAGCGCGGTCACCCAGCCAAACTCTAACTTCGCTTTTCGTTGCTTTACCTCTGTGATTCATCCTTCCTTGCATGGTCGCTGCTGCTGTCTTCTTATTTATATTATCAAATCCATGAAATTTGGTCAATAATGAGAACGATTCAAATCACTCCATGAGTGTTGATTCTTGGATGTCAATTTGACATATTTTTCATTTTAGAGAAAATTTAGGTATTGTACGATGATGGAGTAGACAATGTGTGGTATTTTGATATCTCTACTTCTATGTTGTGAGAGCCCAATTAGCCAATTTCGTGCATGGTGGAGAGAAGCGGGACCAATAGCTGATACTGTAATCCGAACCACTTCTATAGGAGTAAAGTAATTTAACAGAATTCCCATTGGTTTATATTACTTGAACATGAGGGTTTCTTTCGGTGTCAATTTTGAATACTTTTTATGAATGCAATGGTATGTATGTGTATGTGTGTGGAAAAAATTCAAAAGGTGAACGTGGGGACATTGAATGTACGCCATATGTTCTGAATATCCAATGAACGTCTCAATGTGGACCTAAAATGGACAACATATATAGTCTTTATTTGTAAGCCATATGGACTACCTTGAATATATGTTGAATGGACATCTCCATGTGGACATCGATTGGACAATGGCTATCGATATTTTGAAGAAGAGGTCATTAAATGGACGTCCATTGGATATCTTCATGTGTATATCCTATGGATGTCCAAAGTATATCCATGGACACCTTGGACATATACTGGACACAAAACGCATGTCCAATGGACATCTTGTGCTATTAGGGTTGACCTGTGTGGGTCTTCTGGAAGATCAAGTATTTGACAGCTATTATATAGCCAGCCCTGGTTGATCTGTGTAGGTCTCTCAGAAGGTCATGTATATGACAGCTATTATATAGCCATCCCTAGTTGACCTGTGTGGGTCTTCTGGAAGATCAAGTATTTGATAGCTATTATATTAGCCAGCCCTGGTTGACCTGTGTAGGTCTCTCAGAAGGTCATGTATATGACAGCTATTATATAGCCAGCCCTAGTTGACCTGTGTGGGTCTCCTGGAAGGTCAGGTACCTGACAGCTATTATATAGCCAGCCCTAGTTGTCCTGTATGGGTCTCCTGGAAGGTCAAGTATTTGACAGCTGTTATATAGCCAGCCCTAGTTGGTCTGTATGGATCTCCTAGAGGATCATGTTGGTGACAATTGTTTTGACCTTGGTTTGTATAGATCTTCTAGATGATCAGGTTTGTGACAAATCTATAATAGTATCTATATATTAATTCTAGTTGACCTGTGTGGGTCTCGAGGTACGCCTGCTAGAAGGTCAAATGGGTGACAATATATAATTCAACTCTTGTTGATCTGTGTGGATCATCTAGACTCTTGAGGTTCATGTTGTGACAATCAATATATAATTTGTTGTTGATCTGTGTGGATCTAGAGGATCATGCTTATGACAATCATTTTTTTTGACCTTGGTCTATAATATCCTATAGTAGCATATATTAGTTGCCAGTGACCTATGTCTTGAATGAATAAAGATCTTGTTATTGTTCTGGTTTTTTAGATAGACATGGAACAGAGAAGAGCAATGGTGAAAAAGATTCACTATCCATATAATTTATAGAGGTACCATGCTTAGACTCACTGATTCTTAGCTCTTTGCCTTCCTGAAATAAATCCAAAAGTGGAAGTTTCTTTTAATGAGGAAGTCCTAAAAGGGATGGTTATTTAGAAAAGATGCAATCACAGAAGGGGCAAGCCTGTTAGCCTTGGCCAAGCACTTTCTGTGGTATTGAAATAAATAAAACAACCTCCAGGTTTCTAGCATTCAATTAAGTCTTGGATTGCTTAATATCCTCTACAGAACATGCCATTTTGTATCCTACCTCGAGTACAATGTCAAACGTGCCATCTAGCTTCAAACCCCTTAAGCTACCCGACCATTATTGGTTGCCTACCTATAAGGCCTGATGACACACCTTCCATCCTGTTGAATGATGTATAGAGGAGGAGGGGAGAAGGCAATAATCTACAATAATAGAGCTGATAAGTGAGGAGGCCTAGTTAATAGCAGATTCACACCATGAGGAGGCTAGATCTAGACAGACTGATTAGTCTTAACTTATTAGACAAGTCCTTGAAGGGCTATTTGAACGGCATGATTTCAGCAGAAAGGCTTAAATCTTCATTAGAAGCTATTGAGAAATCAGCTGAGAGATTGAAGAAAACCTTTCAAGCAAGGGCTGGAAAATCTATATTTTTTCTTCCAAAATATGTGTAATACCTACATAGGCAAGTGACAGCTCTGGGTGAGCAGAAACAGCAGTTGAAGACCTGGAATCAACAAGTTGCAACGGTTCCCAGTTCGCCATCCTCCAGTCTCTAAGAACAAATATCGATGTCACCAATATGGAACATCACAGGGAAAAGAGAAAAAGAGGGAGAGGAAGCCATAGTCATAGAATATTCCCAATCAGAAGATGTAAGGACTATAGGGCAGGTCATTTACCATGTTCTTGAAAGCATGGAGAGAGATCAAACAGTTAGGTATCTTGTCTTTGGTTCAAGGCTACCAAGAGGAAGGTCAATCAACGTAGAAGTTAGTAAAAATAAGGACATCAACTGAAGGTTGAAATATAAAGTGGTTTTTGAAAAGTATTTTTAATCGCCAACTTAGTTGCAAAGCAACCCTCGAAGTCTCATTGAGACGTGTATGAGTAAGGAAGACAGAAACCTTAGTTAGAAATGACAGTCTTGTGAGGGACAATTCATTTCAAATAATGTTCTAGTTAAAAACAGAATGGTAAAAATTGTATGATTTTTTCTTTGAAAGGTCTTGGAAATGTTCAGATGTAGTGGCCGTCCGTAGCCCGCTGTCTTATACCAACCGGACATAGTCCTTGGGTTCCATGTCATTGCCCGGTGGTTAGTTGCTAATTATCCGCTGCCGATTATTCGGGTGGTGTCGTTAATTTAGCTACCGTTTATAGGATGGACCAATCAGCTGGTAGGAAATGGGTCACGTGATGAATTTCTAGTGTCAACTTTTCATCTCCGGATGCGCAGGAGAAAAAGAGGTTTTTTTCGAATAGCTTTGATAAGGAATATTCCAGAAAAGGCGCAGGAAATATCCCTCCAAGATGCCGTTCGTCTTTTTAGCGTCATTTCCGTCTAATGGCTGATTTGTAACCAGCATGATGATGGAGTCGAGAGATTTTGCTCATTTTCATTTGTGCGTCAGAAGTGAGGCCTTTCCGTATTGGGGTAAGCATCTCTTAATTTTTTTGTGGAGAGTCTTGCCCAGCAAGCACAAAAACATCTCAGAGATGTTGAAAGTACGAGATTTCGAGACATTGAACATCCACTGTGATATCCTGTTCATACATGAATAGTACTTTTATATAACAGCCAATGTCCGCCACAGGCGTCCATTTTCAGGATGTTCTTGGGATATCACAAAGAGAACTCTTCCTAAGTTTTTTTGATAGCCTTTTCATAGACACAACAGAACATTTCCAAAGCGTTTAGTGTATATTGATTTGCATTGAATAAAACTTTTTTTAAGATCACTTTATATAGTCTTTTGCTATTCATTTGGACATTTGAGAAGAGATCTTCTTTCCTTTGTTTTGTTGGGATTTGGATTAGTGTGGTTGAAGAAGAACTATTATTTTCTTGCCTAAGTTTCGAATTAGAATGAATCATCATCAGGACCCATTTCAAAAGAGCCATGATAATTGGTCTATTATAGTTTGAAACTTCGGCGCGAAATTAATAGTTATCTACTTCAATCACACTTACCCAAACTTCAACAAAACAAATGAAAGAACATTTTCAGAGATTACCAAAATGACCAGAAATGGTTAAAAAACACTTATATAATTTATGAACACTTTAAAAATATATTACATCTATAGGACATATTTTTAGGAAAGAAAGATTTCACATTCAACTTGAATTAATATACTAACCACCAGTAATGTGTAACCTAATCTTGGTTTTATTAAAGACTGTCTCAACAACATATTTACATTTTAGTTTTGACATAATCACACTATAATACTGAATGAGGAGTTATATTTTCACTAACTTCATATCTTCTCCTCTGTTAACACTAACAGCATGTGACTCTTGTACTGATTTGTACAAAAATATACCAGAATACCACTCCACTCTGCACATAAGCTATTCCATATTGACGGTATTTCCTGGATCAGAATCACCAAAGCAAACTGTTCTCTTCACCCCATTGTCTATGCTGTGAGGCTTCTATTTGATCTTTCTTGATGGAAATGTCAGTTTTGTATTGATGTTTGTTCGTGAAATCTTATTTATATCTACCTCCAACTGAAAAAAAGATGAAGTAACTCCGTTTTTTCGGCTGATCTACTTATTCACTCACCTGTCCATCAAAATGATCTTCACAAAAATACTTGGTGGTTGTGATAGCTGTATTAACAGCAGAAAACCATCTCATCCTAATGTCTTTATTGTTCGGAATGGAAATAACAAAGTTTCTTTTCACAGTTATCGCTATTGTTCGAATTCACAAGAACTTTTTGAATGATTTTTTACAACACAACTGAGAACAATAACTTTAACCTCAATTTTCGTTGACTTGTTGAAGAATCTTTAACTAAGTTCAACTGTATAGGACGGCTCAAATGGGCTCAATCCACTGAACCCTTCATCCCGGGCGTGACGTCGAAAAGTATGTTATATGACTTCATTGACATCCACAAGTAAACATTTTTTTGACCTCGCTAGTACCTCACCGTATACATACAAAGAAAGGCCACACAAGAACAAAAACAATACTTTCAACATCTTCTGAAGACCTCTTAAGGAAGTGCATATTGCGTCCCAGAAAAACATCCACATGCCAACATTTTCAGAACATCCCAAAACCTCCCAGGGATGTTTGTGCTCGCTGGGTGGTGTTTGGATTCCTAGTATTTCTTGGTGCTACAGACGCTGTTTTTACAGATCTGTGGGCCTCCTATTTTTTGGATTTGGATCCGGGTGAAAATCACCACGAGGCTAGGAGTTTCCTTTTTGCCACCTTAACGACGACCGCTTTCGATAATGGTACTTGTCCTTTGAACACCCGATTTGCTACTGATGTCTGGATTTCTTTGAATCTCGAGTGGATCAACGACGACCACCGGAGCCCTACCGAATCCCTAGAAAGTCATCTACCAGGTTGCATGATCTTCGACTTGAAACATCTTAACGACGACCACCGGAGCCCTAACCAGCACCGGTTTGTTTTCTGCAAAGCTATGCAGTGGATTGATGAGGTCTGTTGCTGGAGGGTGGAGTAAGAAATTCTCAAGTCCCCAGGCCAATTTTCTTTGGGTATCGTTACAATTTCGGTTTCTTTATATTGTCCTTTTGTGGAATTAATATTTCAGGTTCTATTGTGTTCTAGTGAAATTGATATTTTTTTACCTATAGCTGAAAAAGTGATATTGAGCTCATTTACCTCAACTTCAGATATAATCCTTGGTACTTTTTATTTGATTACTTATTTAGTTACCATGTTCACCCAGTATAGTACTATATCGGGGATGTAGGTGAAAAGGTACTATTTTTTTAATGTTATGAATATTACTTTATGAACTCTGAATATAGAATCATCATGCTAATGCCAAGATATTTGATAGTTGCTTATCAGAAAAAACACATAGACTACTAAATGAGCATTACCACCAGTCATCAAGTATTTACCCAATTAAATCTGTTGAGTTCACAAAGTGTTTCACTTGAAATTTCTCTTTCAGGAAATAGTTGTCATATATTGCACTTTTCTTAGTTTGTTCTATATTAAACTGAGTGGCGCCCTTATGATACTCAACAATCAAATACAGAGGATTCACCACCATTGCTTGCCTGACGAAAAGCTGCCGTGCCTTGTGAGCTATTTTTTTTTAAATCTTAAATACTTATAAAAATCAAATTGTGTAAAATAGGCCACAACTTGATAGAACTGGACAAAAGTTTTAGTGTTGAGCATATCAAGATGGAGGATATGAAAACTGACCAATCAGAAAACTAAAAATTGATTTCTAGCAACCATATAGACCTAAGGAAGCCTATTACTTGATCTGTAAGACAGAAAATTTCTGCGATTTGAAATTAAGGGAACACTGTATGAAGATACATAATCCCATTTGGCTTATATAGGGCACCATTGTATTTACTTACTCAGGTGAAGCCTGTTCCTTATTTTATGAGAAATTTATTATCTGTATAATTTATATTTATGATTTTTATTATTAGGGGCGTCCGCAGGGGCTGCCTTAAAATTGTCATAATAAATTTTGAAGATTTATTACCTACCCAATATGCAATGATGATTATTGGGGTTTTTTCTTTTTTGATTCAGAAAGAACTTTCTGAAGATTAACTAAAAAAATAAGCTTTTTAATGTGGGGACCCCCATGAAAAAATGCTCAATACATTTCGTTGGTAAGCTGATGGCAGCATACCCAAAAATTTTAGATAGTTTGATGTAAGTATGAAAAGATTTGAAAGGCTTAGCCCTCAGAAAGTCTGGGGACAATAATTACAATAGTTAATTGGTATTCCAAGATACTTGAGAGATGATTTTTCATTACGTGGAAATATAATATACTAAATATAAAAATGTCAGAGGGCCAATGTTTCTGGAATGATTTGTATAAATCATATCATATCAACGGCAGAATTGTTGGCCACAAATTTTAGATGAAACGATTTGCAAATCATTTAAGAGACTGCATCATCCTCTATAGAGAAAATTTTTCCTTGTGGGCAGGTTATTGTCCAGTTGTATCTTCAGAAGACAATTCCAGAGCCTACCATTGCATGACAGCTTCGATTACACTCAACACTCTGAAGCAATATAGCAATTGCTTGAAACTATGGTGGGATTTTTTGCATCAGGAAGCTGAATATTTTCAATAGTTCAATAACGAATATTTATGTTGGACACTCAATTGTACAAGATCAACTCTAGCTATAATTCAGTCTTCTGAACTTGGTTCTGATTATAGGGTCAAACGTTTTTTTCAAGGGAATTCAACACCTCAGACCAAGAGTGTTCCCAGGTAATACTTGGAATCCATCAATATGTATTTGGAATACTTGAATATTTTGTTTTCCTAACGAATATATATTCATATTTGGAACTGTTAACTAAAACATTGTTAACCCTGATAGCATTCATTACAGCACATAGGGTGCAGACTTTATCCCTCATAGATATTAATGATGTTTGAAATTCATAATTCTCAAAGAATTGAAACGTTAGGTAGAGACAGAGGCTCCAACCGGTGTTATAGGTATATTTCTTATTTCACCATCAAAACCTGTTATGTGCAGACATTTTTCAAACCTATACCACCATGCATCATCTCAATCGTTGAGCAGGTGGATTAAGATATTCTGGATAGAAGTGGGATTGACACTAGTATATTTGCAGCCTATAGCACCAAGCATGCGATAACATCTGCAGAAAAAATTAATAGAAATGGGCTTTCTATTGATGTAATTGTAATTCGCAATAGGTAATGCTGGTTGGACACAACTCTGAAACCTCAAGGTTTCATAATAGACCAGTAGTTGAAAGGATTGATTATAAGGTTCAATGGGCATTTTAAAAATATGTATGATTTGTATTCAGCTACTTTATTAGTAGTTGTAGGTGATGGGAAGTTTTTGATTCCCGTCGAATGTATTTTTGTTGTTTTGCCAGTAAAGTGGCGGTTTATTTGGTGCTTCTCTGAAAAATGCTTCTCTACATACATCTACATATGATCTTGAGAACAAGGCGTGAAATATAATTAGAAGATTAAACGAACTTACCTTAAGTGAAGTTCAATCTTAATTATATGTAACGCCTTGTTCTAGATAAACCTGTCGAATGGGGATCCCATCCCATGATCATCAATATTTGAGATCTTTATTTTAGGCTTTAAAGAATGAGAATTGTGGGTGTGGATGGTGCGACGACGGACGGGACCGTGAATGTTGCATAGCACGGAACACGGATCCTATCAATTTTTTGAGAGCTTAGAATATCGTGCGTTTATGCGGGGATCGGGAGTACTACATATGATCATCTCGAACAAGGCGTTACATATAATTAAGATTGAACTTCACTTAAGGTAAGTTCGTTTAATCTTCTAATTAATACGCTCTTTGTGATATTTACACACCCGATATGTGAGACGTACCTACCCGAATTATTATATTATTCCCGCTAGATGTTATATGTATACAAAATTTATAGATTTAAGGAAATCAAGGTTTTCAACGTAAATTTGTTATCGTATTTAATGTAATCATGTTCATTCATATATTTTAGTATAGTAATTGTACCTAATTATTGTAATTTTATTTTAATTTAATTATTGTAATTTTATTTATTCATATATTTCATCATTGCATATTTTACTTTTAGTTTTACAATTTTTTAGAAGTTCAAACTCTCATAGCAGAGTACCACGTACAAGCTGACCATATAAATCAGCTTCTGTGGAAATGAACAGTTTATTTGCACATTCTAATGTATATGCATGTATTTGTTCTGTGAATAAACATATATTATTATTATTATTATTATTTTAAATATTTTGAATTAGTTTCGTTACCGAATAAAATTTGAATTAAAAATTGACATATTGTCATCTGACTTATCTGCCATCACTTATGTCAAAAAAATCTTCTTCCCTATTATTTTCGAAATTTTTACGATACCATCCCGATCTACCAGGTCACGTCAGCAGAAATATGGTGCTGTCAAATAATTACTTCTGATTTCGATTTTCTCGAGCATAAAAGAATATTCCGATTTAATTTTGATGGCATATCGGTAGTAGTTTGGTAAGGAATCGGAAAACGTTCATCAATTCTTCTAAAGCTTTAGAGGTTTATTACCCTATTATTAAATATTTCATCCGCAATTAAAGACTCAAATACTTTAGAAATACAAGAAATTTTTTAAATACCCCGGTAATTCTGAATATCATTTCTGTTTCCACTTTCAAATACTAGAGAAAGGAAAGATTTTTTTCCATACGTCTGGAAAAATCCATGTATCAAATGATTTTTGAAAAAGTATTCTGGCGGAATTCCATCAGAACCTTTGAGACATCTATAGGTTTTTCAGTTCATTTTCAATTACCACTTCACTGAAGGTGTGAAAAGATAACGTGTTAATTTCATAATTGGCATTGTCAAGTACATAATTATGAACAGGCAAACGAATAGAAAAGCAAGATTTGAAATGTACCGCAGAAGCATCGGCAGTAGTTTGAGGGGTGTCAAAGTTCAACCGATTATATGTCATGACAGTAGTAGCCCTTTATCCTTTCTCAATGAATTGAAAAATGACCAAAAATATTTGATGTTAACATGGGTATCATATTTTCTGTATTAGATAGATAAACCAGGTAACATTTATCTATATTCTACGTGATACTTGGTTTCCTTGCGCTTCATGGAGTATTCTTCGTAATCACAATCCAATTTTTTGAATAAGGAGTTTTTTTTTTGATGAGTTGAATCAGAAAGGGACTGTACCATTTGGGGTACTTTGAACTAGTTATATACAGCTGTGGCACAAATCGAGTGAAACCTTTGAACAAAATTTCATAAAAGGATGAAAACTGCCAACTCAATTTCTGAATTAATCATAGAAGACCAATAATTAATGTCGGTTAAGTAGCTATTCAGCCCTTCGTAATCACCTTCATGAAATAAAAACCCTTTTTTCCTATAGCTGAACGTAGGCTGCAACATATTCTCAAAATAAGCTGGAGTGGAGGGTGATAGGCATTTGCTAGAAAATTATTGAGCAGCATATTATTATTCAAGATTAAATTATCTATCTCATTGCGAATTAACACATGGGTGAACAATTGTAGGTATAGGTATGAAATTTTAATTTCCACACTAAATCAGTGCACTGTTTTGACTATTCGGATAATCGGATATTCAATATATGTTATATCTATATATTGATTGAAATGGTTGTATTCACCACCAGACCATTTATGAATATATAAGCACTGAATATACAGGCTGATCAAACTCAAGTCGCCACTATTGCTAACTGCTTCATCATTGAAGATTAGGGGTCGGTTGAATTAGAGAACTAGTAGTATTTTCCCCGCTGATAACCGTAGTGCTAACACTCAGCAATGCAGGGTCAGTAAAAATTTTCGACAATAACGAAAATAATGCATTTACAATATAAAAACTAGGACAACAAATTGATTTGAACAAATTGTGTTACTGCCAGAATAAGCACATTATGGTGTAGTGGCCCCTCTTAACAATGTCCGGCTGAAGCGGTTACTTATGAGATTATAGTTTCAGCCCATTATTTTTTACGGAAAACATCGTTGCAATCAACGAAAAACAATTTGACTGATCTCCGATATAATGAGATCAAATTCATTATATTTGGTTGTCAAAAAGTATCCCTAGCCAAATTTATGATTGGGGATATTAAGTCTCCAAAGTTTATCTTGTAGAGCGTGATTAATAACGTCTTCTTAACATCCATCTGTAATATGAGACCATTACAACTGCAATTATTCTTCAGAAAATCTTCAATTTCAGAAATGGAAAAAGACGGAGTAGATTTTAATGTAAGCATTGACAAAATCATCATTTGCACTTGAATCCAACATAAAAACCTCGGGTTAAAATGCTTCATTGTCTTTATTACGTCTTTCTGATCATCTGGACACTTGATGTTTGCCCGACAAATTTTACTTCGAAGTGGGAAAGCTTCTTGTAACTTGCTCTATAAGTGTATTTTGGGTGATATGAAATTTTGGTTGCCATCTCCTAAAGCTCTCAATTTCAAAAGATCTCTTTCTGAATTAAAATTCATTCTGAATAGACTGAGGAATATTTTGAGTCAAAAACATTTCGAAATGATAATGCTCTCAATCATGAGGGATATTCTGTGTATATAATTCAATGTTTTGATTTCACAAAAATAATTTTGTTTGTACCTACTTGTATTCTGTAGTCTTTATAATAGTCACTTAGATTTATTGTTTCTTTCCCATAGAAATATTGTCTATTTATAATTGGGTGACAATGTGTTTTTTAATTGCAATTGATATTTTTCTCTATTGGGCCGGTAAGGTCATAATCGACGGGCCGATTCAATGGTCCAATCCGCCCCTGAGTCAGCAATTCGAAAAAAAAATAGGGGTGTAAGTATATTTATTATATACATAATATGTGACACGCAAACTGTTTTCTTCGAGAAAGAAATCGATGTTCATATTTCAATAAGTATTCAAAGCGGACCGTTGTTCTCAAATGAACATAGTGTACAGTCAATAGTCGATGGCCACGTTTATACCGTGCGCAAATTTGGTATTCTGACCAAATTGATCATACCAAATTCATACCAAAATAATAAGTTGATGCCTATTTACACCATATTCCATCAGTAAACAACTAGGTTCTGATTTGGTATGTTTGGATCGTTTGGTAATTTGATGGTTACTCAGTACCACTGAACTATTTGGGTTGGGGTCCGTGGAACAGTTTCGTAACACTGCTAACTGGCGAGAAAACGTCTATTGTCTAATAACAATCTCAAATATATATATATTTCTTTGAAGAAATGATCAAATGGCCCAAATGGATACTAGGGCACTGTTAGTTCAGAACGCCAGAAGGTGTTTACACCATCTTGATCACCTAACTATAATAGTCTGGTAGGCAACAATTTTCGTTACCAAACCAAGCTGAGTACCTGACCAACTGTTCCGTTTACACCAACATGACCAAGGGTATTTGGTTGGTATAAAGTCATTAGTCTGCTTACCAAGAGACGGTATAAACGTGGCCGGATGACTATGATATGCGTAATAAACTTTGGTAATGGTGCAGAACTTTCAGTGTTTCGACTGGTATACGCGAATTCCCGGCGCATTCGTATCGAGTAGCACGTGACTGGCTGTACAAAATGCCGGTCAAGATTCGCGCAAACTTCAGTTCGTGTATTCCACAGGTTGTAGTAGGTCATAAACCCCAATCCGGTATCTTTTGTTTATTTACCTTTCGCAAATCGGTTGAGTTGTGCAAAGTTTTGTGTTCGTGTCTATGGATTTTTTGTGCGTTTTTTGTGCAGAGTTTATTTCATAAAAAATGCCAACTGACAGAGAAAGTACCAGTAAACATCAATTCAGAATATCTTTGTAAGTATGCTTATATACCTATACTCTACTAACTTGACGCCTTTCATTATCTGAGATCTAAAATATATCGAAATTAAGGTGCCTACCACATACCAACTCATAAAATAACAGTTAGGTATTTTCGATATAAGAGAAAATACTCGTCGAAATAATATCACATCCAATGAGTACCTACTTACATGGAGAGTTAGGTTTATTTTGAATCTAGGTAGGAAGAGGTAGGTATTAAGTATTATAATTTCATTTTTATCTTAATTAGGTGCTTACCTTAATGGTCTCTTCGTGTTTATTTCCAGTTTTCCGTATATTTCCACTAAACCTACACTGGAAAAATATCGACCCAAAATTATAATGATATTAGTGAGCTGAGATAGTCATGAGCAAGGTTATAAGGAAGAAATCTCGGGAGAAATCTTATATGTCACATATTCTAGGTTTCAATCGAGATTTCAATGTACTGATTACGAACTTTCATTATACTCAATAATATTCATCACGAATGTAAAATCGAATGATATTAGAACCACACTGAATAATCCGAAATGAACTCATGAATAGGTAAATGAAATAACAAAAGTGATTCCACTATAGAATTTTATTTGAACTGGCCGAAAGCGAAGACTACTTCGAAAGCATATACGCATTGTTTATTTTTTTATACTGAAGTTGATGGATTTCGAATGAGCCGTAATAATGATGAGTTTCAACGGGTGTACTAAAGTTTATTAGCGATCGATTGAACCATTGAACCAGTTGTTCACAATAAAATTATTCGAATTAAAGTATTCTGGAGCTTTTCTCCCTAATTGATCTTTAATGTGAAATACTCCTTAAACTGTTTTGAAATCGAATTAGCAATACCTTGAATGGATTAGTGGAATCTTTTAAACCATTTGAACACTTTTGTCTCGACTTTTGGTTATATATTTTGAAAATTAAATAATGAAATACCGACATTACTTATGTACCCGAGGGTTAAACCGCGCTCAAAATTGTGTACACCAAACTTAAATTTTGCGAGGAAGGAATTTCAAGGAATTCTAAAGAATTCCAAGAAAATCCAAGGAATTTTAAAGAATTCCAAAGAATTCCAAGGAATTCCAAAGAATTCCAAGGAATTCCAAAGAATTCCAATCGTTTATACATCAGAATTCCAGAATTAGAATCCAAGAAATTCCAAAAGGAATTTCAAAGAATTCCAGGAATTCCAAAGAATTTCAAGGAATTCCAAATGTTCGTACTCCAGAATTGGAATCCAAAGAATTCCAAGAATTTACAAGAAATTTCAAGAATTTCCAAGGAATTCCAAGGAATTCCAGGGAATTCCATATGTTTGTACACCAGAATTCCACCGCGTTTTACCCCTATAAAGAGTTTTTAATTTATAAAAAAATTGAACGAATTGTTCTGGTCATTCCTCTTTCTAGCATTAGGTATTTCTCCAATCACATTCTTAGTCCAACTTTGTTGGTTAGATGAAAATCGGTGATGTTTGATCCTGACCTCGATCCTGACTATTTCGTCATAATATTTCAAATCACGCTCAACTATAGTAATCATGTATAACAGTTTGAAATAACTAGGTACCGAAACGAGATATATTTAATTCGTACAATTATTTATTACTTAAAACAATGGTTTGAAATTTGCTATTTTCTGTTACTCAAAGCCTCGTCTTCAGCCAAATCTTCAGCTTTTACTTGGTGACATGATATGACTTGAGCCACCTCAGACAAATGAAGCTCTTTTGACCAGTGCTTTAACCCATTAATTCCCACTGTACTCATTTGAGTACACTTTGAAAAGCCGCATAGTGTATCCACCTATCGAATTATTTCGAAACTTTGAACTTCATGGCTGATCCATTGTACTGTTTTCTATAGTGTCATGAAGAGAAATCACCTTATTGTTTTTCTATTTTCGGATAATAAGCCATTTTGTCAACAGTGGTTCTTATTTGATTACTGAGCGAGTGCATATATTCGGTGGATATAATAAAAAAGTCAGATTATCGTTCTTCAGCCCCGTTTACTGCATGAAAACTTATTGTTGGGTGTATGGTGGTGTGTTTGGAAACAAGTTCTCGAAAAACTTTCACGAACTTTGGAACTGGTAGATGGATAATTGTTCGTGTACTCATTTGGGTACAATGGGTTATAGCCGAGATTATACCAGTCCATTGTCATGTGGTCAGCTTTATTCTATGGATGTTGGCTCTTTCACAGATATTCAAGATCCGATTGATTTTACCAAAATACTTCCTCGCAACTCTCATGGGGTCTCTGAAAGTAATCGAAATGTTATCTCTATTGTTGTTTTTCGCCTAAAGTTGATCCGCAGACTGATGAAAAAAACTCGATGTTAATAATTATTCATAAGAAGGAAAATATTCCATGCTTGATGATTGAGCTTCGCCACATAAGCAATGATGATGAAACTTGTATGAATGATATAATTTGCCTTTTTTGCGACAAAAGCTCAGTACATCTTTCAAAATAAACCGTTCTCAAAAATACTGCAATTGGAGCTGAAGTGGACTGAAGATTATGTGAATATCTATACTGGCATGCCAGCAAAAACGAGATATGCAGACTTGATATGGTGAAAAATGTTTTGGAGAATTTGGAACCTAAAGCAGTCTTCAGAAATCTTTTCGTGTTTTCGAAGTTTTGGTGCATCAAACCAATATATATTGAATTCTCGGATTTGAGAGAATGATAGTCCGTCATTATTCATCTTGCCACGTGAAGTCGACGTAAATTGAACAGAGATCAATTGGTCAGCTACCCATGAGTGTTAGGAGAGATGGAGTTGGCCATTTTACAGAAGATTTGGATAAACAGTTGAGGTGTACTCAATGTCTTCAAAGAGTCAGTTGAAGTTGTTTGAGATGTAGAGTCACTCTCTGCATTGAAAAGAGTTACCACTCTCAGAGCTATGTTTCATTTCATTTGTATCGCCTGGTTATATAAAGTGTACTTCAGTAATTCGGCTATTTTTTTAGTACCTATTACTTCCCATTGTACTCATTCGAGTACATGTATTTTTTGTTAGGAAACTAAAATTTTTCGATATCAGTAACATTTACTTTTTTGTTCTAAATAATACAACTGAGAAAATTCACGAGAAAAAACAGTGTTTTTCCAAAAAAATGTTTTGGGATCTAATGGGTTAACTTGTTGAACTCTCAGGAAGGGGTTGCCCTCTTTTCAACTCATAATGATTCAAGAATAATTGTCATCTAGTAGTATCAGTGCAAGAGAAGATATCGTGGTGTGATGAATTTTTGAAAAAACAACTAAATATGATGCAATGAAAATTCAATGTGGCGTTAGTAGGAGAATACGAAGGTTCATTATTTTCTTTATGATCTTCTGGCTAATGGGAGCGGAGGTTTATTCACAGCGCTGTTGAAATATCTGCTTTTCTATGTTTGTTTGTATAAATTGTGATTGATTCTTTTTAATGATCTTTATCGATTGTCGAATGTATATTTCTTCTTGACAAGATGTCTTATTTTTCTTCACAATTAAGGCACACTCAACATCATTAATTGACATAATATACATAGGGACTATATGATGGTGGCCCAGCAAACACTGGGAAGTAACTGTAATGTACTATGGAAGTAACTTTGTGACTGAAAGCTCGCATTTGCAGCGAAATGTCCGCGACATCAAGTACGCATTTCAAGTCATTGTTCTGTTTAAATTGAGATTTGAAAAAATAACCCCCAAAAAACATCCATCCGTAGTCACTTTTGTGGAAGTTTTTAAGTCAATGAATGTATGATTAATAGCCACATTGCGTACTTTTATGCGAGGTTTCTTCGAGATCTCATTATGCCATCTCCTTTCCGTTATACAAATTTCAATAGTTCAGTAGTCCAATTGATAACCACATTGGGTCGTTTCATGCTAGGTTAATTCGAGACATCACTGTAATATTCCTTTTGTCACCACGTGGCAAACGCATACACAATAGTCATTAGTCATTATACATGTTACTAATATTGATAGCTCAGTAGTCGCAGCGATATCCATTTCGGTAACTTCAGGCGAGGTTTCTTCGAAGCTCCAAAGTTGCATTGTTTTTTTTCACCACACATAAGAAATATATATCCTATATTAGATAGATTATTTCCAGTAGAGCTTTTGAATCATTGTTTAAGAGCGATTGTGGATCGCGCGCAAGCCGCTCCCTCTGTCGGTGCGGTCAACTATTAACTGAATGCTCACGCGACTGACTTTACTCATTGCTGATACCGGGCGGTTATTTATTGAAACTAGGGGTTCATGCTTTGCATTTTCCGAGGTTTTTAAGTCTGTTTCTATCCAAACACACGAATATTTTCAATAAAGTAACTACTATTTCATAATATCATTAACTGATCTGAATAATTATTATGAGGAAAACATCGATGTTATTTTTTGTTTCAAACAAGATCAGCGAAACGTGCAAAATCGTATACACAATAATTATTCAAATTTTATATTACTTTATTAATTTTACATCTGTGTTCAGAAGTTCTCAAAAGCTACTAATTCATCAACATCATTAGTTGATAACAGGAATTACGCAAACTCTTGTTTTCCTATCAATTAAATTTTGTTGAATGGTGTAATGAAATATTATTTCATATTATTGTTAAATTGTCTACCTAATATCTTATACCTACCTACCAAATATAGGTACATACTGTTACAAATTTGGTTGCTCTACAGGAATCTCAAACATAATGCTGAGGGATAGGTACAGTTGAATCGGGGAAGCGTTATATTTTTTTTGAATTGAATGGCCAAAAGTGAATGGATTTCAGATTGTTTCAATTAACCCCGAGATTAACCCTCAGAAAACGGAAGTTGGATGCTTCATTCCGTGAAGTATATAAAAGTGGAAATTATTTATCCATATTGTCAATGATCAGCTCGAAATATAGAAACAACATGTGAATATGCGAATAAATACAACTAACATTAACAAGAATACACAGCCACATTGGGAACATGAAGTGACGCACTCAGATAGGAATATAAATTTCATCCAATTCATGTTGACATAGTGATGATCTCGAATAGACTTCTGCGAAGTTGCTCGATGGCAAAGTCATTGCATGTCTCCATTTTATAATAATCAGATATGTTTTATACATTATCTTCACATTTTTAGTCATTTCATTGCACTACAAGAAAAAATCAGATAATTCTGTAATCTCAAATCATATCATCGAAGAAGCCATTGCCGAAAACAAAAACGACGGTGACTTGAGAAAAGTGGCAGCGAAATTTGATTTAAGTACCAAAGACTTCGCTTTCAAGGTATGTCGAAAAATTTGGGAAAGCGTTTTTGATCGAGTTTTTATGAGAAACATTGCTCCACTTACGCACAGTCTCGGGTATAGGGAGTTTTATAATCAAGGTTCAGGGTGTTTTTTCAATATTGTTCATTTCTTTGTGAGGTCATAACTCAAGAACCATCTGGTATATTTGCCTATCAGTAATGTGTGAAATCCAGGTCCCCAAAAAAAACACCCTGTATTTTTTAATTCACAGAATCCGCTCACATATTTGAAGGGAGCATCTGGAACTGTATCGATCTCTCAGATAGTTTCACAACTTGATTTCTGAATTTGAATTGGAGTTATAATGTGCAATTGGCTAATTATTGGAATCTTCCGAATTTTTTCAATCGAATTCTGCGTTGTTTCCCATTATCCTATCGAACATTAATCATCTGTATTCCTGAACCTGGAGAATACTTCAGTGTCTACAAGTTCTACAACATTTTTTGTAGAAAATGTGTTCCATCGAAACCGTATTCCATCGTAAAACTTTAACTGTTTGTTGGAATTACGCCTATAATATTTCACAGTTTTTACAAAATACTGCTCTTACAATATACGGTTATGATACCTAATACTTTGCTGCTTTCACAAAATACGGTTTTGATCAAAAACTATTATACAAAATACGGTTACCAAGAATCAAGCGGCGAAACGTAAAAAGCAAAACAGTTTCATTATGAATCGCCCTTTATTCGATTCAGAAACCCGACTGACTAATTGACGGCAAGAAAAAGGTCATACAACAAATAATCCGGTCAAGATAGACATAAGAATAGTGATCAAATAACGAAAATTCCGATATAGCTGAATTTTGCTATAAACCTTGTGTACACCAGCAGGAATAAACTACCGAAAGTCCCCATAGATCCCATGTGTGCTAATAAAGTTATTCAAGGTCAAAGGTCGATTTTTTATTCGAAAAAGGTGGGTTTACTAGGAAAAATAGTACTGAGAAAAGTTGTAGATTATAAAATTATCTATAAAAATGTTCCTAATATTTGTTTTCCTTAGAATAACCATTCCTAAGATATCGCCATTCTAAAAGTTGAAAGAGTTAGATTATACACTCTAAGAAATATCCATCTGATAAATCACTTTTCCAGCTAGTGAAAATTTCCTGATACTTTTCAACAGCAATCCTAGTAATCCCAACTGCGAAAAAAGTTTCCTTCAATATACCATTAGGAATATATACCAGTCTGAAAATGACATTTCAGTTAAAGTAGATAGTACTATACCTCGAAGTAATCTTTATTTATTCACTAACAAGAAATCGCAGGTGATATATTCACTATTCCTATATTGTGATTTTAACTTGGAAACTCTGGTACAATCTGTCAGAGAGAATATTAACTGTCAGTAGTTCTTAACAATGTATTCAGAAATATTTACTATCACCTCAGTAAAATTAATCTCAGAAAATGATGAAGTGAACTAATCCAAATGAAACTGAATAACTATATCGACAGTTTACTTCTCTTTGCACATTCAAAATACATTATTTGCATAGTAAACTCAACTCAGAACTGAAAATAAGCACTTACTCTTCCGAAGCAATGTTATTAACTATTCATTGATGAATACTAAATTAAACAATAAACTTTCAAATAGTCGTTTTTTCCCTGAATGGTATGGGTTGACTTTTTTCCTCAGTTATTCGTTGATTCTGTTCGAGACAGTATCTCTTTTTCGCAGCTAGTGTGCCATCATAATCGAGGTGAAGATGAGATCTTTCTGTTGTTCAGCGGTATTTGCTTCATTCAAGGCTCCCAATGAATATTTGAGGATTACGCACAAATTATAAAATGATTCAGGGAATGAATGTGTTGAAGGCAAAATGGTTTCTAGAGGGATTCTTTATGATTATATTATTGCAATAAAAGGATGAGAGTGATTAAACTATAGGACTAGCCAAGAAGAAAAATGAGGAAAGTGTAAAGAGAGGTAATGATAGCGATTTTAGAGTAGATTGTGATTGTTATGTATAGGTTGATTTATTTCTTATAGAATCACTAATACTTCTGTCTAGAAGATTGTTGAGAATTTCTCTGGATTCATGGATATAATGGTGACACAGAAATTGAATACCTGATACATTACAAGAAAGGGTTATGGTTACGAAAGATGAAAGCATCGATATGATACTGAAGACATTTTCTGCTCATACACATAACCTGGGATATACACTTTGGTATGAAAAACGACGTTTACATTCTATTTCAATACATACGAACTAAATAATTGTTCATTCCAGATTCAGTATGATTTCGAACAGTACCAATAGAGACATCGAAACATTCCTATAAAAATCTATACCGGATCAATAGTAGTGTTCACTGGAAAGAATTTCTGTCCATATATCAAGTATAGAAACCAGTGAAAATCACTTCGATTCCAGTAATTTCTACCGTTATTTTCTTTGCGTGTACATGATATGCACAGAAATGCCACGTACATACGTGGTTATAGGCACTTGATATGAGTAAAAATGCCTATTTATGTATACTTCGTGTATAAAGTATGTGAATGTTTATTTATGAAAGAGGAGGTACATGTAGATGTTCGAGGATGAAATTGACAATTTTTTCGATTATGAATTACCCCCTACCTGTTATCACCCTTCGATGCTCATGGAATGCGCAAAACACCAAAGTCAGCCATTTACGATTGCTTTCAGTCAATGCTGAAGTTGATACTACAAATTCAAAAAATCCAGATTCGTATTCCATGCAATTATTATATTTCAAAAATTGTAGCAAACTGCTTTCGACTGTTATATCATCATCAGTGCATAAGTATGATTTCGTAAAATAAGAAAACAATCTTATCAATGTGGATGAAGATAAAAATAATAAGAAGAGATTGATAACATTTTTTTAAATATATGAAGGTAATTCAATACTCACTTGTCAGGTATTTCTATAAATTCTAAAACGTTCATCTGGTATAAAATGCTTTTCACATTGACATGGATCCATAAAAAGACAATAACTCAGTTATTCATCATTGGGAAATTTTTATGGAAATTAAAAATCCTTTATGGTAATTTTAATCTTCTGTGTAAGGGAATGTAAGATCTGTTCAGATTTATTTGTGAGTTCAGACAAAGATCATTGTTAAGCAACTCCTCTTCAATATATTATTATGAATCTTCTCTATATTGTAATTTTTAGATGATACTAATTTCAAAAGCTGAGAGTTTCTGTTGGGACTAAAATTATGGTTGTTGAAACAGAGGTGATGTCCAAAACCTGACTTCTTGTTGAGATTCAAATGTTCGTTTCTGCGGACTCTCAAAAGTCTACTAGTTCTACCCATATATGCTGCATTGCAATCACTGCAACTCAATTTGTGTCACTTTCTTGAAGTTTTTCGATTTTATCTTTCGAATTTACCAGGTGTCTGCTAGAAATTTTAAAGTTCTCGATACTATTCCTGAAATATTTTTTAATTTTATTTGAGATATTATAGTCATATTGAGTGACGGTAGTATTTGATGGCTATAGTGACTCAACAGAGAACATTAAAGCTGGAGAACAACGTCGTCGTACTACGACAACATCGTCATGTTGCGACATTATCTCTGATCACATTTCTTTCTTTCTAACATTTACAACGAATCTCACATTTCAAAACCTGATGGAAAGGCTCATCAGCGAACATAAATATAACAACCAAAAAGTGTATCTGCTTATCCAAAATGCCGAAATCATATTATATTTTACATGCGATAACGGGCTACGATATTACAGCAGCAAATTTTTCCTACGACCACGTATGAAAACGTCAATAATCACACTGTTTTGTTATTCAGAAAGTATAGCTCATATCACCATGGTATTGTTTATTTGGAAGAAAAAAAGCACTAGTGTTGATATGAAAAATATCACAACAGTCGCATGAATTGATAGAAATAATTAGGTATATTTTGTGAAGGTACTCACTGTCAATATATAAGCGTTATCAAATCAAATTGATATTATTTATTGAAATGTCTGTATTTATTTATCTATTAATTTCAATATGTCTGATACATAACCTCTGAATCCACTTTAAAACTGGAATCTATACTCTTTGCTGTAACTATTTCGATGTTGATGACAGCGGGTGAAATCATTCAAAAGAGTACGGCTACAACAGTTTTATGCGCGGCTTTCTGCTTGCATCAGTTTGATATCACAGTATCACCAAAGAGAAGATTCTTTGGTATCATAGATGTTTGCGAGGAGTCAAGGACGCACTAACTCGTACGCGCTTGCGCACTACGTAATTCTATGGTTCTGTATTCCTGGGTGCGTGATTACTGGCGCTAGCAGGCGTATGGTGTCAAGTTTGTTTATGTACGCTGGTGTCAATATCAATTAAATTTGTCCAAACTAAACTAACTCAATCAATCAGTAATTCACAAAATGAGGAATTGTCGGAGAAGTATTCAAATATCATCTTGAATATGGAAATGAACAGTACTTGATATCGAATGAAAACCACCTGAAATTATAGACCGCTCAAGTTAGATTTTTGACAAGTCCTCCCTCCCGCGAAATAAAAGTATTCGAAGTCGTAGGTAAAATAGAGTACAAAACTCGTTGGAAAGTGAATTTTCTTCACTCGTTACGTTTCCGCACTCATCGCTACGCGGCTCGTGCTAAACGACTACTCGTGTGAAATATGTCACTTTCCACACTTGTTGTGTAATATACTATATCGACAAGAGTATAGATATTTAACTTTAGTAAAAACTGCTGGAAACAAGAAACAATACAACTTGTCTGCACTAACTAATTGCCAAGGCCAGTCTTGCACAAATGTTCAATTGAATCAAATAGAAGAAGATTCATGTGATATCGATGAAGATTCATCTGATTCATTTTCAGTTGAACAATTTCTGAATATCCAGCAAGAAGAATATGAAGACATGACTGTTCAAGTTGAATTTGAAGAATATGAATCAGATCAGAATATCAACAGATTTCAGAACTACAATTCAAATCAATCACCTACATCAATATCAAAATCAGTAATCATTATGCAGTGAATAAAATATTTTACCATTGAACTCGTCATAACTAGGTCATAACAGATCATGGAATTCTCCTACTGGGAAACCAGGTTAAAAAAAACGCGCCAAGTACACTATATACCTCACAGGTGGCGTGAAAATGTGTGCATATTCATGAAGAATCTACATCTTTCAACTTTTAGAATGGCGATATCTTGGGAATGCTTGGGAATGATAAAATAGATAAAATTTCAGACCAATTTTTCTCTCACCCACAAATAATACATTGGATAAACTATAACCACAAAAATTACGAACATTATAAGATTAATGTCAATTCATCATCAAAAACCAGAAAATTCTGAAGCAGATGGTTATACTGTAAACCACCAAAATTAAGTCCTGATTAATTTTCAACCCAAAACTCGTTGAGACTATTATCGCAAATTCGAAAATATTTTTATTCACGAATAAACTATAGAGTAGGTAGATATTTGGAGACTGTGGCTTCAGAACTCGCTCTAGAATATACAACCAATGAAAATATAACTCAAAAACTAGAAAATATTCCTAGGAGAAAATCCAAATACGTATTTCGGCAACTAGGTTGCCATCTTCGGTGAAAACACTAATGAAACTGTGAACTGCGATGAAACTGCCAAAAAAATATGGATAATTTCAGAATCAACTACTTCAAAAATATTTCTAATACCTATACACGGTGTGGCTCCTGGATTCTATTCAGAGGTGATTAGTTACTGAAATGGGAACCAGTTTACTTTGGTTTTTGAATAAGATTAATTGCATAGGAATCGAGTAATCAAAGTTTAATGCACGAATATCTTTCTACTATGTTTATATACACATACACGCAGACATAGATCCATTACTTTTGAGAAAAAATATGAAATGGAAATGAAATACAATAAGCAGTTAACAACAAAAATTGAGCTGACTTGGGCTTTCTTTCAGTTCCATTTTTATTAGAAAAATGTTAGAATTTTTTTTAAGTAGATATGAAAATTGAACTTTATTATCAAACAAAGGAAACAACAAACAAATCAATCAAGTCATAGAATAATTCATAGGTTTAATCATGAGAGAATTAATTTCACATTATCTACGATGAATAGGAAGTTTCCAATTTCCGAGGTTCGCGATTTCTTCCAATAGGAATGTCAATAATAATGAAACTCTCACACAGGCACGTTACAAGTCAATGTAGCTACTCTCAGAACAACACATTTGTATAATAACATGTACCTTTTCACACAGGCACGTTACAAGTAATTATATCTTCAGAACAACTCACAGACATGTAACTTCACACACATCAGACGTTACAAGTCTTACTGATTCTGAATGCATAAAGTGGACATAATATTCACTGAATTCCAATGTGTCAAGACTCATATACAACCGTTGAATCTCTCAATTAAATCTTCCAAACACAACCTTGTGTTTCAATATCAATACAAAACCATCAAGACTTATAGATTCGGTAGTTACGCAACATACACACGAATTCCTTTGTGTTATAAACGTAAGACCAAGAATAGTACAATTTAAACGATATATTCAAACATTCTAATTTGGAGTTGGATAATAACCTTGTTTTTTTGCACAAAGCTTCAAACTTATTCCACCAAATAGTGATTATTGGTTCAGAAATCAATACAACAAATATAAATCCTACCTTTTCACTCGCGGGAAAACTCCAACACAAACGATAATATAACTATTTTATCATCAAACAATGATTCCCAATAACTAAACTATCATTCAGGAACATAATTAACAATACCCGATTCTCATTGTTATCTCCCGCTTCTCTCCAATCGTTTTTTTCTTGATGTTCTCACCAAAGCAATATCATGACGATGCCTGACACAGTTGGTGTATACCGGAGGTGAGTTAGCGCTGGACAATAAAGAGCTCCCTAACAAAAATAATGATTTTTTTCATTACTTTGTATCCACATTGTATTTGCAAGTATACCTGACATCATTCAAATAATTCCAGGTCCAACTATGTTTTTGATCGAACCGGATCTCCACCATCTGATTAATGTGTTTTTTTATTTGTTTTTTTCTGACCACATACAAATCATTCTCAAACAACGACTAAGCAGTTATAATATTCAATAGCTCGAACTATTTCGTCATCAATATTCGAACAGTTTAATTGTTCGGAATTCTCAAATAATTAAACGCAAGTGTCCACTGTTCAAAGCGAATGTTTTCGTGTCTGTAATGGAAACATTCTATGTCGAGAATGATAATCCGCTATTGTTTGAAGGCTACATATACCATGAGAACGGAAGATTGGGACTATAATAACAGAAAAGATTATGTTGTCAAGTATTTCCAGATTAGGTAGATTCGCCTGTGATGTGAATGTGTCTGTATGAAACTGTGCTACCTATATTTTTCATACCTCCACTCATGCTGTTGCGAAGATATAAAAAACTGTAGATGTTATCTAGAAATTTGTTTATTCTAGATGTACTTATATTGTACAGGCTGTTTTATATTTAATCGAGTATTCTATCACGAGTTCGGTCCTCATCAGAGTTTCAACATCATGACATAAAGAGAGAACGAAATTTCACAGAAACTTTTTATTTTTCCACTTATTTTGTCCCCATCATAAAAATAATTCATTAACTTTTGTTCACGTTATTTTCAATGATGGAACGCAACAAATATTGATACTCGTTTTGATATATCGATTAATAAGACCCAAAGAATCCCTTCACAGCAGTTCCTCTTAGTTTTTGGAATTACCACGCAGAAAAATAGAATTGCGCTGTTAGATTTATATTCATTTGCTCCTTATGTATTCATGTTTTTATATAGTCCCTATGTATATTATGTCAATTAATGATGTTGAGTGTGTCTTGTAAAAAAATAAGACATCTTGTCAAGAAGAAATATACATTTGTCAATCAATAAAGATCATTAAAAAAATCAATCACAATTTATACAATCGAACATATAGAAAAGCAGATATTTCAACATATTTTGGTCCTTCGAAAGCCAGATTATAGAAGCAATTACAACCAGCGCAAGAGGCAAGTAGTAGTACAAGAGTAGTTAACAGTCGAAAGTGCAGAGTCGTGAGTTTCTTTGGGGTATAGTTATTTCCATATTTTATAAATTGCGACTATTTCTGTCTGACATAAAAACGAGCCTCAAATCACAAATTCAATAGAATCACTCTATGGAGCGACTCTACAATATGTCTTTCTTGGATATGTACTTCGCCCAACACTTTACAAATATTCGTTCAGAATAGGGTTTCACAAATCCTAAGCTTAACAGAATCACATTGGTGGAATCATGTACCTAACTAACTACCAAAGACAATCAAGCAGACCCTCTTTCAAGAGGATGTTTACCTAAAGATCTCTTAAAAATGAAAATTTGGTGGTCGGGGCCATCCTGGCTGAGTCAACCCGAAAATGAATGATCACCATCATCTTTCAAAATCGTTAGTGATCTTCCTGATATTAGAAATCAAAAAATATTCTCACATATCACAACAATTCGAGACGAATTATTCCCAATGTCTAGGTTCTCTACTTTAAAACGATTATTAAGAGTCACGGCATATTGTTTTAGGTTCTTCACAAATTGCAAAATCAAAGACGCTGACCGAATTGTCAGTCCATTGAATGCAATTGAATTGAATACAGCGCTTCTTGTATTAGTCAAGATATCACACAACATTTTCAAACGAATTATCAACATTGAAAGCACTTAAATCTTTAAATGAAAAATCAAATATTACCTATAAGTCTTTCTCCATTCATTGATTCGAATAATATACTAAGAGTTGGTGGAAGATTACAGTTATCATCTTCTGAATACGAAAAGAAACATCCAGCATTACTTTGTGGAAAACATTATCTGACTAAATTAATTTTTGAAAACGAACATTTGCGATTGCATCATGCAGGTCCTCAACAACTCTTATTTTCTGTTCGGGAAAAATTTTGGCAAATTAGAGGTAGGAGTATATCGAAACAGATAGTTCATGCCTGTTTGAGATGCAACCGAGTAAAACCAGTTCAACAAACACCTATAATGGGTGTGCTACCAAAATCAAGATTATGTCCAACACCAGCTATCAGTACAACGGGAATAGATTATGCTGGTCCATTTCATATCAGAGATAGATGGGTGGTAAGACATTGAAATCATATATCTGTTTGTTCATTTGTTTAACTACGAAGGCTATTCATTTGGAGTTAGTCAGTGATTTGACGACTCAGTCATTTATAGCTGCCTTTAGACGATTCACCTCCCGACGGGGTAAACCCTCTAGTGTTTTGTCAGATAATGGAACAAATTTCTTGAACTAAATGGAACTGAAATGCAAAAAAAAATATCGAATCCAGGGATAGATTGGAAATTTATTCCTGCGTTTTCACCACATTTCGGTGGAATTTGGGAAGCTGGGGTTAAGTCTGCAAGAGGACATCTAAAAAGGGTTTTAGCAAACGCAGTATTAACATTCGAGGAATTGAACACAGTCTTGACGGAAATAGAAGCGGTTTTTAATTCGAGACCTTATCTGCACGGAGAAAAATGTATAGTAGATATAACTAGAAATATGGTAATTACTACCATAATTTCTGGTACTATATGTGACAGGAATTAATTTTAGTGAGCGTTAAAATAAAATTATTTAAAAGATATATTGCAGGAATAAACATAAATTATTTTAAAAGCCATTAATATACTTTTTATCATTTTTTGTTTCTATCTAACATATGTGGTTAGTAGTATGTACTATACATTATATTTGATAGTGAAATATTTTATGTACAATACTGAAAAATTTGTATATTTGGCATATACATAAATTATGTTTTGAACTTTAAAATAATATATTCAGCAGCAGAGGCTGATGATGGTTACAATAAATATAACTTATTTCAAATGCCAAAAAGTTGTATGTTTATGAGTTACATACCTCTATTCCCAATATGGATATCAATAAAATATTTGGTTAATTTTACTATCACTGTTTAGTTATCATTCATATAAAGTAAAACTTATGAATTCTGAAGTGGATCATTCATGAGACACATCTAGACACGATCTATGAAAAAGAAATTCATTTCATAGACTATCGTCTCATATATGGGAAAAGTGTTTGAAAAAGTGTTTTAAAAAGTGTTTTTAACCGCCAACTCATAGGTGCAAAGCAACCCTCGAAGTCTCATTGAGACTTGTATGAGTAAGGAAGACGGGGACCTTAGCTTTTTAAGTGTCATCCGAAGCACTACTCGACTGGCTATCGTTGAGAGTCCGAAGGATTTAAATCTAGGTACCAAGAATGGCTATTGGAAATTGAAATTTCCAATAGCCGCGCCGAGTACTTAGGGCTTCGTGAGACCAAGACGAGACTGGCTGAATTTTGGACTTGGTCTTGATAGTCTTGGTCTTGATAGTCTTGGTCTTGATAGTCTTGGTCTTGATAGTCTTGGTCTTGATAGTCTTGGTCTTGATAGTCTTGGTCTTGATAGAAATTTGAATTATTGAATCCAATTGCCCAAAAGTTTATATGCACATAATATATGTATTCCGTATTTCTCAGTCTTCAACAATTGTCAATTTGTACGTTGAAGTTGAAGTAAGCAAAATAAATTTCTTATTTCAACAAAAGAATATAATTTTCAAGAAATTTCAAGAAAAGATTAAATTAGAACTACTCAGCACACAGGCCTTTTTTCAATAAATAAATATGTTATCCACCTTCTATGTCGTATTTTTATATATAAATAAAACCCATATACAGGTTGAGTTAGTAAAGCTGCCGTAATAGGTTGTCGAAAATTGCAAAATCTCACTTTTCACCTGTCGTTATTTCAAAAATGGTTGAATATAGGTGTACAGAATATTAGTGAAATATTCAACCTAAACGTCTAATAGGTATTCATCTATATACAGGATGATTTACTTAAAATGAAAATTCATCGCCAAGTTTAGCTATAAGTGACAACAACGCAGTATCGAAAATCTTCAATAGTAGGAGGTATATGGCACTGCGATCACACGACATACACTTATTCGTTGTAAACTGTAAAATTGCAATAATGAATTTGAAAAATGTATTTTAGATTTTGAGTAAACAAAAATTAAAAACCTACTATATAAAAAATACATAATGGTCTTGGTATCGAAAGTCAAGTCTTATTGGTCTTGGTCTTGAGAAGATTCATTAAGTCTGGTTATCATTAAGTCTGGTTATTGGTCTTGTATCAAGACTCATCCAGTTCCATCGTTGTTTCACTGTGTATAATTCTGATTCGAGCTGATGTGTCAAAAAAACTTACTTATATATTTTTGAAATCCGACAATACCATTACGATATATGGGTAAATCGAGTTTCAAACGACTATAACTCGAAACTAGAAAATTTTTATCAAAATGGTTTTCAAATACATCGGATTATCTCAAAAACGGCTACGTATATAAAAAAAATCCTTTCATAAAGTCGATGCGCTGAAGTTTCACAAAAAGCAAGTGTTTTTTAGTCAGTTGAAGGTAATTCTCTCACAATAACAAAGATATTTGAGGAAATATCCTTGAAAGTGGTACCGTTCAGCGCATTCAACAAAACTAGGATTAACAAAGTTTAACCAAACCTCTTAATGTTCATCAATCTATATTCATATTAGTGTCAGCCCTTTCTTAAAATTTAGAGATTCAATTAAAGTTCGTTTATTCTAGTTTTATTGTTGCACGCACTATGGTTTCACTTTCAAAGAGATTTTCCGCAAACATAATGCTATTGTAATATAAGTAACTTCCACTTGCTGATAATTTACTTTTGGACTGTTTCAGCATAACATCATAGTTTATACACATACCAATCGTAGGTTTACTCAAACCACGGAAGTATTTGAATGAACAGAGAACAAAACACCTAAGAACTAAGTAGGTAATATAAAGAAGAACACAAATATTCCGGTAATACGGTGAAATACCTACTGTTATTCCGTGAGAACAGAAAATCACCGGAATAGTGGACGGGACGAACGACAGACGAGATGAAGTGTTGCAAGTCTGGCGATAAAATGAAAACGATACCAACCGAACTGCGATTTTGGCATGTCCAAATCGCTTTCAGCAATTTTTTTTTGCTGGGCTAGCAAAGAACATTACAGTTATTATAAAGGAATATTTCGTTATGCAAATATTTTCTGCTAGGATAGCAGATAACTCAACGGGTATTATAAAGAAATAATGATTTAATCTTCTATGCTAAAACAGTAACATATCTAACTATCGTGGAAAAGTACATTTTCATGGTAGCAGAAGTAATTTTAAAGAATTGCGGTTCTACTACTACAGCCAACTTTTTTTCTGTGATGGAGAGTTTCTTCGTGGTTCCAATGGAGCAGTTTCAGTAAAGTGATATTTTCTGTAAGAGCGATGCAACATTACTAGGTCTTTCAGCAAAGATCTTTCTTCTGGGACTTTTCTCATTCAAGAACATCGTTGAAACTGATTATTCCCAGGGGCCAGAAAAGAAAGGGGAGTACAAGGTCATATTATAGGAATATTGTAATAGTGAAAATAATCTTTCTTTTTTTATTTCTTGACTGACTAAAATGAAACCTGTAATGCTTGTGGAACTTCGTGTTTGGAGGTTATAGGCATCAGGAATTACCTCACTAGGTAATGAGTTCCACAACATTGAGCTCAATTCATAAACTCTGATGCTGCCGTAGGTATAGTTGACGCTGCAGTTACTGTACGTAGATGAAATGTGCTAGAAATAAACATATGTTTAAAAACTATGCAGGTGACGCAGGTGCCGTCGGATATCTCCGCAATAAATTCTGGAACGGCAGCGTCAACTGTAGCTACGGCAGCGGAGTTTATAAATTGGTTTTAGGTCTCGAGCTTTACAATAAAAAGGTGTCTGACGATCGATCACATTTGAGGTGAAAAAAAAAAAAAATGGGAGATACCCACAACAAAATTTAGAAATATGAAATGTACTGAAACTTGGAACCTGTTAGAAGATATTGGTGAAACGAAGATATCAGTAAGGTCAGAGATAAGTAATAACAAGATGTGCACGTCTTATGGAAGATTTGGAAATATAGTCACGTGATTGATTTCCGTTTCAACGTATTATCACAGATGGCGTTTAACGCATGAATCTCAATTTTTGTTGATATGAAGATAGCGTTTCGCAGCTAATTCAAATTACGAACTTTCACGAACTTAGATTACATTACAGTGTGTTACAGTCGAGTTGATTTGTTCACTTCACGTTTTACACTGTGGTTTTTTATATTTATTATTCATTTTCTTATGGAGAAAAGAGAAGTTTTGTTTGATAAATGATAACAGAGGTTTCATTAATATGGTGAGAAAATATGAATCACTATCAACTATTCATCCTGGTCTAAACAAAATTAACACATAAGACATGTGTAGATAATAACTTGAAGATTGGAAAAAAGTGCTCTGCATTGAAGATGCGCGATGTGCCTTTGAAGCAGATTCAAATGAAATAACTACTGAAAAAATCAAATTCAGGAATTTGTTGGTATGGTACCATGATCATAATTTCAGTTGCCACTTTAGTATGAAGAGGCTGTTTGCCTTTGAAATTGGGTTTCCACTCTTTATTTCTTTCTATCTCTATCCTCATTAGGGATCTTTTGATCATACAATTTGAAAAAAAAAACGAGCAATGTAATAATATCAATTGATTATGAAAAATATCTTTTACTGTTGTATGAATAAATATTGAATTGTCAGTGATTATTTTTATACAATATTCAACAACACATTGGAAGTGGTAATTATTTAATAATGATGACTAGTTGAAGATACATTGGCTGATGCATTTCTGTCCCTCTCATCAATTTATTTACGTTTTTTTTTTCATTCTGATGGTCTTGAAAATGTTCTCATATATAGGTGCTTTGGATATTCAATCTATTACTGAGCAATGTATTAATATCCTCAGTGAAATGATATTCTCAAACTAGCCCTTTGTACAGTTCTACCCAACTCGAATCTATTAGCTCAACATCTCCTGTAACAGAAAAAGAATAATCAAGTATATCACTCAGAACATAGTGAGTGTAAAATATCAACTGGTAGTGTGACGTACCTGAATAATTAACGATCCAATTTTTTGTTCGAAGAAAATCTTTGATTGGGAAACGAAATCCTCATTTTGGCGACGTGTTCTTTCACAGTTCAAGTACTCGCAATTTCATTTCCTGATCATGACATTGCCACTGTCACTGCATTTCTCAATAATAAACTGATTATACAAATATGCAACTGGAGTATTTCATATTGTTCAATAGTACTTTGATGAAGATATGAATGAAATTCTGATGTAAAACCACAATATTCACGAGAACGGGAACAAATTTCCACCGTACAAAGTCGATAAAAATCAATAAAAATAAACAAAGTGGAAGACAGTTGAATACAAAAGACGAACTGATGAAGAAAAAGATAGAAAAATCTGACCTTGAACATGGCAGCCAGATATGGCAGCTGAAAAAGCTATGTTCACTCTTTGGAATCAACGGCACTAGTTCCATCTTGTGGTTGATTCCAAAAGCATGAAAAATATATTGCCAAATTTTAGCATTGACGTGCACATCTTGTTAGTGGGTTACTTATCTCTGGTAAGGTATACTCAGAACAAGATTATAGAAGAAATAAAGTGAAACGAAACATCGATAATAAAGAATTGTCCCACAAAAAAATATGAATAAAAAGTATGTGTTTATAACCGTGGGAATTTTCCTATTCACCAGAATGAGTTGCTACAAGAAAAGTAAATATACTTTTCATATTTTGAGAACGCGCCGTTTTCGAAACAAAAAAAAATACAAAAGTATCCAGTGGTTTTTAGCAGTACCTACATTAATTTCATTATTTATTTGTATCTTTCTTTTTTTATGCGATATTAAGAACACTTGAATATTGATAAATGTAGATGATTCCTCATACGTGTTGGATCCTCAAAATTATTCAACTTCCGATAACCAATCACATACTTCCGCAATCCGCATACTTAAAAACTTCGAAATTCAACAGGCTGAAGAAAATTTTCCAAAGTGGGCTCTGCTCCCCTGAATCGGCAATCACGTCATTTTCAATCTGAAAAACAGTTACACGATTTGCGTTTAACAGTATATTGATAATAATATGTTTAATATGAGGATAGTGAACACGAAGATTGAATGTTTGTTCCGATCCATTTTTCTCATTCAAAAGATATTCAAATGTCCCTCACGTATCTACATATATGCACGCAAACGTTCTTTCAAGGAAAATGTAACGCACACCCGTAAGTGAATCAAGAACACAAATATATTTTCTGATTGTGTATGACGTACTTTTATTCGATAACGAGTGATACGAAATGTATGATGAAAATTAAAGAAATTGAAATTCCGTCATATTAAAGTTTGACAAATATTCCTATTATGTAGCAATGCAGTATGGTCATCACCTCTGATTCTGATGTTCATAAAGTTTGCATCTCATAAAATGAGACATTTCAACACATTCAAGGATTAACTTACCACATGTAAGAAATGTTTTCAAGGAATATTTAGTAATAACGGAAAAAATGAATTATATCATATTATATTCAAAAATCACCTATGTCTACGATAAATTTGAATTTGAGTTAGCTGTTGGTGAATATTCCGAGGAAAAAACTGGTTTCCACGTTAATTTATGTGACACATTCCAAAACCACTGAAAGGTGTGTAATAATTACATTATGTCTGGTTTTGTAAATCAATTTCACTGGCCTTACTCGCCTTAGGGCAAAACTTGCGGTTTTGTACTGCTTGATGTGGTCACTGCTCTCAGAACGAGGGCCGTATTCGGGTTGAATAACTTCGTAGATATTATTGTCTCTCTATAGATATATCAACGTATTTATGCTTCATTCAAGAATATTCATTCATTCATGTGCATAGTATATTTTTCATCAGAAAACACCCATATTATAATATTAGCTTTTATAATTTTCCGAGCCATTGTCTAACCAACTATGGTGCAGAAAAACTAATAGAGGTGGAGGTGTATGCATATACACCTTCACCTTCAGATCTCCACAAATTTTGTGACGAAAAAAATATAGAAATAACGGATTTATCATGGGAGTATTCACCCGGGAAAAAATACATAATACTAACCTGCTACCTATCTCCATCTGATGGCATTTCCGATATTTTTGTAACAAATCTGAATTTTCTATTGAAAATATTTT
Organism: Chrysomela aeneicollis; assembly: GCA_029955515.1. Classification (NCBI taxonomy): domain Eukaryota; kingdom Metazoa; phylum Arthropoda; class Insecta; order Coleoptera; family Chrysomelidae; genus Chrysomela; species Chrysomela aeneicollis. The sequence continues at coordinate 434,262 of JARUHQ010000012.1, forward strand.
TAGCAACAATTGATCTACAATCTTGAATGGTGATTTCAATCTGAACACACTGGAACAAAAGATATAACAAATTCACCACATTTACTGACATCGTATAACCTCCCAGAATTAAAGAGCCCACGCGTATAAGCTCCTTAGCAGAAACAACTCTTGACCAGATTTGTAAGCAATGACTCAGATTACGACAAACACATAGTACTTGACAACAACAGATCTGATCACTTCTTCAACGCAAATAAACCCTGATATTCTCAATAATAACAGCTTATATACAGGGTGGCTGGAATTCGAGCCTCATCATTGGGATCTCCTAAACCGTAAGAGATACAGGGTCGGTGAAATTATGGCAAAGTTGCGCAATTTGATGCCTAACAAAATGCTGTTCTGAATCTTGAAAAATTCCGAAAACTTTCGGATATTCGAAAAAATCGAAATTTCATAAAACCGTTTTTATTTTTTTCTGGCGTCATTTGGAGAAATTAATCGATATGAATAACACTTTATCATGGCTACTTTTTCTTCCCTACAAAAAGGAGTTATCGAATTTGAAATCTGACGTTTCGTCTTCCAGAAAGCATCATCAACTATTATCGAAAATAAAAAATAATTCAATATATCTCGAAAACCAAGAAACTTTTTGTGCATAGTTGAACAGTGGTGTCCAGAGCTGAGGATTTCCCTGCCATAGCGGACGTCATAAAATTCATGCACAACCAATTCGCGAAATCAAAGTATCGCCGTTTGGAGGATGGAATACGACTGCAAAAAGAACAATTGATCTTGACAATTCATCCGTCTGTTCTACCTGCTCCGGATTCGCTTGTGGTGGTATAATTAAGACACGAATACCGATGAGCATCGTACATTAAAATATCTCTAGAAAAGAGAAAGATCGCCCACGTTTCTGCGATGTTCTAGAGAGGTCAATGAGTTCGTTAGTGCAAAAGCACCAACCAGACGAACAGATCACCTCTGAATAGAATCCATCAGCCTCAGCGCATGATTGAATGCTGTATTCAAAACATTCGAACCAGAGATTTGAACAAAACTCCATGATGGGTCAAAAATGTGCTTTGTAGACTTTGAGAAGTTGTTCAGGTGTGAAGTAGTTCTGTACGAAACAGAAAACCGAGTTTTTGAGGAGCAGATTTAGCAATTGGAGCAGCAAGGATTTCACAGGACCTGACATAAGTTATATGATGAATCTGATTTTTTTACCTAGGCTGAGTGCCGGTCAGTGAGAAAGTGAGTGAGAAGGTGAGAACTGTTCTCAATATATCAAGATTTAATTGAAGCAAGCCCATCAACTGTACCTACTAATGGACCAGGATACAATATTCATCTCTCTATAGCTCGAAAAGTATATCAGGGTTATGAAAATGGTCATGTGAAAACTAAATCTCTTTTAGGTTGGCTAGTTCATGGAAATGTTCGAGAAAATATTGAAAATGATGAGTTGAATTATAATTTTCACGTATGTGCTTGTGGTACAGAAAATGAACTATAGATCGATCAGTTAATGAATCATCCTCTATAGAATCCTTTGGTATTTGTCGTCCAACCGATACACAGATAAATGGTTTTCATAAAAGAAAAATGGAAATTAAAAATAAACAGAATACTGAAAAGATGACAATAGATATAGAAATAAAGGTGCATAAAAACGAATTATATTAAGAACAGTACTGCCAAAAATTGAAAGATTACTATATGAAAAATATGACGAAATCAATGTAGATATAATTCGAGAATTCGGTTTTTTCCACATTATGGTGTGAAAAATCCCACGAAGCAGATAAATCACGTATTTGATGTTGCGTCAAAGGACCATGGAACCATTTCGGATAATTATCTCCTCCAAGGTCTATATTATTTCAGATTGCTCCTTGGTGTACTCATGTCCTTCAGATGTTCGAAATTGGGCTCCTGTAAAGATAGTAATAGAACTTCAGGCTGCTGTACTGGTTAATCCTGTACTAAAAAGTAACTATTTAATTTTGGATTCAAGGGGACGCCAGGAATAACAAGCAACTTGTTACACATAAGGGAGGAATTCAGGAGGCAAGAGCATCTGCTCATTGGAGATAAGTGATCACCAAAGTGATCGTATCAAATGAAGCGACTAGATTTTTGAATACAAATAATGAAGTCATGAATAATAGGAGGCATAATGGACTGGATTTCTTATAAAATTTTAGTGATTTTCCGGTTGATTTCGTTCTGAATGGATATTTCAACGAAGAGAATAAAAAGAAATCTACTGAACATTTTGTTAAGATCGTTACCAGAGAAATGCATCGTGCACCAAATGTACCAAATACACAATTTTCGGAATGAATGAAATTTATAAGGTGTTCTGCTTTAGTTTCGGAGATATATAGACGGTATTTTGGAGAGTTTAGGAGGGGAGAACGATTTTCGACTAACTCCTGGGGTGAGTTTTACCCTGTATCCCTGAGGATATTGTAAACAACTTATCTCTCACATATATCTCAGAGGATCCCTGAGACCCTCAGTGTTTCGAAGATACATCTTCTGATAGGTTCACCATCCAAGAATGTTTTTCCGATATTATTCGAAGAACAACATTTGAGAAAACAACGGCGCAGAGATTCGCATAAATATTTTGGTTCAGGTGGATCGAAGAATATTTGCCAATTCTATATATTGTCGTGCCAAATGTTGGCAATGTTGTTCTGGTAGTTGATCGCGAAATTCATGGACACACTGACTGTTTATATTTGAAATGTTTATGTAATGGAGATTTCGTGAAAAAAATATAATAGGTCAGAAGATAGAGAGAAGGAAATTTTCTATTGTAGGAACGAAAATTCGCAGGAAGTACTCAAATCTTCTTTCTTCTTCTTCTTTGAATCCTTTTTTGGGTTTTGTCGTCTACTTTGGTGGAATACTAGTTTTCAATGAAAGTGATCATTTATGTTAGTAAATTCGTCAAAAGACTGAAACAAGGTCCAGGTCCTTGAGTTCGCGGTTTCTATAGCTATTTAAAGTACTTTTGGCACCCAGCCGATTACTTCTCATGATCATTATACCTCAATCACCGAGAAAAAGCATCGGCTGTTTTATTAGGATATTTTCAACGAGTCAATTCTAATTTGGAAATAATTTCCATATGCACTGGTGAAACGATAAGTAATGAGTTCTATTGACCGCAAATCGTCACTAACCAGATTGAATGAAGAAAGATGTACAGTCACTGAATGAACTGTCCCCGAATGACCTTGACTCGTCTAGAAATCGAATACCAATCTCACCTTACACTTGAAGAGATATATAATTATGTATCATGAATTACTGTTGACGTGTGGTACCTACCACTCTATGGAAGTGAAGAATACTCTTAATGACAGTCAATTGGTTTAGTGCGGAAATCAATCGTCCTTTACCTAAAAAACAGAGAGGGCTATGCAAGTTCTGTTTTAATTAAACAATGTTCGTTTCACAAAAAAAAGTAGGGCAGTATTGTAAAAACCGCAACACCAAATCTGACAACTGAGATATCGTGCAAAAGTACCGATCGAAAATTGAACACTCTTTACACAGTTGCCAATAGTTCTAGACAGAAATAATTCATTTTTCTTTCTAGAATAAAGAGATAGGTCGGATGTTGAAGTGCAACTTTATTGAATCTATAATTGATACTAAAAAGTGAAGAATAAAATATGAAGAATAATCTCGTCAACCAATAAAAAAAAGGTTATTAGCAACAAAACAATAGTTTTCTAGCAATTTAATAAGACACAATGATAGTTTCGTTATGATCAAGGTCATCATAGTTTGTTGAGTAGGCCTATCTCAGAGAGAAAACCAAATATGTTGGCAATACCTTTGTTTCCGTATCTCGTAATAATATCAAGCATGATACTTCCACTAATGTGGAGATTTTACAAAAGTGAATGAATTATTGATGCAACAATGGTTGTTTCGTCTTTTGTGCTTTCGTGTACTTTTTAAATAAAATTGTGCTTTTTATTTCTGAATTCAAATTCTCTCTATGACAACAACATTTTTTCACAAAATACAAAGCGAACTTTAGATAAAAGTAATAAGTCAGCCGCACTTTATATGTACCTTAATCTTCATAAATACGGAAACGGTATTCAATATTTAATTAATTCATGAAGTTAAACAATATTCGATAGTATTGAAGGCAATCTACATTTTGTCGAATTTCAATTCGGAGGAATAGAAAATATTGAATATAGTGCTTTAGTGCTCCACTTGACGTTTTCTCGTTCCTCTCTGATCGGTTAAATTAAGTAATTGATATTTTTAATGTTCCTTTATACAGGGTAATGCAAATTTCATGGTACACTATTGTCAGATCGGAAACGGGGAGAGATACGAACTATTAGGTTAATTTACGAAAAATATGCACAATTTCATGGCTATTTCGAATATCAAAAGGAATCGAGGAAATCTTACGTAGTTCCTGAAATATCCTGGAAAAACTGAAAATCGCCAATTCTTATATTAATCGATAACTTTTCAACTATTGCTGCTAGGATTTTGAGGTTTGGTAAAGTTTCTAAAGTTCGCATGCTGAATCCAACGGTGGATTCGAAGATATCGAAGATAAATTTGATATTTATAATAATAATGTTCTGTTGCAAGTGAATATCGTTTTATGATATAAGCGTTAAAAATGTTATATTCCAGGGGTCATGATTATATATAGTGGACAATTTGGAAAAATGTGCAATTTCGTATTTGAAAAAAAAAGTTAATGATGACCACGAAAAATCAAAACGTTTAATGCAAAAACTAAGAATGCCATTTTTTAGATAAAAAAAAAGTGGCACTGAAGAAGAACTTTCAATTTTGGTAACAAATGAAGCAGGAAGAATTAAAAAGAGTTTTATCATGAATTGTCTTTCACCATTGAAATAAACATGAAATTCTGCAGTAATCTGAATTTCTTCGTATATCTTACGGTTTTCGAGATCCCAAAGATGAGCGTCGAATTCTAATAACTGTATATTAGAGCCACATATTCATTCATTTTTGGAAAGTTCACAAAACGTTCTAAGAGAAATAGTCACTTTGATTCTAATGAAAGAAGCATTTTTGCAACAGAAAAAATTAGGTAATTTTGCACTCATACAATCCATATTTTTTTGTAAATTGCTAAATCTACATACCCTGACCTCAGAAATATGCAAATTATAAAATTGTGAACAAATTCCATATATACATGGCTTACATTCATCCTTCATCACTGGATATATTACATCCCAATATCAATTAGCCATGACAGAGTGATTCGGATCATTGTCATTGACCATGACTTCTGACACTACTCAAGATTTTGTTTGCATAATTCACCAACGACTGATTTAATAAAATCGATAAAAGGAATTATACCTATACTATTGGCTTCAGTGATATGTTATAGGTATGAAAGTATACATTCAAATGCGAACTTGATTCTCATGACTTGATGATAATCTCGTGGATTGATCGTTAACTGATGAAATACTGACCGTTTCGGCACTGGGCCAGTCGACAATCAGTTATTCAGTTAACGGACTTATGTCGAAGGCGAGGTCGAAGGTATAACACTTCAAGATACACTCAAGTATAGCGGAAAGTGCGGAGGTGTATATACAGCAGGTTGCACAATCAACCATACTTCCAACTTCTCGAGGATCTTACGCAACCCCTTTACCTGCATCGAAGGCAATGAACTACTAGAGTAAGAATATTGAAAATCAAAAGAAAGCGCTCATTAAACGTAAATTTGAACTTCGACACGCACTTAAGATCCCAAACACTAAAATTGCTTTGGGTAGTAGATATTGTTCATCTGGAGCTTCACATGAAAATGTTGTTACTTGATCTGCTGTCAAAACTGTGGACTTCTTTGGAATATATCCTACAGCTTGACACTTCAGGAAAGCAATAATTTTTGGATATTTGTCGATGTCATTATAGACCGGGAGCGCCCAACGGATTTTTCCTGTATCATTTGTTCACACTCAGCTGTATTGGAACCATAGATCTTATAACGCTAGATCCGGAATCCTGTAGTATTTTTTTGGTATAGAGGAGTCTGCAAGAAAGTAGGTACTTACTATGATCACGTGGTACAACACATATGTATGATCAAAAATAAAAACGACCAATCAATGGCTTAGTACTTTCAACCCCCCCGGACCAACAAAACAAATAACCTGGATACTGGATCTAGCGTTATAAGATATGGGTCAAGTTGTATTGATTTCAAAGAAGTATAATAAAATTTCTTCCCTCGCAATTCAATTTTCAACAGGCCTAGTGTAACTGATGAGGCATCGAGAAAATAAACATTCTGTCTCGTATCAGTTCACCTTGGCTTCTCTGTGTTATTAGCATTCCCAACAAAATATAGCTGGCTGATTCAGAGCTCTTCTCAGTCCTATCCTCATCTATTGCTAAATTGTCGAACACTCGGTTAATATTGTTGGAAGTAGCAGCCACCAAAAAAATGTGACCTAGATTTATTGCGAAATATTGTAGATCATTGTTGCAAGCATCTGAACTGATTTTGGGTACCTACCCAGATTTCACTTCAAGCACTTAAATTATCACTGGAAAAATCCCAGATAGTTTTTAATGAACAAGCAAATCATATGAATAGAAGATATGTCGAGTTTCCTGAAATCAGGAATGACATGGGAAATACCCTTCACCACTAGATATTTCGAAGGAATGCTTTGAGCTATCAATTTTATTAGTCAAGATGATGCCTTTTTGACCACGTTGCATAAAGAAAATTCACAGCCACCTCAACGATTTTGAATTATCAAATGAACATAATTTCTTACATACTGATCATGAATGATAAAGTTTCAATTTTCATAAATTTCGAAATATTCAATTCTACTTAAATATAGAATAACCATCATCATGCAAGTTATAAAGAAAGCGTTGCTTACGAAGCAAAAATATTTATCTGTTTTCTCCGTTATCGAGCGGAATGTGAACAATAATAACAAGTACCTAATCTATGATCATGGCATTCAATATAAATCATTATGCATCCATATAGTTCTGATGAGAAATTCATGGTGGAATTTGTGCTACTTCATCATTGTTATTCTATTGGGTACATTTTATCTGCGAAAACACAGCAAATTTCAAGGGCGTAGGTAGGTATCATGCCTCGTGGAGTCACCCAATTCACATTTCATTCTTCTGAACTCATCAATCTGAACTTTGGCATTCTGATATTATATCAGAATAAACGGACCTATATTTTGTCATTTTTCAACTAATATTTAGAGATCAACCGAAATGTTTTTCGATGACATTTGACGTATAGGTACAGAGTGGATGAAATGATAACGGTGAGAAGGACTTTTTACATGGATTTCGTGAAAGTTGGTTATTTTATTTTGTTTCCGAGATATTTAGGAAACCTTTATTATTATTTTTGAATCAGTTTGAGTAGTTATCGAGAAATATGGAATATTCTTTTCTTATGTTAAGTCTTCATAAAATCATCAACGAAGTTTGTAAGCAGAACAAACTTTCCAGTTTCCACTATCTCCAAGATATTTATTCAATTCATTTTTATCGAATTTTGTGAGAGTTAGGTAAAGACTATTTTTCGATGTCACAGGAGCATAAAGCTGTTATATAAAAAGTAGTGCATACGTGTGAGTTAATTATCAATGATAGGAAGAGTTCAATGCCCACTTCTCGATAAAAATTATAATCCTCGATACCCCCACTAATTGTATTGTTTCGTAGGATATGCATTCCAAGTTCACAAACTGATCGGTTACATAATACAGTCTGGTTCACTCTATATGGAGACATCGCCATATCTACCGTAATAATCGAGGTTGAATGATGAAACTCTCAAGACTGATGCAAATGGTAGAAATGCATCTACCAGCTCAATTTGTCTGGCCTAAGTAAAATACTTTGCCAAACAGGCGCGATGAACTAGCTATTTCCAAGACGATTCGATTTAGAACCGATGTTCATAACTTGAATATAAGGAATAAAGATTCATTGACCATCCCCAAACATAATACTTCCGCTTTCAAGAGTTCATTTTCATATATTATATGTAAAGTTGTAAATTCATTACCTTCTGAACTCAGAACTATGTCCACGAACATACTGAAAAAAAAACTCAAAACAATGCTTCTTAAAAATGAGATCCCTATCAATTTCAAAATATAAGATATAGCCAATAATTATTATTATCATGTATTGCACTCATTGCTTCATCCTAGTATATAAGTTCATTTAACATATCTCAATTAATTATATAGTCACCCCTCGTAATTATAACTTTGAATTATATGTGCATATTATGTTTTTGAATATTTATAAGCATACATGCGAGAGACTATACTGGTGTTTGTGTTGAAAACATTATATATTTAATTTTTCAGTCAGAATATTTCATAGATTTTTTTTCTCCAGGTTACATTGAAAACCACCTCCATTATACCCTGTGTTATATGGCGGTGAATGTATACCTTTTCAATCTGCCCATTCTTTGAAAGTCAACAGAATTTTTATTTTATTTTTTAATTTGTAATATGGCATGTTGAATAAAGTATTATTATTATTATTATTACTAATTATATTAGGAGAGGAATCGAAATGACAATCCTATATACGAAAATAGATTGTAGATTGTAGGGGGTGTCGTATGATAGATCGACGAATTCAGCTCTTCAGGAAGAATCTGAAAATGAAATAAAATACAGGGTGTTCCATTCGAAATAACAAAGTTGTTGCTACTTTTTGATAGAAGCGGCAACACCGCACGCTGAAAGTATTTTAGATCGATAGAACAAAACTGATTACCCAATAAACCAAATTTTCAGAATAATCCTACGTCCCGTTCTCCGTAAATGTCTAAGGTACCATCGACCGTGAGTGACCCTGTATAGCATGTACTTCGGATTGAAAGATGGTTGAGGTGTTACTCTAGTCTAGTTATGGAGGCATGCGAGGTGTTATCAAAAGCAACCTCTATGTCAATGAAGGCACAAAGAGCCATTTCTTTTTTCACGAATGTCTTCTCAATGCTTTATTACTAGACATGGTAGAGCATTTATCGTGGATTTACCTGCTTGATAAGCAAACTATTTCTTGTGGAGCGGTCTCAACTCAAGGAGTGCGCTTCTGATGTAACAGTCCCTTGCTTTCAGGAGAAAAGAGGTGAGACTGATGTGGCGGTAAGTACGAAAGTAACTAAGCACTTTCTACACAAGTGATGTGAAATCAATTTAATTAACGTTGATACCAAAGATTAGTGGTTAACAAGATGTTCCACTCCCTCTATTTTTGAATGAAATAGTAAATACGTAAATGTGGCCTTGAGAATGACGTGGTAGGAGCAGGACCCCACGCATGAATGGCGAGGGGGCCTTTTTCTATTGGTTGATACAGTCATGTGATCGAGTAAATGACATGTGAAGTTATATTCACAATACAGCGATTTTTGGCGTTCGACGCTTCGGATTTTGATTGGAGTTCAGATGGTTTTCTGACAGATGAACGAGTTTTCAACCAATAGCAAGGCAGCTCTCTTCATGCAGAGATCAAGCAACAATAACGTAATAAATTCCCGTTTAGCAGTAAAAAATAGTAAAAATAATGAGGTTATATTTATTTTTCGTTTAATAAAATTGTTTCTATTGAATTATTGGTAACTACTCAAATACAGTAAATTGAATGAATATTTGACAACTTTTGAGCTGATATCCTGAACACATCAGTAAACATTGTTGCAATGGTAAATGAACCTATAAAATGAATATCAACATGTTTTTTTACGATAAATACTAGTCAAAATAACTTTATTTCATTTAACAGGACAACAGGTAGGTTTCATTATAAAAGTGGAATTCTTCTAAATTTTGTTGTCCAATCCAAAAGTGTAGTTGGATATGTTTCATCTTCTGAACTAGCTTCTTTGCTGAACAAATTGACTGGATACCCATAAGCTAATAGCTCACCAATGCTGAAAGAAATATTCAGAAAAATATATCAATTAATTTCAAAATGATGACAGCACAGTAAAAAAGTTGTGATTGGATGCCTTGAATCATATTGAAAACATCAAATCATCAATACTTAGCTTGTAGGTGTACCTACATTATTCATATGTCAAGTTCTATGAACAGTGTTTCATCAAATGAGTACTCACAGAAAAATACAGCTAGATTCCAGATCATGATGTTCATTTCTTTTTTCTGTTGTATTGTCTCCTCTTTGGAACCAATTCTCCATTAGTTTTACTAGACCAGTTAGCAGGAAAGGACATGAAAAGTATGATGGAAGTATAACAGCAATAATGGATATAAATGTAGTTATACTCACAAAAAAGGGTTCTGAACCCTTGAACAGTTCCTCCAATCCCAATGATTTGATAATCATTCTATTAACATCTTGTTATTGCTTTCAAAGAATCTCCATTATGATCAATAGATATATGAAAAGTATGATGAAAAATAGCTATTGTATACTTACATAGCTTATTCTTTATTCTCTTACCTACAAAAACTAATTCAGGTATGCAATTTCTTGTATCACATCAATTATCTGAATTATCATAAAAATAAGGTTATGTGAAAATAGTAGTAGTAATAAATGTCAGTTAAGATGCTAAATTCACTTGAATCTGTGAAAACAACACAAAAAATATCGTCTATCCGCTTATTGAAGTGGCAAAATTGCATTTTTTTTCAGAAAAATCGCAGGTAAAACATTTAGCCCTTATTAAGCAAATGCTCTTATATATGAAATCTGGTAAATAGAAAACGTAGTAAAACATCACGTCAAAGTTTCAAGGACGTTTGGTAGAAACTTCCCGCGCAGACAAGTGCTTCCTCTGTTTACTGTAACTCTGTGTTGATACCCTCTGTTTTGCAACAGTATCAACATCGCCTTGCATATTGTTAAGAGGCAAATTACTTTTGATTTGAGCGCTTCATTTGCTTGTTTTTAGGTTTATTCAATCCTGTTGTCATTATGATCAATTAAATTATCATTGTGAACACCAACAACATGATGTTCGCAATAAATTCTGCATGGTAATATAAGCTGCTTTTCTTATTTTTGGAGGTGTACATAATAATTCATCTTCACTATCAGAATTCATCTTTTTCAGCAAAACATTCACAATAATCAGGCATCAACTCAATTTGAAAACGTCAAAATTATTCAAGTGGAATTACTACCCTTCTTAACATTAGTGGACTTTTCCCTCGACTATTCCCTTTCGGCCAACCCGTTTGTACAGATGCACAGAGCCACCTTGATATTCGGTTCGTATGTAATGCCAAGTATCGATTTATAATAACAACTCTCGTTGTTTTTTTTATAGATACTATTAATTACTCGAAAGCAGTTGAACAATGAATATTTAATTTGAAGAGTAGGTGAAGAATTTCACAGACGATTAAATATTCAATGTGCTTATAACTATGGCATTACATGCCCTAGCAGAGATAATTTCAAGTTAAGTTAACGGATGGCTTGATGAACTTTTATGCAACCGCCAATAAGATTCTGTCTGGAATTGAACTAGCAATTCTAAAATTCATTCAAAGCTGTTTGAAATTTAATACACCATTCTGAAATTATACTAAAACTTCCTGGAATACAAATTACCTTGACGTCTTCTGAAATACAACTGGGAAAGGTGTATGATACGTGTGTGACGTCTTGAACTCATTCTGAGCAGGTGAAAAAAATGTATATACATACTTCCGATATCAACAGAAATATTTCATTAGAGCTCCCACAAAAATAACATTAAATTTTGATAAAATTGGATTCGAGAGTTGCTTTCTGACAAAGTAAGCAGTTGAAACAATTCTTGAACGCTTTTTTCTTATAATAGCTGTCATATAGCTTTGACTGTGGATATCAGAATAGGAAGGCATCGACAATAATAATTACGATCTTCTTCTGGTGTAAAATGAAAGCATAAAAATTGGTATATTATGCCTCATCAAGGATTCTCACTCAATCAATTCTTCCTACCACAAATCAACCTTCTGAAAACAGTTTGTCCAATATTGGATTCATGGAATAGAAACAAATCAAGTTATAGTATTTTGCGGTTATGCATTGTGATGTCCGGATACTACAATAGTAGGTTCAAGAACACAAATATGTACTTTCCGAACCATTCAGAGTTATCACATCTAATAGATATATATCAGAGTGGAATATTGCTTCGGTTGATCGATATAGGTATAGTAGTGGTTATATTCATTCATCTAAAGTCTACAGCAAAACTTTGTTTCCTTTATTTTTTCAACATAGCCTCTAGCTTTACAGCAACATTAACGAGTATCTCTCGAATATTCTCAGTTTGTGTCAAAGAACTATTTTTGTTTTTGTTGAAAATACGAAAATACTGAATTCAATATTTGAGTCTATAAAAATCGACGTGGATATTATTCAGAACAACATAACTCCTGTTCCTCGATGAGATATTAATTACACTATCTTTAGAGTGATGTCTTCATATCCTTGGTAACCCAAAAACGCAAAAAAAGAAGATATTGATGAATTTATCTATGTAGATCAAGATTTAGCAAACTCCTCTGATTGCAGGCGGTAGCTTGAAAAGTATTTTGTAATATGTGTTTCCAACCGTCAACTTAGTTGCAAAGCAATCCTCGTAAGACTAGGACTTATGTATGAGTTCAGGAAGACGGAGCTGAACTAAATACGCACTTAATCTAATGAACATCTTGAAAATAAACATGTTTCAAACCTTTTTGATTTGATTCATTCTTTATAGTATCTGTGATGTCATCAGCTCATTCATCCTGAATCCTCGAATAAATAAAGAATTGATTCTGATAACTTCAAGCTTAACGAGTATTCAGAATTTTCTTAATAATTAACTTCAGAATACTCATCCATTTTTGAGTCGAAATTCGAATGACATATACCAATCATTCATATACATATTTGTAGTAAATTTCATTCGTTCAGTGTTCGTAACAATGGCGAGTCGCTGATTATACGGTTGAAAATTATCGTCCATCGCGACTACCATACGTTTGAAATATGTTTTTCTCAATAGCTTTCTTAACCCTCATTATTATAATTATGCAGTACCATACATAAAAGATGCTTTTTACTCGAAAACTATTCAGTACAAATTTGAATCCGGTTTCCATATAAGTATGAAGAAGAACTTTACGTCCTTTTAAAAACATATTTTGTGATTGACAAATGAACATTGTATACCCTTCTGAAAATATAGCAGAATTTTCGAGGCACATTCTAGGATATTTTTCATCAGTTGAATTAACAAGTTTATAGTTAGATCATTCACCTTCCTAATGAGGTTTTATTTGCTGCTCGTATCGTCAGACATAATAATTATTTTCTAACGACTCCTCCGAACAGAATTAGTTCATGATAGGAGTGGATGCCTCTCATTTTCACACAAACTCGTACTTTTCCACGTTTCAATTGAATGTACGTTTAAATCTGAAGGAATATAATGCTTCAATGTTGAAACTTATTCAGTATTCGTCTGCATTGTCTTCTGCGATCAACGAAAGAGATCTGGTCATCAATATTCGAGGAACGGGTTCCTTTCAAATAAATATGATCCATTACCACGTAAAATCATCAAGTACCTATAGCTCCTAAGAAAAGAAGCTGATTCTGAGAAAGTGTATAAATTTTCAATTGGAGTCCGGAGTTATTGATCCAGAATAGATGACCAAACAAGATCATGGACAGTGAATTATTGCAGTCTAGTCAAAAGGACGGTCTTGACAGGAAACTTTATTCTAACATTAGGGACATCTAGCTCACAAAATCTAATACATATATCATATACAGGGTGTTCCGGTGATCATGTTACAAACTTCTAGGGTAGATAAAACACACGAAAATAAGAAAAAAAGTTGGGTCCGGAAACGCTTCTTCAGGGAGCTAGGGCCCTTCGCAGATGACCTTCAAAAACTACTCTTCGTTTTATAGCTTCAGTACTATTGCAGCTATCGCCACCAATTTAGGGACATGAAATCTAGTTGGTAGGTTTATCAATTTGAGCCTTCCGGATTTTGTCACCTTTAACCAGGGGGGTACAAACCAGGGGGGTATTTGGGTAAATTTGACCCTTCTCCTCTAAGGCGTCAATTTCTTGCCAATTTTATATCTGATTATGATTCTCCAATGCCTTTTATATAAAAAAGGTACTCTTAGTAATAGTCGCTATCTGTCACCGTTTCCTCGGAAAATGGCTATATCCAATCGATAATTAATTATTGGTCTTAAACAAATTATTACGTTGAAATATGAAAATGAGGTTCAGTACAGATAGTGAGCATTAAAAGTTAGACAAATCTTCTTCTTTAATGAAAATAAATTAGATTAGAGAGATGTATTGCCTTTTCGAAATTGGGGGTATAAAAAGTGAAAGGGAACGTATACAAAATATTCCAAAAAAAAAAACAGTTAAACCTACACAATCAAAACTAATAATAAATTTGCAATAAATCATTCAAAATAACAATTGCTGAAAATGCCTGCCACCACGTTAAATTGACGTCAGTGAAAACATCAGGCATGGTTTGGATCATTTCAGCCGCTAATAGTACCTTTTTTATGTAAAAGGCATTGGAGAATCATAATCAGATATAAAAATGGCCAGAAATTGACGCCTTAGAGGAGAATGGTCAAATTTACCCAAATACCCCCCTGGTTTGTACGCCCCTGGTTAAAGGTGACAAAATCCGGAAGGCTCAAATTGATAAACATGTCCCTAAATTGGTGGCGATAGCTGCAATAGTGCTGAAGCTATAAAACGAAGAGTAGTTTTTGAAGGTCATCTGCGAAGGGCCCTAGCTCCCTGAAGAAGCGTTTCCGGACCCATGTTTACATAAACTTTTTTTCTTATTTTCGTGTGTTTTATCTACCCTAGAAGTTAGTAACATTATCACCGGAACACCCTGTATTTATATGAGGATATAGAATACTATATTGGCATATACAACTATTCGATAGATAGGTGTATCAAGAAAAAATATTCGTCGAATTATAATAAATAATAATAATAAATTTATTTGCCATGTAAAACTCACAAATTTTCAATTCATACAAGATATAATTTGCACACATGCAAATAAAAAAACGTGATCCACTAAAGGCTAGCCTTGAAAGTGGTTTCACATGAATACAGTTTTAATATCTAATATAAATACTAAAGTGAGAGCATAGTTAATAATTAACAAAATTGGCAATCTATAAAATAATTTACGAAAATAAAAATATTTTAGAACAATAAACATAGTGTATGAGTGTAGTGTTGTATTATTAGATTTTTGATGTCCTGATATAACAAACCATGTGTACAAGGAGCAAGGTATGTTTAAAAATAATACAAATTATTGACATCTACAAATTGATGAACCTGCAGTCGAGGTAGACTACTGATCCATTTCTTCATTTTTGATTTGAATGTAGATATTGTGCTGATTGATTTTATTTCTGAGGGTATAACATAAATTGGTTTATTATATTCGCGATAGGTGCTAAGCGATACGCTACCTAGCGATGACTTATGAACCACTCGAAGTGGGATAACCACTGAACTTTCTGGTGGATAACCCACGGAAAAACTTCTGATATGAATGGAAAGGTGTACTTCCAGCAGTTTTTCGAGAGATGTTCTGGTGAAATACATGTGGAATCTTATCATTTTTCTCGTTTCAGTTATTGTTTGATGGCAAAGACACAAATGTCAATAATGTCACAATGACACAAACATCAAAAATACGAAAATAAAACAAAAACTATACCACTTCGAGAAGTTCGAGTTGTTACCATGAGATAGTGCTACGTGTTATTTTCTATCGCGAATAGTAATATAAAAAAATGTCTCCGTGTACCTATAGTAACCTAGTATTACTGGTTCTCGTAGTGGTTCAGATGTTTCTTATTCTTGAGCCACTTTGATCACGTCTTCACTCACTTCATCAATGTTTATGATTTCCAAAATAATTCTTTGTTATTTTAAATCACCTTGTGATGCATTGAAAGCATTTTTTCAATTCCCTCAGTACAGCTGGTCTGACTTTGATGGGTCCACTAATGGAGAAGGTTGATTTTTCGTGTTAAAACACAAAATATTATATATCAGTTCAATATCACTATGTTATAACCATTCAAACTCACTCCGTGATTTTATTCGCAGAAAAGGTTTCCATGAGGAAGATAACTATTTACACTATAGTGTTTTGAAAAGTGTTTTTGACCACCAACTTAGTTGCAAAGCAACCCTCGAAGTCTCATTGAGACTTGTATGAGTAAGGAAGACGGGGACCTTAGCTTTTCAAGTGTCTGCCGAAGCAATATAGGCCGCTGACTTCAAACACCCAACCACCAAGTTTGCAGCTTCGAAAGACTTGCGCTAAAAGCGTGGTGCTCGGAAAACCTCTAAATTTTTCGACTTATTTCGGTTTTTAGCCCAAGAACCCTATAAGACGGCTTTCTAAAGAACAAGTCATTGATACATGTTTTCAAGCCCAACAAATACCCTACAATTTGAGTCTAATTTCATTCCTCTAGGTCTAATAAATTCAGAGATACAGGACCTCAAAAAATTTTGTTTCTTCAAAAAGATGAAAATTGTAGTTTTGACCCTCTTCTAATCAAAATGTCAGCTCTTATACTCATCCCACGAGAAAAATTATAGGGAATGAAGTTGAAGTGTATTTAAATTGCTTCAATTTGAGCACATAAACAAGCATATATGTCAAATAGAACCATTGTGATCCTCAAAAAACTCTATAGTTGAAAATTTGATATTTTTAGAAATGAAGCCTGACGATTAGATTCTATCGTCGATTTGTTGTCCCAACATATTTTAAGGGAGCGAAATGAAGAATCCAATGTATATCTATACCAAATATAATGTTTATTAATCAATAAAAAATCAATCAAAACCTTTTGTTTCTTCTTTTTATTAATGATATGTGCACTTCAATCAAGTCAAACAAACTTCTTTTCGCAGATGATATGAAAATCTTTACAGAAGTCAAACATATATCAGCGTTAGAATCAGTTCAAAAAAATTCCTCAAATTTTTGCTTTTCAAGAAATTCAATGTCTATCCTGAACGGCACTGCGATTACGGTTCACTTCTAAGATAGTTTGCATTTGTTAGTTTGAGAAAACGAAGAGAAATTGCAGACATGACATTTGTATACAAATTGATCAATAATCATATAGATTCAGCGTATCTCCTGACTATTCTAAATTTCAAAGTACCTCGTATCTCGTCAAGGTCTAACATAATTTTTCGAATCGATGTGCCAAATTCACAACATCACTTCAATAGTCCTATATCATCTATGTGTAGAAGCCTAAATAATGTTACGTCAGTGTATGTATTCTTTTCAAATCAACTCAATTCAAAAACAACTGTATACCCTTATACCAAATTAGCCTTATGTATGTTTTTTTATTCATTTCTATACAGAATTTTTTTTCTCTAGTTTTCACTCCCACCTACTGCTCAAATTGTTATCATTATATACTCCTGTAATTGGGCTTTGGCCTGTTGGATGTATTATGTCTAAATAAAGAAATACATTCGAATCATGTGAATGTTCGATGGAAAAGAAGGGGGGAGGATGAACGTCCTCTTTTCAAGGGAACAGGTTCTTCACTAATTGATCGAGGAGGGCAATCGATTGAAGATGGGCTGGGTCATCGATATCGGCCTCATCATTGGAATCCACCAGTTCGATGGCCGGTTTGTTCTGGCATAATTTGCCTCGGCAAGTTGAGCACAGTCCAGAGTACACACGAGACCTGCTTTCCTGCAAGTGCACCAACCCATGCAGCCTTTCTTGCACTCACAGGGTATCAGTTTGAGGAGCGTGAGTGAAGCTGGTTGAGCTGTATTCGGGATAGGAAACAAGCCCTGCTCGCTTTTCGTCCATCCCCATGCAGTTGGTTCCTCGTCCATATCACCTCCAACCACGTCTGCACCTGGTGGTATGTGTGGTTTGAATGTTGAGCCGCTGCTTCTTCCGTTGGGGATAAACGAGCCAGGTTCCCTTTCGCATTTTCAGCTGAACGGACAAAGACCTTGTACCGGAGTGCGTTGAGTTTGTCATATTTCCTTCCTCCGTAGAAAGAAACCAAGGTGCTAGAGCCAGCGAGGGCAACCTCTTCGTGAGTGGCATCAGGCTTGAGGAATATGGTGGCCATGTTCATCAGGGCAATATTTTCTCGAAGACACTGAGCATTTTATTCTTCCCTTGCCAGAAAAGGGCAGAGGTAGTGTTGCAGCCGGTGAACGCTTGGACAAACAACTCTAATCCTGATGGCGATATTTTGATCAGATGAGGGCCAAATTTACAATTTTCAACTTTTTGAAAAAAAAAGCCCATGTTTGAAGTCTTGTATCTCTGAATGTATTAGACCTAAAGGGATGAAATTAGACTCACATTGTAAGGCATTTATTGGGCTCCAAAAAATGAACTTTTTCTTTAGGAAGCCGTCTTTGGGCCGATTGTACATTGGAGGCTTAATCCTCAGTTTTTCTTGAACCGTAGATGAACTCGAGTTCAGAGAAAATGTGAGTTGTACATTGGCGGTTCACCACTGAGCTGAGGTTAAGCTCAACCTCAGCTCGAGTTGCACCTCCAAAATTGACGGTTTAAGATTCTGTAAACTTTGGTTTAAGCTTCGGCTCAGTGTCAAAACCGACATGTAACGTCAGTTTCAAGCGCGGATTCGCGAAATTTTGTTCGAGCGCGCTAGTTCAGAATAATTATAAATAATTTATAACAAAAATGGATGTGTTTATGGATACATATTAGGAGGAAATGATAGAATTGGTAGTTCTAATTGACCGACAGCGAGCTCCCAAGAGTATTTCGCACCCGTGAAAACCATCATAACAAATGGAATGATACAGAATTTGTTGAAAGATTTAATTTTTCAAAGAATAGATAACGTAAATATGACATCCTAAGCAAATATAAGACTGAATTGTAGAACTTGCCCGAAGGTATACATTGGTCAGACTGGGAGAACTTTCAAAAATCGCATCCATGAGCACCACATGAGTTATGTAAATAGGAAAACAAATTCAACATATTCCAACCACCTTTCAGAAGAAAATCACGATTTCGATGAAGAATTCAAAATATTACATGTTGAAAACAAAGGAGTGAAACTTAACTATTTAGAAACACTCGAAGTTAATAGACTCAAGAATTCAAATCTTTTGCTTAATGACCAATTAGATTTGAATAATTCTCCTTTGTTGAATTTGTTTTCCTAATAATACGTTAATTAGTTATTCATTTTATTTTTGTTATTTACCGCAATAAAGAGGAAAAACATTCTTTAATCCCTACAGGTACAAATATTGTTATAACTGTGTAATTAGGTATAAATATGGTTGTTATCGTAGTAGTTAGTTTAGTGTACTTATACCTGATGAAGCTACAGTGTTAGCGAAACATGTTGTGAAAAAAATATATATATAAATATATTTATCGTGAGAATCTTATCGTTTATCGTTTGTTTACAATAACTATGGATTTTCATCAAGTAACGGCCAAGTCAATTGAAAAATTCTTTGAAGGATTCATTGAGTTGCGATGGAAGTGAGCGAAAAACTTTTCTGTTACGGATCTAGAAGAAACAATCACACAGTTTTCTAGATCTTGATCGATTAAAAACCAATAGAAATTGAAGGGAAACACTGCAATTATTCATTTGAAAAATATCAAGCAGGATTAGCATAATTGATACACTGACTGATATGAATATTCAATGATTTATTTTATTTCGATAATGCAAGGATTGATTGAATTTCGTAAGAACACTTTTCAGTTACCTTCCTACATTTGTGTTAAGAAAGGCAATTTCTAGAACCATACCTTGACAATATTCAACGAGTATAAATTATATATCCACCCGTTTCATGTAATTAATTTATTTTGTCATCGCAATGAATACTGATCCACACATATTCTGAAGGAATCTCACATGCGATACATGACGATAAATAAGGTTCAAATCAAACGAAAAATTGGGCCATTAGACTTATCGAATTAACCCAAATCTTCATGAGGTCACTGAAAACCTTGATATTGTTTTTGTGAAGGTAACTATAAGTGGCAATGAACCTTCTTGTCTGCAGAGTTATACCAGTCCCATAAAATCGATTTTTGAATTTGCCTTCCAAACCGTACAAAAAAGAAAGTAGTTTATCCCAAAACGCATTTATTTATCATGCCTATATACTTACTTTTGCATGAATAAGATGCGATGTGACCTAAATAAATCGCTTGATTCTCGTTAGGAATCTGACTTCAAGATTTATATAAAGACTCGTAGATAATATTTTATGTGCAAGTTTTTTATGTGCAAGATTGTAGATCGTTCGGGGGAGTTTAGCAATATCCGCCTTGTGATATTCCATCGCGACTTATTCAAATCTATTTAAGAAATTCCATCATCTTATATAGTTCTACCTTTTTCTGTAAGCTTCACCAACTTGGACAGTGGCTTCTACACTCGCTCTTACATGAAACTAGGAAAGTAGTTTTCTGCTCGTGATCTGGCAGTAAATGAAATTCAAACTGTGTTTGATATTAATTATTGGATTCATTTTGCATTCGCTCGCTTAGTCGAGCTATCAACCACCCTCATGGGAACTTTATTGTTTCTGGAGTTGGTATTTCTTACTTTCGACGCATGTTGTCGCTGAATACATGGGACGGAGAAACGTATAAGAAATATCGAAGAAGAAAAAAAAACATGGGAAGAAGGCAGAACATTTGATGATGGCAATAAAAAATAAAGAATGGATGAAATTTGTGCTAAACCCGAAACCAGTCTTGTCTCGATGTGAACTTTGTCACATGTTAGGAAGCATGAAAGATGTGCAATCTGTATTCACTGTGTGAACCGTTGCATAGAATCGTATATAATCAGATGTTTTGCAGGGAATTCGCCAGGAAAGTAGTTGTTTTCTGCTCGTAGTCTACACAGAGAAAAAAGTTGAATACCAGTTATTAAACATTCAATAGTTGTAATTAGAAACTTGAATACTATATGGGACAGATATACAGTTTAATAATAGTAGATAATTTTTTTTTCCTGAATTGGTATACCTGCAGCAGAAACTCTGTTGAGTAGTTCATTGGACGTTAATGAATGAATATATTTCCACTCAACTCACCATTGTTGAAGTGTTTAATAACATCTACTGAACAGTTTAATAACCATTGAATACTAGATATCTCCCTTTGAAATATTGCTACATCATCTTGGAGTGTTCTTTACCTGTTGTAGGTTCACAATTCGATAATGGTTACTAAACATTTTAATGAATTCTCAATACGTTATAGTAGCTACAGGCAAAAAATGAAACTGTTGCAGAAAATTAATTTAATCACCACCACTAAATAATACAATTAGTACCAATCGAGTGTTCCTACAAAAAACATTGGAAAACAGAAATCATAATCATCTTTCCTGGTCCAATATCTTCGAGGATGACGACAAAAATATCTATTCGTTGTTTGTTTGCTAGGGTTCCATGTTAGACAGGCTCTTCTAAATCCTTCAGTCGTTTTCCATACGGCTCATGAATATATGTATTTCTGCAGGTGTATTAGATCCACGTCTACTTGGATTAAAAAGATCAAGTGCTGAAGGTCGTAGGTCAATCTGGGAGCCTAAAATTAAGTATTTTCTCCATATTTCATTTATATTATGATTTACCTATTTATATAATGTTAAAAACAGCAAGAGTCACAGTTTCAGAATATGTGCAAAATTCTTTGCCGAATGACATACCCGAAAAATTTCCAAAATAGAGATAGGTATTTCATGAAAAGAATAAGTTTTTAAATGAAACTCAATTTTTTTAATGAGACGTTGGAGCTTTTCGAATTACTTGTTCTATTTGAAAAAGTTCAGGTGATTAACACTATCTATTTTTCGATATTCATGATTGTATGAATTCTTGTGATATTCTATAATGGTGACAAAAGTCGCGCGTACACAATTCGGCATAATTGAAAGCTGTTTATTAACTGAAAATTCGTACATTTTCAACTTACCGATAAGGTTTAGTAAGAACTTCGCCATAACAGTGCTGAGAAACTGCATATATTTCTTCAATCTGGAGCACACAATCACAACAACTCACACAAATGAAAAAAAAAACGTGGTGAAGAGAGGCACGCATAAGCCACATCAGCAATGTATCTCTTGACGAGGCAACATACATTGTGTGAATGGTGATGCTCGGTCAGCGCAAAACGTCGTGTTGGTTACCGAATATAGCCGAACGATGACGAAACAGTTGATATTTACTAGACTATTACCTGTTATTATTAAACTGGTAATAACGGCAAAACAATTTCTTTCACTAATCGGAATCTAGCATTGAGAAGCAACTATACTAATGCTAGGTGGATATGTTGAATACTGATTATTAAACACATTGATAAAGATATATCACTCAGAAGAAATATTGTCTGTAACAGAATAATTGTTCAGCTACCACTAGAACTCGATATCAGAAACATTTTTGTACTTGTTGTAATGGTACGAAAGTTCATCAATGTATTTATGGCTATTAAATTTTTCTCAAGTGTACTTGTATACCTGGGACGTTTTTCTCTGTGTACAATTAAATCGAATACAAACTGTTTTTGATATTTTTAATTGGACGAGACTATTTTCTTCCAATATTCTATGCTGTGAATATAATAATCTTGTTGTAATGGGGAATTATTCAAATGTAGAAATGGTGGAAATGCATTACGTGTATGTCCTCGCCGACGGCAATGCAGAGTGTGCCACACGTATTTATCACCAGACATAATATCTCAATCACATCAAATCCTTAGATAGTTACTTATCACATAAATTTTCTCGGACAATTCAACTGTTACCGCGTCCATTTTCCTATTTGTTACATTTCAATGTTCGGTGTAATGACAACATCACTTTACTTCTCTATTAATTAGACCATCATGAATATTCACTTCAATAGATGTTTTCCCTATGAGAAGATTTTTGTTTCGCGATAAGTGTGTATGATAGTTAAAGCCCTTTATCTGAATAAAGATACTTGAATAATGATTGATTCTCTTGTTTATTTTATGTGAACTACTACGGAACCCATCAAAAATAAATACTGAATCGAAACTATACAACTGATCATCAGAAAGTGGTATTGTTTATATTAGTTCCAATATCATTTTGAACTCTACGGTTCTCGCTAAAGTATCACCATCAAAGACTTCAAGCACATCGTGTTTTTCTCGCACATTTTCAAAATTCTTGTTTTTTAATAATAATAGCAAATACAGAATGTCTTGATAACCCGAAGAAGTTTCCCCAGCAGCTAGGTAATTCAAATCAGAGTTCCTACACGTGTCCTACACGGTGATTCATTGAAAATGCTAATCTCCAAACTACAGATACATCAAAATTGAAGATCAAGATCAATATGCCTCATGCAAATATTGCTGGCTCAGGGTATATCCACAGAATATTAAAAAAAATTCAATTTCGAAAATTGTCTCGATAACTTAAGTTTCTACCAGCACGAACATAAAATATGGTAGTTTTAGGTTATCTGGCTGAAGCAACTCTGTATATTTCATTGATTAGATATTCATTAGTGAAACACAGATTATTCTAAGAGCAAATAACCTTACTTGAATACCTAATTTAAAACTATTTCAAGGTATTCAATATCATCTGTAATTTTTTTTTTCAATTATCGAATAAAAAACTGAATTACATGAACTATTCGATTTGAAAGCAGTTCAACTACTCATATGGAGTTGAAATTGAAATATTCTACTTATTGGGTCGACGCTGTTAACCATTCTCTGAAATAAAATTGATAAAAAATCAAATAACTATAGGAATAACTATATAATTGTATTCCCAACCCAACTGAACTAGGCTGATCAATCCCAATTTATATTGCTATGTTATACAGGGTGTACTTTTTTTCGTGCGATATATAAAAAAAACAAAGTTGATGATGGTAACATCGGAATAAAACTTTGCATGGAGATTCTGTGAACGCCATTTTTTAGAGCTGAAAAAGTGGCAAAGAGAAAAACATTCTTCGAACCATTCTAATGCCAATTTTTGATGCATACGCATCGATATAATTATACCTGGTAGAAGTGAAAATTACCATTTGACAATTTAAAAAAACACAAAAAGGAAAAGCCATGAATTGGATAAATATTTTGAAAGAAAAAATAGTCTATCTGATAAAAAATATCAAACATTGATATTGAATATCTGGTAGACTACGAGCAGGAAACAACTTCATTCCTGGTAAATACAACGCAAAACATTTAGTTATATCTGCTCGTAGCCCATGCAACGATTCACACTGTGAATGCAGATCGCAAATGTTTCTTTCTTTCTAAAACATGACAAATTTACATCAATACAGGCACATTCAACAACCCAGACCGATTTCGGGCTTATTGGCCCTCATCAGAAGACGAAGAGATTGAAAGAAAAAAATAGTCTTATCCAATTGAAAATATCAAACGCAGTTTGAATATGAATGCATGCAGCAGAAAACAATTACTTTCCTGGCAAATCCACGCACAACATTGAATTATGTCTGCTCTGGATGCAGATTTTCAAATGTTCCTTCTTCCTAAGACGTGACAAAGTTCACATCGAGACAGGCGCGTTTAACAAGTTTCGGACTTATCACATCAGTACAGGATAGTCAACCAAGTAGACACCCTGAGATCTTCACTCGAAGCGGTGCCTGTCTCAATGCAATCTCCGCTCGCCTATTTCATCGCAGTGAGCCGCGTGTCAAGAGACACTTGGAACTAGCGACACCATGCGGCAAAAGGGAGAAACACTCCAGAAACAAATCTCCCAAGTCACAGAACTTGGAAGTGGCTGAAAGCTCGACTAAGCTTATTAGTGAAAAATTGGAAAAGCCATGTATGGGACAAAAAAAATGAAGGAAAAATAGTCTATCCAGATAAAATTATCGAACATATTCTGAAATTGAATGTCTGGTAGTTTGTATTCGATTCAATTGTAGACTACGACCAGAAAACAACTAGTTTCCTGATGAATACCTCGCAGAACATATGCAGATCAAACTATGTTTGATATTTTCAATTGAATAGACTATTTTCTCTTTCAAGAATTATTCATATTTACTTTTTACTAGGCACGAATCTCAAGGAAAGCAGATCTACTGAAGTAGCGAACATTACTATAATGAAATTAGATAATAGATTATAAAAAATATAGTCTTATTCAACGTCAAAAAATGACAACAACAACTACATTATGGAATAGTTTTTTTCTCTATTTTTTTTTGTCTGTGATATGCTAGAAATTATATTCAACCTTATGCATCATTCATTCCGTCAAATCCTGTAGTTCTATTTTTTTTTCAATTTCCTTATGATGTTGGTCCAATGGATGAATAATACATGTTTGTGTCCTCAAGCGCCGAACGCAACCTTGTCAAAACCAGTGACTTTACTTCAGTTTTTTACGATTCTCACCCTGAAGGCAGTTACTCGATAATATCTGATGAGAAAATCTTAATTTGAAACGATTTGGTATCAGAACCGTCTCTGTATACCTCATTGTCCTCGAGATAAAGCCTGCCAGAATATACCGATTTTTTCAAAATTGTAAATTTTTAGCAATATTTTATTGTTCAGAGTAAGTTTTATCCCTGTTTCTTTGGGGAATGCCGTCCCCCATAGTATTCTAGAGGATCCTAAAGAGGTAGTTTGTATCGCAACTCTTCGACTTTGTGAGGGTTGGGGTTGTCTTTGTATAGAGCAAATAGTTAGACTCGCTGTTCTGAATTGCTCTCCTCAGGATGTAGATTTCATATCTAGGAAAATATCATATTCCTCTTGATAGCCTGATTTTTTCAACTATGGATATAATTTTCTTCTGTCCAAAACTAATGAAGCAGAATGTGGAGTCATAAACCACTAAATTTGATGAAAAAACTTTCACGTTGGTTTGAGTCAATATCCAACGACTCAAACGACCATCACTACATCATAGGTAGAGATATGATGAGCCTATCAACCTATACCTCAATGTTGTGATTAGTTGTTAGCAGTTTGAATTTTGCTCGACAAGAATTTCTCTTGCAGAACCTGCGTCATGGTTCCCTAATCGAAGATTATCTCTGGTGATGAGAGTGAATTGGCTCTCAGAAGGCGCTCACAGTTTTTTTGTGCAGCATCTGTAGGGTTTTCATAGAAAAACATTTGCCAAGTTTGAGCAGTGATGAACTGCGTGTATCCGTCAGCTACCGCATCAAACGAGGCCACACAACTTTGTGAAGTAGATGACCTTCATCCTCCACCACAAACTTCGTTGACTCTCGCTTCTTTCACAGCTTGGAATGCTGGATGAAAGGTGGATTTTTTTGTCCTCTCTCATCCCTTATTCAGTGAATAAAGACATCGAGGTCTGTGACAGCTCATATGCAAAGAACTCTCGCAATTCTTCATCAGACTGTTTTAGGACACATAACCTGTGAAACAATGTTATAGGAGAACAGTCACCTGTTTATTGCTAACAGCAATATAGTCCGTACAGATGAAGAAAGAGACACCAAGTTGTTTTCACGTATGAATTTCACTTCTTGAAAGTTATGGCAACTGCTGATGGCCAATATGATATCTGTTGTATGGAAAGGAGAGTGCTATGAAAACCAGCTAGATAATTTTTCATTATATGATTCATCTCTGGTGATGAGATGGTCGCATTCCAACATGATGTTCACTTAATGCACAGGTAATCTTGCAGTATTTTTCCACTTCATTGCAGATATTCTGTAGATATACCATGCTCAATTTTCATCAGATGAGTATACTGACAGTCGTACCACGTTCTCGGATGACCCTGCATAGCTTCTCGTTCATTTCATAAGTACTTGCTCAATGGTCATATCTGACCATATACCATACCAGAATTCATTAGTGTGCTGGTAGGTTTCAATGGATGGTCCAAATTAACAATGCAGGTTTTATGTCCATGGGATTGGGGTTTGAGAGCCGAAAGCAATAAGAACTTTATCGTGATTGGACGGGGAATGGTTGATGAATGACAGTCACATAATAACAGGCTCCATCGAATTCTACAGTAAATGTCAAGATTCATTCGTTCCTACTCATAACAAGGTCGATCAATGATGCCCCTTGAACTTTTTCAGAATCTAATGGAGTACGAAGGGAAAGGGGTAGGTTGTATATTGTAGGTGGGGTCGTTAAGGCTGTGCAGCCTCTCAGGTACTTCGACCTATTGGATCTTTTGTGCATAACCCCTAATCTATTTGAGGCCCGGGATTCCGAGGCTTCGTGCGAAGTTTATCAGTTTTCTGGGAGCTAGGTTCCTGACATCGGAGGGCTCTAAGAAGGCTCCTTCCAGGAACTTGAGCCTCTTGCAGAAGAGTGTTGGGCATTCGCAAAGCAAATGCTCTGCAGTTTCAGCGAAGTTCTCGCAGTAGCGGCAACTATCACTCTCTGTTTTACCCATCTTTTTGAGGTGGTACCTCAGAGGGCAGTGTTCAGTGAGGAGTACCGTTACCAGTTTCAAGTCTTTTTTGTCCAACTCGAGAAGCTATTTAGCTTTTCTTGGCGAAAGGCTCACTAGCCTTTTCGCTTGTCTTTGTCCTGGCACTTTATTCCAGTGAGATTTCATTTCATCCGCTTCCCAGCGTCGGAACTCCTCTCTCAAGTGGGCTTTAGAAAGTCCATAGAAGGGATCTGGGCCGAGGAATTGTGTATTTGCTCCTTCTTTGGCAAGGCAGTCTGCTTCCTCATTGCCTTTAACTCCCTTATGACCTGGTACCCATATCAAAGTGACCTGGTTGTTCGCTGCCAGTTGTCTTAGGGATTGTTCACAGTCCTAAGTCAGCTTAGACTCACAAGTGTATGACTTCAGAGCTTTAAGTGCTGCTTGGCCTCGTGCTTGGCTATCTGATGGAATATATATTTTTGCCCTTCGAGTGTCCCTTTCGAGGCACTCCTGGGCACATATCTCTATAGCATGTACCTCTGCTTGAAAGATGGTTGGGGTGTTACCAAGGTATTCTGAGAGCCTGAAATTTGGCCCTGTAACTCCCACTCCAGCCCTTTCATCCATCTTGGATCCATCAGTATACCATTACTGATGCATCCCTTCCCAGTTGAGGTCCGTTCTCTGTGCAAATTTGGTGGTTATTCATGACCACTTCAAACTGCATTTAGGGAAAGGGGTAGGGTGCATTTTCCAAAGAATTAGGGTCAAAATTCACAGTTCGAGAACAATTTATATTCTGCTTTAAATGCTTTATCTCGAAAAAATACGGTCTACATAGACAATTCTGATCTCAAATTACAGCAAATTATTCTACTTTGAAAACGCACTATCTAGTTTTTATCGAAACTATATAGTAGGTACTTCGCAAGAAACTGAAGAAACTTGGATTATTTAATCGGCCAAAATCATGAACAATTCAGCAGGAAATCAAAACTACCGGATTTGACGCATGCTTCCCTCCCTTTCAGATGACAAGGTTAGGTATTGGACTATGTATAGAATGGCAGCTAAAAAATATTGATTCGACACTATTTCGTGATATTAATGTAGGTACCTGATTATGATTTTAAACATAAACATATTGTGACCTACTTGAAAGCGAGGCACCTCAATGAAATTTGTATTTGCTCATTCTCCGACTTCGACTATCATTATTTTTAGAATTGTATATGCTGATGTTGAAGATCAAAACAGAGTGAAATTTTCGTTTCTTCGTGAACCAAGCCGCTTATATTTTCAGATGATGCAAATTCAAGAAATCATATACTTATTATATGGATTTTTGAAACAGAGGCCAAATCAATATCCACATTGCAAACCATTTGGTTTCCGAATTTAGATGAGGTTGCTGTGAAATACCCTCGTAGATATAATATAATATGAGTAATCGCGCTCTCTTAATTGGGCGCGAGAAACAAAAGACAAATGTTATTTTTATCATCGCTAATATCAGTTCTAACAGAATTAATTGAAACAGTAATGATTGAAGACTCTGACTAACCCATTAGCGCCAGGAACTATTGTTTTTGTCTTGTTTTTTCCTGGTTTATATTAGTTCCTCGAAAAAATCATGTATTAGGAAAAAAATCATTCGAAAACAGAAATATCTTCTTATGGTATTACTGGGCGGTGAAGGTATCCGGAATTATTTTTTTTTTTCAGATTTTATTTCATCAAAATACATTATGTGATCGAGAATAACATAAAAACAACTAAAAATTCAAACAAAAAATCCTAATTGTTATTTTTTTTTCCAAAAACAGGTGGTCGTCCCAGGTAACCGGTAGGACCACTCATTTCTATGGTAAACTGAAAAACAGTTACGCTTATCGTTCAGGTAGAGTCCAGCATCACATATAGTGCAGCTCCATAAGTTTCTGTGAGATTCTTTTTGGTACTTCATACTGCGCAACGTCTAGACGTTATATATACTATATGGGCATATGGGCAGCTTTGTGAATTTTTTTTTTCAATTGGAATTTATTTTTTTTATGATTCACATTCTCTGTAGATTTTCTTCTTCTCTTTGAAAATGAACGTCCTGATCCAATCATTCAAGACGATTCATTCATTCTGAATTGCTTCAGATCAATAATTGAACCACCAAAAATATTGTTCTCAAGCAAGCGCTCAATAGTCGTCTGCCACTGATTTCCATCTGACGAAATTTCCGCTGAAATATCATGCATTGATCTTTATTCATAGCCACAAGCTCAGTAATTATCCATTGTTTTTTTTCTAGAATGAAAAAAAAAATCAAACATCCCAAAATAGTTCACTGTATATTCCTGGTGGTCATTTCTCATAACCACCACCTCTTATATCATTTTACAGACAACATAGTCCAATATTCATGTTTGGCATCTTATAATATGAAAATATCCAACAACAAGGCTAATTCTTACGGGCCATACTCGATCTCCAGTTGTTTTTTCCACAGAAATGGGATGAACCTCACTACGTGCTCATCAGATGCCATATAGCTAGTAACGTATAATTCATAAATCGTAGTGAGTTGAAACAAAACCGTAGTTATCAATTCAGGTCATAGGTGGCTCCATTAGTATCGCGTATGAACGGTGGCTATGCTATAGTACCACTAGTAGAGCGCCAGTGAATTATTTATTATGTGGTCGTATGGCATGCTAGTGGTCATGCCATACGACCACATAATAAATAATTCACTGACGCAAAGGGATATGCATTTGTTGGCAACTGAAATGTTACAGACACTCGTAATAATATATCAACTGAAATAGTATCTGAGACGTGTAACTGTTCACTCATTTCTCAAATATGCTAGAAACTCAATTGAGAGTTCCCAGAAGTATTTTTTCGTATTATTAACAACCAATGCAAGACAGACTGTTTCGGCTCGCCAAGCGCCAAGCCTCAGTAGTTACACTGTGCCGGTTGTCAATTGACAGTTGGAGTTGCGTCATATGTTTCTGTCTTTCCTTGGCGCAATCGTAGGTAGTTGCGTCAGACAGTCAGACCTTATTGAAACGTGTGTTTGAAAAGTATTTTTAGCCGCCAAATTAGTTGCAAAGCAACCCTCGAAGTCTCATTGGGACTTGTATGAGTAAGGAAGATACGGACCTTAGCTTTTTAAGTGTCATCCGAAGCGCTACTCGGTTGGTTGTCGTTGAGAGTCCGAAGGATTGAAATCTAGACCAAGATTGTTCGGTTGGTCACCTATCTCCTCCCGCTGAACGATGATACATAAATAAATGAAATTTTCAATAGCCGGCGGGATTCGAACCCGCGGACACTCTGGGCCCAAAGGCCAGCACCTCAACGCACTCGACCACCATCCCAGTTATAGTGATTTCTTCATTTGCACAGCTTCTGTGTTTCAGATCATCAATTGAACACAGTTTCCTCCAATTACACTTTCCAACGAGTTGGACTATTTTTGCTACGACCATAAATATTTTTTTTATTCCGCAAGAAATAATATCAGAAACTTGAGTGGCCTCCATATAATGTCAAGTGGTGTCGATTCGATATCACTGTCTATTTTCATATTTTTGGTGATACTGATTCGACAATTCCATATGTGAAATACTGAATTCTCAAACAATTGAATTGAAAATTGAAACCACATTATCGATAAGTCCAAAGGACCTGATCTATGATATATCAACAAACACAAAAAAATCAGTACAAGAGATCGAAATTATGAGGATCATTGGATATGGTTATCAATTATCATATCTAAAGCTGCTTCTTTTTTTTTTACTTTGGTAAATGATGCGCATAAAAATACATTTTAGTTCAGATAGGTATAATATACAGGTTGTCCCCTCTCAATTGGAAAAAACTTCTGGGGCATATTGAGGAACCATAGACAAGCAGTTTGAGATAAGAGACTGATGTCCGGAAGTGCATGGTTTTCAAAATACAGGGTGTCAAAGTTTTTTTCAAAAAACTTTTTTTTATTAATATTTCAAAGACACGTTAACCGATTTTCTTGAAATTTGCTAGTGATGTAAGCTTTAATAAGACGCTCAGTTAGCACTAATTAAATGTTAATTATGACTTCCAGTGGCGCCCCGAGGGACAGTGTCACGAATAAAAATGACAAAAAATGTACGCTGCTGACTTTTTTTAAAAATTTTATATATTTTTTAGAAAGCTCAGGTAAAAATACAACTTTTTTGTCACTTGATATTTTTTCGTATCTCTCTCCGTTTTCGAGAAAAATTTTTTATTAAAAACTTTATTGAAAGGTTCATTATTATTATAAAGAAAAACAAGGAGGCTTTTTTACAAATAATTTATTATTAATTAGTGGAGCAAATGCTCAAAGTGTCCACCATGCATTTCGATGCATTTTCTGCACCTGTCGAGCCAGGATTCGCGCACCCGAGCAAACACGCCTGGATTGTTCGCGATAAATTCCGCTGCCACCACAACTCTAGCAACTAGGTCCTCCATGGTCGGCACAGGAGTTGCATAGATCAACCGTTCCATTTCGCCCCAAAGAAAAAAGTCCAGGGGGGCCAAGTCCGGCGACCTTGCTGGCCAAGGGACGGGACCACCTCTACCAATCCACCTGTTGTTGTAGGTTTGGTCGAGGTAACCTCTCACGCTCAAGAAAAAAAACACAGAAAGTTGCCATTCCTGCAATACTTACCACGAATGAGCCGGTCTCCCGTAGATTTTGATGAATTTTGATAAAAATCTTATGGTTTGGCAATTCACGATTTGGGAACCGCTGCCCGTACAACCGTTGTGCTAACAAAGAATTACCCCGCGCTTCCCCATACAAGAGATGCATATCTGCAAGCTCGGCTAATTCAAACCGATTCATTTTTGCAATTAGTGTAACGTTTGAAGATAATTAAGTACTTAGAAACTGACACTTTTACTAAAGTTTGACATGTTTATGTGTTACCATGACAACATTGTTTTGTTTTAGATTTTCAGATAATGAACCTTTCAATAAAGTTTTTCATAAAAAAAATTTCTCGAAAACGGAGAGAGATACGAAAAAATATCAAGTGACAAAAAAGTTGTATTTTTAACTGAGCTTTCTAAAAATATATAAAATTTAAAAAAAAAGTCAGCAGCGTACATTTTTGTCATTATTATTCGTGACACTGTCCCCCGGGGCGCCACTGGAAGTCATAATTAACATTTAATTAGTGCTAACTGAGCGTCTTATTAAAGCTTATATCACTAGCAAATTTCAAGAAAATCGTGTCTTTGAAATATTAATAAAAAAAAGTTTTTTGGAAAAAACTTTGACACCCTGTATTTTGAAAACCATGCACTTCCGGACATCAGTCTCTTATCTCAAACTGCTTATCTATGATTCCTCAATATGCCCCAGAAGTTTTTTCCAATTGAGAGGGGACACCCTGTATATTGATGAGAAATTATTGTTTTTGGTGAATTTCAAAACCCTGTGTCTCAAAAATGGAGCGGTGCTTCAAAATATTCCAAGTATTGGCGCCCTCTAGATCAGCTTTCGATTCTAAAGGTATGTTCGCTGTGTCTCCATCAACTACACTATTGTACAGAATAGTAGATTGTGTAACACTGATACCGTTCGGTGATTTCCCGCGTGTACACTTACACTATGTTCGTTGTTGAAATGTTGTAGTACAAAAAAAACCAGTTGTTACACTCGATTTAGAGGAGGTGTGATAAGTGTAGTGCACATGGATATTGGATAATATGAGGTTAGGTGATGTATATAATAATATATTTTGGAAAAAAAAATCAACTACTTCGACAAAGTTTGTAATGGTTATTGTTTACCGCAATAATCTCTATGACAGTTTCAATATATCCGAAAGAGATTCAAAAGCAATAAATAAATACAGAATAATTATAAGCATAACCTCCAAATCAAAATCCTATAGGATTAGCAGAAAGCAGAATGAAAGCACGACCGAACAGTTGTTGAACTAATTATTACCTCGATTATTACACTTCACTCAACTACACTCATCGACAACGAGCAGTAAGTGTTAAGAAAATGTAGTGTACAATATAAATGTCATGCATGAACATCGAACAGACCTTAAAACTCCCTATACGTATTCAAATCATTGAAAGGAAATAAACAAAACTGGATAGATATTATAATTCAATTAGATGCAAATGATTTTTACCTTCCGAATGATTTCATTGATTTGCCAACTTATTGTATATAAACCATGATTCTTGTTATTGGTATGTGCTAATTTTTCAAACATAAATAAAATTCATGGTCATATCCACAAATTCAATTTTTACGATTTAGTTTGGGTACCTTCTATAATTCGAGTAGGTATATAGGTTAGCCAAGATTGGATAGGTATAATGAAGATTGTTGAAGTTTGTCAGCTTTTTTCTGCATAAAATATGAACAAATCTAGGAACTGGAGAAAATCTCACTGAAACCCACAAACATCTCAAAGGTCAATGTACAAAATTTCTCGTTATTCAAAGTGTATCTTTGTCTCTACGCATAAGATAAATCAAAGTTGATAAATATTTCATTTGATTATTTTCAAATACTTATCAGGAAAATAAAAGATCAACGATTTCTCTGAATTTGCCATATCTGTGATTCAGATCTTCATTTTATATAACATACATTGATGTTCATACCTATGCTCAAGATATGATTTCTTCAAAGTTGAATGGATAAGAGAATATATAGTCATCCAGGGGTGAATTAAGGAGAGGGGCTATAGGGGCTTAAGCCCTGGACCCCGGATTCTGCAAGGGTCCCCAAAATATGAAATAAACGGTTTATTCCAATTGCTGCACTTGTATATTAATGGATAGAAATTGATATTGTTATTACAATAGTAATATTTCTGTTCTGATTCAGCGTCAGATCTGCTATATTTATAGAAACTTTGAATCCCACTGCCTAATCGGGTAATGTATAATATTTAGAGTTCTGGATTATAGACAGAGAGATATAATGATTTGAGTGATAAAAATATGGAAAATAAATTCAAATTCTTATTCGACCTGGGCTTTATGAACGAGAAAAAATCGACGAGGATATTATGAAGTCAACCTTATTAATAAAAGCTTTCAAACAGATTTTGTATTTTTCAAAAGGAATTGAGTAAGAGAAAGGCACTTGATAAATCAATAAACTTCGAAAAGAGAGAAGATACTCAGAACACACTGTTATTTTCACAAATGCATCAATGCATATCAATTGACATGTTCACTTCATCAAAAATATATCTGACGTTTCTCATAACAAAATGGCGAAGCGGAACGGCTGTTTTCACGTGAAAATGATTAAAAATATATATATAGGACTACAAAGAGGGAAGACAGAAGTTAATGAATTAGCCTCCAATTATGGTAAAAAAATTCTAACAATTCGAAGTGATTCATCATCATGTGTCGATTTTTGTATCTATTTTTCATTTCCGATTTTCTTTGTTCACAAAATATAAATAAAGAAAATTATAACATTTATATATTCTTAATCCGACATGACGAATCAAAAAAATTTGATGAACTGGGTAGCGTTCAAAGTTGTTCAATAGCCCAGGGCCCCGCCATCAGTTAGTCATACATAAGTCAGCTTTTCTGGTATTCTATCTAGGGCTGGAAATTTATTTCGATATATCGATATTTTATCGAATATTCGATATATCGAATAACGATATTTTCGGCTGACTTCAGGTTCCATTTTGGTATAAAGTTGGTATTATTTTCGGGGATGGAATTATGGGTGATGACTATGGGGTGGTGATCACTGTGGTATGTATAGGAAAGTGCTTCCCAAGTTAGGTGAGGTGTGAGAACTGGGTCGCAGAGTGTTAAATCTAATGCGGAAGATTCTCCTGTGTGTGTGTTGAATCTGGTATTGCTTCCGTCATTGAGTAAGCTTAAATCGCAATGTTCTATTACTGTTTCGATGATTCTACCTCTGGGAGACGTTCGTTTTGAGCCCCATAGAATGTTGTGACCATTAAAGTCTCCAACGATTATGCGTGGTTCTGGTATCTGTTCTATGAGGTGTATTATATCGATTTTGTCTACGACTGCATTCGGGGGAAGATAAATATTGCAGAGATTTATTTCTGTTTTTTCTCTAATCTTGATTGCAACGGCTTCAAGGCGAGTATTTATAGGGAGGGCTTCTGCGTTGAGGTTGTTTTTTGTAAATATTGCTACACCACCAGATGCTCGATATTCACTGTCTCGGTTTTTATTAAAACATTGAAAGTTTCTCAGGCCATGTATGTTGACGTCACGGAAATTAGTTTCTTGTAAACATAAAATATCTGGTTTTTGTTCTGTCAGAAGTACTTGTAGTATAGGTAGGCGGTGGTAGAAACCATTAATGTTCCACTGGATTATGGAATTGAATATATTATATAAAAAACGAATGGATGGGTTAAACTCGGTGTCAAAGCAGTTCTTGAGATGAATCACTTTCGACTTCTGTCGCTAAGTCCTGCATATTCATTCCAAGATGCTTCTGTAGCTTTCTCTTTAATTTAGTACATCTTGATTTAATACTTCTTTCAGTAAGATAGGGATATATCATGGTGAGCATGTCTATCAGTGCTACTAAGTCATTAGTGTAATTTTTCACTACACTGATAGGGTCTGGGGATCCGTATACATTATCAAAGAGATCGGTGATCTGATCATAGTCTAGGATAAGATCTGATGAGTGTTTTTTTATGAATATCTGAGTTGGTCGAAGTAGTTCTTTGGATTGGGAAAGGGTTTTGCTTTTTTTGGTCGGTTGGATGTTGTAGGTTTGATGAATGGATTTTCTTTGTTCACAAAATATAAATAAAGAAAATTATAACATTTATATATTCTTAATCCGACATGACGAATCAAAAAAATTTGATGAACTGGGTAGCGTTCAAAGTTGTTCAATAGCCCAGGGCCCCGCCATCAGTTAGTCATACATAAGTCAGCTTTTCTGGTATTCTATCTAGGGCTGGAAATGATTTTCTTTGTTCACAAAATATAAATAAAGAAAATTATAACATTTATATATTCTTAATCCGACATGACGAATCAAAAAAATTTGATGAACTGGGTAGCGTTCAAAGTTGTTCAATAGCCCAGGGCCCCGCCATCAGTTAGTCATACATAAGTCAGCTTTTCTGGTATTCTATCTAGGGCTGGAAATTTATTTCGATATATCGATATTTTATCGAATATTCGATATATCGAATAACGATATTTTGGCAAAAAATATCGATATATTAATATATCAGGTATTTGATGTATCGATGAATAGACACGGCCGATAATGAATAATGATTTCTAGTATTCGACCTAGCCTCAATGAGTATAATCGTATTAAGATGAACATAATAACTGACCACAAATGGTGGTAATGTCTCGGGAAGTCATTTTCAAGATCTTTGGAAAGTAAAATGATAGAAATACGCTCTTAATTAATGGAGCGAACACTGACTTCGCAATTTTCAGTAGAGAAACCAACAAACTAGAACGTACTGATATATTTCCGTATTCCATTGAAATTCGAATTCAATGTCAACTTTTCTGTTCCTGATTCAGATACAGGATGATATTTACGTAAAAGGGTCGTATTGTTCATATCTGGAAAAGTTTATCGATTTGGAATCAAAAGATATTGCAACATAAGTAATCTAAATTATTGTCGAATAAAAATAAAATTACGGTAGCCTATTGGGTAACCAATAAAGTACTTTTATTATTATTATTTAATAAAATTAAATAATCCAATACTGTTTATTCGTCTATGAATTCGTGTAGAAATGTGTCCAAACATTGAAAATTATAGATATGACCAATGAGAGATATCCGAGGAGATATCACAATTCTTCAGGAAGACTCGAAGTTATAAATAATGAATGAGATAATAGAAAAATGCAATCAGCAGTGACTACTTGAAATATGTGATTGAAATATGTGATACTCTTGATAAATTAAGTTGAAAGATACATCTGAACAGATACTGATTTTTTCGAAAGTATTTGGCCAAGTACTCGAATATTCTCTCAATCAATCTGGTCCACACCAACAAATTCTTCATTGCATAATTTTCGGGGGTTATGACCTCTAGAAATTCAGTCGGTATAATTTTGTTCAGTATTTCGCCAATTTTCTTCATTGATAAATGATTGTGTCATTGATATAAAAATCTTCCTCGAATTTTCATTTATTTAACACAATTATGGTTGAATCACCTGATTCATCACATTTTTCAAACTGGCGATTAAAATAGTATATTATGATACAAGTTTTATAAGACGCTATTTTGTCGCACGCGTTGTTTGGAGTACGACGAGCGAAGCGAGGAGTGCTCCAAGTGAACAAGTGCGACAACGTGTCTTATAAAACGTGTGTCATATGCAATTTTTTCTATTTTGAATTGATTTGAAGAAAAAAATGGATTTAATATTGATAAATAACAGAAACATATTCGAATGGTAACAATGATGACATTGAAATAATTAAAATCTGACGCACAAGCGTAAAGCCCAGTTTACAGTTGAGCGATTTTTATTATTGCAATGCCAGCGGTGAAAAATTCAATGTAGTTATTGTTTATTTTGGTCAATTTAAATCAAATTACACTCTGAATTGAAATTTACTAATTAAAACATTGAGTTTTTCACTGCTAATATCACCAAATCCAAATCGCTCAGAAGTAAACTGGACCTAACTCTTCTGATTTTCATTTGACAGTTCGATTGTACCAATCTCCGAATAATAAAAAATGCGTATCGAAATAGAGGATATTTCGACACACATTTGCTTTGCACAATGACTTCATTATACAATCAAAATAGAAAAACACTTTTCAAACAGTTTTTCAATGCAGATTCGAACACTATATCCTAATTCGCTTGCGTTTGCAAAACGATGAAAGTTGGAATAGAACATGAAACCCATCGTAATACTCAAATATTATTCAGATAATGTGATAGGTAATGGCAGAGATAAGTAACCCACTAACAAGATGTGCACGTCAATGCTAAAATTTGGCAATATATTTTTCATGCTTTTGGAATCAACCACAAGATGGAACTAGTGCCGTTGATTCCAAAGAGTGAACATAGCTTTTTCAGCTGCCAAATCTGGCTGCCACGTTCAAGGTCAGATTTTTCTGTCTTTTTCTTCATCAGTTTGTCTTTGTCTTTTGTATTCAACTGTCTTCCACTTTGTTTATTTTTATTGATTTTTATCGACTTTGTACGGTGGAAATTTGTTCCAGTTCTCGTGAATATTGTGGTTTTACATCAGAATTTCATTCATATCTTTATCATAGTACTATTGAACAATATGAAATACTCCAGTTGGATATTTGTATAATCAATTTATTATTGAGAAATGCAGTGACAGTGGCAATGTCATGATCAGGAAATAAAATTGCGAGTACTTGAACTGTGAAAGAACACGTCGCCGAAATGAGGATTTCGTTTCCCTATCAAAGATTTTCTTTGAACAAAAAATTGGATCGTTAATTATTCAGGTACGTCACACTACCAGTTGATATTTTATACTCACTATGTTCTGAGTGATATACTTGATTATTCTTTTTCTGTTACAGGAGGTGTTGAGCTAATAGATTCGAGTTGGGTAGAACTGTACAAAGGGCTAGTTTGTGAATATCATTTCACTGATGATAATGATCCATTGCTCAGGAATAGATTGAAAAAACGTAAATAAATTGATGAGGAGAGGGACAGCAATGCATCAGCCAATGTATCTTCAACTAGTCTAAATAATTACCAGTTCCAATGTATTGTTGAATATTGTATAAAAATAATCACTGACAATTCAATATCTATTCATACAACAGTAAAAGATATTTTTCATAATCAATTGATATTATTACATTGCTCGTTTTTTTTTTTCAAACTGTATGATCAAAAGATCCCAAATGAGGATAGAGATAGAAAGGAATAAAAAGTGGAAATCCAATTTCAAAGGCAAGCAGCCACTTCATACTAAAGTGGCAACTGAAATTATGATCATGGCAGTCATGGCACCATACCAACAAATTCCTGAATTTGATTTTTTCAGTAGTTATTTCATTTGAATCTGCTTCAAAGGCACATCGCGCATCTTCAATGCAGATCACTTTTTTCCAATCTTCAAGTTATTATCTACACATGTCTTATGTGTTAATTTTGTTTAGACCAGGATGAATAGTTGATAGTGATTCATATTTTCTCACCATATTAATGAAACCTCTGTTATCATTTATCAAACAAAAATTCTCTTTCATCCTTAAGAAAATGAATAATAAATATAAAAAACCACAGAGTAAAACGTGAAGTGAACAAATCAACTCGAGTACTGTAAACTGTAACACACTGTAATGTAATCTAAGTTCGTGAAAGTTCGTAATTTGAATTAGCTGCGAAACGCTAACTTCATATCAACAAAAATTGAGATTCATGCGTTAAACGCCATCTGTGATAATACGTTGAAACGAAAATCAATCACGTGACTATATTTCCAAATCTTCCATAAGACGTGCACATCTTGTTATTACTTATCTCTGGTAATGGATTCTGAAATATCTTGAATTTGTGACATAGGTACATCTAGAGGAAGTGCGCTACATCCCGCGATTCTTGAAGTTAACACTGAACTATCACTTTCACGGGATCAATGAATCGAAAATATGTGCAGTTGAAAAAGTATCATACGTTTAATTGATTTACGATCATTAATTTTTATGATTCACCTTGAATTATATGATAGATCTGAACTGTAATGCCACCACAAAAGTCCTAGAGAATAACTTTTATTGTCATATTGCCCAAGTTGACTACATAATGACACTATTTTTTCAAGTATGTAAGAACTGTCGTACATCAATTTATTCAGAGTAAGTCCAAATGTTCGGAAGAGCATAAACTTAGCTTTCGTATACTCTCATGAGTGAATTTAATATCGTCTGATCCCCCAAAGTAAATCATTTACATTACATATGAAGATCTGATCATAGATGCTGACAGGTACCTCATATCTTGAATGCCAGTTTCATGCACACATCTAACCACTAAGCGAGTTTTAAATGGTTGACTTGATGGGCAGAGCTCCAAATAATGGGTATAGGTACAGGGTGCACTACTGAAAATGTAACCCCCCTTTAACTTTTTTATTCTTGAAGATATGAAAAATTAATTAATTAACTTGAATTTTGATTTACAGATATTTTTTGAAATGGACACCAACTTTGGTATTTCAAATGGAAAACAATAATTTTTTTAAATTTCGAGAAATTTTTTTCTGATTTCATTGATTTCAACAAGTTGCATATTTTGATGGAAAATGAGCTATTGTCAATCAGAGTAGATCAAAATAACACTTCATAGGTCTCATGTGATTTTTTTCAATTGACATTGAACACTTTAAATCCCATAATGAACAATACCTTGACATATCTGTGGAGCATAAACAATGAAGACAGACATTTTATATCAAAATATAAAACTTGTTAATATCAATGAAATCAGAATAAAAGTCCTTTCGAATTTCGTGTCTATTTCAAGAAAATGATAGACCATATATATCAAAAAACATCTTTTAAACAAAATTCAAGTCACTTCATTCAACTTTTCTATTTAATGTTTTTTCATATCTTCAAGAACAAAAAAGTTGAAGGGGGTTCCATTTTAAGTGGTGAACCCTGTACGTTGTAGTTTTCTTTCATCAGGATGTCGTTTAATGATAACCATTAAGTTGTCTTCATAAATGCAATATAAAAAAAGTTTAATCGTTAAGCCAAAGACTGTTAAGCTAATTTTCTTGTTGCACAAAACAAGGTAATTGTTTCATTGTTCTTATCATGAATTATTTTTATGTGATTTCATGAAATTAATTTATTCATGAATTGTATATATTGATTTTTCAAAGCATCATTGCTTAAGTTTTTCAATCTGCTAGTTTGAATATAGAACATAGAGTAGGTACTCTTTATAATATATCTAATTTGGTTTACTCAAAGGATAAAACCCATATTTTACAAAAATCAGGAGTATATCAAATCTTTTGTTCTGAACCTGACTCTAAGGAACAGTATATTTGACAATCTAGAAGGAAAATTATTACTAGAGTTAATGAACACAGTAAACTTATTGAAAGATCTAGAAATACATCTTCAGATAGTTTCAACACAAAAAGTTCTTCTGCTAGTCATATTATTAATTCAAATCATCACGCAAAGAAAAAAACGGTAGAAATTACTAGAATCGAAGTGATTTTCACTGGTTTATATAGTTGATATATGGACAGAAATTCTTTCCAGTGAACACTACCATTGAGTACAAGTAAATTGAGTCCACTTACTGATCACATAATATAATAGTCAACTTTACTAGGAACATGGTTGAATTGTTACCATTCGTACATGTACTTTAAGGAATAGTAAATTAGACAATGCTGGAAGAGTACCGTTTCCTTGCATCAAATATTGTATTTAACCTATGAGCACTAGTAGTTTTTATTTTTTATTCA
This sequence comes from Chrysomela aeneicollis, assembly GCA_029955515.1. NCBI lineage: Eukaryota > Metazoa > Arthropoda > Insecta > Coleoptera > Chrysomelidae > Chrysomela > Chrysomela aeneicollis. The sequence continues at coordinate 476,346 of JARUHQ010000012.1, forward strand.
GTGAATTGAACATATAAAATATGATAGATTGAAATGTACATTGAGGAATAGTAAATTACACAATACTGGAAGGGTACTTCTTCCTTGTATCAAATATTGTAATTAATCAATGAGCCCTGGTAGTTTTTGTTTTTTATTCAGTGAAATAAACTTTATATAATAGATTGAAATGTACCTACTACATGACAAAAAGTGACAATTCGTATTCTTATATTCATTACCGGAAGTGGAATACCCTAAACTGATTTATTGTGATCCCTTCTTCTAAACTCATTGATGGTATTGATCATTAGAACAAGAGGCAAACATTCTTCTTGAGATTCCAATTTCGAAGGCCTCCATAATAAGTTTTCGATTATTTTCAATGAAAAATTTAGTGGTAACAGCCATAGCGCCGCTTAACTGACGTTATCCAGTTGATCCGGAGTAGATTTTTATAGGAAAGTTTCGATGTCTCTATTGGTAGGTACTCTTCGAAATCGTACTGAATCTGGAATAAACAATTATTTAGTTCGTAGGTATTAATAAAGAATGAAAAAGTCATTTTTCTTACCAAAGTGTATCCCAGGTTATGTTTATGCGAGCAGAAAATGTCTTCAGTATCATATCGATGCTTTCATCTTTCGTAACCATAACCCTTCCTTGAAATGTATTAGGTATTCAATTTCTGTGTCACAATAATATCCATGGATCCAGAGAAATTTTCAACCATCTTCTAGACAGAAGTATTCGTGATTCTATAAGAAATAAATCAACCTAACATAACAATCACAATTTACTCAAAAATCGCTATAATTACCTCTCTTTTCACTTTCCTCATTTTTCTTCTTGGCTAGTGCTATAGTTTGATCACTCTCATCCTCTTATTGCAACAATAACCATAAAGAATCCCTCCAGAAACCATTTTGTCTTCAACACATTCATACCCTGAATCATTTTATAATTTGTGCGTTATCCTCAAATGTTCATTGGGAGCCTTGAATGAAGCAAATACCGCTGAACAACAGAAACATCTCGTATCTTCACCTCGATTATGATGGCACACTAGCTGCGAAAAAGAGATACTTCCTCGAACAGAATCAACGAATAACTGAAGAAGAAAGTCAACCCATACCATTCAGGGAAAAAACGACTATTTGAAAGTTTATTGTTCAATTTAGTATTCATCAATGAACAGCATTATGACAATTATTACTCGCTGAATAGTTAATTACATTGCTTAGGAAGAGTAAGTGCTTATTTTCATTTGGATTAGTTAACTTCATCATTTTCTGAGATTAATTTTACTAAGGTGATAGTAAATATTTCTGAATACATTGTTAAGAACTGCTGACAGTAATTTTCAATATCCTCTCGGACAGATTGTACCAGAGTTCCCAGGTTAAAATTACTATAAGGAATAGTGAAGACATCACCTGCGATTTCTTGTTAGTAAATTACTTCGATGTATAGTACTATCTACTTTAACTGAAATGTCATTTTCAGACTGGTATATATTCCTAATGGTATATTGAAGGAAACTTTTTTCGCAGTTGGGATTACTAGGATTGCTGTTGAGAAGTATCAGGAAATTTTCACTAGCCGGAAAAGTGATTTATCAGATGGATATTTCTTAGCGTGATCATTTCGATATTAACAATGACATAAAAGTCTTATACACGCCTGCGGAAAGGGCCCCCTTTTAAATCTTTAATAAATTTTTGAAATAAACAGTTCTTTAAATAACAATACTATCATCTCTCTGAATAAACAGACTTATTTTGATTGCCAAAAACTTTTCAACAGGCTCAAAGTTTTCTCTTTGGGTTTTGGTGTTTTTTCTTCCCTTGGCTTCCTGCCTTTTTTCACAACATCTTAATATTGTAACCATACATTCATCTATAATTATTAAGTATGCCCATGCTTAATCTTGTTTTGATAACAGTGTCTATGTCAATGTCACGCTTCAACCTGTCGATTTTGTTACCAAGGACATATTGACTCTCACACACTTCCGTTATCAAAATGTTTCACTGTTTTGCCAAATTCCCGTCCTGGTGGACTCAGATAGTAGGGCACAGGGCCCTCCTAAGTAACCTGTTTTAAATTCAAATATAAATTTAAATTTTCTAATATATTATTTTGTAAAAAAAATTTCATCTACATGTAAGTAGTTGCATAACTTTGTAAAACATATATACCAAATGTCTCCTCCCCTTTTTTTTGTAGAACTTTTATCAGGCTGAAGATGGACGTATATGCGTCCGAAACATGTCCCTGAATTGAACTTCACGGATTAAATGTTGTAGAGATGACTTTGAGTATTTCTCCCCTTCGAAAATAAAACTTAGAGATGGAAAAGAATCTTTACTTTATGATACTCTGACGGCTCTCAATAACGCAATTGATTTGTAAATTAAAAGAATCACATTGGTCACGTTCAGGAGCAGCTGACAAATCTGGAACAATAGGGTTGTACACTTTTTTTCAAAAATTTTATTTGTGAAAAGTGGGCCTCCAGAGAATACGTCGGTATTTTCTTGAAATTTTTATTGTCAAGGGTTTTTACAAAATCACCATTCGAAAATTATCCATCCTTTTCTAAAAATTTGACGTCACCCGGTAGCATATAAACATTCCACTATAGGATTCGGCACCCGCCTTCATTCCCATTGGTTGATTCAAAATTAGGTAATGACGGTGCCGAATCGCGTAGCGGAATGTTCAAACGGTGCCGAAATCCACAGTGGAATGTTATATGGTTCACGGTGCCGAATTGAAAAACGGTCAATTCTTTTATTGCACGCATGCTACCTAGGAAATTGATTTTAATCAATCATTATCATACATTTCTCATTTATTCAATAATCGGTTGATGAATTGATCATCATTGATATAAGTGTAGAAAGTCTCTGCTTTTTTAGGAGATAGGTGGAACGAGCGAGGATAGGTATTTTCATAAGTTATTGGCAACATTTATAGGGTTGAACATCAAATGTTGGCAACGTATGTAATTCTGTGCTGGGAATACACGTACATCACTTGTGTTCGTTGAATACATATTCTACCTATTAGTGGTGAAGTGCGATGGATCAGCTCATTAAAGTTGATAATCTTCTTCATCGGGGAGAATTTAAAAAAGAAGAGGACATTGTGAAATGGCTCCATACATATGAGGAAGAGAGTAACACTTCGTGGCGATTAAATCATCTTTGGAAAATAGCGTACGATTTACATGCAAGTAAGTTTAGTAAGTTACGGTTTTCGCTTGTTTATTGTGGTTCTGTATTCACAGTTAGTATCAGATACAAAGAGCTACCTAGTGCTTTTTTTGTAATACAAGAACTTGTTCGAAAATCTGAGAAATCGTGTAACCAACTCAGCTTCTATCAGATATACTGAGTTATTTTCAGTTTCTTCAGAAATCGCCTTTTTCAAAATAGCAATTAATGTGCAGAAATTAATAAGGACTTTTCACAAGCCATTGGAATGAGAATCAGGTTATTTAAGGTATTTTGCGAATAAGTGTCATGCAACAAAATCCTCACGTTTTTTCACAAAATTCACGAACGAATTTTATATGAAATAAAAGGAATAACTAACAGTTTTCGATGGTTTTGCAGATCATCACATTGCTGAGGTCACCCTAAGAAACAAATTAAGTATACCTATTCAAACAATTCCTGATATAAGATATTTGTATAATTAATTCGAAAAATTGAAAAAAAAATTGAGATTTTTTCCAATGGTTGTGTACCTTATGAATGTCACTGTATATCTATCTATCGAAGTTTTTCGTTACAATCGTGAATTAATTCCAGTTGAAAACTATTATTGCTGGAGGAGATTGAAAGAATGTGAATTTTGTTTTAGTTTTCTAAATTGAAGATATATATTACATTTCTTACAATGTATCGGTCATCATGTCATCCGAATCGGATGAATTGTTTGAATGAATTTTCAGAACGACATTTCTTTGTCATCACGGTTACCAGAGGGTAACTTCAGAAGAAAATAAAAAGAGCAAATCTAAAAATACACAATTTCGTGTGAAGATAGCTGTGCAAAAACGTAAGGTTTTTGTTGCATGACACTTTTTTGCAAAAAAACTTTTGTAAAAAATAATCCCTCAGTCCATTCATCAAGAATTTGTTTGCATGGTTACAGAAATCATCAAGAGTGGTTGTCAGATAATAATTTTCAATATTGTCATATTTTGTTCGATGCGTTCATTAAACGGAATTTCTCACAAATAAACGTTCAAAATACTTCTTCAACCTGCTGCAAACCAATACACGAGGATACAAGAAAACACCTTTCATCACCTGATTCTCATTCGAATCGCTCGTGAGAACTCTTAATTGGTTCCTGCAAATGAATTACTATTTTGGCGATTTCTGAAGAAACTGATAATCACTCAGTACTGATAGAAGCTAAGTTGGTGACACGATTTCATGGATATTCGAACAAGTTCCTATATTAATAAAAAACACTAGGGTAGTTCTGTGTAATTGAGACAAACTAGGAATACAGAACCACAATAAACAAGCGAAAACCGTAACTCACTAAACTTACTTCTATATGTAAATCGTACGCTATTTTTCAAAGATGATTTAATATGCCACAAAGTGTTACTCTCTTCCTCATATGTATGGAGCCATTCCACAATGTCCTCTTCTGTTTTGAATTCTTCCCGATGAAGAAAATTATCTACTTCAATGAGCTGATCCATCGCACTTCACCTCTAATACCTATAGGTAGAATATGTATACAACGAACACAAGTGTCACAAGTGATGTACTTGTATTCCCAGCACAGAATTATCAAACTAATTCTGTGATTCCCAATTGCCGTTGCCAACATTTGATATTCAACCATATGAATGTTGCTAATATCTTAAATATGAAAATATGCCTATCCTCGCTCGTTCCACCTATCTCCTAAAAAAGCAGAGACTTTCTACACATACCTCAATGATGATCAATTCAACAACCGAATGTTGGATAAATGAGAAATGTATGATAATAATTGATATTAATCAATTTCCTAGGTAGCATGCGTGCTATAAAAGAATTGACCGTTTTTCAATTCGGCACCGTGAACCATATAACATTCCACTGTGGATTTGGGCACCGTTTGAACATTCCGCTACGCGATTCGGCACCGTCATTACCTAATTTTGAATCAACCAATGGGAATGAAGGCGGGTGCTGAATCCTATAGTGGAATGTTTATATGCCACCCGGTAGGTTTGTTCAGATTCTGTTCAATTAATCGAAGTGGAAGAACAATTGATCTAGAGGTAATATGAGACAAAGTTGGTGTTTTGCAGTATAGGACAACATGCATATATTATAGATAAACCAAAAAAAGATCCAAAGAGATTCACAATATCGGTAGTAGGTATCGTTAATCTTGAGGTTGAGTTTTGTTACTCATTTATTTGAAACAAAAAGTTTAGGTTTCTTCACCGATATTCAGTTATCTTTTCTCCATTTGATTTCAGTGAAAATGATATCGTTGGATTAAAGAACATGTTCATATTTTGATTCAAATCTGGGCCACTTAGAGAATGATTTCCATAACCAATAGGTGTTTATATGTATGAATAAATCTAGTCGACTGACGCTTTCTGTGGGAAATGGAATTAAGAAATCTCTGTGCTTGCTCAACATCTCGGAAATCAGTTGCTACCGAGTGAACAGAATACTCAGAGGTGAGATAATTCATGGCTGCACTCGCATATTGCAGATGCATTGTTGAAAGTGGAAGAGTAGGTATGTTTTCATCAGAAATGATAGACCCAATAAATGGGAAGGTGGAGTTGCTCTTCATTTTGAGAATAATTTTGAAGTAGAAGTTCTGTTAACTTCTTTATTTGTGGTTTGAATATTTTTCTCGAATGAACCGAAGACGCGATGTTGAATTGTTTTTTTTTGTTAGCAATACGATTATCAGCGGTAAAAATACTTATAATAGTTCTCTGATTTAACCGATAATGTGACTTTGATCAGTCTGTATATTTATAAGTGATTCTTGAGAAACATGTTATTAGGTTATTCATTTGTTTGTTTCTTCGGATAGAATAAAATCAAATCAAATAAATTGAAGAAGAGCATTAATAGAAGAATGTCAAATCCTACAGAGATCAACTCATCAAATAATAAACTTCGACCTTTTCGATGAAATCACTCAATCAGCTCTTCAGGGAGGATTAAAAAATGTGATAAATTATACTGTTACCTGACACAGCCTGTATAAGAGATAATAATGAAAAAAAAAGCGCTTTCAAAAATACCAATCGACATATCCAAGATTTTTTTCAGATACACACCCGTTGATTCATTATCGAATTTATTACATTTGGCTTATTGATACACACTGTAGTGCCAAGGTGAGCTTCCACAATATGTCGTACATAATATATTCAGATGTGAAAAAAAATTATGGTTACTTAAAAAAAAAGTTATGACTGTTTACCTCAAAAAGAGAATATCTTCGTTCACTTGTCCTTTCATTTGAAAAAGTCTCGTAAGTAATTGTGTGTGCATATTTTATATTTTGGTCATTTTCATTTTTTATGTTTATGGATTTGTTGTATGGAGTGAAATGATACTTGCATAATTCATTTGTTACATAGTTTTGTTCACGGATTCATGAGTATGTATATTCCCGTAACCGTTGTTAGATATAATATTGGTTTTTCCATAAAATCAACAGGTACAGGGTTTCCCACTCAAAGGTGTGTGCATATTTTCGTCATTCAATAACTTTTCTGGAATAACTTTTCATTAATTTCTTGAATCTGAGCTCATTTTTTCTCAATATCAACCAAAAACAGAGCAGTTCAAGATATATTTTTTCAAATGAAATGACCTACTTTTCATAATTCGATGATATATTTATGAATTCAGATTGACGGGCTTCATCGAATTATGGCAGAAAGTATCGATCATCTGGTTTGAAAGAAAAATTTAAGCCACCCTGTATTTTGTTGAGGTAAGGAAATAAATAATGACCATAATATGTTGAAATTTGCGAGGATAAAGGAGGGTGACACATTCAAGTGGGCCACCCTGTATATTTCTACAGGAATTTTGTCGTAAAATGGTATGATTCTCAACATTTTGGAAAAACTAGTTCAAATGAATGTGTTGTACAAAAGTTAGTCAAGATAAACCTCAAACGAAAAAACCCTAATCATACACTTATGTTTTCATAAGCACCCTCTTTCATATTTTTCTATATTGGAGCATGCTGAGTTCTAAATCAATGTATTTATGATACATTGAGAATAGCTGTTAATCAAAGTCAAACAGCGCTCTCGCCCTGGTCTTTACCCCCCAACCATTAGTTAGCCAATTAGTGTACAGTTCCATTGAAACAGTTCGTCATAGTGCATTTGTATAGTCCCTGTATAGTCGCGTTTTGCGACTATACAGTATTTCAAACAAATTAGTAGAGATAAGTTATCAACATCTCATGAGTATTGTGTGGTGTGGTAAAAATAAATTAGAAAAAGACTCATCATTGGTATAAGAGGTTAATCGAAAGATGCTACTACCTATTTAACTTTCCGGAAGTAATGACCTATAATAGCACATGAAAAAATATGACATAATAATCGAATTTTCAATAATATCCGTCCTGAATCCTATCCTGAATAATTGTCTCCGTATAGAAAACTCCACCATGTATAGGAATTATCATTCAAATGCATTGTTTCTTATTGATTACGAAATTTAGAACGTCTCAGCTGAAAAATAAATGTATCTATCTAATTTTGTTGAGTAAAAAGTCAGGCACGTAGTTACCTATTTTATTATGTTATATGATTTCGGGTATATATAAATATGTTGGAAGGTTATTTGCAACTATTATATTCAAGCTAGTTTTCCTCAAAAGTATGGGGTTCTCGAGAGAAATTCTATTCAAATAGAGATGGACACTCTGTATAGAAGAAAATTCCGAGGCCATCATCTGATTATTGTAATTTATTAAGCAATCTGGTGTGATTATTCCATTATGGATGAAAAAATGTTTTTTACAGTGATCAGCATAATCCCGATTATATTTCAAAATTCACAAAAATTGAAATGGTTATTCATGTAACAAGGGCGTACAATATGTTTTTATGAACCATTAGCATGTAAACGTAATATCCCGAGCAATGAAGAGGGTCATAAAAGGAAAGCAAGTTACGCCTGAAATACATATAGATACCACATTTTGTGCACGAATATCAGTATGTATAGAAAGAGAAATTAGTCTATCCAATTAGAATATCAAACATAGTTTGAAATGAATGTCTGGTAGACTACGAGCAGAAAACAACTACTTTCCTGGTAAATACCACGCAGAACATTGAATTATATCTGCTCGTAATCCATGCAACGATTCACACTGTGAATGCAGATCGCAAATGTTTCTTTCTTCCTAAGACGTGACAAATTCACATCGGGACAGGCACGCCTAACAACCTACAGACCGGTTTCGGGCTTATTGGCCCTCATCAGTGCAGGGTAGTTATCCGAGTAGAGACCGTAAGATCTCCACTCGAAGCGTTGCCTGTCCCAAGTGGTCCCGAGTGGAGATCTTACGGTCTCTACTCGGATAACTACCCTGCACTGATGAGGGCCAATAAGCCCGAAACCGGTCTGTAGGTTGTTAGGCGTGCCTGTCCCGATGTGAATTTGTCACGTCTTAGGAAGAAAGAAACATTTGCGATCTGCATTCACAGTGTGAATCGTTGCATGGATTACGAGCAGATATAATTCAATGTTCTGCGTGGTATTTACCAGGAAAGTAGTTGTTTTCTGCTCGTAGTCTACCAGACATTCATTTCAAACTATGTTTGATATTTTAATTGGATAGACTAATTTCTCTTTCTAAAATTGTTGTCCAATTTATGGCTTTTCCATTTTTCATCAGTATGTATGTTATCACAAATAATTTACTATTTCTAAATGAATTTTACATGAATGCTATACAATGGGTATATTGAGAGTCGGATGATGATGGTCGAAGGTGTAATCTGGACTCTCAATATACCTATTCAATCAATCAATCTTTATTTCCTTTTCTGACACGGTTTACATGTTTTGGAATTGTCAATAAATAGATAAAATACAAAATACAAGATACAAGATGAAAGACAACATACAAGAAATACAACAATAAATGATAACAGTGAATGTCAGATAATAAATAAATTATAACAGTTGAATGTTCGTAGTTAGTATAAAATAACCAATAAAATAGTAAATGCAAATGTAATAAACACATTTGCGCTAATTTTTTATAAAATCATTCACGCTGTAAAAACACTTTTCAATTAGAAAACATTTCAATTCATATTTGGAAGAAGATAGTACAGTTATATTCTTCAGCGTTTGTGGAAGATTATTGAAAATTTTGAGACCAACATGATCTGGAGTTCTAGACATCATTTCTTTTTTTGCAAATTCAACATGAAAATGGTGCATTCGAGTTCTATATCCGTGTACATCAGAGTTTCTTATGAATGACTCTCTGTGTTTAAATACATGAACACACATTTCGAAGATGAAGATATTGGAAAGTGTCATAATATTGAAACGCGTGAAGATTATCCTACACGTTTCCCTATCAGACACCCCAAAAATACATCTCAAGACCCGTTTTTGCCCAATGAACACTTCTTTCGAACCAGTGGAATTGCCCCATATGCAAATGCCATACCTGAGTCTCGATTCAACTTGACTGTAATACACAGTCAGCATCTGATCCAGTTCTAACACCGTTCGTAAATTGACGAAGAGAAATTCAGTTGAATTCAGTTGAATTTTGTACGCTTTGTAATCTACAATTACCCCAGACACTGGAACATCTATTCTTCACTTGCCCCATCTCAAATTCTCTGAAACCTGAATGTCGCTGCCTACAAAATATGACCTCATTGAGAGATTCTCTCACCAACATTACTCTGACCGAGGCCAAAATTATTTGTCAATTCACGAGGGAAGTTATGAGACTACGATCTTTTAAAATCGATGAATAGATTAAAGCAATACTTGATGTTAGGCTGATTTTTTCGTTTTGTTGTTTTTGTGTGCTTCATGGATACGATCAACACACTTGTTTAAGCTAGATATGCTCGATGGTGTGACCTTTTTTTTTTCTCTTCCTCCCAGATGAAGTTCTATTTTAATTTCTTTCTTAGGAATACTGTACACTACCAAACTCTTGTTATACATTATAATTGTAAAAAACAATAGATGAAATGATGGAATGAATAACTCACAAAGAAGTTTTAGATCTCAGAGTCACCCATATCGAGCTCCAATATCACGTGGTACAGTATCTAGAAACGATTTGAGCATACTGGAAATGTGAAGAATATCAGAAAAACAGGACGTCCAAAAACAGGAATTATGCATGAAAAATCATTGAATGTTGTAGTTTCATCCACGGATGAAATAGAAATAGCCAACGAACTCAATAATACCTTCGTAAAGTTAGGTAAAAATCTTGCTGAATCGATTAAAAAGAACCCCAACTATATTCTGCCCAGACAATCTATACTGAACTCGTTTGTGTTTGAAAAAATTGAAGTCAAAGAAACAGAAACTGTTATTAACGACCTCAAAAATAAAAAGAGTGTTGGTATAGATAACTTGAAAGCTGAAACTATTAAAATGATAGCCCCTTTCATTCTAGAACCACTAACATATCTACTAAACAAATGCGTGAATAAAGGTGTTTACCCTTCGGCCTTTAAGCAATCTATTATCACACCCTTGTATAAAAAGGGAGATGCCACTATAGCTACCAACTACAGACCAATATCATTAGTCACACATCTCTCTAAGATATTCGAAAAAATCATCAAACTACGACTCGACTCATACTTACAAAAATACAAAATTCTATCCGACCGTCAGTTTGGATTTAGGGCAAATACATCCACGGAAGATGCAATTCTAGCCCTCACACAAAAAATCACAAATTCCCTGAACAAATCAAAGCCATGCATTTGTATATTTATAGATTTATCCAAGGCATTTGACAGTGTTAGTCACAATCTTCTTCTGCAGACACTGGGAGATATTGGAATTAGAGGGGGCTGCTTGAATCTCTTTCAGAGTTACCTCAAAGGTAGAACTCAAATGGTAAAGATTGGCCATGTAACAAGTGCTGTGCGAGAAATTGAATACGGAGTACCTCAGGGCTCGGTTCTTGGACCTACTCTTTTTAATATATATGTGAATGAATTGTTTTCACTAGAGTGTAATGGGAGTATTATCGGTTTTGCTGACGATACAGCCATTTTCTACGAGTCCGATAACTGGCTTTCACTAAAAAAGATCATCGAAAAGGACTTCAATATAATAATAAATTGGCCGAAACATAAGTTATTGAGTCTCAATATCGAAAAAACCAATTACTTACCATTCAGTTGCAACTCCGCTAGCGCTCCTACTTTTGATAGGATCGACGTCAGTGTTGGATCAGAAGTTTTCATCAGTATACTACCTGAAACAAAAATTAAATACTTGGGAGTAGTAATGGATCCACATTTGAGATGGGACATCCATATTCAGTATATAAGCTGAGAACAATTTTGTATAAATTTAAAGTTCAACTACCGGCACACAACTATGACACCCGTCAAAAAGACTTATATATTGCTCCATTGATGTTGAAAACCATCACACAAAAGACATATACATATTTGGCACCAAAACTTGACAACACAATTCCTGACTCAATTAAAGTTGTGCAGCCAATAAACCGATTCAAGAAATCCCTAAGAAAATTCATTCTCAATAATTCAGTAATTTGATTATTTAAAGTAACTACTATTCCCTATAGTGGAATTGAAAATGTGATAATTTGTACTTGCTCCATATTCCTCATAATTTTTTCTCTCTCTTTATTCTTTTTTTTAACAGATCTAAATATTATAATAATTGCTATATTCAGCAGATCTAATATAAATGAGATGTTTGTTTGAATTTGATCTTACTCTTTGATTTTCTGTCTGAGTGAGTTTGTATTAAGTGTTATGTAATATGTATATCTTATATTCTTATAATTTTTATATTTAGTTTTATATGTAGATACCTATGTTACTCTTCTTTCTATATTTACCTCAGGTCAGTTTATGTTATTGCTTTTTGTTAGTTGTCTCTCGAAACAAGTGTTACACACTTATCGAGTATTCATTTATTCACTTTTTATCTCATTTAAGATTGTACTTTTCACATGTATTTATATATAAGTGGTGAATAAACTTATTATTATTATTATTATTATCCATGGATCAACCTCATATTCCTACCACCCATTGTAGGTAGAACTATCAAATAGTATATCAATGAACTCGTTAAATAACTGCATGCAGAGTTCGAATGCAGGCCATTTTCATTTTGAGAATACACTACGGGGTTACTTGATTAATCATATAGGCGAGCGGCGTTGCAAACAGTGGGCTAAAGAAAAATGCATGAGGACTAATACAGCGTTTTATGTATGCATTAACTGTGACTCCAATGATGATATGTAGGCCTTAGTAGGCCTATTCTGACGTTCTGATCACCTTGATGATTATATCAGATGTGCATTGAGAAGAAGATACATGTTTTTTTATATATATGAGACTTCATTTTTCCAATAAGACTCTTAATTGAATATCAAGTCAACTAACCCCATCATACTAACTGTACATGCTAACCTAATTCTGATATAAACTCAGAGCTGAGCAATCGTGAAGCTGATTCCAATTTTTTTATATACCCAGATGTATATGTGGCATCTTGGTGACGAAACAATCGATAAAACACCAGTCGCTTATTCACAAGAATTGGATTTGTCAAAATTTAGTTAACTAGCCATATGGCCTTCCCTACATAAGTCATCACATTACATTTGTTAGCATTATTGTGATGACACCATTGTTCAACGCATTTCAGGTTGAGAGAAGCCGTTCCCTATCTTCAATATCTTTAATTTCAATTATTACTGGAAATTCTTCGTGAACACGAACATGTTATATTCTGTTGAGAATTTTGTGAAAAATATTAGTGTTCGAGAAATAATTTTATATTTTTAATCGAAGCTAGAATTCGGTAAGAAAATTTAACACCAAAACTCCAGTTTAGATTACGCTACATAAAATACAAAATACTGACCTTATAGCCAAATGATAATAAGGTAGCTGGTTGTAGTGACAAAAATAATATAGTTCAAACCATTATTCTTGACTAATTTGATTCCACTAAAGTTGGTAGAAATATACTTTCTTACAAGAAACTCGAAGTGGTATACTTGATAACAGCGAAGTGAAATATCATATCTAAGTACAATGAACATCCATAAGACATCCAGTTATGAAAGTACAGAAAATATCCAGAAATTTACATCCAATTAACGTCCTTATAAGACTTCATTTGGATCAGAAATGGATGTCCACTGGACGTCGTGTGCTATATGGGCGTATGCTCAAAATTTACGTACGAATTCTCTACATCAGACCTAATCTTTGCACTCAAGCGGATAAATTCATCTTCAACGGCGAATTTATCGGATGTATAAGCATATTTTTTTTAATCAATGTATAATCTTAACTATTGGAACTTCTGTAATGCATAATGCTTATTGTGTTAATTATTGGTTTCTCAATTCATAAACATAATCATGAAGTGTTTAAGTGGCAAGTAAAACCTTAACAGCTATAATTCGAAGAAGACATTGGGGTGTGAGGCGTCAATGAAAAACCCTTCCTTCAAACTAATTTCAACATTGGAAAATACACACATACACAATTTTGAAATGAGAAGTACTAATAAGTTATAGTGATAGTTGGGAGTAAATGAGATGGCGCTAATATTAAATTCACGATTCGCGCAGACGCACAATCTATTTCGACATATCATTATTCATAAAAGTTAAAAGATGGAAACTTCAAGTTTATGCATTATGGATTGTCCACTATGACTTGTATAAACCATCTCATTTGCAACTACAGAATATAAATTATATGAATTGTACATTGAAGTTATGTTCATGAATATAATTATTATGCTTGATGTGTATCCGTTTAATCCGCCTTACTTAACTTGTCCATTATGAAGTGACAATCACGATATCAAGGCATAAAATACTCGAACGCGGAAATGTACCTACTAACTGCGTCAAACTTAGTAAACCTAACATTTTGACAAATCACGCTGTCTGGTAAAAATATAAATGTATAGGTACTGCTTATCAACCGCTTTAGGAAAATTCAACTCTGAACAAAATACATTCACATAACATCCTGCCGGTTTATCAATTACATTTCAATGATTTGATGTACAAACCAACAGTATTTTTTCCCAAATACACTGATCTACCTATAGTGAATAATATTATGACCAAATCCTTATTGCGTACATTAGATAAACAAAATACTATATATTGCGATGGGTCGAAAAACGATAATGGCACAGGATGTGCCTTTTATGTTGAAAATGAAAAAATTATTTCACGATTTCGCCTTCCTGATCACTCGTCAATTTACAGTGCAGAATCTTATGCTATATCACAAGCTCTAACATGGATTAAAAGTAATGGAGGAGGCAACTCTGTCATTCTATCGGATTCGAAATCGGTTCTGACTGCAATTCACAATCACGCTTCAGTGGCCAACATTAACTCTATTATTAATGAAATTATCCAGACACTATTGCAGCTTCAATCTAATAATACTAAAATAATTTTCATCTGGGTTAAGGGTCACTCAGGTATAATCGGAAATGAGAAAGTTGATAAAGCAGCGAAAGATGCCACCTCTCTTCAACAAATAAATCATATGTTTACCCCTCAAGACATAATAAGCCAGTCCAGAAGATCAGTGAGAACACGCTGGGAGAAACTTTGGGAAGACTTTGTATCCTCTTCCAATAACCCTTATGTATCCATTCATCCTCAGCTTCCTCGGAGCATTCCGCACCTAGCTGATTTTAAAATATCACGTTTTTACTCCTCTACTATAACGAGAATGAAATTAAATCATGGAGGTTTTCCCGCACATTTGGCAAAAATTGGAGTTGATATATCCCCTATATGTCCTTGCAACTACTCATTTGAAGCAGATATCAATCATTTGATTTTCACTTGTAATCTTCATAATACACATCGATCAGAATTTTTTAATAAATTAATCACCCAAGGTGTCCAGCTGCCAACAAGTGTCACTGTGCTGTTAAGCACATTCAAAGAAGATATTTACAAAACGATTTTGGAATTTATGTCTAAGGAAAAAATAACAATCTAACTAATTAAAGAAAAGTCTGTGGCAAAAAAAAACTTTTGTTTTGATGCCAAACCACAAAAAAAAAAAAAAAAAAAAAAAAAAAAAAAAAAAAAAAAAAAAAAAGGAAAATTCAAAACTAATTTGTTCAGCATTTCATAGCAACTATCTCCCTAATCAGATTCAATTTATACTTGTTTTGTTTATGATAACTGCTCTCCACTGAATACAATCGATATCACATTATTTTTTCAAAATAATAGAGGTTTGCGATATATATATATTGTCTCAATTTTTCAACTCGATATCAGCAAATGAATTCTCTAACTTTGCTTCGACAGAAACTTGGCTTGATGACTCGGTGAGAAATGGGGAATTATTTCCTAACCCTTACCAAATATATCGTTGCGACAGAATAGTATATTGTGCAACTAGTGCGGATTATAGGATATTTCATACGAGTTTTACATCATATCTTGTCAAACGAGTATGAAATATCTAATTTCGGTACGAGTTGTACACTATACTTTTCCTACGACAGTAGGAAGGGCCTCGGCTTTGAATACCCCCACCCCTCCACTTTTCCATTTCGAGTGCGACGATATGGACCATCCCCACTCCTCAGACCGTGCGTCGGTATGGACGTGTGAAGCGTGCGTAAAACGTGCGTGAAGCGTGCGTAAAACGTGCGTGAAGCTTCCGTAAAACGTGACGAAAACGCGACGCACGCTTCACGCACGTTTTACGCACGCTTCACGCACGTTTAACGCACGCTTCACGCACGTCGCACGTTTGACGCACGTTTAACGCACGCTTCACACGTCCATACCGACGCACGGTCTGGGGAGTGGGGATGGTCCATACCGTCGCACTCGAAATGGAAAAGTGGAGGGGTGGGGGTATTCAAAGCCGAGGCCCATCCTACTCATTGATACTATAATGTTATGAATTCATTTGTATATATGTCATTGTCACAGCTACCTATGAGTAAAAATCAGAGTATAGTAAACTATATTAGGTAATCGCACCAATCGCACTAGTGCGAAATATCTTATTTTGTGTGTTTGTTAAGTGTTTTCAACCGCCAACTTAGTTGCAAATCAACCCTCGTATAAGTCTAGGACTTGTATGAGTAAGGAAGACGGGGATCATAGCTTTATATCGGTTGGTTACCGTTGAGAGTCCTAGTTTACAGTGCGAAATGATACGTATTCCAGGTAGGTCGTCGGAAAACTATAATGAATGCAAGTGCTCAAGGGGTAGAGGAATTCTTCTTTCAATTGACAACTCACTTACTTCCTCACAGGTTGACCCAATATCTCCCTCATGAATCAATCTCTATAAATATGATCATTATAAAATTCATAACGGTTCAATTCCTCAATATCTCCATCCATGTATTATGTATTAATATTGAATGGACATTTATTGAAGTTTTTGATAAAGAAAATAATGCACTATCAATGTGTGCCCCGCCAAAGTTGAATCTCAAAAAGAAATATCCGCCACGGTTTTAACCAGGAAAAGTCGTAAAAAGTATCATACATTTTTCAAATAGGGTGGCGATATGGTTGCTAGTATTGTTTTATCGCATTTTCTTGAAGAGTCTAACATCGAGAAATGTCAATCGCATCAAAAACGCAGCTGTTAAAGCAAATAAATAATAAAGAACTTCTGACTTATCACAAACTGAAGAATAAGTCCTGCAGTGGGTCTGATGAAATTTCAATGGTCTTATTGAAAAAAGTATTATCAATAATTTTTGAACCACTCATATACTTAGTTAACCTTTCGTTTACATCAGACCGTTTTCCTACAAGCCTCAAACAAGCAAATTCGTTTATGTTTTAAAGAAGTCGAATTCTAGGAATTTAAATGATCAGCATGGATTCTGTCCAGGCAGATCGACTAGCAGTGCTATTTGTGCATTTAGGGAAAAAATTGTAAACTTCATTGAGGCAGGTGAGTGACCTGTTAGAATCTTTTGTGATTCATGTAGGGCATTCGACTGTGTCTTGATACGGCGCGTTCACAAGCTATAGCTTTTGCCTATCGCGGAATAATTTATAATAATGATGATGACTTCAAGCTGAAAAGTAAAGATTCTGAAAATCTGACCTTCTTTCGAGCAGTAGTAGTAACCTAATCGACTTTCTGGTAGATGTCCTTGATGCGCGCTTACAAAGATCGGCCAATGGAATCACAATGAGCCATAAGCCAAAACGCGAAAAAGCCAGCATGTGAACGCGCCGTTGTACTTCTCTCCAAGCTTTATTTCAACGGAATACCTACGTGGTGTTGCTAATGAGTGGGTTTTTACATTTTTGACTAATAGAGAACAGTATGTGGTACTGTCCCATTGTGATGGAGCAAAGGAAAACAAGTAAAGTTCCAGTGGAATAATAGTACCTATCTATGGGTGTCCCACGATGAGGCTATGTGCTTGGCCCCATTTTGAGTGTGCTATATATAAATGATCTGGACCAATCATTTGAAAAAAATTCAGATATGAATCCTTTTTCTACATCCACCTGATGAAAATCATGTTTTTGACTGCAAAAAAGTTAATGTCATAAATTTTCAATCAAAAGTTGTCGCCGCGTTACTGGTCACATGACATTTGTCAAAATCGATTATAAGATTTCCCCATATGTAGTATATTTCTCCTATTATATTGAGCCAAATTGTCATCCTCAATATTACTGAAATGTGAGTTCAGAAAATGTAAGTATTTCATTGAAATATAAATTTCCTGAATTTCTTATATTTCTAAAGAAAAATGGAAAAGTAATAAATTATACAAACATTACCGTAAGTGGAGATCTTACGATATCTACTCGGATAAGTACCCTGCACTGATGAGGGCCAATAAGCCCGAAATCGGTCTGTAGGTTGTTGAGAAAATCGAGACAGATTTTAATTTGTCACGTCTTTGGAAGAAAGAAACATTTGCGATCTGCATTCACAGTGTGAATCGTTGCATGGACTACGAGCAGATATTCTGCGTGGTATTAACCAGGAAAGTAGTTGTTTTCTGCTCTTAGTCTACCAGACATTCATTTCAAACTATGTTTGATATTTCAATTGGATAGACTATTTTCTCTTTCTTATATTTCTGATTCATTCTCGTGTATAATTTGGAGATTACGCAATTTGCTCTCTATGGTGTACACGATAATTTTTTCTACTACGATGTTGATGCCAGCCGAAAGTAGAAATACCATTGAAAACAACTGAAGTACGAGAATATTTGAAGAAAATTTCGCATTCCAAAAGTCATAAGAGTAAAAAAGTGGCTAAGGTTTCATGAACTAATATTCAATAATGTGACAGAAACAACCGTGATGGCCAAGAAAAAACACGTTATGCTCTGAAAAGAAGTCATTGATGATATATTACATGGCCAGTTGTGATAAGATATATTCTATTTCAGAGATTGTTCTGTATTGCACTAGTGCAATAAAACTTTGTTGCACTCATTTTACTGCAGCGTTTTTTGTAATCATGACAAACATAAACGACAGTTAAAAAAATATTCTGACATTTCACACAATCGAAGTGTTCCTCTTCAAAATATTTTTTTTTATTCCTAATATAAAATGTAGCAAAAATGTTATGCAACTCGTGCGAAATGTATGCCCGACGGCGTCTTCACGTAGTGGCGTGCAATAAACCTTTTGTACTTGTTGAGATAGTTTCTAATTCCTATCTCGAATAAAATAACTGTTCCACACTGTCATCATCAATTTTATTTTTCGAATATTTAGAGACCTTTCAATGTGGCTGAATAGTAAAGACTTCTGATTCAATGACGTATCGCTCCTCGTATGTTTCTTTGAAAAATCAGTACAAAAACAAGGAGTATATTTCAATCGACATGCACCCCTGCTTGTTTAATCACAATATTCATAACACACCATCATTTAACTCACCTCATGGCAAATCCTTATGGGATCATCTTGATACGATCAAGGACAACGATGTAATTAATTATCATTAGAAGTAATAATATATGTTTTCAGCATTTATAATTACTCTATGGTTTTGAGGTATGAGGAAATCTAATGATCATTTGTCGAAAATCGTTTCAATAAATATTTGTCTCGAAAATGTGTCTGATGAGTACGTGAATTGAATATATTATACAGGGTAGAACAGCCAAATGGAATCTCATATATTTTGAAATGACATCCTGCAGCGAAAACAGTTCAAAGGTCATCCCTCCATTGAGCCCCTCTCGAGTAACATTCACAAACCTCATTTCATAATAACAATAACCTACTCACTCTCAATTCGCCAGAAATAATGTTATTGAGTTTTGCCGATGACACTGTTATCTTTTCTGCAGAAAAATGGAATCCGTGGAGCAAGACATAAAGAATGAATTGCTCTAAAACAAAATGTTTACCTTTCTCATCGTATTTCAGTCATTTGCCAGAATTGGTATGAACAAGATTGATGACCATATATTATTCAAAAGGGTAGTTCGGCCCCAAGCAGCAATTTGACGTTGCGGCGACGTGTTTGAAAAAGTTGCGCAACCAAACATGAGTTGCGTAGTCGACCTTAGTACTACGTCGTCACGACCCTGTTTTGCACCATTTTGGTCAATCATTTTTCGGTTTTTAAAACGTTTCACTTTCAACTGTAGGTAGCAGTTGGTCGTTTCCTAAACGTTGCTAAATTTACCAAAAAACAACTGCACACTTGCGCCCTCTTGCGCAGCGATGACAGTTCACTTTCCACGGTGTTCAGAAATTAGTAAATATTCCAACCAAAT
This sequence comes from Chrysomela aeneicollis, assembly GCA_029955515.1. Taxonomy (NCBI): domain Eukaryota; kingdom Metazoa; phylum Arthropoda; class Insecta; order Coleoptera; family Chrysomelidae; genus Chrysomela; species Chrysomela aeneicollis. The sequence continues at coordinate 496,379 of JARUHQ010000012.1, forward strand.
CATTACTGATCACCAAAATGGACACTTGGTAAAAACTTTCTGACGACTACTAATGTTTTACTCATGTGCTCATGATAGGTACCTACTCTATTTATATTGCCTGAAAATAAAGATTTCCAAACAGAAATTATCAACGCATTTCAGTTTATTGTCAAATATACTATTGTTTTGCGTCAAAAAACACGCGCTCCTTCAATCCGTGGCGAATTTCTCAAAACTCGAAGAAAAAAAAACGAAAAGAATAATTTGGGATATATAATATTCAAAGTTAATATTTATCCAAACAAGAACTATAGAGGATACAATGATATATTAATCGTTTCTAGAGTACTGTTAACCTCTGTTTATGTTTGTTTATGTCCCAAATTTCAATGGCCGACCATGTTTCCGAAGATAATTACGCATCAAACATGGCGTAGTATTATAATAGACGTCAACACGACTTAGGATATCAGATAACTGAAAAATATACTGCTTTCAACCTTAGTCATCCAGACAACTAAATATAACCAAAGCGCGACTGAAGTTGGTTATCCGACCAAAAACTGAACGAAGTCCAACTAACGAACACACCTCGCTCCACATTTTAAAACGGGCTTTCCTGTGTCATACAATTGTCAGTAGTGTTCTTCGAAAAATTAGTTGCTTTCCTCAATCTCTGCATCCAGGTCAGCATTTGTTCCAAAAGAACTGAAGTTTTCCAAACTGCCTGTCTTCAGGCATAATTTTATTTTTAATAAATTTTTTGAGGTTAGGTTGGATCAAGTTTTTCTTATCTTACTAGATATTTATTCTTTCGTCGAAGCATTTCAGCCAACATTATGTACTTGTTGTCCTCTATAGTGAGTATTTGGAAAATTTAACTGCAAAGATATGACTCCACGAAAACGTTTACAATTTTTATAAAAAATTGCCCACTGCCAAGTTAAATGTCACAAGGTCAGCTCAACGTCGGTAAAACGTTGAACATAACTAGAGTAATCACTCAAACGTTTTTAGAACGTCACTCCTATTCCCAAAATTTTTACTACATGAAGTTGGTTGGGTTTAACCTTGTAACAACGTCGTCGGTTAACTAAAGTCATGCTCAACACTGATACAACGTTGTCCGGTGGTTTAGAGAGCGTCGTTTCAGAAATGACTGATTTCTACACTAAGTATAACGTTAATTTTGGTGTATTATGTGGTTATCGTCGCCAAAATGCTACTTGGGGCCACATACTTGGGTATCATAATGAAAAAAACGCGATATCTAATTTCACGTTTCAAGTATTAGATTTCCAGATATCAAGCAGCAGATGATTTTTTTCATCAGGCGCTAGTAGAATCGCATATTTGGATATTCGGTACGATAATAGGATGGGGTGGGATATTAGAAATTTAGAGATTTTACAAAAGTGATTTCTGAAAGTTATACTAAAGAAACCTAATTCTTATCCAAAGTAATTTTTATGCATTGATTGTATTGACCTATTCAAGGAAAAATAAAGTATTAGTAGAATTTCTTCTCATTTATGATACAGGAAATCAACATTTAGTCACAAAAACAATCAAAGAAGTTAGGATATTTGAATGAATTAGTATCACGACACTTACTGTTGTTGTGGATGATATCTTGAGAGCCAAACATAATGGTGATACTTTAATTTGATTTTGTTAGTCCATCTGAAAGCGTTCGATTTGATAAATCACGAAATGTTATTAGCTCTGCTAAACAGTTTAAAATTCTTATGATTTGGTGACTGGCTTGTGAGTTGTTGTCTTCGTATTATAAATGACAGAATTCAGGTTGTTGAAATAGAAAATAACTTATGTTCTTTCCTGCAAGTGAAATAACTTATATTCTTTCCTGCAAGTGATATCAGGAATACACTTGAAAGAATTCTAGGTCCTTTGTATAATAAGCACTGCATACCTCTGATTTTGCTAGCTTATTACAGTGGTGCAAACATCATTTTATACAGGTGATACTCAAATATACCTCTCGTTCAGATATCGAAACATTGATGAATTAATTACGTAAAATTTACGAAGAACATTCCCTGAAACTTAACCTCAACCAATTAGCCGCCATAATGTTCTGAAAAGAAAAAATATGAAACCAAACTCTGAATTAAAATTTCAAAAATAGATTATGAAGTAATAACTTTCAAATCTGAAAGAAAAAGCCTCGGAAAAAACGAAAATTAAATTGAGATTGTGCTATAGCTCGCTGAAGTTGATTTTCCTACATTTCAACCACTGTGATTTTCTATATGGTCTCTTTTTAGAAAAGCGAATACAAAAAGTGCAAAATTGCTGAGTCAGGCTCATTAACCGGATAAGAAAACATCGAAGTATTGAGCGGAATTAACAACCATCTTTCATGAAAGTAAGAAGCAATTTGTTGTGAATGCGCTTTTGCGTCAGTTCGATTCCAGATTTTGCTTTAACAATCAGAAGACGAAACGTAAAAAGCAAAACGCGAATAGTTTGGTTGTGAATCCCGCTTTAGAGATGAACTGTTCGAGGTAAGCAAGTAGTTAAATATGTATAACCGGCGCCCATCATGCAGCTTGCCTGTTCAATAGAATATATGTTTCTAAATTTCCACCTACACAGTAAAAAAAATATATTTGTTAATGTCTATTTAGTTGAAAATAGCAAGAAATTTGTTAATAACCACAAACATTATATCTATATATTAGCATAAAATTCATCCGAGGAACTTGTTAATGATGAAATTTGTTCTTTTCACTACAACGATTAGTTAAAAAATGTCCGTAACTAAAATTGTAGTGAAAAATACGATGTCTTTTGTTGATTTCTATGAATTTGAGTGAAATAGACAAAACAAATATTTAATCTTCAACGTTTGACGACGATGTGCAAGTCATAATGAGGTAAGCTCAGTACTTGGTAGTCTTTCGTGTCGTTGAGGTGTGCGGTGTGAGGTGAGCGTGCAAAGTTTTGTCTCATCAGAAGATAAGCAATACCTCCATCAAGTTAGAATTCACTGAACTAATCTCTGGTCGATGATGAAGAATTGCTGCATATTAAATATATATTGAAGGTAAGGTTTAATTGTTTATTTTTGGTTACATACAAAATGTTTGGTGATTTCGCAAAACCGTTTCGTGATTCATCTAATGCATTATTATCGACTATAATGTATGTAAGAATAATTATCTGGTTCTAGATTATTTCAAAAAGCAGGAAAAATCAATAGGGTGGAGTCTTGACAATGTAATAAGAGTGCCCAACTTCCACAAAAAGATAAAGGCAATATTGTTTTGGTAAGAAACCAATTTGTAAATAATCATTACATTTTTCAGCTATAATATATCAAGTTACAATATCGTTGATTCAAGAATTCAAGATGGACGTGGTTGACTAAATTCATATTCAACATATCCCACAAAATTCGAGTGAAAAATGAAGCAGTATACGAGAGTAGTAAACGCCAACAGAGAAATTGCAACAGAAAGTAAGTAGATGAAAAATGTATTCATTGACCTAGAGCAGATTAGATGTACCCTTGAGTATAAAAACTCAATCAAGTGCTGCACTCAATTTCAGCATACTCAATATCAATAGGGTATTATATAGTATATTATTATCCAAACCATTCAGTAGGTACTCATACTGAATAGTCTTTTCCAATAAGGTAGAGGTATTTTACTGCTATCTTTACGGTTTATGCTTGTTCTATAATTTTTGATGTTAAATTCACTAATCGTGTTCAAACAAACTACCCAGTACCTTCAACAATAATAATTGAAATCATAACCGATTTTTTTCAATTATTGCAGATATTTTGGAGATTTATGGAAAGATGCAGTTGATTCCAGATGAAATTCGTCATCTTATAACTTCAGCATCATTCAATTTGGGCAACTATGTTCATCACTTGAAAGTTAGAAGTTCCTTCTAGTTGCTCAGCATGGAACTACAAGCGGATTTCTAGAGGGATTTCCTGAAGGCATTCATAACATTTTCCAAAATAGGAGATCAGGGTTGACGACATAAGAATATTCAATAACTTCTTTGGAACGTAAGTATGCCTTTGAGTTTTTTCATTCCTATTTCATTCATTCTTATTTCAATTTCATTATTTGAAATTCATGTTATTCCTGATTCATCATTCACCTTTCTGTTTCATTCTAGACGGAGATTCCAGTTCGAGAGATGGAATAAACAGGCAAAGAATACATCTACGTGAATTATATCATCTCTGATTGTTATATATTACCAAATCCGCTGGTAATATTCGGTTAATCATATATGTACATTTTTTCTCAATGTATAGAAATCTGTCAAGAGGTAATACATTTATTCGAGTGTTTATTTTTCAAGTTATTTTGATTATTTTCTTCATAAAACTGTAAATATTTGTGAATGTCCTCATTTTTTAAATAAAATTGAATTGAAAGATATTCATTATAAATTTTCATACCATACTACTGAACTTGTGAAATCTACAATTTGCTATTATTAAGTATATAATATTATATTGTTAAATTCACAATATTATATTTGAAAGAGCAAAATTATATTTTTGAATTAACAATATCATATTGCTAAAGTAACAAAATAGAATACCAATCCACTACAATATTTAGTACTAATTAACCAAAATGATTTGTCGAATCACCATCATTGGTTTCACTTTCATCGAAAGAATATTGTTGAAAATACGAAATATATCCGGTGATTTCGCAAAATCGTTTTGTAGTAACTCCAAAAAAACTAGTACGATTTCGCAACTAAGTTTTGTTATTTGTCAACTAAGCTTAGTGGATCGAGCTGAGCAACAAGTTGTAGTTAATTTTAACTACCCAGTTTTTACTGTGTATTTATTCCATTTTCATCTTTTTTTTCATTGTACTGTTTTTTGTTTCAAAACTGTTTCAAATGGTTTCGATACAGTTTCTTGCCAAAAAATTCCTATGGTGTGAGGGAAATGATCACTGAAACCGAATATCATGTTCCTTTAGTAAACCAGAATGACGGATTTCTGCATGGCCCCAGCTTGCCTTCTGTTGGCAAGCAGATATTTCGTTGAGTTATTTGAGGAGCACCTTTTTTTTTCTTTTTTTATGTTCTGGTTCTCACCAAAAGGGATATCCTGTAATGTTCAGAAAACATCGTGAGAACCAAGGGAAAGAAGGTAGGAGTTGGTGAACTTCTTTTTCTGGATATCGCCCCGCCGCGGAGAACACCTCCCTAGGCAATGAGTTCCAAAGTCTCGATGTTCGTTGGATGAACGAGTCTTTGAAAAGGGACGTTCTGCAGGTCTTTAAAGTGACCACGAAGGGGTGTGAAGACTGAACTTGACGGGTTAATCTCGAAGAGACTGCTGATGGAGGAACGATTGTTGATATTTCAGAAGAACATCGCCCATGAAAGTATCTATAAAATAGAGATAAATCGCTAACTTTTCTACGATGTTCGAGCGAGTTTGTAAGCGAGGCATCACCGACGAGACGAATTACCCTCTTTTGGACAGAATCCAATAGTTTCAAGATATGTTTAGGTGCCGCACTCCAAATATGGGAACAGTATTCCAGGACAGGTCGGATCTGAGTCTTATAGATCATAAGCAGCTGACTGGGAGTAAAATAGCTCTTGGCCCGAAACAGATAACCAAGTTTTTGGGATGCCCTTCTAACAGCTGGGAATCGCGCATAAAATTATATGACTCTATTATACTTTCCTCTTTATCTTACGGTATAGGCCTTTGGGGATTACGGTACGAACACATAATTGAACGCACCCAGGTTGGTTTTTTTAAAAGATTACTAATATGATTAGTAATACGTCTTAAGCCTCCGTAAGTAAAATAAGTTTTACAATTTCAAAATCAGCCATTTCTTGGATCAATCATATGAAAACTTTAGATAGCTCCAGATTACCAAAAATATGTTTTCAAAGACTCATCGCTCTAGATAACGTTGACCCCAAATATAACTGGAGTCTGCAAGTTAAAGAGTACTTTGCAATGGCAGGGCAAGTAGATACATGGCAAGATTTTTTGAACTTTACCTCTAAACAATTGACCGAATCCATATTAACCGCTTTCAAAGACAAACTTTTGAGTGAGGACTTGCGCAGATTAAGTTTATCCACATATCCCTTGATTTACCAAAAACTCTCCCTACGAGTGAATACACAGAACTATTTAACTGCTTCACTTCCAAAACATATTGTGAAGATTTTAGCACAGCTCAGGACATGCAACAATACATTTTTGAAGTTTACATTCAGTGGTTTGATTTATTTTATAAACACTGAAGAACTTTGCACGATATGTAACATGGAAAGAAACGAGTCATTAGTTTATATACTATTCGAGTGTCCTATATACGAAGGTATACGGGCCTCAAATATTTTTTTAGATATAAGAAACCTGAACGATTTAATATACGTTTTGAATTATGGTCCGCTTATCTTTCTGAAACATCTGGTTTTCGCGATAATGAACATGCTTAAATTAAGATCATTTATAATCAACGAATAAGACTAAAAGTCTCTGATAGTTGCTTAATATATGTTTTGCTGTGCCTACTAGATTTGGTTAGTATTTCCTATCTTTAATTTGATTTTTTATTTATTTTTCTCAATTTTACATTTGTTATATCTATGTATTTTCTATCACTTGAAAAAACTGTTTTTTGCGCTGTGCGTGTGATGAATCACCATGTAACACTACTGTGAAATTTGCTCAAGCTCAAACCCTTGTAATAAGAATTGTAATTCTTTTATATACAATAAAGTATCTATCTATCTATGCCCTTCTGGCAAATGGACCTCACGTGATTTTCTCAAGAAAGGTTATTGCTGATAGTAACGCCAAGCATAGGAATAAATGACTTCAATGGTATGTTTACTCCTGACTGAATTATGTTGGGCACAGTGAGATCGGCTTTTCTAGAGAAAAGACATGCTTGTGTTTTGTTCGCATTGAATTCTACCAGGTTATTAGATCCCCACTCGAGAATTGTTGCTGAGTCCATATATATTTTGTTAACATTTCTTCCTCGTCGTGTACCACCGAAGAAGCCTTTCATTAGAAATACCATTATAGTTCACTCAAATGGTCTGGATATAGTCTGCGAAGCTCGAAGAGTAGGTCCACTATTTATTTCTTCCAATTCTCCTCCTCTTACATAAAGATGTTCGGTTCTGCTTAAATCAAAAATGTAATCACAAACATTGCTTGGTTGTCGAGGAAGACTACGTCAGGCTTATTGGCTCGTATCTGCATGACGGTGGGAAAGCTGGCAAGCTGCTAACTGTGTCAGGAATCCTACTGCAGGGACCTTCAGAGGCAACTTCAGAGGCAACTAAATTCTTAGGGCTCTATCTAGACCAAAATATAACGTGGGAAAATCACCTACATCACACTTTAAAAAAACTCAATTCTGCATTTTTTGCAATTTTAAAATTGAAGAAAACATTGGACAAGAAAATTCTGATTGATATGTATTATTCACTGGTATATTGTCATATATCATATAACGTCAATCTTTGGGGAGATTGCACCAATTCTGACAGAATTTTTGTTAGTCAGAAGCGTATACTGAGACTCATATTCGACATCAAGTTCGGAAATAGTTGCAAACCCACATTCCTGCAAAACAAAATATTATCTTTTCCCTGCGTATATATATACAAAATTCTGATTTATATGAGAGAAAATTTGCAAACATTCAAACAAAATTCATCTTTTCACCAATATTCGACAAGAAATGCGGGAGCACTGAGTATAACCCACCACAGATTGGCAAAATTTGAGAAAAGCCCTAGATATGCAGGAATCAAACTTTTCAACAAACTCCCAGAATGCATAAAAACATGAACCTCAGTAGGTATAAAATTGAAGTGAAAAAAATGTTAGTAAGAAAAGCATACTACTCTGTGAAAGAATATCTTGATGATTCATCAGGCTGATATTTTCAGGATTGATTCATTATACTCACATGTGTATTGTATTTTGTGTAGTATTGTATTATGTGTAATATTTTTATATTTCATTTATTTTAGTCTGTTTTACTCTTGATTTTACTCTCACTTATGCAGTTTATTGACGCTATTGACATGTATTGGCATTTTTTATTTTTGTAAATTGAACTGACGTGTACATCCATCCACTCGATGGCTGCTGTTGCAAGTACAAATAAATATTTCTATTTCTATTTCTATTTGTTCATACCTATAACTCGACTTCGATAGACTAACGTGTTAAAAACACAATGATGCCAGCTGAAATAAGTGCCTTCAAGTCAACTTAACTCTTGTAGACAGTAGAGGGTGATATACTTATTTATTGCTCATCTAATGATCACATGAAACTGACAGAAACTAGCAAGATAACCTTAAAATCTATTTACAATTTATAGGTTGTGCTAATTATTCAAAGATCAATGTTGAAAAGACCAAGTACAGACAAACGATTCAGAAGCTTTCGTAACCAGAATTTTGAAATAATGCTAGGTCCTGATAAGAGCGGGTCAACCAATTTAAATATCTTGGGTTCATGTGGATGGGGAATTACAGTTTAAAGAACATGCCAATGGGATGTAGGATATCTCACCTTGTTTAGTTCCATATATCTCACAATGGGTTACCTTCCTAATTCGGACCTCTTGAATGATAATGATGTATTAATTTCGAATGGAAGATAACGAAAAAAATTTAAAATCGTTATACTTTCACATGCGTAAATGACTAACTTCGATCTTCTTCTTCGATGAAGGTTATTGTTGATTAGTTTCAAATCATTCATGTAATACCTGCTTACATCAATGATACCTCTAATCGATTCTCAATTCGTTATATTCAACAAGACAATACTATTATATAACAACTATCCGTATAATTGAATATATACAGATTCATTGTTGAGTACAAGTCCATTATACAGAAACGATATAATATGGTTCTTATTAGTTCTGCTAAAGGTCAGAAAGCCTCCAATAGTATAATACCTCAAGAAGATCTAATACAGGGTGATGGTTCAATCAAAAGGTTACTTATGCACAGAATTAGCAAAGGAATAGGCACACAGAGGGGTTTCTAGGTATCTATAGAATTTGCAGTAATTTTGTCATGTATGTTACACCCGAAGTACCTATATTAGATTAATAATTGCATTCTGCGTCTTGTATCTTTTGTTCCTTTGTGTATATAGCTTTCAGGAGTGTCTGTAGCAATAATTGTTCGTTTATTACCTGACTCATGTCTTCTTATTCGAACATCCGTTGGTTGGATAGGTTGCGTATTTATTCACTCACTATATAAATATTTGATTCGTCTTCATGATGACACTATAAAAATTAATTCACAAACTTTGATTTGCTTAGTATTCACTTTAATTCACAATTTAAAATGCTATAAAGAAAGATTTTTAGCACAGCGAGTGCATCAACCGTATGACTGGCCAGTGGACACAAGAATCAACATATTGAAATCAAATGTTAAAAAACGAAAATCGAAAATCAATTCACAGAACCTATACAAAAAATCTGGTCGATAATTAGAAGCAACAGTTGCGATATGGAAATGTTTTTATACTCATTCATAATATACGGAAAAAAAAACGTACCCAAATAAAACGAGTATAGGTTATATATTAGATAAGTATTTTATTCATACGTTGCCGTGTTTAGTGAAATATATTGGTATATTGTGGGCACAATAAATTAAGAAACTCATTATCCCGCCTATAAGGGATGAAGAATACTTACATAGTTAGTCATTGTGGATTATTTCATGATTACCCACGCTCAGGATTTCCTTTGTGGGTTACCTGAATTAATTTGCAAAAAAAAAATTTATATATTTTATGCATGCATGTATAAATATTTATAATATATCTGTATGTATATTTGCTACTGTTTGTGAATAAGTTGATGTGTGTGAATAAATATTATTATTATATTATATTATATAAAATGATAAATCGAGGAGAGGATATTCTGAAGAAAAGTTTCGGACTTCCATTGTCTAAAGGTATGAAGATTTGAATCCTGAGAAAAGAAAAGATGAGTTATGCTGAAAAAACGAAATAAGTGATGAATAAAAATTAACTATTTTATCGAATCAAGAAGATTCGAGTATCAATAAATCAGGTTAGTATTAGTGTTAGTATATATGAAGTCGAAAATTGTAGATTTAAATGGGAGTTTAACTAGTCGATGAGCCTGAAAATAAGAAAAAATTGAATTAGAAATCAATAGCCTGAAAAAGAAAAGTTGAATTAAAAATCAATAGCCTGAAAAAAGAAAAGTTGAATTAGAAATCAATAGCCTGAAAAAAGAAAAGTTGAATTAAAAATTAAAATAAAATGAATGAATAAAGAATTAAAATTATGAGAAAGATTCAAATCGAGTTTGTCACGACGTTTCGATTGTGTGTATCTACAATCGTCTTCAGGTGAGAACTAACAAAGTCCTGGGATACGGGGGTATTTATAGGTCAGCTATGGCGGGATTTTCCGGTTCAGTGAGCCGTAACCGGTTGATTCGGCTAATCAGCGGTTTCCATGTGTTGCGGATCTCGACGCTTGGTTGACTGAAAGCGTTATTATTCATTATGTATGCTGCTTCCTTGAATTTCCTCTTGAACCAGTGTTCTTCTCTATGGATGATTTCTGCCTCAGACCATTTGATGTTATGTTGGTGACTCCACACATGTTCTGCGATTCCTGACTTGGTGGTTTCTCCTCGTTGGGTGTTTTTCTTGTGTTCGCCGATTCTGGTTTCCAGTGGTCTCTTGGTTTCTCCGATGTATGATTTGCCACATTCGCATGGTACTCGATAAACACAATTCTTGGAGTCACTGTTTTTGTTCGTTGGTCTGGTTTTTGGTGAGTTGGCTGCGGATGGTGTTTCCAGATTTGAAGCAGGTCTTGATCTTGTATTTGGATCCAATCTTCTTGATTCTCTCTGACAATCCTTTGATGTAGGGAAGGCACAATGTTGGTTGTTGCGGTTCTTCTTCTTTTTGGATTATCCTCTGTTTCCTGCTCTTCAACGTCTGTTCCACCAATTTCCTTGAATAGCCGTTCTGGTAGAGGTCTCTCTTGATGTGGTCCAGTTCGGAAGTTAGGCTTTTTCTCGTTGTTGCAGAGGCTGAAGGCACGATCAATCAGAGTTTTCACTATGCCCCTTTTCGTAGCTCCGTGATGGTTGGATCCATTGTTGAGATATTGTCCTGTGTGAGTTGGTTTCCTGTAAACAGAAGTTTGCCATTTGTTGTCTGTTCTCTTCACTTTCACGTCCAGGAAAGGCAATTCGTTTTGGGATTCTCTCTCGATGGTGAATTTGATGGAAGGTCTCACGTTGTTGAGGTGGAAGTCCGAAACTTTTCTTCACAACTCGAGACATTGTCAGCCACCTTCAAACAAAAGAGGATATTCTGTTTTTCTGCAATTGTAGCACAATGATACCATCATCAGATTTATATCTATTCAACTTTAACTGTGATGAAAATATTCCCAGGGGGTGATGGAAATTATATAAAGTTGATTTCGGAAAAATATTTTTCCTAGGGATTGACTGGCTGTAGATCTGATAAACTTCGCAAAAAGCCTCGGAATCCCGGGCCTCGAATACATTAAGGGTTATGCACAAAAGATCTAATAGGTTGAGGTGCTTGAAAGGCTGCACGGCTTTAACGACCCCCCCCCCCTCCCCCCGTACAATCTACAATCTACTGAATATCGAAAATTGGTGGAGAAACAGTTTCCTATTGACAAGCACTAGAAGAAACTGTAGAATTTTGCCTACTTGATTTTAAACCGTAGTAATATTACCTTAAGTTACCAGATATGGCTGAAAACTCGTGTTGGTGAAACAGAAACTATTCATCTGTCATCTCTCTATCAGTTTCATCTGTTCTAGGAGAAAAAATACTAGAAATAGTAAAAATACTAATAACTATTACAAATTTACTGAAGATAAAGTGTTTTGATATCGTTTCAACTCAGGTATGTCTGATGCGAACCACATAAATGCATAAGCAAACAGAAATCTTTTTTATAGCCGTTGATATATTACTACGCTTCTCAAGTGGTCTACAAGATCTTCGAATAAACAATTGAAGAGAGCTGTATCACCATCCTACATCCACCTTGGTGGGTACAGCCAACTCAATTTTTTATCCATTTTATCAGAAAAACAAGTATGACCTCAATCCACAATTTATATTTCGACTGTCAACACTCTGACAGCCAAACTCTACCACGCAATGTTGTATTATTCGATAATGACCTCAATTCGGGACCACCAAAAAGTGGGTCTGCCTTGAGGATCATGTTCATATTTGCTATTTATAATTGTTGTTCCAAACAAGAAGGAATACCCATGTTGACACCAATACTTTTTGAACCAAGGGGTACGTACTGAAAGCACCTTGTTGGAATAAAGACATAAAACGATATTCAATTCGAAGCAAAAACCTGAATGAAAAACAAATACTAAAAAACATATCGGACAAAAATCGCCTGTTTCGAAATATCTTTTATAAACACATACATCCGAAAATGGCAGATTTTTTTTATGATGGAAACGCGAAGTGCTACAAAACTTCTCCATCCATGCCGAACTCGCTCAACATTTTATTTATGTCAGATATTCTCGGTGTTTCCCGATGAGGGTCTGCCATATGTATTATGTTATTAAGACAAGAAAATATCTGGTAACAGGAACCGTCGTTCACGATTCCAGAACTCTCCTGATATTGTATGACCTTCATCTTCTTCAGCACTTTAGAGATGAACGGGTATGTAGTTACCAGAAATGGTGTTTTGAAGGGATTGGTCGAACTCTACCTCTGTCTTTCAGTTTGAGGGGAAGTTGATAGGAAAAAACTGATGTTGAATCAGATGCACATTTCTTGTTAATGATTGGAGGAATTTGGTCTGGTCCCATATCCTTTTTGGTATTGAATTCGCCTGATGATGCTTTCTCGGAAGACTATTTCATTGTGGTTTTTTTATTGTGGTTCCCACGTGGAATTTTCTGAAAACATCTAAGCAAATATGCTGGCTTCTTCTTGTAGTGAAGCCAGCAAATATGCTGGATTTTCGTTCTGGTGTAGCCAATGTGCCATTGTCCTTGGTTAACGGAGGAAAAGAACCAGAAGTAAAATTTCTTCTAATGAACGAAAACCGTTTGAACATTCGAGGAGCTTTGATATTATCTCGGCGTTATATTCCTCTTTTGATACGTCTAGCTTTACATTGGTCTTGAGACATGGATTTTCGAACGAGCTACGCTATTCTGTTCGTTTTGAAGCGATAGATATCGACTATACGGATCACTAGTAAATAGTGTTTTATTTGTTTGTGGTGTATAAGTTTCTATTCGCAGCAAAAATATCTTCGAGATATCTTGGCATATTGCGTCGGGTCCTCAGAATCGAAACATTTATCTCTTCAAGAAAACACGGAGAAAAACGTGGGTGGACCCTACAATTAGCCTGTCGAGTTATAATGCTAAACTGTGCGTGAAGTTGCTAGGCTGGTTTGTGCAGTCATGTGTTGATTCCAAGATTTTGCAGAAAAATTTTACAGTTGCCTTTTTAGATATTTTATTGCTCTTGATCGCTATATGAGCCAGTATATGCGTATTCATTTGTTTATATAGTATATACAATGCATAAAAGTGGCACCCTCAAAATTATAATGACCCATCTTAAAATTGATAGTTGTGAGATATGACGATTTTAAATATTCAGAATTTTATGTTTTATATAGAAGATACAGAAGTAGTTCTCGAAAATTACAGAAATAATAGTGTTTCATGTCGTTGACTACTATTTTCGGTACCTTGAATGCTTTCACACTGCCAAGGCATTAAGGTAAGTAGATTCCTGAATTGATAACAATTTTTAAATGCCTTATTCATTCATCTATCGGTTCAATCCTGGCTCATCATGCTTACTTGGTTCTAGAATGGGCTCTATTCAATTTTCTTCCAAATCCGTGGTCAGAAGGTATACATCCTCGATGGTGACTGAAACATCATCGATGTCGTCTTCTTCATCCTATCCGTCCAAGAGGGACGCCCTTGTTGGGACAGCTCCATTCTTTTGGCAGACAGGGAAACGCTCCAGAGATTCCTTTCTGGTGTACAATAGACTGGCACTGACACTGGCTGCTCATAGTGCACTTGGGTGAAAAATCGGTGAATATAGCTTCCACCCATGCATCTGAGGAAGCAGATCATGTTCAACCACATCTGGACTTGGTGATATATGTCCTTAGAGAATGTTGCTTCGCTACCCCCTCAGTTGGTGGGATGCCATGTCCGTTCTACCGATTCGATGAACAATTGGTAACGTTGAATATTCAGAAATTTCTCTTTAGGTGAGGCTCCGTGCCACCTCAGAATGCACTTCTCCCAGCTTCTTCTATATCATACTCAAATAAAGAATGGTCTGAGAAAACGGCAGCAGCCCTCGGACTTTTGGAGAGATAAATCCCAGATTACTCTAACGGAAGGCTATACTGGAGTGATATCACAACCAGTGAAATCATGTAGAAATGGATAGAAATAGAGGATGGAAATAGAGCTCATCCCAGAACCGATTTTGTCATGATAAGCCAGGACCTTGTCGCCCTAAGAGATGCAATAATATATCGAAAATAGTATTTGTGCCTTTCGAGAACTACTCTACTAATCTTCTATATGATACATATCATACACATACTTTTTCTCTGTATACTACATGAACATATAGAAACGCATATACTGGCTCATATATAAATCAAAAGCAATGGAATACCTAAAAATACGAAAGTAATTTTTTTCTGCAAAATCTAGGAATTTACACAAGAAGTTAATATTGCTTCCATTTTTGATCTGCTGGAGATAGAATTTCACATATTCCTGAAGGAAATTGAATGCTCCACAACTTCGTTTCTCATGGTTTTTCCGTAAGACGTAAGGCCAAAGAGTTAGCAAGGTGAATAATACAATAAACGCGATGCAAAATATATATTTTTTAAAGTGTTTGATTTCGAGTGCAAATATTTTGTAAACTATGCCTGAAAATTGAAAACTGCAATGTATCAAACTTGTAGCATATTTTGTCACCTTCACTTTTATATAGGATGATATTATCGCTAGGATGCATATTTTCCGAGATATAAGCGAAAAACTGAAAAAATGGGGCTTCTACGTGCCCCCTGTACCCTGCTCACCTCCTAGGAGTGGGGAATTTTAGTATGTTTACCTCCTTACTGGTCCAAACAAAGTTTCAAAGTCAAGAATTGTGTTTCCTCCATTACCCTCTACACCCTCTTTTGATCATTCATTGATTAGACTAGGGACAAGTCTTGTGGTCAGAGTTTACCAGTAGTGCCAGAACTTTAATTCTGTAGGAATCTGAATTGTTAGTTAGAAATTATTTGAGCATTTTGGCATTATGGGATGCGTGTGGTTAATTCATCAGTTGCTCAAGCCAATAGGTGATGGCAAAGGCTTCAGCCTGTCATCTTACTTAATCCATCTTCTTGTAAATCTTCAGTTGAGCGACGATGTGGACATTGATGATAATTATTTCATCAGTTGGTGATTTTGCTGTTTGAGTTTGACAGGAAGGAATCCGAAGAGGTCACCAAAAAATTTGTCTTTTGGTGACAAGTAGAGACGAAAGATAAAATGTTCTTGTGGTATAGTTTCAAATATGTTACATAGAATTGTCTCTTTGACATGAAATATAATTTTTTGAATAGATACAGACATCTTCCCAGAATCTCGAATGGGTATGGAGCTCGAGCTATGTCTCAGTGTCTCTGTGTCAGAGCCAATATCTGGTATGTCATTCTGTAGGTGGCAAAGGGCATCATCTATGTTTTCACCAAAACCTGGTTTTTTACAGAGGTATTCTCAGGTTCTTGTTTCATTGAAATTACGTGAAATTTGGTATGGATGGGTTGGGTGGGCAGGTAGGATAGTGGGTACGGGGGCTGAGAACATAATCATCGATCAATCTCTTGAAAATGGGAGTTACCCATTTCCGAGCACCCATGTCGATGTCGAGCGAAGACCTAAAACATCAATTACCCGATATGGTTATTCTTTCAGTCACCTTCTTCTTCTTCTTCTTCCAATTTTATTGGCCTTTGCTTCCCAAACGGCGCATTTAGCCACTTTCAGTCACCTATAATGGCATTAGACGTCGTTAGTCACGCGCAGTGATATGGTTATGCTGCCTTCTTAAATATCTTATCATTTCCTTTTTTGTTATTCACATTAATTTAAAATTCATTATTGAAAATGTGGTATAACTTGTTTGAGAAATATAGAAGTAGTAACGAATGAGAGCTAATTTTGTTCATTTTTTATGGTGCTATGATGATAATACATATTCAAAATGGAAACATGGATAGTGTATGTGAATAATATTGTGGTGAAAAAAGTCTGATAGTTAGATATCAAAAGTTGTGGAAGTGACTATCAGTATGATTTTTTGTCTGTCATCTAAAACTGCGAATGATGTGAGTATGTCAGTACGGTCAGTACAAATGGATATTGACATTACAAGGTATACCTACTAGATTTCACATCATTTAAGGACCAGTGGATAATTCAGACATGGTCAGATTACTGTATTTCCGGTTCATTTATACTGAATTGAATGAAATCTATTCATGAATCAATATGTTATGCAATTCCTCATTCGATTCATGATTGTATAATATACACTGTGTCCAAGATGATTTTTGTTTCGTAGGTATACCATTGTTTTGGTTATCAATAGTTTGATTATTTCTGAATATGTTAGCCAGTATCATGATATATTTATTTCCGAAGAATCTAATGAACTGAGTAGAAGAATATGGGGGTAACAATGAAATTAGGTGAACATATTTCGAGTGAAATATCGATTATTCGAATAATTCTGAATTGATGTAACGGAATGAAAGAGACACGAAACTGGGTACCCGAAGTTTAAAACTTGATAACATGTTTTCATTTAGTGCTATATTGTCGACAGGCAATCATGTTACCTATACTATTGAGTACTGAATGATGATATCATTAAAAAATAATTATTGGTGACGGGTACTGAGTGTTTTCAAAAATTAATACTGTTGATGATGAGAAACAAAAAATATCTTCACTTCATTCTATTTCATCAGTTTCACCATTAGCATTGACTTCATAATTTTCATTCTTCTTAATTAACTTTCAGTAGAGACATTTATTTTTTCTCAATTCACCCCCATTATGAATGGTTTCTGCTTATTGTCCTAACTTCTATGAAAATCAGAATTTATATTTTATTTTGTATCATATATCTTGTGTCTCAGAAAGGTTTTTCATTTCAGATTTTTTGCAATTCTGACTGTGAAGACTTCTATTCTCAAAAACTGCCAATATACCTACCTACTTATTGAATTTCGAAATCAAATTCACATTTATATTATTCAACATGTTATGCTTAGTTGTTGACAATAAGTTTTCAAAAATTTCTGGGAAATATATCGGTTACAGTACCTACTCAATCGTTTCTGTTGCGTTTATATACTCACCCTAACTAAATTCTTCTTCGTTGTTCATTGTGTCTTGTATTACCATGAATTCCCACCAAACCTTGAACCACAATAACATATGGTATTCACACTTCTCGATGAAAATTACATAAACCTTGGCCGTATTATCAATACATAATAATGAATATAATTGGTTCAATTGAGATCGTTTCATGAAACTCAGTTATTCACTAGTAAATATTTTTGATGTAATACCTAGAGGAAGCTGCTGGAGGAGATAAATAAAGATAGTATGGATAATGATGGTATATTATTTCAATTATTATAATTGAAGTAAGTACCTATACTTGATCTGTCATATTATAGTTGAGGATATTTATTAGGTAGAGCAGTACATACAATTAGTACCGAATAAGAGCTCAAGAATCATAATAGAAAAGGATGTATTGATAATGTTAATCTCAATTCATCCAGATTTAACATGCTGTCAGCTGGTTGAATCTGATCAGCCTATGATCTAAATAGTCAAACATAGGTAGGTGTGGCCAATCATGATGTCCTTTTCAAAAAATTCCGCATCTGTTTTATATAAACGCTAATACTCAAGTTCCGAATTGAAAAACTACTAGTATGATTATACTCATCATCCAGTGCCGGATTTGCCACGTAGCAAGACTAGCAAATGCTACGGGCCCTGCGAATTTGGTGGCCCCGCGCGCTCCAACGCCTGTCTGATCGTAAGGAAAAAATATTAATTCAGATAGGATTCATTTGCACTTGAAAATCTGAAACTCGATTTCGATTAGTTAAATCGTAAAAATAATTAGGTATTTAACTGTTAACGTTAATGTTCTAATGTTCAATTATACTGTACCTTCCTCTATTTGTCTTGATACGAAATAATATACCGCGAAAAGTACACAAATTGGAACATGTAGGTAGGTATTTATAATGTAGACACCATTCAAGGTGGTGACATTATCAGGAACTTGACACCATATTTCATCTATAAAATATATTTTTTATTGCGTAATGACTCTTAATCCTTTGCAAACTTGCATATGGCGTTCTCACGTTAGTATCACATCTGGAATCTACATACATTACCAGTGGAACTTTTATTATCTATTGATTAATAGGTTGGTTATTCCGTGAGATACTGAAGAGTTGAAATCAAGATAAATTTCAGGGATTTCATGCTATTCACTGTGGTACAAGATTTTTTTTTATTCTTGCTTTATTATTGAAGCTAGACCAAAACTGAAAGAACTTCTTCTTTGAATTGCTACGTTTTCTAAAAAATTGACATTCCTAGTCTGTTGATTTGATGTTCTGACTTTTCGTGACCATCATCAACTTTTTTTTCACATACAGAGATGCAACTCCATATGTTTCACTATGATTTGACCCCAGGTATACAACATCACTAATAAAGACCGGAAGATGATGATAGAAAATTCCAAATCTTCAGAGGTCTTATTACCTAATAACGAAAGGGAAAATGATGGTTATAGCGCTGGTACCGGCAGCACAATTGCGTGGGCGTTAATCGAACGTGTCAGATAAATTACGAGTATCGAACGATTTGTTCCACAAGAATTTTTGTTTTTTCCGATAGTCGATGAAGAAAGAAGTAGGCGGTAGCTTAATGCCATACTTCTCCTGTGTGTCTTACAGTCCGCCATATACCGAGGAGAACACACTTTTCTGACGATTCCAAATGGCCGCAAAAATCTAGTTTCATAACACACACCCCATCAGATATATGGACAGATAAACCTGTGAGAAACTACCCCTAACAAGTTTGATTATAAAAAATCTGGAGGGTGATGTGATGAAGAGTGAGGATTTCACGAAACGACGATAAACTCAGGACAGAGGTGAATAAAACAGGAAAATCTAAAGTAATGTAATTTTTTTTGTTATGTACTGGAAAGATCCAGATCTTGTTCCAGTTGTTGCTACTGCATCAGATATCAACGATAGCTCTATTGAAAGATATGGTAATATGGACAAGAAAAAATCATCTCCTGGAGGAAAAAAGAACATCAAACCAACATTCACTACAGCTGAGATAGAAATCAGAAGGCAATAAAGAGGACATGATGCGAACATGAAAATAAAAAAGAAATATTTTAGTGGTTTGAGGAGAATATAAAAAAGGTTGAAGGACAATGATTTCATCCTTTTTATTACAGATTTTTTTTAGTTGTGTTATTCTTCATGTTTTTTGTTTCAAGAGTAGTAGCTATTTTATAGTTTTTTGTTTTGAGGATAATTATGTGAATAATGTGATCTCTGTTTTTTAGAATATATTGCTGAGTTTTATGAACAGTTGCTGATTGTGATGTTCAAAATAAATTTATATATTTTTTCAATGTTTTTTATTTAATTACGAAACATAATCAATGTAGGCATTTTATGTGAAAATTCGTTGAGAGAAAAATTGTTGGATAAGTCAAAATATTCGTTTGCTGAAAGCAAACCAATTTTGGATATTGGATAAAGGGATATATTTGACATTTTTAATGAGTGGACTGACGTTTGACGTTCCGTAAAGAAATTCCAACCGTGGTCACCAGCACATAACCACTGTCAAAGTTGTTGTTACCGAGCCGCGAGCCATTGGTAACTTCGGTTGATCAACGGCGCGTTCATATGAGAGTTTTCGCCTATCGCGGAAAACTTGAATAAAACATTGATACGTAATAATTTATAATAATGACGGTAATTTCAAGCTCAAAAGTAAGACCTTGAAAATCGGAGCTTCTTTTAGGCAAAAGTCGGAACGTAATCGACTTTTTGGCGGATGACCTTGATACGCGCTCACAAAGATCGGCCAATGGAATCACAATATGCCATAAGCTAAAAAACGAAAAACCAGCATGTGAACGCGCTGTAACGAAACATATCCTTTTAGTTAATATTTATTGACGCTGAATTATTCATCATGTAAGGGAGATCGGTTCACAAACATTGAACTGATTTAGGGATTCACAGACTCATTTATCGTTCTATCTAAAGAGTCATGTCTTTTTATTGTATTGTTTCGCTCTTAGATATGGATTCAAAATATTGTACAGATTGTACGAAAAAGTAGGGCAATTTGCAAGCTCTTCGTAAGCATGTTTCAAAAAGTTCCATCCTATTAAAATAGATGAATTGGCCTCATTGAAAAAAAGTGAGAAGGTATACAAGATTCCTTGTGATACATGCAGTAGGCAATTCAACCATACACGCAATCAATCTCATAATGTATCAATTCTTTTACTGAATTCCCAGTGAAATCCCCATATTCGACGTGTTCTTTGTGTAGTGACAAAATATTGAGAGACCAATTCGAGAAAATTCACATGATTCAACATTAGTCAAGGGAAATTGTGAATTATCATCATATGATGATTTCATTAAATAAATGAACAGTATTAAAAAAAGACAAACAAATTTCAGAAAGATCTGTGGAACCCAAGAAACGTCCAGTTCAAAGAAACAGTATTTTCAATGTCATCGTTCAGGATATTTCAATTCGAGGAGTACTGCGGAAAAAGACAAGTTAAAATACAGGGTAGCAGGAAAATCAATTCAGATTATCCATGCAAATCCATAAAAATGAATTATGTCACTTGAAAATTACTAGGAAACAACGTGAAGCTTTGGCTGCTAAAATTGCACAGAAAATCCTTCCTTGAAACAGGCACCGCTTCGAGTGATGATTTTAGGATCTTTACTCGGTTGACTACCCTGCACTGATGAGTGCCAATAAGCCCGAAACCGGTCTGTAGGTTGTTGAACGCGCCTGGCTCGATGTGAACTTTGTCACGTCTCAGGAAGAAAGAACATTTGAAATCTGCATCCACAGCAGATATAATTCAATGTTATGCGTGGTATTTGCCAGAAAAGTAATTGTTTTCTGCTGCACGTATTCCTATTCGATATTTTCAATTGGATTAGACTATTTTTTTTCCAACCTCTTCTTCTTCTGCCTGATGTTTTCTTATTGGTACCTACTCAGTTCATAATTATTGTTCAAAATATAATTTTCGAGCATATTTGAATCTTAAAGAGCTGATGAATTTTTTTTTCTTTACAGAGGTGATCATCAAAAAGCCGAAAGAGATGTTCAAGGAGCAGGAGGCGGAGGAGTCCATGGTACTTATCTGGCATATAACAATCCAACGCTCAGTTCCTCTTCAGAAACTTTCAATAACTATGGACATAGAAATGAATCAACTTACTTAGGCAGTAATGATTTCATTGGTAAGTTATTCAAACTGTGATTCGACTATAATGAAAATTCATCAGAGTATATGTCGAATAAACTGATCTAGCCAGCTGAACTTGATTATTAAAATTATCAGTTCGAAAATTACGTACCTATTCAATAAAATGATATGAACAATCAGATGAGAATCTGAGAAACTCACATTGTGAATATAATATAATACACAAAGGGTGATAATTGAAGATACCACTTTGAAAACATTTCATGATTATTAAATATTTATGAATAGATTCTTCCATTGATTTGATGAAATAATTGGTATGTATCATGTGAAAAGAACTCAATGATAATGATAATTATGGTCTACAGATACAGTAATGATTTATGGAAAAGGAAAATATCAATATGATATGATATAAATTGAAATATTATTAACTTAGATATTCAGTATGGCCAAAGTTCAGGCTCTCAAAACCCCTTGGTAACACCCCAACCATCTTTCAAGCAGAAGTACATGCTATAGAGATATGTGCCCAGGAGTGCCTCGAAAGGGACACTCGAAGGGCAAAAATCTATGTACTATCAGATAGCCAAGCAGCACTGAATGCTCTGAAGTCATACATTTGTGAGTCTAAGCTGGCTTGGGACTGTAAACAATCCCTGAGAAAACTGGCAGCGAACAACCAGGTCACTATGTTGTGGATGCCAGGTCATAAGGGAGTTGAAGGCAACGAGGAAGCAGACTGCCTTACCAAAGAAAGGGAAAATACATATGCAATATGATATGATATAAATTGAAATATAATCAACTTCAGTATGGCCAAATTTCAGGCTCTCAGAACCCCTTGGTGAAACCCCAACCATCTTTCAAACAGAAGTAGATGCTATAGAGATATGTGCCCAGGAGTGCCTTGAAAGGGACACTCGAAGGGCAAAAATCTATGTTCTATCAGATAGCCAAGCAGCACTGAAAGCTCTGAAGTCATACACTCGAGAGTCTAAGCTGGGATTGTAAACAATTCCTGAGACAAGTGGCAGCGAACAACCAGGTCAGGGGACAAATACACAATTTCTCGGCCCAGAACCCTTCTGTCGACTTTCCATAGCCCATTTGAGAGAAAAGTTCCGACGCTGGGAAGCAGATGAAATGAAATCTGCCTTTCGCCAAGGAAAGCTAAACAGCTTCTCGTGTTGGCCAAAAAAGACTTGAAAGTGGTAATGGGACTCCTCACTGGACACTGCCCTCTGAGGTATCACCTCAAAAATATGGGTAGTTGCCGCTACTGCGAGAACTTCGCTGAAACTGTAGAACATTTGCTTTGCGAATGCCCAACACTCTTCTGCAAGAGGCTCAAGTTCCAGGAAGGGGCCTTCTTAGAACCCTCCGATATCAGCCACCAAGCTCCCAGGAAACTGATGAACTTCGCAAGAAGCCTCGGAATCCCGGGCCTCGAATAGATTAAGGATTATGCACAAAATATCTAATTGGTAAGAGGTGCTTGAGAGGCTGCTCAGCCTTAACGACTCCTCCAACAACATTCATCTATAATCTAGGTAGTCAGTTGCGAACGAACATATCCTTGCTTCCAGCAGTTCCAGTTGAATTGGCAAAAAAATTTAATATTTCGTCAGCTAACCGGAATTGAATATAATCAATTGGTAGATAAAGAGAAGCAAAACAGGTTCAGTTTTTCATTTTTTGTTTTGAATGTTTTGATGGTAGATGGTAGAGTCTACACAAATTGTTGTAAAGACATTGAAGGAAAATAATATTTTGAAAATCATCTCACGAGCCTAGGTGAAACGAAGCAGGATTTTTAAGTAGATATTCAAATTACGTAGTTATTGGAATCAACAATATAAATTTTCACCAGTGTAGGTATGGTATAAGATAAAATAAGATTTACCGACTTCCTGAGAATTTTGAGGTTTTCTGTTTTTTTTTGGGAAGCCGACCTGTTGCAGCATGCAAGGCAGCATGAAGAACTATCGATGAAGGAAAAAATTCGCAATTTTGTAACAAAACGGTCCTGGCATTTCAGAATGAAAAAAATTCATTCTTCGCTTTACTACAAATATCATATCATAACATTAATTTTATAATCAAATAGGTTATTCACAAATCTGAGTTGATGATGGTAATTCCTAGTGAAATATGATATAATAAATTATTCACAACAGTTGATAATGATTCTGGCTTGATAACACTTCATGAGTCACTACTGGTTCATCAAGTAGGTATATTATTCATATTTGTGGGAATTTTTGAAGGGGGGTATTTTATTATGACGATACTGGGAAAACACCTCGGAAAATACACCGTGAATCGGATGACAGGAAATTATATTATTCTTGCTATTTGAATGCTTGATTTGGTCGGTTTGAGCGCACTCAGATATTTTAACTCGAACGATCTATTTTTCATACAACTTCAAGAAGCCAAGTAATTATCCAATATTGGATAATTATCAGCCATTTCTTGGGTAACTTACCAATAGAAGTGAGATTGCGTCAGTGGTGGTTTTTTTATGGTTCGAAGTTACGATCCATAATTGAAATATCATTACGGTCAATTTTAATCACCTTCCAAATCAATTGATGATCTATTTCGTATCAGAAAAATCTTCAATATTAATTTAGAAAATCAGAAAACCACTAGAATCTGCTGGACGATTAAACACAGAACTAAATATTTCCGGATTACATCTATACTATGCATTATTGAATAAATATTCATCGGTATCCAATACAATATGTTGCTTTGATCATATTTCATTCAGGTTGATTCGGATTCGACGCTCATGATTGGGACCTAGATAATCAATTCAAAAAATTTGAATGATCATTTCTATTATTTTTTGCTTAATGATAGAATCAGACCAAAACTGAAAGCACTTCTTTGTTGCCACTTTTTGCGATCCACAAAATGGCATTTTCAGTTTTCGAATCATCCGTTTCGACACTTCGTGGCCATCATCACATTTTTTCTCAGAGATGCATCTTTTTTCATATTTTTTATGCAACATTACTAATAGTTATTACATAACCATCCTTTTGGCCATTCTAACTCTTACTACCTACCAATAAATCGATATTCTACATCATTAAAATTATATGATTATTATTATTTTACATTATCGAAATAATAGTTATCCTGGATTTTTGAGCTTCGCAAGAGTACTCAAATGGTGTTTTAGCATGATGGAGCAGCGCCCCACAATCAGAGAACAGTGAGTGCTTTATTACACAATAGACGTCACAAGGGGGTTAGAGGCAATGAGGAAGCATAGTGCCTTGTCAAAAAAGGAGCAAACTCAAAAATTTCTCGCACATAAGCCTCCTGTGGACAATTCAAAGCCTACTTGTGGAAGTAGAAGTATATATATATGTACCCAGGAGTGCCTCTAAAGAAGCTTTGTGAGAAAACAACCAGGTCACTCTCAAGTGAGTTCCAGGTCAGAATAAGGAAGTTGAAGGTAATGAGAAAGCAAAAAATTTCATCGTCCAGAACCATCCTGTGGACTCTTCGAAGCCCACTTGAAAGAAGGGTTGCGACGCTGGGAAGCAGAGTAAATAAATATAATAATAATAATAATAATAAACGAGTTACTCGTGTACTTGCTCAAGTGCCGTTCGGTACCTGATCCGATAGTGAGATGCATAGAACATCTGATGCCGCTCTGGCGGACTCGCTTCACTATACCTAACATCGGAGAATGTGAAAGTCCAGACAGAGCCGGTCATCATCAAGAGGAAGGTTTTCTAGGGAGACTCCCTCTGCCCTCTCTTATTTCGCATCTCACTGTTGTCGTTATCCGTTGAGCTCAGGAAAACCAAGGGTCACTCAGGAAAACCAAGGGCCACTACTGCGGACCACCCAGTCAACGGAGGCATTAGGTCACCCAATTTTTCTATGTGGATGATCTTAAACTTTTACGATTCCGGTGAGAGGGACTTAGACCAATCCCTCATGGTGGTACAGGAGTATACACAGGCTATTGGGATGGAATTCGGGATGGACAAATGTGCACTGGTTCATCTTGAGAGAGAACGATGCGAGGACTATGACAAGGACGCGCAGCTAGTGGACGAAAGTATCCTACACCACTTGGATGCCGGGGAGACGTACACCTACCTGGGTGTGGAGGGAAGCCACATCCAGGAAACACAAATGGTGAAAGACGCTCTCCGCAGCAAGTATCGGCAGCGACTTCGACAGATCTGGTCTTCAGAACTGTCTGAAGTCTAAGTCTAAGAATAAAGTCGCTGCTACTAACATGCTTGCTGTTCCGATCCTACTATACTCCTTTGGAGTATTCAAGTGGACACTAGCTGAGCTGCGCCAACTTGATGTTAGTACTCGCAAGATGATGCACTTTAATAGGAGCCTTCATTCAACTTCGTCCGTTCCACGGTTATCTTCCTAGAGATCAGAAAGGCCATGGACTCTCAAGTTTGAAGTATCTTCATAATGGAATGGTTCTGGATAACGCCTGTAAAATCATCAGGAGGATCATACGTTGTGGCATTCAAAATTCCAGTACCTCAGTTTTTCTTTTGGTTGGTATTCATGAATAGTTTCATCCAAAAGCTGAACCAGTTAAGTTCCATGACGAATATCCGATAGTCTGACGCTGTATAAATCCGTGAAGCCATGATAGTTCGCACATCACCTCTCATCTTTGATCAGAATTCAACACCTTACGACCTTTTGATTTCGGCGTTGCTGATATGTCGATGGAATATGGGTTCTTTAGCCATAAAATTATTCCTGACGTGTTTTTCGGGAGTTATTACATAAGTGCTTCAAAATTACAGATAATTTTCCATGAAAGCATGTTGTCTAAAAACTGCATGAGATTATTTTCATATAAGGAGGAGGGCTCTTTTAGCAAAATATGAAAATAACCGAATGCAGTTTTTTCAATGACAACATGCTTGAATGGAAAATTATCAGGTTTATTTCGATGCACGAGTGTAATTCGGTAGAATATTTCCGGAGTTTAAACAAAAACGTATCTGCTGAGTTTGAAATTTTATTCAAATTTACATTGAGCAGGTAGGTACATATAAATTATATATAAATTAACAGATCGAACACAACCTGTATTACAGTTGTAAAAATTGGAATTTTTTGGGCCTGGTGCACTACTTGTTGATGGATTCGAGTTTGCTATTGAATTATAACTTATAGAACCTATAGCTACATTGGTTTATTCATTAAGGTTGATAGTATTATTGTCTCTCATTTTCTCTACTATACTTGCATAGTGTTCCTCGTCCAGTTGGAGATATGGCTACATGGACTTCGTGTTTGAATGCCATTTTAATCAACGTATTTTCTTCAACCCCTTTCTTTGCTAAGTTTGAAACATCTGTTGCACGTAGTGAATGATTGGTTATTTTAACTTTTTCAGTCGCCAAACCTGACTTTTTTGCTTCCGTTGGCGTCCACTGAGAGATCATGTTTTTTCCGACAGGAATGTTCTTGTACCACTTGCCCGATTTCCAAGAAGCATTAACAGTTATTTAGCAGCAGGTAGGGAAGATAGATCATTATTTTATTCACACATATAACAATTTATTTTTCAGTATTCATACTACTGGGATCATAAATGTTCTAGGACATACAAAATCTGTTCAGATTTTGCTATAAATAGGTATCAAGAAGGAGCCTTCAATGTAGTGGGAGCTGTAGACAAAAATTTAAACTTTGTTACTGTGAAAAGATCAATAAACTACCTTATAAATGCTTTTACTTACATTATTTAGCAGCAAAAGTTTTCATGAAAGCTCAAATATTATTAGCTGATGATAATTTCCAATGTCAGTTGGGAAATTTGATCTTAGGAACAAGAAAACAATTTTAAATAAGCATTTTTATTGTTCCTGAATGTACAAATAGTTGAAATATATCATTGATGGGGCCTTGGGGCTTAAAAAATCATTTCATCATATCTCCATGATTATCTTCAAATAACTCTCATCCCACTAATCTTCCTATGCTGAAATTCCTGAGTCTTGAAATAATGTTAAAATATGATTTTTCACCACAAACCTGGGTCCTGAGTTCTTAGTATAAAAATATATCAATGCATTCCTTGGATGACTGGACAGACATATTTCCACCGTTTTTATTTCCCCACTTCTGGTGAATCAGTGTATTTCAAATATTCTGAAATTCTGACATGTGCTTTACATAAACACACATTTACAGAGTTCATTTTTCATTGGAATTACTTTCATTTCATGTGAGAGGTTGCCTTAGAGCTGAAGTTTGTTCCACATCTACATCACACATAAGCGAAGACCTGTATATTAGACCAAAGAATATTGCCTAGACATCAGCTTCTCCCTCTTTCATGGGTATGATTTCATCACTGTTGTACTTATCTTGGACGAGTAGTGGTCAACAAAAACTCCGTTTACTGATGATTTTCGGTGGTGTATGAATCATATGAACCCTCTGCTGAAGGCTTCTATGAATCAACAAAACTCGAAGTATTTACCTGTTTTGCCTTGTATAAACGTTGTTCAAAGTTCGTTTTGGAAATGATCACATTGTATAATGGATACATACAGGAAATAATTGTATTATGACAATAATTCGGTATTGTTTATTTTTGCGAATAATACCTAACCTAAAGGTTACAAAAGTGACAGATGCCTGACGTGCAGCAAAACTGCCTCTGGTATTTTGGAGAAGCAGTTCATGCACCGGAAGTGGGCGGAGCCATGCACTGTTGATGCAGTAAATTGCGTGAATCGGAACGCTAACCATGCGCTTGCTGCGCATAATGCATGAATCGGAACGGGCACAAGGTGGTATATATCATTCGACATCAAGATGACAAATGTATATTTTAACAATCGTTACTATAGATACACGGACCGAGCGGGTATTTTTGGATACCTACCGGGTATTTACCAGCCCGAAAATGTCCCGCCGGGAATTTATCGCTGTTATTGATCGAAAATGTCCCGCTTCATATGGGATTTTTAACATACGATGGAAATATTCGCTGTGGTTGATCGAAAATGTCCCGCTTCATGTGGGATTTTTAACATACGATGAAAATATTCAGGTTAATTTTCCTCTTCACCAAGTGGGTTGGTACTAAGAATATTTTTTATGTTTCTGTATGGTCCCGTTACTCCTTCTTGTATGACCCAATCACTTGAAGGTTGATATGTGGGGTGACAAGTAAATGGAGTTATTGAACTAATTTTTTCTCTGCTGGTCATCCAGGTTTTGTAATGATATATTTGTTTCACAACCGAAAATAACACACGGAATCACCATAATGAAGGCATCTGTGATTGGGTCTGTATTTCTAACCACATTTTCTGAACCTAACCACATATAATTCTGCACCTGCAAAACGCCCTGAAGGAATGTTGATGAGCGGCTATAGTTTAGTGGGGTGCAACGACGCTAAGTTGAATTTGTTTTTTGAGAGGGCCCTCTGGAAGAGTTGGAATTTCACTTGGTTGAGAGACTGCTCTATGTTGCCTGAGTGAACTGATGCAGTGAAATCCGCTACAGCATCAGCAACCTGGTGAGGGTGGCTTCGTGACCGAGGAAAATCGAAACAACATTTGGGGGGGCCAGGATTTTCGGCTAGGGTTTGGATGAATACGACCTTGCCTAGTCGAAAAAACGAAGAGGTCGTGTCACAGCAGCTGAAGGCATAGAAAAACTAGATGTGTCGTATAGCTTGCTGTTAGGACTGTAGATCACGGTTTGCTGATTGCCCTTCCCACGGTTCATTGGGAATATGTTGTCAATTAACTGTGATTGCTATTTTCCTAACAACAATCTAAAACAATAAAAACTCTCAATTGTTATTCTGGATAAATATTCAATTTTTCGCATTCGGGCTCAAAATCCGAATTCTGCAAAACTTGTTCAGAATACTTTTTTCGCTTTCTTTGAAAATAAGACCACTTCCGGTCTATTCGTCATGAATTGCCGCCATACTTGTGGCCTCGTGACATTATTTGTCAAGTCTAATTTTGAGGTTGATCCACACTGTATAATATTTTCTCCAAATTACATTGAAACCCTGTCAAGTATCATCAATCAGCCGGTTTTGATGTCATTGATCATTTATGTCGAAGCCCATACAGTTTTCTAAAAACATACAGGAGAGGAAGAAGAATCCAAATTAAATAGTGAATTCAAATTACTATTCTACTGAAAGTTGAAGAGGGTTTACATTGTCTATATTCAATATGCCATTTTTTTGAAGAATCATCGGTTTTGATTCAGTGTAGAGTTTTGATTTCCTTTACCAATCAATATCGATGTGTAATGATGTTGAAAATATCACTATTCAAAGATACAGATTCTATATATTTTTACTCCTCCATAAACGCTCACAAGTCAATATATACTATAATACGATACGTTCATCTAAGTTATAAAATCCTGTTGATGATAAATGAAAACTACCTTGGCTTCGTTGCCTGAGATGAAGCTTATGTATACTGCGACAATATGTCTCCATCAACATTGATTTCTCTTCAATTTCCAGTGATAGATAACACCAAGAAGCATTCGTCAACTGTGGAAGCCATCAAATCGATAGTTCCCTGGGCCAAGAGGAAAGCGAAAAACTCTTGCACCAAGAAAGTGTTGCGCAAGAGACTGCCCATACTCAACTGGTTGCCAAGGTACGACTCGGCATGTGCAGTGGGCGATTTGGTAGCAGGTATCACAGTGGGGTTGACTGTGATACCACAAGCATTGGCTTATGCCAGCGTTGCAGGTGAGAAGAAACTATCTGGTATCAGCTATTTTTGAAAAGTATTTTGAAGAGTCTTTCGAAAAGTTCTTTGAAGAGACTTTTGAAGAGTCTTTGAATAGTCTCTTGAAGAGACTTTGGAATAGTACTTTGAAAAGTATTTTGAAGAGTATTTTGAAGAGTATTTTGAAGAGTATTTTGAAGAGTATTTTGAAGAGTATTTTAAAGAGTATTTTGAAGAGTATTTTGAAGAGTCTTCCGAATAGTCTTTTGAAGAGTATTTTGAAGAGTCTCTTGAAGAGTCTTTTGAAGAGTCTTTTTAAAAGTTTTTTGAAGATATCTTGAAGAGCCTTTCGAATATTCTCTTGAAGAGTCTTTCAAATAGTATTTTGAAGAGTATTTTGAAGAGTCTCTTGAAGAGTCTTTTGAAGAGTCTTTTTAAAAATTTTTTGAAGATATCTTGAAGAGCCTTTCGAATATTCTCTTGAAGAGTCTTTCAAATAGTATTTTGAAGAGTCTTTGAAGAGTCTTTTGAAGAGTCTTTCGAAGAGTCTTTTGAAGAGTCTTTTGAAGAGTCTTTTGAAGAGTCTTTTGAAGAGTCTTTTGAAGAGTCTTTTAAAGAGTCTTTTGAAGAGTCTTTTGAAGAGTCTTTTGAAGAATCTTTTGAAGAGTCTTTCGAATAGTCTTTTGAAGAGTATTTTGGAGAGTTTCTAGAAGAGTCTCTTGAAGAGTCTTTTGAAGAGGCTTTCGAAGAGTCCTCTGAACAGTCTTTCGAAAAGCCTTCCAAAGAGTCTTCTCTTAAAAATGTAAGAAGTGTTGTCCCACGTCGTTATTTCTATAAATGAAATAATCATTATACCACTCTTATACACCTAGGGACACCTTCTTAATGAAAACGTTTATCTGTCTCCCCAATTATTCCTTCCAGAACGGGTGCATAAGGCACGCCAGGTTCAGTAGAATACGCATAGACTAGTTAAACATACTCAAATAAATAGATCAAATCCTACTTACCTTGTGACGGCTGGCTCAGAAGATAGACAATCAGCTTCCACTATCCTCGGGGTCTCTCAGGTCTCTGATCTTCCCAGAGCGACTTCTCACCGAAAACACTTTCTTTGGTGAATTCTCTTCAGATTTCAAACAAGCAAAATGTACTTTCTAGACAAGATTGTACTGCAACAATATTAATAAACAGAAAAAAAAACGAATCAATTCAACTCAGGAATCTTGCTTACAGTTGTTCTGGATGGTAAGCAGCACAAAATACCACAGGCTCGACTAATCGTTTTGTCAGGAACCTCAGACCAGACTGGCCCTTTCTATCTCTAATGCATTACATTGTTTGAAAGCAAGATCTAACTATCTCTCTTGGTATCGGGGAGAAAGGAGGAGAGCGCGGGCGGTAATGTTGACCCTTCTTGTTAATAATAATAATAATAATGTTTGTTTATTTTCATATTCTTAAGTACAATATTTATAGTAGAAAAAAAAACCTTTTATAATTTAACTGAATATGTTAAATAAACATGAAACAAACTCACAAGGCGGACCTGTACGTGAGTGCAATTCTCATCGTTTATTTTCACATTAATTCATTGGAAAGTTCGGTATGTACTACAATGTGGGTAATGTAACATTCTGATTATCATTCTTTTTTCAAATATGTGTATGAAAAAATATAAAAAAAATTGTACATGTAAATTCGAATACGGGGACTATCATTAAATTTAAATTATTAAGTTTTCACAATTTCACAAAATATCACAGTACTACAAAATATTTCAAACTTACATTAATCATATAAAATATTGATCAGTATTGGTTTGGAAACTATCTATAACGAATTGAATAAATAAACTGTACGGGTATATTGTATGTATAAAATATGTAAAAATATGTATATGTATAGAATTTAGATTGACTGAGTAATGGATAATCTAATCTATTCGATAATCTATAATATTCATTCGCTAAAAACATACTTGTCACAATAAAAAATCACAAAAATTTATATAATTATGTATTATTTTTCATGTCTTTAATACCATTGATTATTTGTCTATCTAAAGACAAAATGAATGTTCTGATTCTATTTTTGAATTGACCGATAGAATTTAATAATCTTAATTCGAGAGGAAGAAAGTTATATACTCTCGGTCCTATGAAGTTGAAATTTCTTTGTCCTATAGTTTTAGTGGAGAACGGTATTTTGACTAACTCTTTGGTTTTACTTCTAGTGGAGTAATTATGATGTATAGTAGTATTTAAGTGTTTATTTTTGTGTATGAAAAGAGAGAGCTTTGAGAAATATAACTGTCTTAAATCAAAAATATTTGATTCCTTATACAATGCATATGTTGAAAAAAGACGATCTTTTTTATATATTATTTTCAAAAATGTGTTTTGTATAATCTCGAGTTTTTTCAAATACGTTGAGTTTATTCCTCCCCAACCTATTATTCCATATGCGAGTCTTGATTCCACAAGAGCAAAGTATAAAATCCTCAAATGAGGTAAGTCAAGTATGTTTCTCAAAAATTTGAATTTGTATAAAAGACTCCTAAGTGTATTTACCAAATTGTCAATATGGCGATCCCAACGTAAGTGTTGGTCTATATATATACCAAGATACTTAATAGTAGGTGTAGCTTTTATTGAAATTACTTCGCCATTTGTGTTAATATTAGCATGCGAAATGAAATTTATAGAGGCAAATATTCAGACGGATGAAACCACAGAAATAAAACACGAATTGAATCTTTGAAACATATTATATTCATTTGCATCATATTCTATATGGAGGAAATCTGTGAAATACAATTTCGATCAACTGGAAATACTCATTATCTTGAATAGAATAAATATCAATGCATTATTCCACATCATTTTATTCCCAAACGTACGACTATGGCACTCACCAATGAAATGACACTACCCAGCAAACACGTCACATCACTTGGCAGTTTTGCGAAGTCTCGAATTGCACATTGAAAGATATATTCATTGTGATTACGTAAACATATAGTAATATTGAGAAATTGCTTTGTTAACAAGAATTCAAAGATGCAGTGATAATAATTTGGGGATATTGATCAATAACCACATTGCCCCTTCCAAGGATAGTGTCAAATTTCTAGTTGAAAATTTTGCCATCGAGCAACTTCGCAACGAAGTCTATTCGAGATCATCACTATGTTAACATGAATTGGATGACATTTAAAGTGAAGTGCGTCACTTCATGTTCCCAATGTGGCTGTTTATTCTTGTGAATGTAAGTTGTATTTATTCGCATATTCACACGTTGTTTTTGTATTTCGAGCTGATCATTTGACAATATGGATGAACAATTTTCACTTTTATATACTTCCAGGAATGAAGCATCCGACTTTCAGATTCAAACATTTCGTCTTCTGAGTGTTAATTGTAGCAATATGAGATTAATTCACTTTTGGCCATTCAATTCAAAAAAATATAAGGCTACCCCGATTCAACTGTACCTATCCCTCAGCATTATGTTTGAGATCCTTGTAGATTAACCAAATGTGTTACAGTATGTGCCTTCATTAGGTAGGTATGAGAATTCAACAATGATATGAAATAATATTTCTTTAAACCATTCAATCAAATTTAATTGATAGGAAAAAAAATTGCGTTATTCCTGAACACAGATGTAAAATTTATAAATAAATATAAAATTCAAATAGTTATTGTGCATACGATTTTGCTCGTTTCGCTGATTTTGTTGATTAAAAAAACATCGATGTATTCCACATAATAATTATTCAGATCAGTTAATTATATTATTGAAAATATTTATGTGTTTGGATAGAAACAGACTTAAAAACCTCGGAAAATGCAAAGCATGAACCCCTAGTTTCAATAAATAACCGCCCGGTATCAGCAATGAGTAAAGTCAGTCGCGTGAGCATTCAGTTAATAGTTGACCGCACCGACAGAGGGAGCGGCTTGCGCGCGATCCACAATCGCTCATAAACAATGATACAAGAGCACTACTGGAAATCCATCTAATATTGGACATATGTTTTCAATGTGTGGTGAAAAAAGCAATGCAACTTTGAAGTCTCGAAGAAACCTCGCCTGAAGTGACCGAAATGGATTTCGCTGCGACTACTGAGCCACTAATATTAGTAACATGTATAGTATAATCAATGACTAATGACCATTATGTATGCGTTTGCTGTGTGGTGACAAAGAAAATATTACAGTGAAGTCTCGAATAAACCTCGCATAAAACGACCCAATTGTCCAATTGGACTACTGAACCATTGAGATTTGTAAAAATGAGACGGCATAATGAGGTCTATAAGAAAACCTCGCATAAAAGTACGCAATGTGGCTATTAATCATACATTTATTTAGTTAAAAAATTCCATAAAAGTGACTACGGATGGATGTTTATTGGGGGCTATTTTTCAAATCTCAATTTGAACAGCACAATGACTTGAAATACGTATTTGATGTCGTGGACATTTCACTGCAAATGCGAGCATGAGGAAATGTTTTTGGTACATCGCATGAGAGGTTTTAGTCGCAAAGTTACTTCCCAGTGTTTGCTGGGTATTGACACTTGAATCCCAGAAACCTGCTTTTAACCACAAATGAAACGTTTTTCTACTATTTCAAGTGAAGCGACCACGGTTCGGGTGGCGGACTCCAAGGATATAAAGGTAGTTTTTTCTCATTTTGTTTACATTCTTCGCACGATAAACACGATTTAACATGTTCAATAATGTCATTGTCTATATTTGGCCAATATACATGTAGTCGCGCACTCGATTGCATCGCTGATATACCGGGATGTCCGTCGTGAAGCATCAGTAAAATATTTTGTCTCAAAATTTCTGGTATACATATTCTCCCCTTCCAAAGAAGAATATTCTCTTCAAAAGAGAGTTCATCACGTTTTTCGTAAAATGATAACAATTCACTAGGAATTTGTCTTTTATCCGGCCAGTAAGTTCTCAAACACCTGTTGATTTTCAGAAAAGTTTTGTCGCTGGATGTTTTCTCTTGCAACAGTCTTTTCGTGATTGGCAGATGATGGAGTCTGAGATTTAATAAATGACCTCTTTTTGGTAATCCTATTTCCTCAGATGGTGAGACCTATGTGTCAGGTAAAGGTAATCGTGATAATACATCAGCTGGTGCGTTCTCCTTACCAGGTTGATATGAAATGGTAAAATCATGGCCCATCTTAACAGTCTATTGATGCAATTTTTTGTGTTTCCCTATCCTTGCTGAAAATTCGTTCCAAAGGCTTATGGTCCAATGAGCAATGTGAAATGACGCCCATAAACATAATGGTGGAACTTAGTTACTGCAAACACAATTCCTAGCGCTTCTTTATCAATTGTTGAGTAGCGCGTTTCGTTGTCGTTAGAAGTGCGTGAAGTGAAAGCGATAGGTTTAAGGCCACCGTCTGTGATTTTATGGAAAAGTACGGCTCCTGCTCCTTTCTCACTTGCATCACTTGTCAGAATCAAAGGTAATGTTTGGTCATAGTGCACCAATGTGTCGGATGAAGTTAGTATATTCTTAAGCTGTCTAAATAAAGACTCGTCATCATTGGTCCATGTGAAGGTATTACCCTTTTTTAGATGTCGATATAGAGGTGTACAAATAACGTGTAAGTCTCTGATAAATCTACCATAATAGGTGATAGAACCTAGAAAAGATCTGAGTTCTGACACATTTCTTGGTTTTGGCATATTTTGAATGGCTGTCAAATGCTCGGTCGTAGGATGTAATCCCTGTTAATCTATTAGGTGTCCTAAAAAGGTGGTTCTTACACCGGAATTTTTCAATCTTCCAAGCACTTGCTCAAGCCTCTTCAAATTAATTTCTTCAGTTGGTGCTGTTATCAGAATATCATCAATATAGCACACGGTCTCATCGATTCCAGAAAGTAATTAGTCAATTGTGCGTTGAAAAAGAGATGGAGCAAAGTTTACCCCAAAAGGCAATCCTTTGCACCGATAATAACCCTTATGAGTACAAATAACTAAGTACTTCCTTGAATCAGGTTCCACTTCAAGTTGTAAATATGCATCCTTCAAATCCACTTTTGAAAAATGCTTGCCACCACTCAGCTTTGCCATAATATCTTCAAATCGTGGCAGTGGGTAATCATCTTTTATTACATGTGGATTGATCGACACTGAGAAATCTCCACAGATTCTCCCGTTTGATTTCATAGCAAGTACTATGGGTGTCGCCCATTCTATAGGTGTTATGGAGGTGTCAACATAATCCAGTACATTTTCTTTAACTAACCTATCCAATTCTGCAGCTACTTGTTCTTGTAAAGCTATTGGTACTGGTCTAGGTCTGAATGTCCTAGGAATTGAATCATTTTTCATATGTATTTTTCCTAAATGCCCTTTTATGGATCCTATATATCCAGTAAAAAGTTCATCGTATTTGGATAATTGTGAATTTATTTCTTGTTGATATTCACTAGTTTGCTCGATTCATTCTGTGTTGTAGTGGTATCTGCATTCACCTGACATAATCTTGCCCCAGGTGGAAATGGTAGATTAGTAGCTATACACCAGTCAAGGCCAAATAAAGGAATATCATTTGTTTTCGTGACATGAAGTAGTAAACTTAAAGAATTTTGAAAAGCCTCAACATCCACCTCTGCAATACCCAGAGTTTTTTTACGACTACGGAATGTGCTGGCCCTGGATCATATAGCATTTCTATGTTTCTGTTGTTCATTTTTGTTTTTAGCATAATTTTATTTGATGAGTGTATGTTATGTATTTTTGATGTATCTGTATAGAGCTGTGATCACTAACATTGTGATCTTCTTCAGTTTCACCCTCACGAACATGTCGGGTACTATTTTTTGTTCCTTGTCTGTTCTGATTCAAAATCTGTGCATTTCCAGCTGAAATACATACTTTTGAAAAATGGTTCAAAGCACCACAAGCTAAACATTTTTTATTTTTAGCTGGGCACTGCTCTTTTAGCTTGTGACGTGTATTTCCGCACATTAAACACTGCTTTTCTGCATCTAGAACTTTTGTTTTGTTTGTCTGCTTGTGTTCATGTCGTTTTTGTTTGTGATGTTGGTTGAATCTGGATGATTGCTCAGATGAATGTTTGTTTGAAAATGAACATACTCTGTTTGTATGGTTTCTATCCCATTGCCCTTGAGAAAGTGATGAAAGTATTTTAGATTGTAAAACTGCTTGTTCTAAAATTAATGCAGGAGCTTTAATTTCCTCCAATGTTGCTGTATTTTTGGGGTGCAGTCTAATCGATTCTTGTTGCCAAGCTGAATTGTTCATGCCAATCACAAATTGATCTTCCAAATTCACAATTTCCCGCAAATCCCCTTAAGATATTCAGAAATTGGTTTACAGTTTCATCAGCATTTCTATATCTCAAAGCAAATGCAACACGCTCAGAAAGAATGTATGTTGATTTGCCATAATACTTGTTCAGTACCTGGACTAAATCATCGAAAGACTTTGTTGACACATCCTCTGGTTTGAAATGGTCAACTAAAAGTTTAAAAGCATCAGAGCCCACCTTGCTCAAGAGTAAGTTCCTTCTTTTCATATATTTCATTTTTTTCATTTCATATAATCATATATTTGAAGTTCCATCCTGAAACGCTGTATATAATACTCCCAACCTTCCTTTTCAGGTGCAAACCGCTCGAACTGAAACGATTTCAAGTACTCGTTGTTCATCCTGGTGGTGTTTGTCCAGTTCTCCAGTGTAAACAAACGCTCAATGTCTATTCAAAATTTCCTCTGCCACTTCCTAGGATACTTCTGTCATGACACAAAGTTCACAAAAGTTCACAGTGCAGATAGATTCTGAATTAACTGCTATGTAGCCCCCTTGTAGTGTTAGTACTATGTCCACTCTCTCCACCGTTTGTTCAATGAAAAAGTGAATGTTTTGATCACTATCACTAGTTGATTGATTGTTGCTATAACGAGATATGTTGTCCTGTTTGTATGTTCTGAGATTTGTTATCTCTTGTTACTGGAAGTGTTTCCCTCCACTGTCAAAGTTTTTTGCTACACACTTTTTGTGCAAACCACTTCGTCGCCATAAAAATGTGGTATTATTGGGTTCTGAGGTGACCCAAGCAAGACATAAATCTTGAGAACCACATCTTTACTAGATTTTATTTAACTATGTATTAACAAAGTAAAAGATAATTCTTGTCATTCAATCAAGTATTGTTGACGCTTGACACTTGACACCGCGCCAAAAACATGAAGTAGTCCCTATCATATGCACGCTGTCAATTGTCATTTATGGATACTGATACGGAACATAAAACAACATGAAACCCAAAGAATAGAACAATTGATGTGATGCCACACTATGACATAACAATTAGGCGTTTCTTGTTGTTTTGAAGCCCAGTAGTTGAAGAGCATCAATAGCAATACTCTTTGGGTGCTCTTTCAACCAATTCTACACTGTTTTAACATACATTATTTTCATAGAAGAGTAACAAACTGAATTATGTGACACGTTGTGATCAACTGAGTACTCCTTTAATATCGGAAACAGAAATTTGAATTTGAATTTAGTTGATTACCTCTACTTTAGCTGAAAAAATGCAAGAAAGTGGAACATTTTGAGTTCAGACAAAGTTTTCTAAGTTACACTATGCGTAAGCGGAAATTTGGCGCTACGACCTTTTTTGGTTTGAAATCGATATCTCAACACTTGAGTGAGCGAATTTCTGATTTTGAGAGGCATCTGATTCAGAATTAAATTTCCTACAACTCAAGTTATACGACATTTTCCAATCGGTGCAGACCTTTTCGACCTACAGGCATTAGCAGTTGAGGGTTGTCAACTTTCAAGCGAAGTTGATAAAAATCGCCCATCTTTGACAGGCGATTGCGTAGAATGGCTCAACCAACTTTGATGTTTCGAAAACCATTCGACGCGGGATTCAATTTTACTTAAAACAGGATGAAATTTTTGTAGGATGCGTACTTTTCGAGTTGAGTATAAGCGAAAACAACACAACAAGCACAACCTAGAAACCGTCGCAAACTCAGATACCCGTTATTCAAGACCCTCAAAAAGGGTTATAACGATTTCCAGCTCTCGAGCAATTTTTAGCACTAACTTTCTTGTTCAGAAGTTGTTCTTCATCAGTCGAGCTAACAAGGGCTGGAATATTTTCATTTGAATCATTAGAAGATATGCCTTCTTCTACCAGTTCCATTTTGAGTCTGGTAATATGGAATACTATTCCATAATAACAGCCCATTTTAATTCGGAGGTAAATTATAGATATCATATGAAATGACTTTCAAATATGTTTGATAATATTACTCTGATGTACCTACCTGGAAATATCGTGAGCACTGAAATTCCAAGAATTGTCAGAACTGTCAGAAACGATGTATACCTAGAAAAAATAGCAACTTGTGTATATAGAATAACGCAGTTTCGATATATATTCAATTATGTATATCATAACATAAAATACGTTACCTATCGAACGAAGAAAAATATAGTATGTATAAGTATAAGGTGGTCATATTTTATTTGGTTTTTTCAATATTATCAGTTCAAGCAAATTTCATCTCGCTATTTTCTCCAGATTAAAATCACAACAGAGACTCAACTCGAAGAAAGGCGGGATTGTTACATGCTTCACAAAATGATCATCAGATTCAAATTCAAAACATATCAAATGTCAAATTTCCAGAGGCTTTTATTCTGCAAAAACGCATGCAATACTGTAAAAAATATTCCATGCATGCCCACCACGCATTTCATAAGCATGCTGATGTGAACGACGACAGGCATGCATTTTTCCTGCAGGGTCAAAAATACAGGGTGGCCACACATGAATCCGACGGCCTTCAGGAGATGTGTTAGATAATTCATCACAATTTTCCATCAAGCAGGAGAGTTAGTTTTCCACAATACATACCTAGAGATGTAAGTGTTTTCTCAATATTTCTGCTCACGAGAGAGCCAATGACATTCCTTGTTGGGATTTGAAAGCGTCACAGGCTACTTTCATTGTGCAGCTGGAGAAAAACACACTTGCGGAAGATCCATGAACTCGCTGAAATAGTACCTATTATAGCAAATGAGTATAGATGGCGGTAGAAGAATAGTTAAAAATATGGGATTCCATATTATCGGATATGAGTTATTTCAGGATCCCCGAATTCGTTCTACTTTATATTTAGTGTAGCAGAATTCATGACTATAGCAGTTTATATAAACTTGTAATCACTTCCTGCTTGTTGAATATCAGGTATACAATATACTCCTGAAAATGTTGTTTCACTATTATATATGATATCTCACAGAAGGCCTGTTTGCGCCTCTCACTTCTTCAACAAGAGGGTCATCATGAAAAATGTTGTTAGTGGGACCTAATTGTCAAAGTAAGGCACACCTTGTTTG
The DNA here is from genome assembly GCA_029955515.1 of Chrysomela aeneicollis. Lineage (NCBI taxonomy): Eukaryota > Metazoa > Arthropoda > Insecta > Coleoptera > Chrysomelidae > Chrysomela > Chrysomela aeneicollis. The sequence goes on from JARUHQ010000012.1 coordinate 537,276, forward strand.
TATCATCAAGACAGTAGAAATTCCATAGACTAGAACTGTGCAACCTCAACATATTTCGAATTTGTGTTAAAAATATGTTTAATACTACTATTACTGATAAGAAATATCATTAACATATCTGAGATAACAAAATAGGTACCTCAGTTATTTCAACGGAAATATGTGCAATCTACTTCGTCGCTGATTGGCCATAGCCTGTTGTGTAAAGGCTCTTACACACGGGGTCTGGCTTGTTTTGTGTAATGCATCCAGTACCTACTCAACTAAAATGTTACATGAAAAGGGTAAATTTTTCCACAGTCATAGAAAAAATAAATTACATCTGATCAGTTTTTCAAAAGAAGAATTGAATAATAAGATAGTTGAGGGGGGTTCAAAATATACGTTATCTTGTGAACCAATTTGTCTCGCTCTTGTGCAAAGAGTTGTTTTCAAACCTTGTTGTTTGATATACAATATTGCAGTTGCTACAGTCGACTTCCACTGCTTTTTATTTTTACTCTATTGGTACATTTGCAGATGTTTTGCAACTTCCACTGCTTTTTATATTCACTCTAATTGGTACATTTGCAGATGTTTTGCGATTCAACAAAGTTAGCACCATTGTGGTCGGTTGAGCTTTCGCGCCATAAGTTTTAATGAAAATTATTAGATGTGAGTTTTCTTTCATTGAATATCCAAAGAAATGTAAATGATTGTTGAATGATTTGGCAAAAATCAAGGCCCCATTTTGATTCAGATATACAGGAAGAATGTCGAAGGTACTTGTTTGGTGATGTTTCTCAAATCGTTTCTAGTGCAAATCCATCCAAGGTATCGGAACTATTCGGATGCCAATAAATACTGTTCATATATTCGCGAGTGTTATCATTGCCTGCGACGGTATGATCATTCCTCTAACATGGCTGAAACTTCTTCTTGTCCGTCAGTTCCCTCACAGTGCCTTATGACTGAGCAGAATACGATTCAGAATGGCAAATCTGAGAGCCTTTGTAGGAAATGCTTTGAAAATGTGATCCTTGGGGTCCAATCATTAATCATTATTTCGGATCTACTATATTCATGAACTCATGAACTATATTTCCCATGGAATGAAATCGAGATGACCGAGTCTTATTTCCATAATTGTTGGTGTTATATTTCTGATGCTTGTCATCTGATTGGGTTGGTTTGGCTGATCTTCTAGTCGTGGTTGGCTGATCGATTTGCTTCTACTGATCTTTCAAATTCAGAATTCAACATCAAGCCACTTGTATGTATATCGTAGTTGAGTGCTCTGTTCAGAAATTGCATTTGAAAAAATATTTGCTATAGCTTGCCATATTAATGCCCGATCAGGAAAATCAGATATTGTATTATACATATCTCGTTATAAACGGATCTATAATGATTTCATCACGGTAAATCCAAAAATGTTGAGAAGGACTAGAATTTGAATCAATATGGATAGCCTGCCAATGTGCATGGTCACATTGTGAATTATCTTATCGAAGAACTAAATTTTTTTTTGAAGAATTCATATATAATACGAAACTGAGTTGCTCAAGCAACTCAGTTGAGTTATGGAATAAAAAACAGACTTATGAGGTAAATCAAATCACGAGTGAAATTTTAGTAGACTATTTCACAAATAGAGTAAATGGTAAAAATCAGAAATTTGGTAGAATCAGCGTGATTATTTATATTTGACGTTTCACCGTCACATACACAGCTCTGAAAACACCGAACTTGACAAGCCATCAATCAGAGTCAAGAGTCAAGTTTGTGTTATCGATAATCCGAACTAATCAGAGCTCCTGATTGGTTCATTTTGCAAGTGCGTGAAATAGTCGCATGTAATACAACAAGTGTATTGATAATTATCGAAACACTAATTCCTTCGATTTTGAGAAACAAATCATGTTGCTTGGAAACTACACGAGCGCACAGCGCGAGTGTGGTTTCTCAAAGCAACATGATTTGTTTCGAAAAAGAGAAGGAATTTTCGATAATCATCAATAACACAAGTTGTATTTGTTCAGATTATTTCATGAATAAAATCGAAGCCTTTTTGATGATTTCCTATTTTAGTTCCAGTTTATGGAATTAGATATTTTGATTATGCATTGTAGTTCGACACAAAAAGATTCGTTATGCAACCAACAATACATGTATGCCATTGTATGATGTAGGCAAGATTGCCTATGCACTAGGTACTACTGAGCTAACTTCATTTTGATTGTTGTCACAATTTGTGTGGTTAGGTTACATTAGATTAATTATCCAGAATTTGTGGGAAATAAAGTTGATACATACTAATAGTGTTTGTTAATAATTGTTCAGACGAAAATTTGGTGTAGTGGCATTCATTTATTTACCAGGGAATCGGAAAATAATATGACAGATTGCAACTGGTGAGTCGTTGTTTAATTAAACTCAAACTATACCCTAATCAGTAATCATGCCTACTGCCTACGAATCAGAAAGCGAAATACAGAAACGAAAACACAGCATGTTGGTATCCAATAGCCAATCAGGAGCCGAAATACAAAATCGAAAACATGGTGTTGTTGCTTATCAACACAATCATTTCAACCAATCAAAAACGTGTATTTTAGCATGAATGAAATAATCAATGAAATCCGGTGACAGTCATACCTGTATGAAGGGGAAATCTTGAGGAACTCAAACCATGTTTTCACAAAAATTTGACATGATGTCTGAGAAATATACATCCCAATTCCCAAGAACCACAATATATAATTCACTTGCGTTTGCGCTTGCGTTGTTTGAAGTACGACGAACGAAGCGAGGAGTCTTTTATTTATTCGATATTGATAAATAACAGATACATCTTTGATTGATAACAATGATGGTGTTGAAATATTTTGAATCTGACGCACAAGGGTAAATCCCAGTTAACTGTTGAGCGATTTTAATTTTCGCGATACCAGCGGCGAAAAATGCAATATTGTTATTGTTTTTTTTTTATCAATTCGAATCAAATCACACTCTGAATTTGAATTTACCTATAAAAACATCGAGTTTTTGACTGCTAGTGTCACTAAATCCAAAATCGCTCAGAAGTAAGCTGATGGGCCTAACTCCAAAAAGTGTTTCGAAAGTGTATATAACTGCCAACTTCCAATCAAGACTTGTATGAGTTATCTCCGAATAATCAAAAATGCGTATCGAAACATGCGCTATTTCGATACGCATTTGCGTTTCACAATGACTCCCATTATAGAACCAAAATAGAAAAACAAAATTTCCATAACACTGAGTCTGTCATTTTTTTTCAGGATTACCGACTGAATATGGTCTCTACAGCTCTTTCCTAGGGACATTTGTATATATTTTTATAGGCAGTTGTAAAGATGTTCCAATGGGTCCATCTGCCATTTCAGCTCTGATGACCTACCAAGCGATCAACGGATTTGGTTCCGAATACGCTATTCTCTTGTCATTCTTATCCGGTACCATCCTACTACTGATGGGAATCTTTGGACTAGGTAAGATCTTACAAATTCAATAAGAATAGATCAATTCAGCACACCATATTATTTTCTATTTGATACAACTAATACTATGAATGTTCAAGACTGGTCATCATCAACCAACAAAAAGTGAAAATAAGGTGAATCAATGAATATTTCAAATTGAATTCGAAAAAATTACATCGTGTTTGTGACATAAAAAGGTTAGTTTCCACCAAATCTCGTGAGAAAAAAATTCTTGTAGAAGATGAAAATAAAAACAAAAGATTTGAAATTTCCACTAAAATTTTGAGGTTATGTGAAAAAAGTGTTGACCCGTGAATTATTTTTTCTTTAATTTTTGTTATATTCTCATCTTTTTCTAATGGGTTCCATCCTACTATAATTTTTTCTCACTTTTTAGTGTTTTCGAAGGCTTCGGCACTGGTCTCGGAAGACTTTTTGACAAATTTGACACGTAAAAAAATATTCATGTTTGTCACTGCCAGTGGCAACTGTGGCAACTGGTTTGATCCTTATTTGGTAATAAACCTTTTCGAGCGAAAATGTTCCTAAAACTTATGTAACATTCGTTGATAATAATGAAAAGGCAAACAATAACAATATCTTCTAAGAATGTATTCGAAATGTCAGAAAATTTAAATCCGACGCACAAAAAGCAGCTCTTATGAACATCAGTTGTCAAAAAAATGTCAACTGAAGTGATGGAAGTGCATCAACGCAACTTTCAACTCTTGGTTAGATTTCGTCGGCGAATTAAAAATCAATTCTCAATGTTCTCCAAAGGTAGAAGTTTATATCGAGCTCTCGCCTCGACGTTTTGGGATAGAAACATTTTGAAGAGTCAATTCACATTAATAGATCAACAATCTTCCAGCAGGTATCTGTCACAAAATTGAATATAACCTCAAAAATGCCTCTGGATCGGAGGTAGCAAAAAAGGATTCAGCCGATTTTTCCCCGTTGCCTTTCATATGGTTACAGCCTAATCCCAAAGAACCATAGATATTTCAAGAAATATAAAAAATCCAGTATATGTAGTTAATCTTGACATCCGACCGTCATATGATGCATCTGTAAACTACTATGTAGAATGAAATTTGTATCTTATAAAGCGGCTTGATGATATGTACATCCTAAAATTAATCTACTAGTCCATGAAAGTGGAAAAATCTTGTATGAAGTCAATATCTATGCAGAAATGAAGGTTATTGTTATAGGGCGTGAATGATAGTGCATAACAAGTGGACTCACGATAGACAAACGAGTAAGATTTTCAGAATTTTATCATGGTATCCAAGCATATATTGTTTATACACAGTAAAAAAACTTGGGTGTGATTTCAATCAAATGGATTTCAGAGCGAACTCCGACGAATACAACACCTGAATATCAAAGTTGTGTTCTTTCTATTATGTATTTCACAATTTATTGTTAAGTGGTGTTAATTCCGATCCTAGTAGTGAGAAATGACACGAATGTGGTGGAGTAGAACGATTCTAAAACATATAATCATAACAAAAACCAAATGGTTGACATGTAATATTTTCAATGGTTCTATCATTGACTTGACTCATAAAAAATACCTACTATATAAAAGTTTCAAGTTACACCGTGTCATACCACGATGAAATCGAGGCGGTGTATGAATCATATAATTTGGTGGAAATAATCATTCGCATTAGTATTGCATCCTGAAAACACCAGATTTGATGTAAATTAATAAAAATATTGTATGTGAGCATGTGAATGATGTGAATTTCATTCGCTCATCTGTTCGATCTTGAAACCGTTAGAACTTTTGCCAATAGGTGACACTGACGTCCTTCCTACCGTACTTGATTTCAATATTGGGCATGATATATTAGATGATTTTGATATAAATCATTATCAATAGTGCCACTGATCAGGTATAATGAGCCGAAACAGTTCCACATCAAACGAATTGTCCCTAGATTCTTCAACAGCGTTGCCAACATGTGAGTAATACCTCACATTGTGAGGGTTTTACGTCAATGTGAGTGATTTGTGAGGATCCATGCAAATGTGAGGATTCTGTGAGGATTGAGATTTGAGACGTGCTTCGCAAAAAAATCCACCATTACTAATCTTGAACATAGGAAAGTTGGTAATCTGCCTACTCTGGTAACTATTTCACATGTGTGATCTGGTGTTTACGAAATGTCTGGCCTAGACATCTTGTACATATTCCATGAATTTGAGTTCTAATATACTTCGAATCGAATCACAGTTTGACAATTGACAACTGACAAGCAACGTTCAATGTGGAAACAATTTCAAACAATTCAACGAATCAAACGCGATTATTATAAACGAAAAACCTCAGGAAGAATGTAAGAATAGTTCTTGAGAAGTGATGTGAGATGTGAATTTACAGATTCATTATTAGAATCAATGCATGGTATAAATTGCATTTAATGAATGAATACCATTATCATTAATATTATTATATTGTTGTCAAAAGGTATAAACAATGAAAATATTATATTTTAATGATTTCTCGCTATTTTATAAATGTGAGGATTTTGTGAGGATTTTAAAATTCAAGCGGGAATAATGTGAGGATTACAGCTGCTCAATGTGAGTAAATTTCAAATTTCATATTGGCAACACTGTTCTTCAATCTTGTTTATCAACATATACATTATATTTCAATGGGTAATCCAACTTAGTAAAGCACACTGATTCGCCTGAACACACTCATGATATGGTGATTCTTCTCACCAGAAAAGTATTCTCATGTACCTGCTCAGTGTGTAAACGCACCGAAGAGAATTTTGTTGAGGTAGAATTCAGCATCAAGGAAATCACAAAATATGCTTCATACTGTTGAAATATGGCATGATATATTTATGTTGGTGATTGTCGATGTCATCTGTCATTCTCAAATGAATTGTTCCATAGTTCTTGGCTACATAATCTGTGAACTGTGAGACTGCCTGTCAAGTGTCATCTGATATATCATAGAAGTTAGTTGATTAAGTTGTAGTTGATGCTGTTGATGCTGTTTTGGTTGTATCAATATAGATCTGATTTTATCAGAGATCATCTGTCTAGAGAAATAAAATAAATGAGTTCGAAATGTATTAGTATATTATCAAATATATTAACACATACCATTGTGGTGTCAAATCACACTTCCGGAAATGCATAAACAGCACCAACAAATTTTAGAAAGAGAAATTAGTCTATCCAATTAGAATATCAAACATAGTTTGAAATGAATGTCTGGTAGACTACGAGCAGAAAACAACTACTTTCCTGGTAAATACCACGCAGAACATTGAATTATATCTGCTCGTAATCCATGCAACGATTCACACTGTGAATGCAGATCGCAAATGTTTCTTTCTTCCTAAGACGTCACAAATTCACATCGGGACAGGCGTGCCTGTCCCGATGTTGTCCAATTTATGGCTTTTCCATTTTTCATTTATTAGCTTAGTCGAGCTATAAGCCACTTCCAAGTTCTGTGATTTGGGAGATTTAGTTCTGGAGTGTTTCTTTCTTCTGCCGCATGGTGTCGCCACTTCCAATTGTCTGTTGGAACGCGGCTCAGTGCGGTCAAATAAACGCGACGAAGGTGCATTGGGACAAGCAACGCTTCGAGTGGAGATCTTACGGTCTCTACTCGGATAACTACCCTGCACTGATGAGGGCCAATAAGCCCGAAACCGGTCTGTAGGTTGTTAGGCGTGCCTGTCCCGATGTGAATTTGTCACGTCTTAGGCAGAAAGAAACATTTGCGATCTGCATTCACAGTGTGAATCGTTGCATGGATTACGAGCAGATATAATTCAATGTTCTGCGTGGTATTTACCAGGAAAGTAGTTGTTTTCTGCTCGTAGTCTACCAGACATTCATTTCAAACTATGTTTGATATTCTAATTGGATAGACTAATTTCTCTTTCTAAAATTGTTGTCCAATTTATGGCTTTTCCATTTTAGCACCAACAAAGTATTCATTTTGCTAAATTCAGCACCAACACTAGTGTTACAACTGGGTTTGATTATTGAAAACACCTATGGGAAAGGTCACATAACACCTACAGTGGTGAATAATTTATCGGTGTTTACTGACACTTAAACAATCAGGACCTCAGGGGACACCAGACGGTGTTAGCAGCTGTGAGCTGGTTTTCTCTTCACTGTGTAGGTTTATGTATGGAAACACATCAAATAATAATAATTGTGTTATTTACAAATGATAAAAATAAATTGAAGACTTATTAGAAGTTTTAATGAATAGTTTCATGCAAACAAAGTTGGTCATATCGAAATGTAATCTGTAGGAAAATAACTAATCGGTACCATTTGGTACCAGTATTTATCCCAGCTCATTAAATGGATAATTTCCTGCTGTAATTAAAATTTTCTCCAATATATTTCCACTGGGATTTTTTGCGATGAATTATAATTATTTTTGATTAGATATAGCGCATGTAAGATGATGTTGATATCAAGAATATTCAGAATTATTATGGTTATAAGAAGGTATGTATTTGAATCCAGAGAAACTACATTCCTGACAAATATCATGCAGAACATTGTACTGTGTGGCGCATCATGGAGATACTAGATGAGATGAATAATCGAAAGTTTCTACGATCTCACGGTCGCTATATTGATGTCAAATCAAACTTTTTAGTCCTTATGAGATCGAACATACCAAATATGTTTCATTATTTCACCCTAGCCGCCTATCATCGCGGCCAAGGTGGATATAGGATGGTGAAACAGCTCTTCAATTGTTTCTGCGAAAAACTTGTAGACCGTTTGAGAAGGAACTAATATTTTCACGACTTGAAAGAAGATGGCGGTAAGATCGATTATCGAATAAGATTTCTGTTGCTTACGTATTTCTGTGGTTCACATCTGACAGACGTGACTTGAAACGACATTAAAACAATAAATTTTCGATAAATCTTGAATGAATATTGATATTTGACTCTTCTCAATCATTTTTCATCTAGAACAGATGAAACTGATAAAAGTATGACAGATGCAGAGTTTCTGTTTTACCGACACAAGTAGGCAAAGGTCTACAGTTTATTCTAGTGATTGTTAATAGGAAGCTGTTTCACCATCCTATATCCACCTTGATCGCGGCTTAGAGAAATGTCAAAATAGTTTGATTTACATGGCGATAGAGCTGTCGATCGTGTTGTTGTTGTAAATTGCACGTTCATTTGTGCTTTTCGAACCACGTGATATTTTTGTTGGTTCATCTTCACAAGACAATGAAGTATGAATTGATAGATTTAGTTTAAGTGTATGAGATAAACACCTGAATATTGGATGAGCACTAAACTAGCAATCTGAAGATATTACGAATAATTCACCACTTTCCACTTGGAGACATACACAATATCCACTATATGAGGTTAATACTGGGCGAGTGCGTTGAGGTGCTGGCTTTTGAGCACAGAGGGTCCATCAGGTTCCAATCCCGGCACAGCTATTAGAAATATTCATTCAATTTTTGTAGTATCGTTTAGCGGAAGGATACTCTAGAACCGAACATTCTAGGTACCTAGATTTCAATCTTTCGGATTCCACAACAAAAACATGCCTTTTATGTTGTATGTGTTTGGATTCTATACTTTCTGTTTTGGTTTGGCTCCAACTTTTAAGAATTAAACACTGATTTAGATACAGCGTTTTAATCTAAACAACAAATATATAAACGATGATTTTTCTAGAACTTAACAACTGAACATCTTCATGCTATCCTCTTTTACAACTCTATGACAGACGACAGACTGATTGATGTATATAAAAGTAGGATAGAACATAGAACAGTAAGTCAATCTCGAAACCTCAGAACGCATATGATAATACCACTGAACACATTGTAGACAGTATTGCCAACTTAAATAATCCTAACACTCCTCCTCGATTGATAAATCTTTGAATGTTCAATCGCTAAAAAAAAATTATTTAACTTTTGCATTTAACCTATGTTTAACAAATAAAGTTTTACATAATGGTTTTGTAAACAAATCTGCAATATTATCAACAGAAGTGACATATTTAATGAGGATTATTTTTGAAAGCAATAGATCCTTCAAAAAATGTATTCGAATATCAATATGTTTTCCTCTTTTTGAATTTTCAAATGATTGAGACATTAATATGGCACTTTTGTTGTCACATAAAAGTATTGCTTCACTATTAACATTGAAATCATCTAATACCCCTTTCAAATTTACAAGTTCTTGAGCAGTTGCAGAAGCAGCAATGTATTCTGATTCAGCTGTTGATAGTGCAACGCAGCTTTGCTTTTTAGTGAACCAGCTCACTGGATTTCCTCCATAAAATACAATAGAACCACTTACGCTTTTGCGATCAATTTTGTCAGTTCCCCAATTAGCGTCTGAATAAGCAATAATGGAATTATCGCCTTTTTCATAACATAACCCCATTGTACTTGTTTGCTTCAAATATCTCAATATTCTCTTAGCTGCCTTCCAGGATAGTTGACTAGGTTTATCGAGCATCCTGCTCAGATAACATACTGCAAAGGTGATATCAGGTCTGCTTGTTGTGGACAGATACATCAGACTTCCAATAAGCTGTCTGAAGGGTACATCAATTATTTCTTCATTTGGATTTAGTTGGAAGTTCACTTCCATTGGAGTGGATACTCCATTACATTGCTCCATATTAAACATTTGGATGATTTTGTTTATAAGTCCTGTTTGTGTTATACAAAGGGTAGTTTCAGTTCTGGTGATTTTCATACCAAGAAAATGCACTGCACTACCCATATACTTTGCTTCAAACTCTTCTTCCAAAAGCTTGATAACTTCTTCTACTCTTTCTTTCTTTCCAGTTAACAAAATATCATCAACATAGACAATCAACCATACAAAGTCATTATAATATAAACATAAATCATATAATGATCTTTTCAAGTTGATTTTTGTGATAAAATCATTGAATCTTTCATTCCATACCTTGGGTGATTCTTTGAGTCCATAAAGGGCACGATTCAACTTTAGTACTGGATATTTGGTTTGCACTCCTTTTGGAGGATAAATGAAAATATCAGAGTCTAGTTTTCCATTTAGAAATGCTGCTGGTATATCCAGTTGTTTGATATCCCAATTCATTTGTACTGCATGAGACAACATAATTCTAATTGTTGCCATTCTTGCAACAGGTGCATAAAGTGGAGTGAGTGGATTCTCTTCCTGAATTTGAAATCCCTTAGCCACAATTCTCGCCTTTTTTGTTCCATCATCTTTTATTCGAAAAACCCATTTAGTTTCTATTGGTGTTTTTCCCAAAGGTAACTTAGTTCCAAACAATGTTTTTTGTTTTTCATGTGTTTTCAGTTCCTTTAGAATTGCGTTTTTCCATTCTTCATTTTCTATGGCTTTAGAATAACTTTGTGGCTCAGTTAGTTCAGTTAACATACAGTAAACTGAATATACCTCATATTCATTTAAATGTTGTGGTATTTTAACTGCTCTTCCAGATTTTGTTTTTGTCTCTGGTTGGAGTTGTTGATATTTTTCATTAATATTTTCTTCCTCATTTTCTTCTACTTTGCCTGTCTCTTCATGTGTTTCTTCATATTTTTGATCTACAGGTTCTTCTAGGTTAATTTCAATTTTTGGTTCATTCATTATGTTCTCATTGAATTTTATTTTCTTCTCATCAAAGGTGACGTCTCTTGAGCATATTATTTGATTTTTCTCTTTATTCCACATTCTATAGCCTCCTCCACCATAACCCACCATAATTGCATTCTCTGCTCGGGTGTCTAACTTGTTTTTTATTGGAAGTTTAATAAACCATGCTCGACTTCCAAAACATCTCAATTTTGTTAAATCATTTTTACCATACCACCTTGTTGCTGGAGGAATACCATCATTTGCACTTGTTGGTGACCTATTGAGTTCATAGGCAGAACTTCTCAAGGCTTCACCCCATAATTCTTTTGGCAAGCCAGTTTCTGCAAATTTTGTTCTAACTTTGTCCATTAGGGTGCGGTTCATCCTTTCTGATGTACCATTTTGTTGTGGACTGTATGGTACTGTGTACTGTAATTCTATACCTTTTGATCTGCACCAATTTTTGAAATAGTTAGAGGAAAATTCTCCACCATTATCAGTACGTATTTTCTTTGTTTTTAGTCCATGTTGTGTTTTAATCAGCTTCACAAACTCTATGAGATTTTGTTGTACTTCATCTTTTGTTTTCAACAGTTTAACAACTACAAAGTGTGAGTAATCATCTATCATCACTTGGAAATATCTATGTCCTTCTGGAGTAGGAGGGTTTATAGGTCCTGCTACATCACTATGAATAAGATCCCCTATTTCCTTTGAGTGTTTTGCTAATGTGTGGAAAGTTTTTCTTGTTGATTTTCCTTCAATACACCCAGAACATTTTTGGTCATTGACTGGTAGACCTAGTATTTTGAGGCCTTTTCGATTCAGGTGACCAAGTCTTCGATGCCACAAGTCACTTTCTTCGGTTTTCTTGATTTCTTCAGTATTGTTACAGCATTCTGATTTATTTATATGCAGTTTCATCACAAAGAGGTTGTCCAACTTTTCACAGTTTATTTTAAAATTCTGTCCCATTATATATGCTTCATCATTGTTGAACATTACTTTAATATCCTTCTTCAATAATTGTGATACTGACAGTAAATTGTGAACCATTCCTTCTACAATAAGTGCTTTTATTGTGAGGTTTCTTCCTTGACATGTACCATGCAGGGTACCTATCTTCTGAGCAAACATATTTTGACCATTTGCTACACGAATTCCTATTTTCTTGTCAAGAACTTCAATATTTGTCATGCATTGTTCAACTTTACTGCTCACTAAGTGTTGTGTAGCACCAGAGTCTAATATAAAGATGTTTTCATCAAGATTTTTTATACAGTTCAAAGCAATGAATGATATTTCTTCTTCTACTTGATTTGCCTTTTCAGTACTTCCTCTTCCTCTTCCACGACCACGAAATCTTGAACTTCTTCCTGGTCTATTTCCTCTTGTAAATTGTTTTTGTGTACAATCTGATATCTTGTGTCCCTGTTTGCCACATTTGTAACAATTAAAAGGAAATGTATTGAATGATACTTCTTCACTATTTGTACATTTTTGAGTACTTTTGTTTTTTAGTTTGAGTTCCTCATCTAATAGTCTAGATTTCACAAAGTCCATTGTAACATCAGTATTCAGGGTTTCTATAGCTGTTATTACTGGATCATACTCTCCATTCAATGATAGCAGAAGATGACATACTTTGTCAGTCTCTTCTACTTTTGAGCCTGCATTCTCCAACTCTCTCATGATTGTATCAAATGTTGAGAAATGGTCTTCTAGGGTCTCATTTTTCTTCAGTTTTAGGGTGAGCAACTTCTTCTTCAAGGTAAGTTTAGTAAATACACTTTTTCTTTCAAATACATCTTCTAATGCTTTCATCATTTCTTTTGCAGTTTTTGAATCTTTGATTAAGTCAAGATGATTATCGGTCACACACTGTACAATGACTGATTTGGCTTTTGCATCATTTATTTTGAACTGGTTTATCTGTACTTCATCTGTGATGCTTGATATGTCCTTTTCCAGTGCATCTTTTATTTGTTTCTCTTCCATTAGGGCCAATACTCTGAATTTCCAGTTATTAAAATTTCCAGAATTTAGTTGTGGTAAATTATGCTGTGACTGTACATTCATCATGGCGGCTTAACGACTTCAAGTTTTGACTATTATACTATTATAGGCAAAACTTTCTGGACTTTAATTACTTGCGTGGATCTGGGCCCATAACCTGTTTGGATTCTATACTTTCTGTTTTGGTTTGGCTCCAACTTTTAAGAATTAAACACTGATTTAGATACAGCGTTTTAATCTAAACAACAAATATATAAACGATGATTTTTCTAGAACTTAACAACTGAACATCTTCATGCTATCCTCTTTTACAACTCTATGACAGACGACAGACTGATTGATGTATATAAAAGTAGGATAGAACATAGAACAGTAAGTCAATCTCGAAACCTCAGAACGCATATGATAATACCACTGAACACATTGTAGACAGTATTGCCAACTTAAATAATCCTAACAGTATGTATGCATTCACATTGCTCAAGTACTTACCAAAAAATGTTTCACAAAAGTTCTTAGCATAAGCAAATGTGAAATTTAAAGATTCCCTGGACACAACTGTGGTAGTAAGTAGTATAGCATAGTGTATGTACCTTGGCTACATCAAAAATTAGGTGCTAATCACTGAAAAATAACATGATATTGATTATATCTGAAAATAGAAGGAAGTAAACCATAGTGGTTTTGTGAAACATTCAAGCAATTTACCATAATAAATGATCATTGAACTGTTCCATACACATCATCAGGTGTATAGGTACCTTTATGATTAATTTTCATCATTTCCTCACTGCTCATCTGAAATAAAAATATATCTATACATACTACTGATACTGAAGGTACAAAATGAGGTAGTGAATGATATCCAAATTATAAGGAAGGAATTATATCGATGAAGCTTAAGTCCATTTCAGTTTTTTATAGTAACTACTAAATATATTCATATAACAGATAAGTATATATACTTATCTATAGATAGTTAGATTACCCAACGTTCTGTTAAAGAGTGGTGAGACCAAAAGGTAAAGAATTCAGGAAGATTATTATTGGATAATTATAATATATATTGGATAATGGAGTATTTAAAACGATGTTTGCTGCATTGAAACTATATATGCTGCTAAATGCAAGAATACTGCATTGTGAATTCTCCACTGTTGAATATCTTGCTATATATTGGAAAATAGCACTCACCTTTAAACATGTAGGTACTTGAGATTGTACTTCCTCAACACTTCCAGTTTACATTGTGCGATTGAGATCATCTCATGTGATTCGTGAGGTTTCGACTGGAGGTTTAAGAATTCCTAATTAGCAGTCAGGTCTCGGCTGATATTTGTAAAACAGCTGTTCTCTGTCGTGACGCTGTGCAGAAGCTGAGCATACGACGAGACACGAAGATGTTGAGTGAACGATCGGGTTTCATGCTTTCTCAATTCTTATTGGTCACTGAGTTTGTGGCATCAGTGTGAGCCGTCATATTTCAGAAAATCACGTAAAGGCAACATTGCTTCGTACCAATTTAAAGGGCCGAGGTCATGAAAGCGGCGACTCTGAAGATCAAACAAAAGGGGCGGAGTTGCACATCTGTAAGGTTCTCTCATCTGTGGTCATACTATGTGTGCTCATTGTCAATATTTTTGAAATATCAACGTTACGTTACCGTCAGAGCAGGATATTTTGAATCTGGCACTTACTTTTGGACCGGACGCCTCTGTCTAATAAACATAACCTCTATTTTGGTTCTACCGTGAAAAGTCCACCCTTTTACACACAACACACAAATGCACCATATTCGCACACACATATTGTTTCTGAAACTGACAAAAAAGTAAAACGGCCAAAATAACTCAAATCGGTATCAACGAAATAAGAGGGCAATTCTGCAACCTCGCAAGCGTCAATTTTGTGAAAATAGTCGAATGTTCTAGTGCGGCGTTGCCGAAAGTGCTGATTTGTATGGTGAAATGTGATGAAAGACGAATTGATTTCATCAGAATGTACATCATTAAATCAAAAACACTATGATTCGATGATAACTCCGATTCATAGAAAGGAAATGAAACAATAATGCTTCAGTAAAGTATAGTTATTGTTTTGTGTGAATCAATCGATTTACTGCAAGATTGCATAAATCGTGTAATCTGGCAAACATGTAATTGGAGGAAAAGAGACAGAAAAGAAGGATCGAACGATGACTGATCGCGCAAAAACGTAGATGATGAAGTCTCTAGTGTTTAAATGTCTTTGCAAATATGATTCTTCCCAGTAACATATATTATAGATTGTAAGGGGGTCGTTAAGGTCGTGCAGCCTCTCAAGCACCTCGACCTATCAGATCTTTTGTGCATAACCCTTAATCTATTCGAGGCCCGGGATTCCGAGGCTTCTTGCGAAGTTTATCAGTTTTCTGGGAGCTAGGTTCCTGACATCGGAGGGCTCTAAGAAGGCTCCTTCCAGGAACTTGAGCCTCTTGCAGAAGAGTGCTGGGCATTCGCAAAGCAAATGCTCTGCAGTTTCAGCGAAGTTCTCGCAGTAGCGGTAACTATCACTCTCTGTTTTACCCATCTTTTTGAGGGCAGTGTCCAGTGAGGAGTCCCGATACCAGTTTCAAGTCATTGTTTGTCCAACTCGAGAAGCTGTTTAGCTTTTCTTGGCGAGAGGCTCACTAGCCTTTTCGCTTGTCTGTCTCCTGGCACTTCATTCCACTGATATTTCATTCCATCTGCTTCTCAGCGTCGGAACTCTTCTCTCAAGTGGGCTTTGGAAAGTCCACAGAAGGGTTCTGGGCCGAGAAATTGTGTATTTGCCCCTTCTTCGGAAAGGCAATCTGCTTCCTCGTTGTCTTCAACTCCCTTATGACCTAAAATTCAAATGTCATTTTGTTTATTAGATTTGAAACATTCTGAAAAAAATGAAATTACTTTCGAATTACAATTTTCATACATCTTCAATCCAACGACCTGTTAGCTCATACCAGGATAGTGAGAATCAATCTATCGTTTCCAGGATTCTTGATAGATTTCGTCTCTGGTCCAGTCTCATCTGGTTTCACATCGGCGGTGGCGCTGATTATCATCACGTCACAGGTGAAAGATGTGCTTGGGATTAAGGCATCCGGCACAACGTTTATCATGACCTGGAAGAGTATTGTAGATGATATTCACAATACGCAAGCGTGGGACGCCACCTTAGGGGTGGTGTGTATAGCCATTCTACTAATTTTAAGGGTGAGTAATACTATGACTATTTATGACAGGTCAAAAAATGGAAGAGAGGCCTTTCACGTCTAATCTAATTCAT
The DNA here is from genome assembly GCA_029955515.1 of Chrysomela aeneicollis. Taxonomy (NCBI): domain Eukaryota; kingdom Metazoa; phylum Arthropoda; class Insecta; order Coleoptera; family Chrysomelidae; genus Chrysomela; species Chrysomela aeneicollis. The sequence goes on from JARUHQ010000012.1 coordinate 553,714, forward strand.
ATCATAAAACACAGTCTGAATGACTTGTAGACAAGAAGCAGTCATTCAAACTGTATTATGAATCAGATAGGACGTGGAAGGTCTTTATTAAATTTTTTGATTATTTTTGCAATGCATATGGCTCTCCGTTTTGCTTCAGTAGGTACAGGTCATATTTTCGTACGCATTATCTTCACATACAATTCAAATTATCAAGTTGCTGTTTTTGTAATATAAATTCTATACAGGTTGCCCGTTCTTTGAGCACATCCATCAGTTGTTATAAGATATACGAGGTCGGTTAAACCAGGGCAAAGTTATGCATTTTTTGCTGAACAATTATCTGAAAGGAAATTTGATGTATCATTTTTCGTTTTTGAATTATTGGTAATTACAAATTTCTGGAATTAATAATTTCCGTTTTTATTTTTCCAAGCTAGAACCAAATGAACTAGAACGTTCTTGTGGAAATTTTTCGCAAGAAATCTAAATCTGTCATCGTATTTTCCAAAGCAATCATTATGAGTATTAATGAAATAAGCATTGCAACCTGTCAGATCGGTGTCCGTACTGTTTGTGTGAATTTGGCTGTGATCGTAATCATCCATTCATCCCTTTAGTGTCTAAACACTTTACGACATATGGAGAGAAGTTTAATGCCTCGTTTACGTGGTCAGGAGCTGTTTGTTAGACGGTCCTAAGACCTTCACCCTAAGATTGACCGTTTTCCAGCTTAGATAGCCTTGCAGGAACACTACAATTTCACCAGTCTTAATACAAAGTCATGCCGACAACCGAACAACAATCAAACGCGGTACGTCCGTGCAATGAGACTGATTTTCCCGACACCAATCAGACGACTGTAGTCCACGTAGATTTCAACAAGGTGGCCTTCGCCCCAGGAAATCGTAATTCCCGAATTCCCAGCTCTTTTCACCCTATGGGCATACCGGCATACTAAATGTTGTGCTCGCTTAGAACATCGGCTACTTTTTTGCCAGTCGACAATCTCATACCGACATTGAACCCCATATTCTCAAACATTGATCGTACTTCGGTAGGCGACATGCCCATTATGGTAGAACCACTCCGCCACTGGAGAGTGAAACTTGTATTCACGTTATTCAATCGGCTTGTCGATTGAGACTCCAAATAAGATACCTACACCCCGATTGTAAAAAAAAATAAATAATAATAAAGGTGAATCAATCAATCCAGTCTACGAGACTTCGTTACAGTTGAGTTTTTGGTCACAAAAGCCATTAACTACAATGTAATTTCTGATCAAGTCATCAGAACAGCCTCAGAAACGCTTGCGAGCTCCGAAAATGCAACAACATTGAAGTTAGGACGAAGGCCCGCCTTTGAATACATCTCGGGGGTATAATATTCGATGAAATCGAAAATGGGTCGTCGAGACCATTCATATTTAAAGGACATACCGTTACTGTAGCTTTGGTGTAGTAAATTAATTTGGTTTTTGGAGAGTTCACTTTTGTTTCTATAATGGGTTGATTATTGCGTGAGAAGTTTCGTGCTATTTCGGAATTGATATTGAGACCACACAGCCATAGAATTGATCGTTCTGTCTTCAGGAGTGAGTAGATATTGATAAAAAGGATTTTTAGGATATATTTGGCCAAATGTTAGATATTTTGCAATTTTGCTCTTGGTCACGAGATAATCGAGTTCCTTTCAAATGTTAGGCTAAAAGGGGTTTTATTAGGGTTTTATCATTGAGGTGAAAACATCGGTAATTTCAATACTATTAGGTCGTAACCAGGAGTACCTTGCTACAACGGTAGAATCGGAACTTTGATATGATGTTTCAGAGTTCTATCATAGGTGGTTTTTCATTCATAAGAGTTCAGGCAGTTTTTCGTATGAAGCAAAGAGTCCACATAGTCAAGCAGTTCCCAAAGTTTTGACCAATTAATCGAAAATACGAAGGGTTGATCCGTATGTCTCGATATTTTATATTGAAAATGATTATGTTTGGTTTAACTATTTTTATTTTATTTGGTTTGATTTTTTTATTCGATCGCAATACATTTTGTACTTACGTTAAAGTTAATTCGAGATTTTATTTGATATCTACTAAATTGTACATACCCTATACTGAAGACTACGCATTTGTGAAGCCATAGCCGTTCTCGCCCCCTCGAGGATATATGGTGGACTAGTTCAACAAGTAGCCGATTTGGAGTTTGAATAGTCAACGTAGAAGAATTAATTTTGATAATAATTGAGCATAGGAAACATCTCTTAAGACAACTTGTTTGGTCAGTACGAGTTGTTCAAAAATCTGACTCGGAAGCAGCGTTTCCTTCAATAAAATAATCACCCTATAGAAGCAAATAGTATAGGTTATCAAGATAAATAAATGGACAAGACATTCTTATAAGAGAGCCCCATTTATCAAAATAGAAGTACGCGTTGAGATAGTTCAATATCAATATTAATATATTTATACATCAATTTTCATCATCAATGTCAAGTCCTTGTTATTGCATATTCAATTTTTCAGATATTAGGTTCAATGAAGGTGGGTCCATCTGATTCTAGCGAAGAACCAACCAAACTACACAAAATAATCAACAGCACTTTTTGGTTGCTGGGGACCGGACGAAATGCAATTCTGGTCATAGGATGCGGTTGCATAGGTTACTCATTTCATCTCAATGGACCCACACCTTTCAAACTCATTGGACATGTTCCTCAAGGCCTTCCTGTGGTTGGCGCCCCACCTTTCCATATCGAAAAAGAAGTCAATGGCACCATCGTGAGTGAGTCATTCACAAATATAGTATCCAACTTAGGAGGAGCCATCATTGTGGTCCCTCTGATAATTATTCTGGAGAACATCGCCGTCTGTAAAGCTTTCGGTGAGTATTAAGCGCATACACTTAATCAAGATTCACAACAATTAAAGCTGCTGGATACAGCAATCAATCAATCAATCAAAACAAAAACTATGCTTTATTGTCCAATACTTACTTTCTTATCGACAAAGCTTCTATGTATAGGTACAAACAAAAGTGTATATAAAAAAGGAAAATAAATAACTGAAAGTCATATCCACAACATCATTAGAATAATCTAAAATAAAAAGGTAGAAAACGAGTAGAAAATAACTACATTTCTGGCAAATACCACGCAAAATATTGAATTATATCCACTCGTAGTCTATGCATCAATTCATATTAATGAATAAAAATGCAAATATATCTTTCTTCGAACATGCGTTTATGCTACCAACAAGTCAGACACGCCAGACAACCGTTTCGGGCTTATTGGCCTTCATCAATACAGGACAGTCAACCGAGTAGAGATCCTGAGTTCTCCACACGAGGCGAGGTCTGAATCGATGAAAGCATCCACGCATATTTGATAGCAGTGAGCCGTTCCCCAAGCAGTGTATGGAGACAGCGACACCAAGCGGCGAAGAAAGAAACACTCCTTAATAAATTTTCCATATTGAAGATATGACTGAAGAGTGACTGGGTTGCTCGACTAGCCGATTGAATCAAATGGAATAGCCAAAAACTCTACCATGATAAAACATTTATAAGATAACTAGCAATATACTTACATTAAATGATACTTTTACATATATACCTATCACAAATAATATGAATATATACGTAATATGAAATTGTCATTAAATTCCTGCAGACTTTAGTACGTTTTTGGAATGAGGTAGTTTTTGATATGTTGAGGTTTCTTGCTATTTTAAAATGCTCTGGAAAATGGTTGAACATTTTTTCTACTTTCATATATTACTGATCGAATTTTTTGTCAGCGTTGTTTTTGTTATCGGCAGAGCAATTTTGTTATCTTTTATGGTCCAGATATGATTCATCTCGACATTTTACTTTGGAAGCTGCTAGATGTGAATCAAACATATCGTTTCTGAAATGAAAATACAGGTCAATGTTGAAATTTTTTGTTGTACAAATAGTGATCTACAATAATCCCTTGTTCTATCTTTGCATAAATATATTATGGCCCTTTTTTGTGAAACAAATGCAGAGTTCAATAAATGATAACTACTAAACACCCAGAAAACTATCCCATACCTGATATAAGATTCTATCGCCTTTCCTTGCGATATCTTGGCTCATTTGATTCAATTTTCATAGCATAACATCCGGATGTTTTTTTTTTCAGTAACGTGACAAGACAATCTAATCTCAATTTATTGTAGATGTATAGACCTGAAATAATTGTGTATAGGCCTTATTTTCAACCTGATTGTTTCAAAGAATGAGGTTTTTATACTCGAACTTGAAGGTTATAATGTTTGTTTTTTTCGCATTGAAACAAAGAGAGTTAGAATTACACCAAGAGCCCACTTTATCCAATTCCTTGGATACAACTACTTTAAGGCTTTCTACATTCTTTCATGAGAGGGTTATATCATCAGCAAATAGGGTCAATTCTCCTGTTATATTCAGATGTGCTGAATCATTCAGGTATAGAAAGAACATGATTGGGCCTAGCACTGAGCCATTGCCCATTTCTCTTCTGGCCTATGTGGTAGGTTTTCCGTAGGTGAAGAGCTTCACAGTGAAGCTATATATCTTTTCTCAGATATTTTCATAACAATTATTAGACGTTTGTGTGAGTATAATAGGCGTTCTGGCTGGAAACAATATTCTGGGAGAGGGGACGTCAATCGACATGATCATCGATCAATGTTGGAACCAAACAATATTGTATATAAACGAAACCACAAAAAAGTTTTGATTCAATCAAATGAGAGTATATTCTGAATCACAAGTCGAAATTTCGAATAACAAGTTGCATTGGGTCGCTAGTTGAAATATGCGATGTGGACAGGCAACGCTTCGAGTAGAGATCTTACGGTCTCTACTCGGATAACTACTCTGCACTGATGGGGGCCAATGAGCCCGAAACCGGTCTGTAGGTTGTCAGGCGTGCCTGTCTCAATGTAATCATTGCAGCGTGTCAAGAGACTGCATACTGTACAAAAAATGAGAATATAACCCAAAAACCTCAAAATATTTGAGAAAAACCAAATACGTATTTCGACAACTCAGTTTCATTGGTATTTCCACTGAAGATGACAACTTAGTTGTCGAAATACGTATTTGATTTTTCTCAAATATTTTGCGGTTTTTGGGTTACATTTTCATTCGTTGTATGTATATTCTTAAGCCACATCAGTCTCCAAATTTCTACTCTATTGCATACTGTATTTACTCAGTGAATTGGTGCATGACTATGAGTTGATATGATTCAATGTTCTGCGTGGTATATGCCAGAAAAGTACTTGGTTTCTGCTCATAGTCTAATTTTTCTTGTGAATTGTTGACGTTCGAAATTTAATATCTGCTCATTTTTTTTTGCGTTCCAACTTATTGTTGATTGTTCCTGAAATGATATATTCCAATTATTCCAATTATTCCAATATTCCAATTATTTTGAAATCATTGGAACAAGTATCAACTAATCACCCTACTGGATGACACAAGCCTCAAAGGCCCTCGAAGGGCATCCTTGATTCAAGGATACGGAAGATCTACAGTTTAACTTTTAACTTTCATTTTATTTTATCTGAAAATGGATATGCGCTTTTGCGTTGTTACGACATCATCATGTTAATATTTTTGCATCTTGAATCGGATTTCACATATAGGTTTTTATTTTGAAATGAAATTCAAAAATACAGGTCAATTCTATCTTCACTTCTTAGCCCTATAGTTCAACTCTGTAGAATAGGATCTTACTCGCAAATGAGAAAGCCTGTTAAATTATCTAAACATCAGTGTACTATTTCTACAGTTGAGGTCAAAAGGTGTAAAAGTTGAGATCCTACAGGGTTGAAGAATATTCATCACAAGTGTCCCCCTGGAAAATAAAATTGCCCTGTCTCTTCGATTTCTTAACTGGGCTGGTTGGTCGATGCTTTGAATCGCTGACTTATAGCCTATAGGGACGGGTTCAAACCCCGCGTCGGCTATTGGAAATTTCATTTATTTCTGTAGCATCGTTTGGCTGGAGAAGATAGAAAGATTAAAAAGCTAAGGTCCCCGTCTTCCTTACTCATACAAGTCAAAATGAGACTTCGAGGGTTGCTTTGCAACTAAGTTGGCGGTTAAAAACTCTTTTCAAACACATATCTACTGGAAGGTGAGGGTGGAAAGTTTTCAAAATGTTACCCAGAATTATTGGTTTTATTGATGACTCACATCCATTATTCAAGAATAAAAATTTTCCTTATCCTGGCAAATTGAAAAATTAGATCATTTCAGGCTACATTTTTATCAAAGGATGACATTTTCCAAATGCAGTCAATTGATTGGTTGCTTCTTAAATTCTATTATATGTTATTCCTCTGTACAAACTACTCTGATTGTTCCTTATTCCTTATTTTATTTTATGTTATTCCTTATTTAATCGATCTTATTTTAATTGCTGTTTAAACCCGCTCTCTAAAGTCCGTGTCTCACGGTCAAACTATTTGATCAAACTATGAAAATGTGATGTCATCAATGACGTCACATCAAACAGCAGCTGAAATTAGAACATGTTCTAAATATTTTACCTGTTTGATGAAAAACTAAGGTTAGAGTTTTTTGTTGACAACGAAAATCGAAACGTCAGAACTCAGAATACTAATAGAGTTTTGGACTGTTGGAAATGTCTGCTGCTTGAAATTGGACCGAGGAGCAAGTAACGTTCCTAATAGATCTCCATAGAAGCAATAAACAACTTTTGTATAACATCAGACAAAAAGATTACCACAAGAGTGATAAGATATCAGATGCATTGAATGATATTGCTAGTAATTCTCCCTTATTCCAAATAACTGGTAGGTGTTCTGAATCACTCGTCATCCTTTCAATGATAAGTACTAATATATTCCATAGAATCAGGAGTTGAGGCATTGTTTAATGTTTTGCAAACACAGTTCAATAGGGAACTGAGTTAGTTTCGTTTCTACTTCACTAACTCTGAAGAGACGCGTTATTTCTATTCATATATATTGTTGAAAAAGCGAGATTCCACCTTGAATGTAGATTTCTCTTCCGTTATAATCAATCAATTTTTGTACTGATGTTTGAACAAACTTCTTCAAATCGTGTGAACAGGATTTTGGCACATTTGAAATATTTGAATCAAATAGACAGAAATGACATCACGTCAAACAGATTTGATCAAACAGTTTGACCGTGAGACACGGACTTAATTCACTGTGGTTTACAATTCTTCATTCCAGCAAATGGAAAAATGGTAGACGCCACCCAAGAATTCATCGCCATCGGCGTCTGCAACATCGTCAATTCCTTCGTCCAAGGGTTCCCCTCGACTGGGTCTCTTTCGCGAAGCGCTGTCAACAACTCCAGTGGCGTGCGAACACCTTTGGGAGGGCTTTATACGAGCATTCTGGTCGTTTTGGCCTTGCTGTTCTTCACCCCATACTTCTACTTCATCCCGAAGGCGACTCTGGCTGGAGTGATTATCGCTGCGGTGATTTTCATGGTGGAAGTGAGGGTAGTGAAACCCATGTGGAGGTCGAAAAGTAAGTATAACTCCATGTGCTGCTAGTTTCGTAACTTCCTTGTCGTTTGTCGATTCTATGAATGTGTTGCAATTTACCATATCCAACAGCTTTCGGTGGCAGCTTTTTGAGCATTCTTGAATTGGCAAGAATCTGTCAATAGTCAAAAATGTCAATTGTGTAGATGAATTTATATGCCCACCCACGACCTTCTTTATGAACAGGCCGGGAAGTGATTGACTTGGCAACGTAGCAGCAGGCTGACCGCGAACGCAGATGCAAGCAGATGTATCATTCAGTATATGCATATTCGCGTAGGGATGTTTGTTTACCTCGTGTTTATCGGTCGAATAATTGATATAATCGTCTGAAATTCGGTTCAATATTGATGGATATTAATGGTATTGTATAGAAGGAAGTGTTGATATAATAATCCGTGCGGAAATTACCGTAAAACTAGTGTTTTGTTTCAATTGTGAGCGAGGTTGATGAGTGTTTGTTCATAGTGAGGTTAAGTAGTGAAATAAAATGCCTAGGAAATGTTGCGTTCCTGAATGTAAGACAAATTACGATTCTACTCTGAAAAGGGAGAAAGCGAAGAGTACTTCATCCTTTCCTAAAAATGAATATTTAAGGAAAAAATGGTTGAAAGCCATTCCTAGAAAAGATTGGCAACCGACCAAATATTCTGTAGTATGTAGCGTACATTTCGAACAGGGTGATATTATAAAATTTGTAAAAACTGTTTCTCCAGAAGGTACCTTGAATGACACTCCTTGTGTACCGACCTTGAAAGAAAATGATGTCCCTTCAATTTTTCCAAATTTGCCACATTATTTATCAACAACAAAATCCGTTCATCGTAAAAATCCGGAATGCAGACGACAAAATCAAATCCATGAGAATGAATTATTAGTGCGAAATTTTGAAACATCTGACATGATCGATAGTATTGATGATTTATTGAACAGTTATTCCGTAAAGTTGACAATATCTGATTCCTGGAACATTAAAATAATCGGTACAAAGATTGTATTCCTCACATTGAATTCTGAAAATGATCATTTGAAAATTGAAAATCAACTCATCATAGATAATGACCTCAATATCAAGATTTTTGTAGAGGGCAATGAACTCAGTTTCATAGAATTGAATTGGATTTTGAGTTTTGATATGAAAATTAACAGGTGGTCTCAGTTGCAAAATTTGTTAGATAGGTTTAAGTACGGTTATATCAGATCAGAAATGAATTTAGTACAAGAAAACCTCAAACGCGCTTTGGAATATCTGAAGAATGCTTTACAAATTAGTGAAACTGAAGAAGGATTCTTGTATTCTAAGCAACTTGATTTTATTGTTGATCAAATAATACAAATGACTAGATCAAAGAGAAAATATTCAGCATCCACAATTATCACGGCGTTTATGATTAATATTCAATCACCAGCTACTTATGATTTGATTCGAAATTTTTTATTATTGCCTACTAAGAGATATCTTCGGAACCTTTCATCAAGTTTGGATGTCTCTCCAAATAAGGATGGAAATAATGAACATTATTTGTCCAATATATCTTCCTCACTCTCTACCAATGAGAAGGTTGTAGTGCTCCTTATAGACGAAATATATATCAATTCAAGATTAGACTATCGTGCGAAAACTATTGTTGGGACAGCATCAAACAAGAAAGAAGTGGAATTTGCAAAAACGGTTTTGGCATTCATGATTTGTTCTGCATTCGGAAATTTCTGTGAAATTGTCCAATTATTACCAGTTTTGAATATAACAGGAAATGAGATGGCCCCTATAACAAAATCTGTGATAAATATTATATGATTCCAATGACGGTCGTCGCTGTGTGCACGGGCGAACGTGTGCCACGGTAGGACCGGACTACAGCACTTTGCGGTGTTGCCTTTTCTTGTTCCAGGCCTGTTTAGAGAGGGCCGTGGCCCACCAAGTCATTAATGATTTTGTGTTCATGTAAATGTTTAGTTATTTCATATTTATAATGAATTTATATAAAAGCAGGATATGAAAACAATCGAATTAAATGACGGTTGACATTTATGACAGATAAGTATCAACCCTAGAACGCTAAGAAGCTGCCACCTATAGCTATTGAATATGGTCAATTCGTGCGATAAAAGAACCGGTGTGCAGGTGTGTATGTATAGTACCTGAATATGCATTTGAACATGTCACTTTATGTAGTCATTGATCTCGTATCATCTGATGATGACTATCAACGACGATGTGCTCGCTACACATCAAAGACCTGTTAGATGTGACGGCAAAAGCTTTGCAGACCTATTATCTCCTAACTTCCAAGAGATAGTCCTATTTCCTTCTCCAGTATCCTTCTACTAGCTTGTACGATGTCTCTGCACGTGCAGTCAAAAGATATGTTTTATGTTATTATTTTCTTCTATTACTTCAGTTTTGATCGAGAATGATTTTCAGTTTCTCATTTCAGCGGATAAGAAAAATATTTACAGTATTGGAGATTATTTTTCCCCCAGATGACGTCACGCTCGTGTGGATGTCATCATAGTAAAATCAAAATTGTTTTTATCACTTCAGGTTCGATCAGTAATGACCTAAGTATATTTTAAATGGGACACCTAGTATATTTATTATTATGTTTATAGAAGATCATTCAATGACACTCGATTCATCACTCTTTGACCTTCATCATCCTAATTTTCAATCTAGAGTACCATTAATTAGTTTTGATCGAGTTTGACTCTTTGTTGGTTTTACAGGTTAACAATGGCTTGTAATCCCAATTAGTGAAATTCGTGTAGTTCAGTTGTTTAGTGTTTGATTATGAATTTTCATCAGGTTCGTTTGAAGTGGCTTATTTTATGATATCTGAAGAAGGCAACTTGTTAAAAACAATTTGATACAACGCAATCGGTATTCAACGTCATGCTTGAGATTTTGTAAAATTGAAAATTATTGGATGATGACTGCCAAAGAGACAAATGTGCTGTCATTGTACTAACAATATGACTTTTTATTGAAATAAGTTATGATAACCTGCGGATGTCCTATTTAAAATAAGAAAGTAAGAGATTCAGTTCCGGTCAAACCTTAAACTAGGAGCAGATATAATTCAATGTTCTGCGTGGTATTCACCAGGAAAGTAGTTGTTTTCTGTTCGTAGTCTACCAGACATACATTTCAAACTATGTTTGATATTTTAATCGGATAGACTATTTTCTCTTTCAAAAATTTGTGTCCAATTCATGACTTTTCCATTTTTCATTTATTAGCTTGGTCGAGCTCTCAGCCACTGGTTCTGGAGTGTTTTTTTCTTCTGTCGCATGGTGTCGCCACTTTCAACTGTCTCTTATTGGAACGCGACTCAGTGCGGTCAAATAGTCGCGACGAAGATGCATTGGGACAGGCAACGCTTCGAGTGTAGATCTCACGGTCTCTACTCGGATAACTACCCTGCACTGATGAAGGCCAATAAGCCCGAAACCGGGCTTATTGTTAAACGTGCCTGACGTGAAAAATTCACATCGGGACAGGAACGCTCAACAACCTACAGAGACCGGTCAATGAATTGAGTGTCAATTATATACAGGGTATTTAGCAAAAGCGCAGTGATTCAGCTATTCATTTATGTGAAAGGACATCTTGTATATCAATTTTGAACAAGTTTAATGTATATGGTATCGTAACACAGAGGTTAATAGTTCTAAAATTGTGAACACTTTAATAGCTATTAATGTTACGAGATTATTATGCGATTTAGAATAGTCAAGGACATTGCTAGGTAACGAGGTGTCAGCCGAGTCAACCGCAATATCCGAGACAGTGTTAAATTGCTAATAATCGAGTTACATTCAAAGCTTCATCTTATTATTATTATGCTTTCGTAAACTGACGTCAATTATAGCAACTAATTTATTATGAGTAACTAAGGTTTTGGTACGTTAATGATGTTAATATTCATTAATAAAGACTTCAAATAATAATGTCTCAATCTTCAATGATACGATAAAATTATTAATTCGAGTACTTTGAAACCAGTTCTTTAAGGAAACTGTAACAAATGGACCATCAATATATTCTACTTTTTCATCCAAACATTCTGAAAGGTGGATATTCAAAATCTTTTCGTAATAAGTAATATGAAAAAGTGATTTTCCACCAATTTGAAATTTTAATTTCTCCTTTCTTTGGTCATTCATTTTCTGCTGGTACAATTATCTATACATTGTTAACTTCTAAATTTACCTTCATCCATAGAAATCTGTCATCACTCATTATTGAACTTGAGTCATACTATAGGTAGGTATACTATATTATCAGGAGATCCGAATATAAATTATAAATTTCCAGAATTCGCACATCAAACTATATTATTCATGTTCAAATCAAATAATCAACTGAATCGATTGAGGTCTTCACCTTTTTTTTTAATTTCAGAAAGTGACCTCATCCTGGGATTCACTACTTTCATCGCTTGCTTAGTCCTCGCATTGGAAATTGGAATATTACTTGGAATTGGAATCAACTTACTATTCATTCTTTACCATGCCGCTAGACCCAAAATATCTGTAGAGAAATTAATGGTGAGTAGAAATAATTATCTGGTAATATTTTTTAGGATCGAATAGTACAGTGCAATCGCTTCTGCAACAAATGAAACCTCAAAAGATTACACAGTTCGTCTTTTCGCGTTTGCGAATTATTTCAAAAATTCCAAAATTATGTTTCAAACGACATAGCAGTATTATTCGGAATGGTTATTCATAACCACATGTTATAGCTATGTACAGGGTAAGCCCAATTGGACACTTTTAAAGTGAACGAAGTCGTTTATTCCAAACTAGATAGATGAAAACTGATGACTGTGTCTTTGTGTCAATTTTTATGACAAACTCAATGGTTAAAACCGCATATCGATATCTATAATCGTTTCTGAGTTACAGTATGTTTTTAGAAAGTGTACATTTGCAATGAAGAATCTCCAATAAATTGTATCTAAATGATTCAAATTAGAATTTTTTATTATTACAAATAGATATTTAATTTTTGACATGACCAGAACTTATAAATCACCTGAACACATGGAAAATTCACAGATTTCAACTTTTCTCCGTGTTGTGAAACTCACTTCCTGGAGAAGTTTTTCCCGATGCCTATAATCTCCAAAAATTTCAAGAGAAATTCCACATATCTTTTTGTTCTCCCAAATCCTTCTACTGGCTGGACATATTGATCATTTGTCTCGCAATCAAGAGATAAAAAATATATATGAAATAAAAGTAGCTTGCAGATATATAAAAAATATTATTTGAAATTATATTGTTGGTTTAAATAATGAGTTTTTTGTCAGAAATGTATTTTTACTTTGATATAAAGGTTGACCCATATGACCTATCATACAAGGTGTTTCACGGTGGATGAATAGACGAAATTGATAAGAATATAATTTTATTAGTCTTATTTTATTTGAATATTCATTTCATTATACACAGTCATGTCAAGTAGTTTGGAACATGTCCTCGGTTAATGATATCATAAAGAAATTATGTCGACAAAGGCAACAAAATATGTATGCATACATTACGAACTGTAGTTAAAAATTATTATAATGGATGTTTTCATACGTTATAATATTAAAAATACTTCACAGTAGAAGCTGTTCGATGACTTGTTTAAATGTATGGAGCTTGTATTTTTGAATGAATCAGGCACCTTATTGTTAGTTATTCTCACACCAAGGATCATCGTGTATGGTAGTTCAGGTAAATTTTCAAACGTTCTACATTCGTGACTTTCGAAGAAACTAATTTTTATATCACATAATCGTAATAACTCAAACACGGTTGAACATCGGAATGAACACAACAATTTTTTCAAAATATTTCGTACGATTCAAAAATCAATAGATACATATAGTGTCATTCAGAATAAGAAATGTCATGTCTACGCCACTGATTTTATATTTGAAATAGATTGTACACATTGAATTATATTTTCTTTTCCGATCGGAAGTGAACGGATCACTTGTTTTCCTGTTTAACACATCATAATTCTGAGATGTATGTCAGAATTCAGTGTTGTATTTCAGAATCCTAAGTAAAAAGGTCTTCTGAATTACTCATTCTGATATCCAAGTTGAAATTTTGACTCGTATCTCGAGGATGAATATATTATCTTCAAATTAGGTCTGGAAAAAAATCGAACGATTTCATGAGTTTTCGGTTTTTCCCCTATCTTCGGAAGTAATTATTGCAATTCCTCTGATGTTGAGGCGTTATGATATTGAGAATAAACTACCTTGCCACGATTCAACCGAATCTGTATATATCTCACGGTTTACGAGATCTACATGTTACGCATCGAGTTTGGCTCACCCTGTAGGTACACACCCAAATCCACTTGTTCATCCGTAGAAACAGAGAAGTTATAGAGATGAGATATTTCAGAAAAACACCCGGTATATTTGACTCAATTGAGTTTTTTTTATGGAATATTTAAGAAGATATCTTGGATTGTTGTAAGTTGCGAGCTATTTCTGGTGGAATAGCTGTGTAAATCTTCTTGTTTCTTAAAGCAATAGATACAGTTACGTATTTCAATCGAATAGTAATAAACGCGAAGTGCAGGAAGTATCAATATTTTCAAAAGTCTCATTCACTGAGTATACCATATTCAACAGATAAATTCATTTTTTAAATTATAGGTAATTTAAAAAAAAAACCTTCGAAACACGCGATTTATGTATTTGAACCCACGTGATAGCCTCCCCTCTTAGGCAATTTTCATAGTAACCAGGTCATACAAAATACACTTTTTTTGAATGGTGAAAGCAACACACAAAATTGTAGATAAAATCAAAGAAATCTTGAATGCAAAAATATCACCATCACTATCACCAATACGTTTATATTCAATTGAAAATTATACGAAATCTAAATCGTTGGACCTCATTTTTTCAATACCCCTAATTCTCAATGAATTTCGAATAAGTTATAACTATTCGAAAGAGTGATGACGTCAAAAATTTATCATATATATGATTCAATGTGCAATCGATATGTTATGATCGATCTAACTGGAAATAATCAGAAAAATCATTATTTTCATTATCAATACTTTATACACACTAATGGCAAACAATAATTGTCACGACTGAAATGAATTAGTTTCGTATATATGTATATTTCATTAGCTATTGTTGAAAGCTTGGTGATGAAGCTCTCAGATTGAAGAATCAGTTGATGATTCAATAACGACGGCCTAAGAATGTCTAGCCATGAATGTCAGTGATGAACAGTTAAATCATAATGTATCATTGTTTTATTATGTAAACGATATTATACGCATTTCTCATTTCTATGTATTTCTCGGAATGACAAATGCCCTAGGTTCGCTATGCAAAATAAGGAAAAAGGTTCATAAGAACATGCTTCGTTCCTGAGTCACACTGTTTTTTGTTTCAAGAAGAAATAGTTTTTACATTATAAGCTCAAAAATCGAGTCAAAAATGCTTTATCCGATTTTTACAAAACTTTCAAGGCTTTTTTAAACATTCATCAGACATCATTAACAAATAAGTATGGATTATAGATATCTCAAAAACAAAGATGAATTATAAAGAAAACTGCAGTTAAAAGATATAGTTATATAATTGATTTCGTTACATATTCTTTGAAATATCGAAAAGCCCTCAGTGGCGTACTCAGAAAAAGTTATGTCGATTTTCCTCAAAGACAATGCGAAATACCCAACTCCCTGTATAGATATTGATTAAATTGATATTTTATGCATTTTCGCGGTAGTGAATTGCCCTACGAATTTAAGAGCATTATCTCTCAAGGGTTCTGAAATATTGAAGATGATTTGATAATATAATTATTCTTCATCGCCTTGTCACGGCTGAACGGTGCATTTTCGTATAGAGGTAAGTTGATTTCAATCAGCCTATTTTGGTCTCTTCTTCACCCTTTAGAATTTATGGTACGTTGTTCTGGGAGACCTTGTATATAGAAAGAAAAATTCTGTGGACAATATAATTTTACCGATATTTATTAATGAATATCATACATTATAACATGCTCTAGCCGAAAATCCATACATATATGAGTGGTGGCAATTCTATTGCTTAATTATCTTCGAATATTGATATCGATTTTTTCAACCTGATGATATTAGTGTTTGTTTATTGTGGTAACGGTTCTGCAACGTAGATAGATCTTTCGTGCTTCACCTTCTTCTGCTTTTCTAGGAAATTTCTTGTCTCTCTAATCCCACATCTCTCAGATTGTTAACTCTTTTCTGGTTCTCTCGAAATAATTCCAATTCCTTTTCCATATCTCACTGTTCATCAATAAATTTCACTATATTAATATATGATTTGTTCTCCCCACTAAGCAAAGTAACATTCATTCAATATTTCAGTAATCTTTCATCGTAATGTGTAATGTTCCATCAGAGTTTTCTGCTACCATACTGCAAAGGTTCAGCAACTACTGAAACGGACGTTCAGCAATATTAAAAATGGTATATTTCATATCAATTATTCCAGCAAGGTAACTGCAACATTTCATATAATATACAGGAATATTGCAAATGTGATATTAAAAATGTGGCCTAGTGACAATATTGCAGCAACTTCTGAAATAGATTGATGGATGTAATGTTTAATAATTAGTAATTGCAGCAAGAGGTTACCGTAATAACATAGGATATAAATTAGAAGAGAATAACATATTCAATATTATGTTATATAGCAGCAACTTACCACCAACCTTTTCTATTCCTTTCTATAACATAACAGTAATATTTCATAAATTACTTTCCAGTAGGTTTGTTCATTACTGAACAATTTTGGATTTTCACTTCTTGCTTCTAAAATATTGATAGAAAATGAATGCATACAATATTCATGGAAGGCAGATCAGTTTCGATATCTTGGAAAATATCATTTACTATTGATATGCCCTCTATGAAAATCAGATTTATTTTTTGGATTTTAGAGCAAGGAGTTAAAACCCAAAAAATCTTCTGAAATGATTATACCTTAATATAGTATTCTCATTTGAAACAATAAATTAATTTTAATCCGAATCAAGAATTAAAAACCTGCGACGCAAGATTCCACGATACGGGACATGATAAACATAAACAACTTTCTTTGTCTATGAGCTGGGTGTCGCCCCGTTAGGTGGCATCTTCCATCTCCTCAATACCGGGAAATTCAAAATTGGTTGGAAACCTGACAGATGAAATACTTTTTCAAGTTTCTTTATATTTACTATTTAAAATTGTCGAAGGGTATCATTTTGTATATTTCTGCGATGATACAATCGAAAATTGAACATGCATTGTGTTTTCTAAATACTGGCAATATTGTTTGAGGTTAGCTTATGTATTGTTGTTAATATAATAGGATTTCAAACCGAGTGTAACATTGTGATTTGAATTTGTTCGATAGTTCCAAATGAAACTTGCAGACACATTGTTCCTATATAGTTTCTATAATGTTGCATTTATAATGAACTTCAATGGCTCACGCAACATTGCACCTGGAACATAATCAATAGCTTGCTTTTTAATTTACATGCAACTTGTCGGAAGTTTTTTCTGTTATGTTACAAACTTGAATATAGCAGTTAGCCTTATGCAATATTATATTATTATCTTACAATGACAAGCAATACATAATATTGTTGCAATATTTTGTAACATTACATGCTTAGTGGGTCTCTACGAAATTCTGTATAATATTCATCATTCAAGAGAGGAGATACAAAAAAAACCAACATTACTGCTCTTTAGAGTTACATAATACTGTTTACTCACCAGCCTATTTTTTTCAGTCAAAGGGAGGCACAGAATATCTCATGCTGACTCCTGACAGATGCCTCATCTTTCCGTCAGTCGACTACGTCAGAAACTTGGTCACCAAACACAGTATCAGACAAGGAATACCTGTAGTCATCGACTGTTCCCACATCTATGGAGCAGATTATACCGCCGCCACTGTGATTGAAATTCTAACTCAAGATTTCGTTGCCAGGAACCAGCCTTTGTTTTTTTTTAATCTCAAGCCTTCGGTGTGTTCAGTATTTGAAGGCCTGTCACCCAAAGGTTTCATTGTTTTCTATGATGAGGATGAACTTGACGTACTTCTAATGAATAATAAAGTTGAAATGAAAACAGAAATTATTAATAGTTGAAAATCATAACGATCTGGTTAGAACTTATTATTATCAGTATTTTTATAGTTTCTACATCAGGGTAGATATTCATGCAGGTATTACTAATATAATTATTCCTCAGTGATAAACTCATCGATTATTCAAATTTTTCGACAGAAATATTGGATTTATTCTGATTCCTCTCGGTGAGAAACCTACTCATTATATGTTAATTAATTTCTAGTGTGATATTTTTATATTTCGAATGTGATTTTCATGAGAATCAGGAAATATAAGTTTGTGAGATTTCGAAGAAATTTTATTTCATGATGAACATTTTGTGACTTATTTTCCAGATATTTGAATTGATCATTTGTCCATCCCAGTTAACCAGTTTCGGTGGCAGGAAAGTTGCAGGGAATTACTATCGTGTTGATGCGACTTCGCAATGTTGATAAAAAAAAGGCGCAACTGTACTTTTTGGCGAGTGCTTAATGTCCGCAACCTCACATATCGCCAATAAGTTGTCAGAATATCGCAATGACTATTTATTTCAGTTACCAACTTTACCATATACTGCAATTATGCGACGTTTCTTTATGGTAGAACATTGAAGATCCATCACGGAGAAAAAAAGTCACTTACCATAGGTGAAAATTCAATGAAGGCTGGTAAAAACTTGAGAACTATATGGGACAAGGAAATGAGTTAATAACCCCAAGAAAATTTGTATTCTTGAAAATGAACACTTACCACCATTGTTCTGTTTTATTATATAATAGATCGATAGTCATTGTTGAACACATCACTTGCTGAGTATCATCTAACTCACTTACAGCAAGTGAACTGTTTTCCTATCAGTATAATACACTTAAATTGCCATAATTAAACTGATCAATAGCTCAACATTAGCGATTCATTTACTCGTCATCCATGATCCTTTCCTATTTTTTTTTTGACTTCTGGACTTCTGAATGTACACAGAGAAAAAAGTTTAATACCATTTATTAAACATTTAATAGTTGTAATTAGAAACTTGAATACTATATGGGACAGATATACAGTTTAATAACAGTACAGAATTTTTTTTTCCTGAATTGGTATACCTGCAGCAGAAACTCTGTTGAGTAGTTCATTGGACGTTAATGAATGAATATATTTCCACTCAACTCACTATTGTTGAAGTGTTTAATAGCATCTACTGAACAGTTTAATAACCAGTGAATACTAGAAATCTCCCTTTGAAATATTGCTACATCATCTTGGAGTGTTCTTCACCTGTTGTAGGTTGACCATTCGATAATGGTTATTCAACATTTTAATGAATTCTCAATACGTTATAGTAACTGCAGGCAAAAAATGGAACTGTTGCAGAAAAATAATTTAATCACCACCAATAAATAATACAACTAGTACCAATAGAGTGTTCCTACCAAAAACATTGAAAAACAGAAATTATAATCATCTTTTCTGGTCCAATATCTTCGAGGATGACGAACAAAAATATCTATTCGTAATTTTTTTGCTAGGGTTCCAGGTTAGACAGGTTCTACTAAATCCTCCAGTCGTTTTCCACACGGCTCATGAAGATGTATTTCAGATGTTTATGAAATTCCTGCAGGTGTACTAGATCCACGTCTACTCGGATTAAAAAGATCAAGTGCTGAAGGTCGTAGGTCAATCTGGGAGCCTGAAATTAAGTATTTTCATCATATATCATTTATATTATTTATTATTACATATTTATATAATGTTAAAAACAGCAGAAGTCACAGTTTCAGAATATGTGCAAAATTTTTTGCCGAATGACATTGCCGAAAAATTTACAAAATAGGTATAGGTAGGTATTTCATGAAAAGAATAAGTTTTTAGATAAAACTCAATTTTTTTAATGAGACTTTGGAGCGTTTCAAATCACTTGTTCTATTTGAAAAAATTCAGGTGATAAACACTATCTATTTCTCGGTATCCATGATTGTATGAATTCTTGTGATATTCTATAATATGGTGACAAAAGTCGCGCGTGCACAATTCGGCATAATTGAAAGCTGTTTATTAACGAAAAATTCGTACATTATCTACTTACCTATAAGGTTTAGTAAGAACTTCGCCAAACAGTGCTGAGAAACTGCATATATTTCTTCAATCTGGAGCCACAACCACAACAACTCACACAAATAAAAAAAAAACGCGGTGAAGAGATGAACGCATAAGCAACATCAGCAATGTATCTCTTGACGAGACAACATACATTATGTGAATGAATGGTGATGCTCGGTCAGCGAAAATCGTCGTGTTGGTTACCGAATATAGCCGAACGATGACGAAACAGTTGAAATCTACTGAACTGTTACCTGTTATTATTAAACTGGTAATAACGGTGAAACAATTTCTTTCACTAATCGAAATCTAGCATTGAGAAGCAACTATACTAATGTTAGGTGGATATGTTGAATACTGAGTATTAAACACATTGATAAAGATATATCACTCAGAAGAAATATTGTCTGTAACAGAATAATTGTTCAGCTACCACTAGAACTCGATATCAGAAACATTTTTGTACTTGTTGTTATGGTACGAAAGTTCATAAATGTATTTAAGGCTATTAAATTTTTCTCAAGTGTACTTGTATACCTGGGACGTTTTTCTCTGTGTACGAGAGGTAAACCTATAATGTTCGAGGAAAGAAACCAACCAACAATTCCAATGTAGTGATTATAGTAATATATGTTATTTCTCGAAATTTTGTAGAAATTCACCAACAAATATCTCATTCGAAATAATATATAAGTCATGAAGGGCATACCTACCTTTACTGAAGAATTCGAGAAAAATAATTTGAATCTACATTGGTATTGTCGATCGATCTCTTCCTGCTGAACTGCGTCCAATCGAATGATTGTTTGTGGAAACAATGAGGTAGGTATACTTTCAAAGCAAAAATGTGCTCGCTTAGAGCAAGTGAGTTTGTTTCAGAAACATAATTCAATGATAGTAGGTATCTGTATAGCCACCACAAGTTTATTGAATACTTATATATTGATGAATATCAGCTAGTGTCCTGATCGATTACTGCAGAAACAAACTTTCAGAAAAACTCTTTTTCCTACGGTTGGTACCTCATATTCCTACAGTAGGTGAAAATGTGCCCGTAACAATCGAATTTTTTTCGAGTAAACGATTTACTTGGCCGAGTTTTCTCACAATAGTGCAAATATCGAAATGAAATCCAATAAAACTTTCGTGGACGTTGAATCCGCGAATAACCATTCACATCGCGAATTGTCATTCCATTTCTCGTTGATGAATGAATACGTGAATGAAATATCTACTATCGTTTTTGATTATGAATATCGATTTTTCATTTTATAATGTATATCAACATAATAATGTTGATAATGTGATGCTTACTGAATATCACTGGGGATAGTCAGTCAGAGTTCCATTCTTGTGTTTGAATGGTAATTCTTAGGTGAGGTATTTGTTATATTTGGGCAGATTATCTGCGGTTATTGGTGAGGAACGCCATCTCTCTTTTAGGTTCCTAATTACTTATTTGAATAGGCATTGAAGGTGATATAATTTGTTTCTGATTTTGAAGCATTCGATAAGCATTTTCGGGAATTTCTATTATGCATTTTCGTAAACTAAATGAAATACATCAGCTAAGTTCGAAGTGAGCAAAAGCTATGTAGTACCCACTCTATTATTTTTGCTGATTATATTTTACGAGAAGATGGGACACAATTTCCTCAACATGATTGTGACCTCTGCCTTTTATTGCATTTCTGTCTCTCGGTCTCCTGAAGTGCTGAGTATACGTTGATGTCTCGCGATGATCCAGGCATTCGATTGGGCACCAGAATTTGGAACATAGCGTCAATTTGAGCTTTGATAAATATCTCTCTTGCTTTTCGAGTTATTCCATGCCATATGAATTCATTTAATTCAGATATCTAACACTGTATTCACGATTTAAATATTATTCGATCATTTACCATCGAATCAATGTTTTCAATGATATTTTACATCAATATTATAGAGTTTAGTAACCACCAAAACATAAGAATTAAATGTAGATAGGTACAGGTAATTATGGATTGCATATTCAGATGAATCATTGATAACATAAAATTCGCGCATGATCGTTGATCGTTGGGATGTCGTAACGTTAAATTGGATAGGACATCTCAAAAAATTCACAAAGAGACTTCTTCAAGTAGTTGCTCGGCTATTGTTTGAGGAACTTATTCACTCATGATACATTATTTAAAAATCTAATAAAATCGCACTAGTTCGATATTTGAAAAAAGTAAATAGAAATATGTGGTATAGTATTTAGCACTTCATCGAAACTTCTCAATAATTTTTCAAATGCGATTCCTATAGAAATTGAATTGAGAAATTCGCAATGCCAATAATAATTGGATGTTGATGTCCACGTAGCGAAGTCGTCAGTAAATTTTTGATAATGTCGCCAAGATGATTATCAATATTACAATATTTTTTATTTCCTGCGACTTAATGTTACTCTTTTGATTGACTGGACTATTATGTCGATTATCACTTATAATACCACTGGAGCTTCAATTATTACTGAAAATTTAAAGGCTGGTTCATGCTCAATTTCGCAAAATTTATGCGAATAAAATGGCCGCTGAAAATAAATATCTCAATAAAGTTGAAATAGTGTCAATAGTGTCAATCCATTCATTGTCATTACCTACTAGCTGTCAATCAGAAATATGAGTGTGAATCATGGAATAGGTAGTCCTAATGATGATGGGTTTCGTGACGAGTGATTAGCAACTATGGTATTTTTGAATAGCAGGATTAATTGTAGGTGTAGTGCTATGATATTGGTATGACTGTCGAAATATTTGAATCAATCAAATTCCAGTATCAGCGTCACGTGATCATCACGTTCTGCTTTTGGGATGTGCAGAAACTCCATTTGAGTGAATTTATTTTTTTCTTATGAATTTTGACTAAAATCCGGGCAAGTCCATCTTCCACTTTTTCCCGATCTAGACCGTTGGGTGAACAGGCCATCCAATTGGAAGGTGAGTTCTTGTTTGGGAGCATATGGGGCCTCAATTCAGGGTGACGAATATCAAAACCTGGAAAATCTTTTTTAAAGATTTGAGGGCCTGCCACGTGGGGGCTGTCTTAGGGTGGCAAATTGGAGAACCCAAATCAGGTTCATGGGAGAGTGTCTCGAGCACCTTCGAGTTTCGGAGAGACGATTTCAAGACGACCAATGACGGGCTGCTCGATCACTGTTGGAAGCAGGGTTTAGGAGGTTACATCGTCTGCACCGCCGGGGGTCCCACTATCGTCAAGGAGGCATCATTGCGGCCGCCATCTTTGAATCCCAATAAAAACGGGAAAGGCAGGAGAAGGATGGACGTCCTAGGAGGTCTTCGATGTCTGCTAGCCTCTGCAGCTAGAATTTGAGCTTTCCTGGGGTTGAGGCTATCTACCAACTACAACCAACCACTGCATCCTTCACCACTTACCAGCGAAGGAGTCGTAAGATACCATACCACTGAGAAGTTTTTCAATTGAACCTATATTTTCTTATTAGCACATTAGTTACATAATTATATGATTTGCTCTGTATCTCAAGAGTTCTGTGAGATTCAGATATAGGCCTATATCAGGGTTAATACTCCTTGATGATGGATACTTTTTTTTGATGATTATTTTTTTACATGAGTGCTATTATTTTAAATTTGTCTACATAATACATTTGGTGTATGGAACACCTCCATTTCAATAATGCACAAATTTGTAAAAGTATTATGACAACTATATCACATGTATTAAAATTCACTTGAGACCACAAGAGGAATTTTTTTATCGAAATTTTCAGGGTAACCATCATTTTTTTCTTAGTTTCAAAAACTAATAATAAAACTAAGTGGCGCTCAACTGCTCACCCAGTAAAGTCCTTTATCACGACTTCTGCTCACTATACTCATGAGCTGCCGGGGCCAAATTTTTGAGACTTGCTTTATTGGAATTTATTTCCCAAAAAGAAATAAAAATTAGTAAAGTTCGTATCATCAGTCGAAAGTCTCTGGAGACGAAGCTAGAGTACTGTTTTCTTCTCTACCATATGGAGATCTGAATCTTCCAATTCACCTTTCAAGTCCTCTATCTGCAATTCACTAAGTATTTTCATTCTTTTCACTGCTCCTTCACGAAAGTCCAACGAAATCCAGGATTCCCACTTCTGACACCAATTATTACGTTATTCGTGGTAGAAGTGAACGGCGACCAAATTTCAACTGATAACTATTTTATTTGCACGAACAATAGTTATTACAGACTATCATAACAACTATTTATTTTGGAGGTTATGAATTATTGTCACGTAGCGCTACTTCGTATTCCACTGACTTCTGCCATTAGCTGGGTGTTAATATTTTCCATCTTACCTTAAAAATTTAAAGTTATTTGAAGCAATAACGTATGATATGGAACAGTTATTTAGAAACACTCTGTATAAATCCTCGTCATAGACGAATTCATTCGATCACTGAAGAATTGAGTATTGTTGACCACTCGGTAGAAAACCAAACGTTTTTCTTATAGCATGAAAACATCTTCCTCGCGTATTTCAGCACTGCTCAATATCGGACGATTGCCCAATAATGAATACTATTGAAATAGGTATTGATATTTCTTTATTTGGCTGAAGTCGTCAAAAAATCACAAAATCCGTGATTTGACGCTCTTTATTCAGGATGCTTCCAGCTACATCAAGAATCCAGCCATTTTCACCGAAATGCATTGCTTCATAAGATGTGTTCGTGGTCCAATTTTTCAGATGACCAGCATGGAGAAGCCTGGATACATTTCTCAATATGCTTCTGATAAGCACATGAAGACTGTGCTGGTAGTGTGAAAAAAATAAAGCTTACGTTTGTTATTTCTGCTGTGAAAAATATTGATAGGGTACGCCAATTTAGGAACCCCCATTCAATATTTGAAGAAGTGTTACTTTCTAGTTTTGTTAATTTTTTAAGTGCTTCAGAAATTTAAGTAATATTTTTGAATTATTATCTTGTTTCTATGAACTATCATATTATGTTGTATGAAAAAAAATATTGAAATATTCAATTCTCATACAAAGAAAGTTGAATGGAAAGAATTACCCAAAATCAGGCGACTTTCTCCTATTCTCTTGCAAAATAATTCCTATTTTGATGGGGTAACTTGCCGTATCACATTTTTGACGATTTTGTCTGGTTGATGAATATTATAAATGCTATATTTTACAATATTGTCCAGAAGATCAGTGGAAAAAATAAAATGGTGATCTGTAGCAAATAGATAAGAGGAGGGCTTCCACTTGTGTACGAGCAGTAGTCCTCAGGAAGACATCTGGTAGGTAGGTAATTCTCGAGTGAAGATGTTCTATAAAATAAGTTCTTGTTTTTAGATTTCGAAAAGTCCATAGAAAATTTGTTTTGACACCATTCGTGAAAACTTCCTTTCGTCTTGATCTCTTGTACACTTTTTAACACGCGATGAGAGAATTTCACAGCCTGAGTTGGAAATCAACAATATTCGACATATCAGTTTGGTATACTTCAAATGGTACCTAATAAAATTTGTTGAAATATTCTCGCATATTGATAAACAGTTCTCCAATATTGAAATGTATGGATTGTTATCATCCCAAAATCCAACGAATTTCGTCATTCTCCTACTCCTCCTTCCACGTTTACTACCTATCTGACTTCGTTTAAAAAAATTATTAGCGGATATTTCAGTTCAACTCCAGTTCGGTATTGTTGTTTATTTCATAACGGTGAAAGATCGTAGATTGCTATATATTTTAATATGTGTTCGTCAAAACAACAAGCGATAATAACTAATATATACCTGTCGTAATCATCGAAATATTTTCTGTCGTTAAAATTCTGTGCGGGAATTGAAATTGTGACTATTGTGATCTCGAATTGCCAATAATTCAATCAAAACAAGTTTTTCGTGAAGGCGAAACCTATAAGAAAATTTTAAATGTAAGTACTTTTTTTTACTGTACTACACCGTGTTTTTGTATCACACTTACTACTTGGTTCGATAATATCTGTTGAAAGAATAATTAATCGACATTTCATTAATTAGAACAATACGCTATATCATTATCTCTGGAAGATGACTACTTAATATTTTTTCAATATTACAGATTTTTTTTTCACTATTTCCGACACTGATAGGTATCTTTATTTGAGATATTTATATCATGCCCACGATATACAGAGTGCAATATACTCGGCGATATATTTTCAAACAATTGGATTGTTTTATGGAGGCATAATGGAAAGAATATTTCAAGGGTATATTAGTGTTTTCATGATATACAGGGTGAGATTTCTCGCATTTTCATACTTTATTCATTCTGACGCATCTTCAAAAATCCGTCTGTCGAACTGAAATAAATATAATGATACTATTATTGGTAGACAGTAATTAAACAAAAAAAAAGGTTGGTCACGAGATAAGTGTCCTATATGACATGAATTTATCATTGAAAGTGATTCAAAATCTGTCAGGTCGTATAAGAGAAAACAAGAAAATTACGTTTTTTTTAATGACACAACAAAATTATTGATATGTATGTTGCTAGGCAACACTTTCAGTGCCCTTGAGATGAAGTTGATTTTCAATATCCTAGGATTTAAAAATGAGGAACATCATTGTGATATGTTATATGATCATCATTTCAGAAAGAACTGACCCATCAAGAATAAACAACATCGTATTCATTATGTTCAACAAAAAAATGATATACAATTACATCCCTATACATATATAATATTCATTTCATTTCTGATATTGATAATGAAACTACACTTGAAAATTGAACAAACCTGATCTGTCAACAGTTACAAATAATAAATATTTTGTTGATTCTTCATATGTCCTCGATCTGTTACTGGTGCAATTGGCCAGCACATTTTTCTTGACTTTTTTTAGGGCCACCTTTGAAGTAACTATATTCATTCAGTTGCCTCTACTACGTTGAACTTTCAGTACTTTCACTCTGACATCATTTATTATACCTCAAAAAATCAAATCCCCAAATTCCTAATGCTTGAATCTTTTAGACCATGTTTTAGACCAGGAGAAATAGAGATTACGTTATATTTATTCTTCTTATTTTTATCTTATTGCCCTTATTGGCCTCCTTCCTTCCTGTCAGAAAGTTGGTCAAGGTTGAATTAGCGTGAGCTGCAATTCGCGATAGGTGAAAACAATGATCTATAATATCTATATTACTAC
Organism: Chrysomela aeneicollis; assembly: GCA_029955515.1. Classification (NCBI taxonomy): domain Eukaryota; kingdom Metazoa; phylum Arthropoda; class Insecta; order Coleoptera; family Chrysomelidae; genus Chrysomela; species Chrysomela aeneicollis. The sequence goes on from JARUHQ010000012.1 coordinate 580,693, forward strand.
TAGATTATCCCTTGCGTCGATGTGCTGTGCAAGCATTGACTCCAGCGTTGGGTTTGCTATTACAATTGTACTAAATCTAGTACTATTACGACTTGCCCAGTACGTTAATACGACGACAGATAAAACCTCAATAATCTAGTACGTTTTTTGCCCATGACTACTGCGTATTGCGTACACGGAGCATTCAGTGCAGTAAGCAGTAATTCCTGCCACAGAAGGCACATAACACGTATTTCTATGCCTGAATCGGCTGAACTAGGTGTTCTGTGGCCTGGGTCACCGTGTCACTGAGGTTAGGTTAATAGTTATCGCAGGTTACCGGAAGACTATTCATATTATATTATAAGAATTTACTTTTTGTTATTGACTGAATTATTCATTTTCTTCTGCGCTTATCATGCGATCTATATTTTGATGAAAATTTCTGTTGGTACCCACGTATTTTGACCTGAAAAACACGAATTTAATAATATTATCGTGAACATATCTCTAGTTTTCGAGATAATCGTGGCAAGTTTTGGACAAGTATTGTATCTTCATAGATTCCAGGACATACTTAGTACATACATTTACCGTGCTTAATTATCATTTTTGTAAAAAAAAAACTTTCTAAATATGTAATTTTTCCGTAACTTTCATATTATTTCTTCAACTAGGCTACATAAACAACGGCCATTTTGAAAACCTCTGTGCGAACCTTGAGTGAATAAAAGTGGATTCATAGCTGCCTTATAGCAATACGAGTCAGTGATGTGTCTTCTCTCTTTAATACATGTCAAAAAGAAGGATATATATCAGTAGAAAAGGGGAATTTTCGAACTTTGGCATCGATTATCTCGAAAACTAGAGATATGTTCACGATCATATTATGAAATTCGTGTGAAAATACGTGGGTTCCAACAGAAATTTTCATCAAAATATAGATCGCATGATAAGTGCCAAATTACCTTATTTTTGACTGATTTATTTATTTTGTTTTATTTTTCGTTATGCTTGTAAAAGTTTTGTATTAAAACTACCAATAAAGTTACATTTTCAGTATTTAAATTTTTTAAATCACCTCTCGAATCTAGTACGATCTATTACAATTTGCGTACAAAATTATAGTACGAAGTGCCGCTACCAAAAACCCAACCGTTGATTGATGTACATCAATCAACGACCCAACGCTGATTGACTCCCTCATTAAATAGAGAACGAGCTAAAGGCTATATGTCATGAGCAACTGAGACGGATAAAATGTGACCACGTGATATCATGGCACAAAGAAATGATATTAACATTGTGTTATATCGGAGATACTTTGAATTTTTCAAGTATTATGAGATTCTGGTTGAAAATTTCCATTGTCTACCAAGCTTCTGTTACGAAACTCTAGTTGTGAGGAACTATCTTATACTGAAATCAAGTGCAAACATAATTTTTTATTGTTCTGGAATAATGAAATAATTATGTTCAGTCTTCATTACTGTTATTGAAGAAAAATTATAATACTAAGGAAAACCAGCAGATACCTTTCAATAGTAATGATTAATAATTTGTCACAATCAACTTGTGTTTTTATGGTTCTCCATATCACTATATTAGGATCAATTTCGCCTATTTGAGTGAGTACATTCCATTGCCTGAAACGAAAGAACAGGATCAATAATTTCAATTATTGTGTTTTTATTCGAATTATGTGTTGAAAGTGTCTATCAAGTGATATTTTGATTTGGAAGATTGTATCTACTCTTCATTCTTAGACAGATTATTGGACAATATATAAATCTCCATGCTACATATTGTTCCTCTAATTTCCTGATTTATGTCATGTCTTGACTGATATTCACTACTCCATCGTTTGTAGATGGACTGCAAAGCGAAATTATTGATATAATTAGAAATCCAATAATGAAAATACTCACAAATAGTATGTAGTGCTTAACAGAACAGCCCCATTTTTTAATATCCGTTCAGATATATATAACATTTGAATAAAACCTGAAACTATTCTTAGTCTAAAACACTGATATAAAACGTACTTATAGTAGCAACATGTTTATAAAGTGATATGCATTCATAAAATCCCCAAAATTGAAGAATATTTGCACATAATCATTGATATCCAATAAGAACAACACTAAAAAACATAATGTTTTGCCCTAGTCTGATGCTGATCCCGATCATTGTGTCTTACTCTTATGTTAGAGTCCATTCCTCTCTCTCTCTCTCTACACTAAATCTAGATATTATTATAAAATCATTGGGTGCTAAGCACTACGCTACCTAGCGGTGACTCGTGAAAATACTCGAAGTATGATAACCTTCAATGCTATGGTTCATGCTTATATACGAAAATCGGAAAATTTTTGCGAATAAAATGGCCGCTGTAAAGAAATATCGCAATAGAGTTGAAATATTTGAATCAATACACGAATCAATAGTGTTGTAGAGTAGCAATAATATTAAAGTAATATTTATTATTTTCCGATTCGCATCAATTTTGGGAAATTCGTATAAGCGTGAACCAGCATTTATTTCTGTGGGATAACCACTGAACTCTCTGGGAGATAATCCACTGACAAACTTTATATCAATTTCCATTGGTCATGGACTAGCCGAGTTTTTATGCACTCAATATATGTCTGTCTCGTTTTCAGATATGTAATAAGAAGAAGAACGTATACACTGAGTGCGCACTGGTTTTTCCAATGGAAATTGCTATAAATATACGATCGGTTCTGATGTAAAAGGTGTATTTTCTGCAGTTTTTTGAGAGTTCTTCTGATGAAATTCTCGTTTAAGTTATTTTTTGGTGGCAAAGACACAAATGTCAGTAATGTCATAATTAAACTAATGTCAAAAATACGAAAGCGAAACAAAAACGATACCATTTCGAGAAGTTTGAGTTGAGGTAGCGCTACACGTGTTATTTTCTACCGCGAACGTTACACTGAAAAAAAATAGGGCTAATAGGTAATAAATATTTGTTTGGGTGCCATTTATTCACAATTAATGAAGAAAAAAATTTTTCATTCAGTATTAAATAATATTATTTAATAATAATAATCGCCAAAATATCATCAACTAATAAATAATAGATAGTTTGTTTTTGGTCGATTTGTGTATTATTAACAATATAAATTTATTCCTAATAAAATAGTTTGTTGGGTGATATTACTGGAAATGTATTAATTATTAATTACAAGTTTATTTAAAGTGAATAAGTCATAGTAACAGATGATAAATATTTACTTTCTGCTTTTTCAGTGTAGTTTGTTATAAATCAATCATTGGTTTCATTGGAAAATATATTATTTGTCTTCAAATAACAAATATCCATTGAAATTATAGTTTAGTCGTGTGGTGCCGTTTGTATAGTTCATGTTATATTTGTCGAGTGGCCAAGTGGCATGCATGATGTGTGATGAATTCAATTCAAAATCAAACTATTTATGCTAGAACACGATAACAGTAGGTTCATTATAATTATATATAAGTGATTTGAATCAGTGATTTTATTGTGAAAGATATATCAGTATATAACGCAGTTAATCAAGCCAAAATGGAGGAGGACAAATTTCAGGGGTTAGAAAAGTTTTTGAGGGATATCAATTTTTTATATTTGAGAAAAGTTTGTGAGGGATATCAATTTTGTTGATTTGATAAGTACATACCAAGGTAAGTTTATAAAGGGTAAATTGATTCCGATTCCTTCTATATTGAATTCATTTTCGATTTCATGCAGAAGGGGCGTCTCGCTTCCCTTTTGGTTTATTAATAATAAATATGATTTTTTTATAACAAACAGAACATATTAATAAAAAATTTTCTTTATTAATTGCTAACGAAATGTATAATAATAATAAATATTCTTTATTTATAATAAATAATGATTTACTTACAATTGATAAATCTATAGATCTATAGCGGGACCTATATATTTATTGGGAATAAATTTGAATTTGGTAATAATGAGGTATATTTGAATAGTTTAAATAAATTATTTGTTCTTGAAAAATAAACGTTTATTCCGCCATATTCGAATAAATAATTTATTAGCTGTTGATTAATTTAGTTTACTATGAATAAATTGTTTTTTCAGTGATGGTTAATTCACTTACGGATGTATTCGCCGTATACTTTCAAACTAAGCTTAGGATTTAAGCTCTCCTAAAAATAAGAAATTGTATACTTTTGAGCACAAGTTAAGCTTAGCTTAAGAGTAAATTTCATTAATTAGATATCAATTATTTTGGTTGCAGAAAAAATAGCATGTTTCATTCGAATTGAAAGTGTCTTTGTTTGACTCGCAACAATGTGTCACTTTTTATCCTAATAAAACAATGTACCTACTATTTTTGTACAACTTAACATTTCTGCATCTCTATTAATGCGTATTTGTTTACTTTTTTCACCGCGAAAAAGACTTATTTTCACTGCCAACATAATTGACAAAATAAACATGGAATATTACTATTTGAAGAATTTATTTTCAAGAGGGTCAATTGTTTTTTGATCAATCATCATAAAATAATTTAATTTATTGAAATAATAATTGATAGTAAAGTTTGAACAATTACTTGCGACTTAAATTCCCGAAGATGTTCCATGTTGAAACGTTAGATAGAAAAATGTTTGTATTTCGTCTACAAAACTCGTTTTCTCATGGCACATTATTTGAAAGAATTTTTGTGCCATTAAAAAACACTATTTATCGATCTCTTTAATGGTTTAAGTTTCATTCATACAGAGTGTCTCAAAAAAGCACGGTGACTTAGAAGTTAATTTTTTTAAATCGGACACCCTATATTTTATTTCATTTTCAAATTCCTCCTGAAGAGCTGATTTCGTCGATATATCATACTTGGGGTATAGCGAGAAAGATTACAGAGATATAGGGTGTGAAAAATCGAGATTTTTCAAATTTAGGAATTTTTTGTGCCGAAACTATCCTTTCTTGCTCAAAACGGCTCACATGTCCCTATCTTAACTTTTCATTCTACTGACATATAATAGAAACAAATAGAGGGTGATGCAAAACTCAAAATTTTGAACCACCCGTATTTGTTTCAATTAAATATCAATCGATAGTAAATGGAAAGTTGAGATAGGGACATTGAAGCCGTTTTGAGCAAGAATGGATAGTTTCGGCACAAAAAATTCCTAAAGTTGAAAAATCTCGATTTTTCACACCCTATATCTCTGTAATCTTTCGCGCTACACCCCAAGTATGATAGATCGACGAAATCAGCTCTTCAGGAAGAATCTAAAAATGAAATAAAATACAAGGTGTTTCATTCAAAAAAAATTAACTTCTAAGTCACTGTGCTTTTTTGAGACACTCTGTATGAATGAAACTTAAACCATTAAAGAGATCGAATGAAACCCTACAACTCATGTATTTAAAATTTTTTTGTAATATGTAGAATAAAGAAGTTACAGGGGGGGCGACGGACTTTTGGTCCTCACTGTATATAAGAGTTCGATACATATAGAGAATATGGTTGTCGTTGGAAGAATTGAGTTTCTCTGTAAGGCGTCAATTATTTATATTTTGATAAATTCGACAAATTAGACAACATGGACAACAAAGTTCACAAAAATTTTTTGTTTTTATTTTTCTGCGAAACGGTTAGTTTTATAATAAAAATAGTTATGGCAGAAATTTTAGATCATGCAATAATCTACAAAAATTGTCCCCAAACTTTTCTTCCTGTGATTCATTATTCCGGAGAAATAGCGATTCAAATAATGTAAATGTTCAGCTTCTTGGGAATTTATGCAAGGATACCCCTATTTTTCTGGTTAATTTGACCAGAGTATATTTGAAATAATAAACTTTGAATATGCCAGATATTAATTACTTGTTAACCCGCCGAAAAAATTCTAGTGGTCAGCTGAGGGAGCAAGGCACTCTCGACAATATTTCGATGGTGTCAAATTTACTCGCAAAATATTCTGATGAAATCAATATACTTACTTATGTTTGAGACTTCAATTATCTCATATTCCATTTGAAAAAGTCTTAGATTTCAGAGTTCCAAGGGCATGAGATTCGAGCTTGGCAGAGGTGTTGGATTCAAAAATTGAAATTGTTCAATATCTTATACTTCTTCATCACTATAACGGTTTCACAAGAAACGATCCCAACTTGGAAATTGAAAATTGGACACCCTGTATAGATAGAAATATCGGTTTAGTTGATTATATCACACATTTTCAATGACTTAGTCGATCACAAAGTTTTGTGTTAATAATACGTTGACACTCGCAGTATAAGGAGATATTTCAATTCAGATTTGGAACTGAATGTCTGAAATCATGAATCTGACAGAAATCAATTAGTCTTTACGAGTTGGTAGGTAATATAAAGTTCAATCAAAAACCATAACGTTGGAGCTTGCGCAAGACTATTCCATGATTTACACAATTGAAAGCATTCGACAGATCACAAAATATTGCCTCCAAACCTCTTCGAGATTGACTCTACTATAAAGCTCTTTCAGAAATGAAAAATCACATCTGTACTTTTTTGTGGTTGAAAACCAAATTATTGAGGACTCAGAACCTTTCGAGCAGATAAAAACTTCATCAACCTAGTTTTGACCAATCTCTCAATGATTTTACCCAAAGCTGGAATAAGAGAAACAGGACGATAGTTTGTAGGATCCGAAGTATCTCCACCTCTGTGGAGATGAGTAGCAACATTTGTTTCCAGGGAATTTGGAAAACGTCCTCTTGAGAAACACTCATTGATTAAATGGACCAGAAGTTCTAGTGTGAATATTCTCGAGAATTCTTAATGACATATTATACATACCCCAAGACGTTTCTTTTAGATAGATAGATAGATTCTTTATTGCCTGATTTTCTATTGTACAATAGATAAGACATTGTCAAAACAAATGCACACATAAGTGGCAGTGGTTATTCACCCAAAATACGAATATATATATATATACAGACACATGAATACATAATATATAACAATGAACAATACACAGTGAATAATAAAAAAACAGCACTCAAATACAGCTAGGAGAGTGCATCTCTTGAATGTAAGCAAGATAAGTTTCAAACTCTTTCAAGTTGTAAAAACATTTTTTGTGAAGGATCTTCTTTAACCGTCTCTTGAATATACTATACGATTCACTATTCTTAACGATGGCCGGAAGTTTATCAAAATACCGAATGCCACAATTCATGGGAGTTTTTTGACTAAACGAATGATTACTTTTTACTAAAACAAAATTGTTTTTGTGTCTTGTATCGTGATTGTGGATGTCACTATTTCTCATTAGTTTATCTTTCTTGATGTAAATGTAGCTAAGCACTTTTAGCAAATATATTGAAGAGACTGTTAAGATTTTATACTGTTTGAAGGTATCACGACATGAAAATCTATATGGAAGATTGAAAATTAACCTTAGGATACGTTTCTGTATGACAAAGACTCTTTGCACATCACGTCCCTGACCCTTAATTATGACACTGTAACAAATAGCGGAGTAAGCATAAGCATAGTATACATTCAAAAGAGCACTTCTGTCCAGCATAGATTTGAGTACGGTCAGTAAATAAAAACATTGATTAATTTTTTTACAAATACCATCAATTTGTTTCTCCCATGTAAAATTACTATCAAACGTTGTTCCCAAAAATTTAACCGATTCAGAGGTTTCAATAATGGACCCATTGAATGTAATTCTACATTTCAGAGGGGTTTTATACAGGCTACAATACTCTATACACACGGTTTTTTTCAGATTTGTAATAAGCCTATTTCTAGAGCACCAGTTTTCAAATTCGATAAAAGTTTCGTCAATTTTTTTGAGAAGATTCTGTTCCGAATGATCAGTTATAACGATACAGGTATCATCTGCATACATAAATACTTCAGCTTGTGTTATAAAAAGAGATAAGTCATTAATGTATAGTAAAAAAAATAGTGGTCCAAGAACACTGCCTTGTGGGGTACCAACATCAATATCATATTCTTTAGAGCTGACGTCGTCGATTTTCACGACAATTTTCCTATTTTCTAGGTATGAGAGGAACCAATCGTTAAGACAACCACGTATACCTATTGCATTCAGCTTATCAGAAACGAAAGTCTCATCCACCACATCGAAAGCCTTCGTCAAGTCAAATAAAACAGATACAACGTAATTACCACTATCTAATTGTTTGTTAATGTATTCGGTATAATCAGCTAGGCTAGTTTCAGTTGAGAACCCTTTTCTGAAACCGTGTTGACAGTTCCTAAGTACTTTGAATGTCCTCAAGTAACATTCCACTCTTTTAAAAACGAGTTTTTCTATAATTTTGGAAAAAACACTCAATAATGCTATTGGTCTGTAGTTTTCTATATTACTTGGGTCATCCTTTTTGAATGATAAAATTATGGAGGCTATTTTAAGGCTTGTTGGAAATGTTCCTTGAGTAATAGAACTGTTTATAATATAGCTAAGTATTGGAGCGATTATCTCTTTACATTGCTTGATAACGTTAATTGGGATTTCATCTAAGCCAGAAGATTTTTTATTTGGTGAAAGTTGAATGGCGTCGATGACTTCTAATTCCGAAACGGGGGCAAAGAACATTGTTCGAGGGGCGAAGCTACTTTTGGTACAATTATTAGTGCTGGCATTATCGCCAAAGTGATCAAAAATCTTTTTATGTATGGCTAAAGACAAATACTCACCAAATGCTGCCACTTGATCTTTTGGATTGCTTAAGCGTTCATCGTTGTGGACAATTTCTGATATATTGGTGTTCTTTCGTTTACCTTTTACTTCATTAACAATATTCCATACTGTTCTATTCTTGTTATTTGAATGATCAATAATTTTTTTATAAAAAAGTTTCTTTTCTGTGGTAGCTTGCTTATTTACTTCTTTTTTTAGTTTTCTATACTTGTCATTCAGTTCATCGTTATGAATTCGTTTACGCAACCAATCAATATCATGTAGTTCTTTGCGTTTCTCATTCAGATGATCCGAGAATTTTATTTTACGAGATCTGATCTTATTTATTACCAAAGTATTTTTCTGAAAAGCATTATTGAAACACCACGAAAAATCTTCGATGAATTTATCAACAACAGTGTTAACATCCATTTCTTCACTTACATCAAATGTAGTTTTTGAAAGCAGATAAATAAATTCATTAATTGAAACATCATCAATTTTTCTGAATGTAATCTTTTTTTGGATCTCAGAGATAATATTATTTGAAACTGTAACTGAATCAAATTTGATTACCAGGATCAAAGTTATATGTTTCAAGAATATGTGGTGTGTTGGTTATTACGTAATCTATTGAAGAATAATTCAATTTTCTCTGTCGCGTCTGAAGATGGTCTGTAAATATTTATTGAGCAACAGTTTTCTTTGAACGATACCGCACATATTTCAATGATCATTTCTATAGACAAATTCCTGATTGAGTTTATTGGAGTGCACTCAGACAATAACTTAGTTTTAACAAATATAGCACTTCCTCCTTTTGTGTGTTGGGAACGTGAAAAATGGCTTAATAATTTATAACCTGATATACAAATATGCTCCAGATCGGTTTCATGATACCAGTGTTCACTAATCATTAAGAAAGAGAACTTGTACGAGATTATAAAATGTTCTAATAAATTTATTTTATTTGAGAGACATTGAATGTTAATGTTGAGAATTTCACATTTATTTATTTATTGTTGCATGTTATCTCGAAGGGGGCTCCTCCGCTGGTCGTTTCGGAAAATTTCTTGGGAAGTTGAATCGTTTTACTGCACATTCGTCAGGCCAGATGTTGGGGTTGTAGACTTCACTGACTTAAGACAATGGGAAACTAATTTTAAACGATGATGAGGAATTATCTTTCCTGGTCAACTTTTCACAATCATTGAGTTGTAAGTCGGGTGCTGATTTTTCCAGAAATGTATTGAGAGAATCAGTAGATTCGTCAGGTGAAAGTCGGAAAGCGTGCAGGTATCCCAACCTTGGGATAGTCTTGACGTCCTCCGATTTATTTCTTCCAATGATAATCTTATTTCTGTGGTTATAATTTCTGTTTATTTTGTTTGAGTTTTTACTTCTTACTTCTGTCCATGTCTCCTGCTCTAACGGCTATATGTTTTATTGTGTCCTATTTGTAGGAGTTAGGAAGACAGGGAGCTTAGCTTTTTGAGTTTCATCCGAAGCACTACTGTAAAAAATAGTAGTGTTGAATGTATACGTATCTGAACGTTATGAACGATTTTCACGCAACACAACTTCGTATTCAACTGACTCTGCCATTATCCGGCCCTGTAAATATTTCGTGTTTGAGTTGTTCTAGAACCTTCTCGAACTGTCAATTTCCTGTCATCTCTCTCCATCTGATAGTTTCCAGGATATTCCATCCTTTTATGTTCTAGATCTCTCACGAACAATCGAGAGTTATCTGGAATGTTCAATACAGGAGGATATTTTGATATTGGCATAACTTCTTCTTCCCACTGTACATGCAAAGTTACAAAATATTGCTTCAATATTATTTGCGGCTTGCTCCCATAATATAGCATGACAATATTGCATAACGCTTCTTGTAATGTTATATTCCCAATCATAACAGAAAAACCTACTATCAAATGATCTGCAAATTACAAAAGTAACTTTTGATCGAGTTTCAATTGCAATATTGTCTCAACTATAGAAGTTCGTTACATTAGCAACATTCTATGAAAAATCTATGAACAATTTTATAGAAAGTTATAAATTCAATATTTGATTTCATATCATTTGTAATATTGCCTAAACCTTGTAACTTCATTACATTTGTAACATTACATGAACCATCCATCAACAAATGCATTGCAAGTTACAAAAGTAACTTTTGATCAAGTTTCAATTGCAATATTGTGTCAACTATAAAAGTTCATAACATTCGCAACATTCTATGAACAATCTATAAACAATTTTATAGCAAGTTATGAATTTAATTTTTTATTCAATTTCATTTGTAATATTGCCTAAACCTTGTAACTTCATTACATTTTCACTCGTGTTGTATCGGGTGGAATCGGTTCGATCATTGGAGGATCATTGCATCAGACTGATCAGAGATCTCGCATCAGTCTCATCGACAGTCAGCCATTGTTGTTTCGTCAAGTTCTTTGTACTTTGTGCATCGGTTTGCAATTCACAAGACTATTGCACAGGTTTCCTTTCAACTGACATATTGGAGTAAGTGATAAAGTGCACTCTCATCAAATGGATAGTTCCAAGGTAAGATGCATTTTTTTTATCGTGATATTGAATGTGAGGTTTTAAGAAACAGAATCTTCGTAAGAAATTTTCGCAAATGTCAATAAAATGTTTACGTGAAGTTGTATAGTCGTTTTGATAAAATCAAAGAATAGAAAAGAAAAGGTGATTGCCATATACTCAGAGGTCAATAATGATTAGATCAAGTTACTGATTTTATTATTATCACCATATTTTATCTATAGTTTTTTGTTTCAGTTTTCCTACTGAATATTGGGCTGCCACTTCAAGAAGTATTTTGTGGATGTCAATTTTAGTTTATCATTTATTTTATTTTTTGTTTATTTTGCGTTCATTTTGTGAATTATATGTTTTATGTTTGAAATTTGTGCTTTTATTCTCAAGATTTCAATATGCTTCACACATACTTTTCTATTTAGTTGTCACTGCCATATTGCAACAAGGTGGTAGTAGGAATATTCAATATGTAATTTTCATATACATCACATGTTATATTGCAGTAACCTTACTGAAAACATTACATTCAAAATATAAAAAAATAAATTTTATTCAATTTATATGTAATGTTGCAGGAACCTTGCTAGAATGTGTTATCAAGAAATATTGAATTTGTTATATTAGGGAAGGTCCGTTTCAGCGGTTGCTGCAATCTTGCAGTAAGGTAGCAACAAACATTACAACTTTGCTTTGTTGGGTTGCTGTAATATTGAACAAATATTACATTGCTCAGTGGGTTGACTTTGCCGAATTCCATTACAGTATTGAAATCCTGAATCCACCGTTATACCAAAGTACCCTTGATTACCCTTGAAATGAAAATCCTGTTTGCTCAACATTTGAAAGGAACTCGCGTATCTTGTGACCTAGAGCAAAATTGCAAAATATCTAACATTTGGCCGAATATATCCTGAAAACCCTTGTAATGATTATCGACTTACCTCTTAAGACAGAATGACCAATTCTGTGACTGCATTGTAACAATCTTTATCCCCAAAATAGCTCAAAAACGCTTCTCAGGCTTTTCTGCTGACCAAGTTTTATTTAAATTGTAGTTAATAGCTTTTGTTACCATAGTGCGAATCACAAAAAACTTAGTTGGCGTTGGCGATAAAAATCTTCGAATATGTGCGATGGGAGAACAGCAAGTAAACAAAAACTTGTGTTTGGAGGTTGAAAAGTATCGCTGTTTGGGATTTGAAGTTGAAAGCACATCTATTTTCATTTGAGTCACTTGACGACATTTTGGAGGAGACACATCACCAGACATTTTATATCATACCGATGAATCCGGCAGGCATGTTTCCCCAATTTCGATCGGACCGAACACAATCGGATTGATCCCGATCAGGACGTTTATAATCGGCCCGATCCGGTGAGAATCCGGCCTGATTGAACTGTTTACATAATGTCTTGAAAGAACAACATAAAATTACCTATTTGTTTATGGATATTGGGATCATTCAAATTATGAACCAATGTAAGAATGGTATGGTAAGTATTATATCTACACATTTCAATGTTGACATCATACCAAAATGGCAAACACTTCAGCTCGAAAAACCGTAGCTTATTTTCTTAGCGCGTAGCTTTCTCGTAGGTATCTTCCTTTCAGGAAGATTCCTGTGCCCGTGGCTTGTTTTTCAGTTGGACGCGATCCATCCGTGTAACTTACTAGACTCGCAGGGCGAAACTTCACTGTATTACCTTTCCATTCATCTCTACTTGGGATGTTGAGAGTAAACTTTTTATTCCATCTGATCCTATCTTGCGCATTCTTCGCAATGAGGGTGATGAAAGTGGGGATCTCTTGCTCCACCAACTTTGCGATTTTTGCGTGACCTATCTTCGATCACCCAGCTTCCTGAGTCGCGCATTTTCAGGTGGGCCGCCATCACATTCCTTCTTAATCCAGATTGAAAGCGGCGGTAGTCCCAACATTACCTATAGTGCTGTTGTTGGTGTAGTCCTCATTACTCCTGTTACTGCCAGGCATGCCATCCTCTGGACTCTACGAAGCTTTGAATCTATTGTTCTGATTTCTGCGCCAGGCCACCATACAGCAGATCCATACTGGACCTTTGGTCTCACGACTGCTGTGTACAGACAGCGCATAACACCGGGATCAATACCCTACGTTTTCCCAACAACCTTCCTCAATTGCCATAGGATTGTTACCGACCTTTGCGCAACCCTATCCACGTGTGGTCTCCATGAAAGTCTGGAATCCAGAAACACTCTCAGTTATTTCACCCATTGGACTAACTCTAACTCTCTGCCAAACATGGTGGGTGGCTTGAACCTGTCATCTCTGTTTACGTAGGATTCACAGAGAGCCCTGCTTCATCACACCATCTCTCAATTATCCTGCAGGCTACCTGCAAACGTTCGCAGACGACTCTCGAGTATCGCCCGCTGACAAGGACTAGTCCATCGTCGGCGTATGCTTGTGCCTCAAATCCTTTATCTGTGAGTTTGCACAGGAGTTCGTCCATGACTAACACCACAGGGGCCCTATTTTCGCAACCGTCGGAATTTGATGCTACAGAAAAGTTTTCCCATGCTCTCAGTTCTCATAGGATTTCATGATTTGACATGACAACTATTCTTGAATCCAATGGAATAGTATCAACCAGAAGAGTTGGAAATTGCGGTGTGTCGTTGATAGTTTCTTGATTTTTCTTGTTCACAGCAAAGAAATTTTTGCAAAAGCAAATGTTGATAAATATAATTGAGGCTTCTGAAGATTTGAGGAAAGAAACATCAACTGGCAAAATTTTGAGCAACCACTACCTGAAAATAAAATTCCGTATTGTTTACTTGGTAATGTGAACCCTTAGTGTGAACCAGTTTTGAAATGTTATATTCATTTGGTTGAACGAAAAACTTTGATGAATTGGTCGTTTGATAAAAACTCAAATACATCAGTTCTAGGAATGAACCTTCTTCTGAGCCTCCTAGCTGAAAGTTCGGCTAATTCCGAATTTTGTAATACTTCTAGATGAGCTATTTCATCTATAAATTCGCTATTTTCGCTTCTTGTATAATGAAAATCACAAATGGAATACAAAATATATATGTAGGTTATTTCGTGACAATATCAAAACCTTGTGCAAACCCATCAATTGAAGAACAAGTTTTATGAGTGTTTCCTAATGGAAATATGTTGTTCCCATGGCTAATAGCATGGGATGCATTTCTTCTGAAATTTGTCGGAAAATGTTCCTTTAGAAAGATTTTTAAATTTCTGCGGAAAATATAGAAATTTTCCTATGAGAACCAATTCTGACAGTTTCGAGAATTGGGCCCCAAGTGGGGAGGAAAGCAACTTCCCTGGAAACAGCCCCTCTCTATTTAAGCATAAACCAAAAAATGGACATAGGTATATATTTTTATTATCTGTTTTTAATATTTTTGTTGTGATTTTGACGTTTATCATTATTCATTAATCTATATATTTTATTTTTTTCACCTATATTATTTTAATTGTGTGTATGTGTATATATATTTATTTGTATTTATAAAGGTATTGTATTTTGACATGCCATATGTACTAAATGTACCAAAGTGGTAAATAAATAATTCTAAATTCTAAATTCTCTATCACAGCGCCCAGTCTATGGTTTCTCTGAGCTACTTTCTCCAATCCTAACAACAGTTTGAACATTACAATCAGATAGCCAAGCAGCACTAGTCATACACTTGTGAGTCTAAGCTGACTTGGGACTGTAAACAATACCTGAGACAGCTGGCAGCGAACAACCAGGTCACTTTGATGTGGGTGCTAGGTCATAAGGGAGTTGAAGGTTATGAGGAAGCAAACTGCCTTGCCAAAGAAAGGGCAAATACACAATTTCTCGGCCCAGAACCCTTCTGTGAACTCTCCAAGGCCCACTCGAGAGAAGAGGTTCGACGTTGGGAAGCGGATGAAATGAAATCTCAATGAAATAAAGTGCCAAGACAAAGACAAGCGAAAATATTTGCTTTGCGAATACTCATCAGCACTTTTCTGCAAGAGGCTCAAGTGCCTGGAAGGGGCCTTCTCAGAGCTCTCCGACGTGAGGAATCTAGCTCCCAGGAAACTGATTAACTTCGCAAGAAGCCTCGGAATCGAGGGCCTCGAATACATTTTCATGGAAAATGTTCTGAATAAATATCGTCAACTTATATTATGCATCTCCCCTCTATTGTGTTGATATATTGGACCTCCTAAAAGCTATTCGCATTACTATCCACTGCCTTCGGATATCTTCTCAAAAAGTAATCATTCAACGATAAAAATGGCTCATCATGTTCGAGAACCTCTCCGTAAAAAAGTACTAAACTCTGATATCTATTCAAATAGGGCTAGCACTAGGTAATTTGAAGGCTTCTTGTTCAGAGAAATCTAGGGTCATTGAGTTTTGTTCAGTATTCATGCCTAATTTTCTTCAACACACATTTACCGTAGGTACCTATATCAGTGATATATCGGTTTCGTATCGTTACTCAACCCTGACCTTTATATTTTTCAGTGAAAATTTTTTATATTTTGGATGATCGATTTCAAATTGGCGACTACAAGAACTCATATCTCAGTAATGAAAATTATATTCGAGATTCTATAAAGAGATGAATTCATATATTTGAAGCGGGTGTATATTGATTTTTTATGCAGACAAATGATATTTTTCAACTATTTAGGATTATTATTGATGTTTAATATAATTTGGTGTTTTTTTCAGTTCGCCTTAAGCATGGATAGGATTCAATGTTGTTGCATGCAGTACGATAAATCTTTACGTGTGTAGTGTTTTTATGCTGTATATTTTTGCATAATATCCGTTTTCGAAATAAAATCTTTCCAGATACTTGCCTACTGTTTTAGTCTTCCTATCATAATTGTTATTCATTCATTTTATATTTTGGATGAATTTGTGAATATCATTTAAACAAGTATTATTCTTTTTATCCGAATGGAATTTGAATGAAATTCGCTTTTCTTTCAGGCCACCAGCAATATTGATTCCGACCGCTAGGTACCTACATCAAAAGAATTTTGATCATGTATTCCCGTTTGCAGCGAAATCTGAAAGAAATAACTGTTTTAAGTGGAATTAAATATCATACCAATGTTTCATAACGTGAAATAATAAATATGATATGTATTTCAGAAACTACTGTTTCGAATACTGAAAACAATGAATCCACACCAAGATTTGAACCCTATTCAGTGTGAGAAAGATTCACATATTGCAATCAAATGATCCTGTCTAAGACTGTAAGACTGATGACGTAGCATGCAGGTGATCGATTGTTTGACTGAATGTGCCTTCGACATTCATTTCTATGTCATCATTTTCATCTGTCAATATTTCCATGTCAACACTGTCAGCTGTCAATTTGTTCTATTTTCATATATTTTATGTGTTATGTAATGTTTGTCAAGAAGAACCATTTTTTTCCTGTTTCCTTTGTATCGAAGTTTTGACATGTATTTAAAAAGAAGCAGTTGTGGTATTCAATAAGAATAAAAGTTTCGAAAAGTTATTGAGTCAATTTCAATTGAATCATAAGAAAATACCATCGCAACATATCCACTATTCAGACTCCGATTTTGACAATTGTATCAATAAAATATGCTGCAAACCCGAATTTAGCACAGAACATTATGTGGACTGATGATTCATCATGATATAGGACAGGGCGGATATCCACATAATTCTTATACTTACCTAGAAGGCGAGAATCAAATGACACCACATAGGAATCTAGGTGCACCTCTGAGTTTGCGCACTATAGTAACGTTATTGTCATATCAAATCACGCGATATAGCTATCTCTACTGCGCAAACTCAATAGTAATCACTGAATTGGCGTCAAAACTTTCAATACTATTGGTCTGTATGGACCATAGATCTTATTGCTTACGCTAGATCCGGTATCCAGATTATTTGTTTTGTAGGTCCGCGAGGGGGTTGAAAGTACTAAGCCATTGATTGGTCGTTTTAGTTGTTGACCAAACAAATATGTTGTCCCACGTGACCATAGTAACTACTTTCTTGCAGACCCCTCTATACCAAAAAATTACTATAGGATGCCGGATCTAGCGTAAGCAATGAGATCCATGGTATGGACAGTCAGCTTCATAAACGCTTCAATATGTTTAGAAATACTGCTCAGACACATCAATTTCCATTTCCAAATTGCCATTCAGACATCACCTCTTCGCCAATGAGGGGTTATTGTCATATACCTCGTTTGATGAATGAGAGAAGATTGGACCTGTCATAGAGTATAGTTCACATGTTCAGATTTCAACTCCCAAACATACGCTGGGGCTTCCAGATTACATCTCTCTCTCATTTTCCTACAGATATATTCATAATCGATGCTCATCGGAAATAGTCGACAACATGATTCTGGTTTCACGACTCAAGGTTACGCCGTTATGATCTGGTTGTCAGCATCAGGGGCAAATATGACGGGATAATTTACAAGTAGCCCTAAACTCAATCAGAAGCAGGAGCGCATAGGAAGGACTCAATGTGAATCCTAGCAAAACAGTGCTGGACTCCATTTACCAAGAGGCGAAGGTATGAACCTGAAACTTCAACTCTGAATTGAATCCAGCTCACTTTTTTCCTTTTTCCGCAGAAGTAAAGTATTTGGGCGTAATAATCGACCAAAAACTGACATGGAACAGCCAACTGAACCATATTATTTTCAGAGCTATAGCGGCAGGCTTGACGTGCCGCAGAGTCTTTGGCAAGACATCATTTGAAACCCAAAATGATCTATTGATGCTACCAAACGATTATCATATGGTCATCTACGCTCCATTGATATGGTGGCAACAAATGGAAAAAATCAAACTGCATAAAGTGCAGCGGCTAGCTTGTCTGGGAATAACATTGACAATATTCACGTGGACTCTCCAAGGCCCACTTGAAATAAGAAGTTTGTTTTTGGAATGCGGATGAAATAAAGTCTCACTGGAATAATGTGCTAGGACAATGACAAGCGAAAAGGCTAGTGAGCCTTCTCGAGTTGGACAAAAATGACTTGAAACTGGTAGGTTACGGTTACTCCTCACTTGTACGGGTAGGGTCCTGGTGACAAATAATAGGACGCAAACTGGAAATTCTTGAATCGGCTTATGGGTAAAACAATCGTTGAAACAATTGACCTCAATACTTACCTAATTCATAATGCGAAGACTACTGATGCTGAATCTACCTCTCCAGAGCAATGATAAGTACCCACCTAAAACCAGTCAACTTGCTTCATATCAGTGAACCAATACTCGCAGTTTCACCCTATAGGTAAGGCTTTCAGACCTGAGGACATTCATAAGCTGATAGCTATATGGGTGAGAGAAATGGCGAGATACCAGCAAAACCTGCAGGATTTCGGCACAACCAAGTGAGGAACTAAGCAGCCGTACCTAGGTATTGTAGAACTATGGAAAATTGGAAGGCAGAATTCTTCTTAGTAATCGTGGCTAATCTGAGCATTCCGGTACACACTGGACAATGGCATCTGAGGTATTACCTCAAAAAGATGGGTAAAACACAGAGTGATAGTTGCCAATACTGCGACAACTTTACTGAAACTGCAGAAAATTTGATTTGCGAATGGCCAGCGCTCTTCTGCAAGAGGCTAAAGTTCCTAGAACGGGTCTTCATAAAGCACTCCGATGCCAGGAACCTATAGCTCCCAGGAAACTGAGAAACTTTGCAAGGAGCTGCACAGCCTTAACGACCGCCCCCCTCCTCCTCAAATCTACATCGGAAATAATGTCTATCATTATTCCACGAGCTATTCCGCATCGGCATAGAATAGCAGGACTCATACTCCTGTTAGAGGAATGGTGATACCGTCAGAGACAATGATAACACGGGCGACTATATCAACAATATTGGCCTTCGAACAGTTCCAATATCTTCACTAGACTAACTGTAACTCATCCTCTTTATCCGGATGAGTCGAGCCATTATCAGTTGTGTGAGTCTCCACAATATGAATCATAAGTACAACGTAACTACTCTAATCCTGTGGAAGGGTGAATCAACCACCCAGCACGTATACCAAGTGTCCTAACACTCCCTTTCATTGTCAGGCTCGAGACTTGCCAAATTTAACTTCGTCAGAAGCAATACCTATAGTTGTTGAATAATAAACTCTAAAAACCCAATTGTAAAAAACACATTAATTAATGAAGTAGACATAAAAACACATGAGTGAAGAGAAATTGTTGAATATAATTTAGCAACGCGGTGATTCAAGTTCAGTTTATGTTATATTATGAACATATTGTATTTTGTTAAAAGAGTATTGTCAGATTGTATAACATGTTGTCAAATATATTATTCTGAAGTTCAGTCAGAAAGTTATTCTTGCTCCTCAATAACCAACAGAAATCATCAGAATATATTAGTAAGTGATTGTCTGGAAATCGAATTGGGTTTTTCATAAATGTTTGGTACAAAAAATGCATTTGTGTATCGATCACTGTTGTGAGCAGTTATCATCGGTAGACGACTTCATAATATAAAGACAATTATTCAGCGTCTGTGATTTTGTGAAGTTCCATTAATATTTGCCAACTTTCAAAATTTCTCCTGACTTGACTCCACAAACGTTCGAGTATTTTCCCGCAATAAATCTTCTATATTATAGCATTTGTTGCTGATATTCTGAATATTACAATACAAACAACCTTGTATTGTTATACATGTGTATTTTGCCAAAACATCAAATTCATAGATTATTTTTTAACGATTGCTTTCGAGTGGGATAATTAAATCATAATGGAAATACCAAACACATGATTCAGTTTTCATAATTAATAATCGAAGTACCATACTTACTAAGTGGTCCTCTCTATCAATGAATTTCTTGAGACCACTTCATTATTAACACGTGTGAAAAATACATGTCATTTTGATCGATTTTCGGTCTCGAAGCAAATATAAATGATATGTTCGAATCTATGCAGTTCGCCCCAGATTCGTTCCGCATGTATATGAGTGACTTCAACGGCAGTATATTATATAAGAAATCGATTAAATGGAAAATGTTCGAAATCATTTCATTACCAGGTGAAATTATCTTTATTGATTTTGAAATACTTTTTGAAGAGTTATAATGAAAATTTTCACAGTAGGTACCCTCCTAGACACTGAAAAATGTATCAATTTCAGATGAATAAATTGTAGTTTTCTTCCCAAAGCAATATTACACACTTCCACATTGTGGTGTCTATTTATTGTGTCATTTCTACATTCGATGTAAAGGGTTAAATGAAACAACTATTTCCTATTTGTCCACCCTCACTTTGTCACGGTCTGATATCAACTGCCACATTCATCAATGCTATCTTCAACGTGACTCAGTGAATGCGAATATCTTTATTCATTATATAATCCAATACACTACATCTCTCCCTTTTTTTATGAAGTATAATAAAATAATATAATATAATATAATATAATATAATATAATATAATATAATATAATATAATATAATATAATATAATATAATATAATATAATATAATATAATATAATATAATATAATATAATATAATATAATATAATATAATATAATATAATATAATATAATATAATATAATATAATATAATATAATATAATATAATATAATATAATATAATATAATATAATATAATATAATATAATATAATATAATATAATATAATATAATATAATATAATATAATATAATATAATATAATATAATATAATATAATATAATATAATATAATATAATATAATATAATATAATATAATATAATATAATATAATATAATATAATATAATATAATATAATATAATATAATATAATATAATATAATATAATATAATATAATATAATATAATATAATATAATATAATATAATATAATATAATATAATATAATATAATATAATATAATATAATATAATATAATATAATATAATATAATATAATATAATATAATATAATATAATATAATATAATATAATATAATATAATATAAATATAATATAATATAATAACTAAATTTGAACATATATAAATAGCCTAAATCATACATATATACTAATACTAAATTATGAATTTCTCAGACATAATTCATGGAATTGTATCATTAGATCTATCTTCAGAAAACGTTTCTAATTCATTTGGTTTATTTACTACTTTCCATTCTCCTTCCATTTTTTCCAAATGAACCACGTTTCGGCGATATTGCTGTCCAGTTTCATCATTCTCTACCTCTACATCACCGCCGTTTTTTCCGATCACCGTGTGTGGTATGGGGTTGAAATTCGATGTTAATTTATTTTGTTTGATCATATTCTTTATGTAAACTTTATCGCCTAAATCTGAAGAGCTTTGATGTGCTCTTCCTTTTCTATCGCTATATTCCTTTCCACTCGATTTCTTCTGCATGTCATAATCTCTGAATTCCTCATCAGTTATTTTGTTCTCTAAATCCCTTACTGTTGGGATTTTATCCCGAAACTGTCTACGAAAAATAATTCGGCAGGTGTTTTACCGGTTGTGGAATGTGGCGTAGCATTGTACATCATGATATAGTTCAGTAAATCTTGTTTACAATCGGTTTCAATTGACCGGCTGTTGTTAAGTCGCTTTACAATGTCCCTATTTTGACGCTCAACTTCTCCATTCTGCTGAGGCCAATAGGGGATAGTGTTGAACAACTTAATGCCCGATTCTTTACAAAAATCTTTCATTTCTGTACCACTGAACTGTTTACCGTTGTCAGCTGTAATAGATACTGGGTATCCCAAACGTGAAAATATTTCTTGGAGTGCTTTTATGGTGTTACTGGCAGTCGTTGTTGTCATAATTTTTTATCTCTTTACATCGACTGAAATAGTCGATTACAACCAAGAGATGATGTCCACTTGGTAAGGGACCTAAAAAATCCATCGCTACATCTATCCAGGCTTCGGTTGGTAACTGACGTCGTTTCATTGGATGCGGCGGATTTGGTGCTGTGACCTTTGCAGCTTCGCACCAATTTTTCCGCGTCTGAGTCTATTTTTCATCGCTATGATACCCGGATGACCTTCATGGGCTGCTTGTAATACGTTCTGTCTGAGGGTTGTTGGAATCACAATTTTATTACTTCTCAGAAGGAAGTCTTCATAAAAACATAACTCCGTTTCATTTTTTCACTTTCAATATTTCCAAATCAGTTTTTGAATGTTTCATAATGTCTGATAATGAAACAGCTACGGGTCGCGAATGTTCGACGATCTGTCGGATGTGTTCTTCCCCGTCGAAAGTGGCGCATTTGATATTACTGACACAAAGTCTTGATAGAGGGTCTGCTATATTAGTCTTGCCTGGGCGATAGACAACTTTAAAATTATAGGACTGCAATCGCAGTACCCATCTTTCTATTCTGGCACATGGTTTCGACTTGGGGCCAAAGGTTACTTCCAGTGGCTTATGATCGGTAACTAGTTCAAATCCCACTTTGCCATATAAATAAATGTTCCATCGCCCAGACAAGAGCTAAAGCTTCTTTTTCTGTCTGGCAATATCGCTTTTCGCAGTCTGACAGACTTTTCCATACGCTATTACTCGTGGACCTTCCGAGTCGTACTGTATTAAAACTGCTCCAAGCGCTACAGGGCTGGCGTCTGCTATGACCCGTGTTCTCTCTTGAGGGTCATAGTAGCCTAGGGTTTCGATGCTGCTCAAAGATTCTTTCAATTTGAGAAATGCTACATTCTAGTTTATTAGCCAATGTTTTCCAATTTTTCCGTGTTTACCCAATTTGAGGCGTAACAACTGTCTTAGTGGTTCGGTTATGGTGGCTAGATTAGGAATCCACTTACCAATATAGTTGACCAACCCAAAGAAACTTTGTAGTTCCTCTATTGAATTTGGTGTTCGAAAAGATTTGATAACTGACATATATTTGTCCAATGGCTTCATGCCCTTTTCTAGAAATGAAAGTTGTGATATATCGTGAATTCTTCAATTTGGTGAAAAGCATTTCTAATATCCAGTCTAATAGAGAATAAATTAGCTTTTCGAAATTGTGTTGAAAGTTGGTCCATGGTCGGTAACGGATGATTTTCTCTTATAATTGCTTCATTTGCCCTTCTCATATCAATACAGATCCTTATTTCCCCATTAGGTTTCAATACTGGAACCATAGGTGAAACTCATTTGGACGGCATATCCACCGGTTCAATTATATCGGAATCCACAAGTTCCTCAATTTCATTGTTTACTTTGCTTTCAAGTGGAATTGGGATTCTTCGATATGGTTGAACGATTGGTTTTACATTTTCATCGATGGGTATGTTCACCAACACATTTTTGAATTTAGGAAAATTGGATACGTGATTGATATGAAAATCTGTTCCAATACGTAGTACCCCTAAAGACTTCGCAGTGTTCCTACCCAGTAGATTTTTTGAGCCATTTTTCACCACATAGAATGTAGTGCTTATAGTTTCACCATTTATTTTGATTTCGGCGTCGAAACAACCTAAAATGTCTAATGGCTTTTTGCTAGCGTATGCCATGAACACTTTTTCAGGATTCTTGATTTGGTTGAATACCTTCACTTTTGAAGTCTTTAGTTGTTCCCACGTTTTGTCGCACAATATATTACAAGTACTACCTGAATCAACTACCATTTCAACAGGAATTCCAGCTATAGAGCACACCAGATTATAATCACGATCGACGTGAAATACATAGTCCACTTGATCATCATCTTTATCATCACGCTTCGGTTTTGAGTATCTTAATTTCTTGTCCGTCTGATGATGTTTTTGTATTGTCTTCCAGGATGATTTCCTCTTGCTCGCTCTAGTTTTGCATTGTTGATGAATGTGCCCAGCGAAACCACACTTGCTGCAAATGGAGTTTATTTCTGGACAATTTGAAGCCAAATGTTTGGTTGATCCGCAACGGTAGCAAGCTTTGACTTCTGTTCGATGGTATCTTCCTTCCTGTTTTTCATTTGGTTTTCGCTTTTTTGAAATTTCATTTATTTCTTCAGGACGACTTTCTCTTTCATTGAATTGCTATAACTGTCTTTCAACCGCCTCGAGTGCAATTGTTTCTGCAACAATTGTATCTAAATTGATGGTATCGCCTATAGCGAGGATTTTCTTTTTCAACTCGGTAGACTGAAAATTTTCGACTATCTGGTCGATGGAGTTCTCTTCTTGATTAGCAAATTTGCATTTCGTCGCTTGATTTCTCAATCGTATAAGGAATTTTTCAAATTTTTCATCACTTTCCTGCTTTATCAGACGAAAAATATGTCGCTCGTATACTTTGCTCTGTTTTGGAGAAAAATATTGATCGAGTTTTTCCAATGCTACCTTGAACACATCAATGGTGCCCTCTTCGGTACTTTCATTCTCAGATACGTGAGCTCCTGGCAAATTATAATAAATGTCTTGCAAGCCTAAACCTCCAGTGTGCAATAGGGTAGCTCTCTTCTGTGAAGAGTTTTGGATTTTGGCGGCTTCTAAGTAAACTTCTAGGCCTCTCTTCCATTTTTCCCATTTAATTCCAACGAACCCAATTTCACCATCACAGTTGAACAATTCTAGTGGTGTCATATTGGCCATTTCAGGATTCTGTAATTGAAAATCTATGTGTCAAATTCATAGATTCAATTAATTATAATAATGCTGCGATTGAGAATCTATGTGTCAAATTCATAGTTCATTTCCAAATTTTGTGGAAATCTATGTGTCAAATTCATAGTTCATTTCCAAATTTTGTGAAAATCTATGTGTCAAATTCATAGATTCCATCTATCATAGCTACCTTTCTCATTCGTAGTATGAATTCGAATTTATGTGACTTTTTCATAAATTCTGTTTCCATATGCTTGTATTTTCCCATGTATCCTATTCATGGTCACAATGTTTCTATTTTGCCATGTATCGTATTCACGGACTCTATTTTGCCATGTATCGTATTCATGGACTCTATTTTGCCATGTATCGTATTCATGGACTCTATTTTGCCATGTATCCTATTCATGGTCTCCATTTTGCCATGTATCCTATTCATGGTCTCCATTTTGCCATGTATCGTATTCATGGACTCTATTTTGCCATGTATCGTATTCATGGACTCTATTTTGCCATGTATCCTATTCATGGTCTTCATTTTGCCATTGCTGTTATAAATTATTGTAAATGGTTTTCCTACCTTTAATCCTCGTCGCCATTATGTGGTGTCTATTTATTGTGTCTCTCCTACACTCGATGTAGAGGGTTAAATGAAACAACTATTTCCTATTTGTCCACCCTCACTTTGTCACGGTCTGGTATCAACTGCCACATTCATCAATGCTATCTACAACGTGACTCAGTGAATGCGAATATCTTTATTCATTATATAATCCAATACACTACAGGTATAATTTCAAAACTTCATCAAACATCAACAACGAGAATCAATCATAATTGGTGCAACCATGGTCCATGAGCCGCTATTTCACACGTCAGAACACCTCAACGCGAAGACACTCAATGACGCTACGGCCGTCAACTGATTAGGCACCCGAATAATGTCGAATATGCCCGAACAAAAAATAGTCAATAGCCAGTGGTGAGTTGTAGACTACCCCACTCGACTTGATCGATTGTTGTTATCGATGAGCTCGCTTAGAGCCAGTGATTTTGTTTCAGGAACACAATTCAATGATAGTTGGTATTTGTATAGCCACCACGAGTTCATTGAATACTTATAACTTTCCAACATAAATACTGATGACTATCAATAAGTGTCCTGATCGATTACTGCAGAAACAAACTTTCAGAAAAATGTTTTGTCCTACGAATGGTATCTCATATTCCTACAGTAGGTGAAAATGTACCCGTCATAATCGAATTTTTTTCGAGTAAACGATTCACTTGGCCGAGTTTTCTCAGTGTATTATTTCTCTTGTGATCAGTTTTCAGAAGGCTACAAATAAGTAAAACCTCTCATCGTGCATGCTAGTTGAAGAATATTGGGGCAGTTAATTGATATTAGAATTTTTGCTTGAAAGTACGGGGTTAGGAGAAACTATACTAGGAAGTGAGTTTCATTATTTCGCCTTCCGATGAAAAAGTTTAGCAGGTCTCCGTCCTTTGAAATGTTCTAGATAGGTTGATGAGCTTGTTAGTTCAAGATCTCCAACCAGACGAATGGCACTCCTTTGGAAACAACCCAGGAGCTGAACCCCAAACATTGCAATACTTGTTGATGGATGTTGAGGCCTTGATAATAATCATAAGGGCATTTTGAGGTCCACCTGCTTGAAGAAAATACAAGGTTGAGTTTTGGTTGCCTTGAACTCTCTCTTGAACTAGAATATAAAATTCTCATTTCGTGATTTCAGCGGAATCATCATTTACAGCAACGAACTGTCTTATAGCCTTGCACATCGAAGTACCTACCTTGGATGTCACATGGGCTCTAGATGAGACGGCAGTTATGAAGATATTGATTGATTCATTTATTGTTTCAATCAAAACATAATTCTATCGAATCTCCCTATGTCGAAAAACCTCTTTAATCAAAAATTTTGCTCATGTCGTATGAATTCATTAGAAGTTCTTCGATTTATTGAAGTCGAGATGAATCAATTTGTATTTTTTTAATGTCCATTGATATAACCAACAAAAATAACTATTAGTGTTAGTTGACTTGTATTATAATAGCTTTTGTTGATCTTCACGTTGCGGATTCTGTTTTATTCCAAGTTGATAGTTTGTCATGTTTCTAAATTTCGAAATGAATTCGTAATAATTCCATCTGTACACCTGATTTATTTCATGTTTAATTTACCGACGGTACCAGTTTAGCTACATATAATTTCGGGAGGTCACCTAGGTCATCATGTGGTTTGTAGAGATTATCAATTAACATCTGAAAATTACTAGACAACTGATCAAAGTCCGATCGTTCTCTTGTTCGCTGTTAAATTCTTCGACACATTTCTTAATGTCCGACGCATTTCACATTAACATTTTATTATACATATAGGTACAAATTATATGCATGATCATTCACCTTACTAATTCATCAGATGTTTAAAGAGAACCAAAAGAGACATCAATCTGAAATGTTGGGTACAGCTCTTGCGTGATGCGATCTATTTTTATATTAGATAGATAGCTCTTTGGTATGGTGGTAGCTAGGTTACTTCAAGGAACTGTCAGTGACTGACTGACTTGATTATAATTCTAATACGTATTTGCGACGTAGATTCTGCGACGTAAATACTGCGACACAAAGACTGATAAATATCCGCTGAAGATGACCTTCTAGGTTGACAATGGCTTCTTGTTCTATCTTGTAATAACATACATAACATTCTGGAGCTCTTGCATTTTGAATCGTTTTTCTTTCTTCATTGGTTTCTAAGATTAACAGAGATACCTATCACCAAAAATATGAAAAAACGCTCATCCGATTCGTGTGTTTCGTTTTTTTTTTTGACGAATTGCCTCCGAATGATAGATTTCCTTGCTGTTACATATTGGTGTACCATAATATTTCGCTTGAATTAAAACAAAATTGAGCAAGTATTGTTTGCAATTCACCTGACCCAACACCGACCTTCGGGGTGTCATAAAGTGTAAAGTGTACTGAACACCAAGTGAATCGAAGGATTCTCTTGAACAGAAAGTGCAACAGACGAGAAGAAATTCAAAGATCGAAGACTGATGAAGGTGTCATAAGAAGAATCATCATGTGTCGTGAACAACACGGGCTTCATATTGTTTATTTTTGTGATGTTGTAGATACCTGACGTAAAAATATCCTGTCAAATTACACAATTCACAGTATTTGTCAAATATGAATAATGAAAACCATCCAAAGTAATCTTGTGACAAAACACATTGATCGAATGTGAGTTTTCTCACATTTTTTGTGATATCTCATATTTATTTCAGCTATAGGATATGCCTCAATATAACAATGGAAAATAAAAATTGAATGGTTGTTTCATTTGAAATAATAAAGTTATCAGCAACCCTTCATCTACACAATTGTTGGTTATACAGACATTTTATTTAAGTGTAAAATATCTCAAAAACAAATTGAGATGAAAAAAAAAACGATTTAAAATGCAGTAGCTCAAGAATCAAAAATGCAATAATAGATATACAGAGTGTTTCATTTGGAAAAACAAATTTAATGCCACTTCCGGTTCAACCGGAACGTCTTAAAATATTTGCGAATAATAGATCTCATCCTGCAATAGCAATACCCAAAATTTCAGATTGATTTTTTTAATAAATTTGTTAGGTGAATAACCCTGCATATAGGTTCAATTTATATTATCCTAGATGAAGGGACAAGGGAAATATCTCTGGGCCGATCAGTTGAAATGGATATAGCATTAATGATACTTTTACCATCGTCCATAGAATGGACGATGCTTTTACGAGCTGTGCTTCCAAGAAAGCCGGAAGTCATTATCTCGGCGGCTTGCTCTAACTAAGTGTTTATTGAGTTGTATTAAGTGTGCTTAGTGAAATAAATTGTTCAGTTTTAAATTCACGAATGCAGGAAGAAATATCGTAACAATACGTTTAGCCGCTACAGGGTGTGAACATATTTATTTTTCAATCAATCAAATGAAAAACTCAAAGTCGATCGACCACACAATATAATAAAATAATGAACAAGTGGGTGTAACTATAGTTTCTGCTCAACAGCCATCATCAGACACAGTAAGTAATCTGTAATAGGAGAAATAATACTAAATAACAAATTGGTGTGCCTAAATAATTACAATCAAATTCAATGGAGAAGGTATAAACCATATCAATGCCAAAAATCGGATAGCTGGAAATCAATCATATATCAAATATACATATTGTTTAAATTTGCTTAGCCACCAAAAGAAACCAAATATCACACAAGATTCGAATGTATTAATGCCAATTCAGATTTTTTCAGTGGTGGCTTTTGAATTTTCACACTATCAGATAGGTCATAAAAAACAATTCGTCTATATACCTCACTTGTTTAATGATGGAGAAGTTGAAATAAAAAGAAAAATTTTAAATTCAATGTGAGATCTGCTTGGCTATAACAATTCCAGATATTATTACAGAACTGATGGAAATCTGAATAATCAATTTATGAGGTGTTCAGAGTGACCTCCTTCATTTTCAAGACAACGTGTAGCTCGACTTCTTCTTAATTTTTTGACTCACAAGAGGAAAACCTATAATGTTCGTGCAGGAACGTCGTGCAAGCCAGTAGAAGTATATTGGGCGGGGAAATAGGCATTGGAATTCTTCTTTAAAGTTTGGAGGTTATGGCTACCTGGTAAACCTCTTTAGGAAGTGAGCTCCACAATTTCGCCGTTCTATAAAATAGTGATTTTGATAGGGTGTAGTTCGGCAGGTATATTTTTGAAATATCAAATCAATAATTATCAGAAATTATCATCAGTTGAATATCAGGTAAAATATTTTTCTCATCAACCATTTTGATGGTATAGCACTGCAGAAAATATTACATCATTTTCACTAATGTTATTTTAATAAGTTTTATTTGTTGAGTCGTTGAAATATGTATGTTATTTGGGGTTTTCAACTTGAGCAATGTAATATTTATTCAATATTACAGCAACCCATCATTGCAAGGTTGTAAGGTTTGTCGCTACCTTACTGCAAGATTTCAGCAACCGCTGAAACGGACCTTCCCTAATATAACAAATTCAATATTTCTTGATGACATTCTAGCAAGGTTTCTGCAAAATTACAAATAAATTGAATGAAAGTTATTTTTTACACTATGAATGTAATGTTTACATAGTAAGGTTACTGCAACATGACATGAAAAGTATATGGAAACTAAATATTGATATTCCTTCTACCACCTTGTTGCAATATAGCAGTGACTACTTAATAGAAAAGTATGTGTGAAGCCTATTTAAATCTTGAAAATAAAAGCACAAATTTCAAACATAAAACATGTGATTCACAAAATGAACGCAAAATACACCAAAAATGAAATAAGTAATGAACTAAAATTTTATCTACAAATATAGGTACTTCTTTAAGTGGCAGTCCAATATTCATTAGGAAAACTGAAACAAAAAACGACAGATGAAATATGGTGACAATAATAAAATCAGTAACTTGATCATAAATGAACTCTGACAAAACAAGTATACTACTTCATGTAAACATTTGATTCACATTTTCGAAAATTTCACCTTACCTTCGAACTATCCTTATCAACAGCTTATTTTTTGATGAAAGTGCACTTTATCACTCACTCTTGTGCAATAGTCTTGTGAATTGCAAATATGTAATTCCGATTGCCGATACACAAAGAACAAAGAACTTGACGAAACAACAATGGCTGACTGCCGTTTCGAGATCTCTGATCCAATGATCCTCCATCTCCAATGATCGAACCGATTCCACCCGATACAACATGTGATGAACTTTAGGTTTAGGCAATATTACAAATGAAATTGAAACAAAAATTGAATTCATCACTTGCTATAAAATTGTTTATAGATTGTTCATAGAATGTTGCGAATATAATGAACTTTTTTGCACGATTGATCATTTTTGACTGTTTACCGTGACAGATTTTACGTCAGTAGGTGACATTTACTAGCAACTCGACGGTAAGTAATCCAACTCGACGGTAAGTACTCCAACTCGACGGTAAGTAATTCACTTACCGTCGAGTTGAAGAATCTCTTAATTTTAATTTATTTTTATAATTTATAATGGTATCAATCGTGCAAAAAACGTTATAAGCATGTCGAACGTTAAGGGTAACCGATCTCAGACAATAATTGGAGTCGTCGCTCCGCTCCTCCTCCAAACAATTGTCTTCGATCGGTATAAAACCCTTACCGTTCTCCATACTCAATATACTATTATAGTTGAGACAATATTGCAATTGAAACTCGATCAAAAGTTACTTTTGTAACTTGCAATGCATTTGTTGATGGATGGTTCATGTGATGTTGCAAATGTTAAGAAGTTACAAGGTTTAGGCAATATTACAAATGAAATTTAATCAAAAATTAAATTTATAACTTGTTCATGAAATGTTTCGAATGTAATAAACTTTTATAGTTGAGACAAAAAGTATTGCAATTGAAACTCGATCAAAAGTTACTTTTGTACTTTACAAATCATTTGATAGTAGGTTTTTCTGTTATGATTTGGAATATAACATAACAAGAAACTTTATGCAATATTGTCATGCAATATTACAGGAGCAAGCCGCACATATCTAATATTGTAGCAATATTTTGTAACATTGCATGTTCAGTGGGATAGGTTTTCGATATTCTACTAGAAATACTATTAACATTCGATTTGAACAAATTAGACCAAAACATGACCTACACTCACTGAGGTTGAATTCGTCATTAGTGACAATTTGGCACTCCCCACATCAATTTTCCTTGCATCATAATTACCATGAATATAATAAAGGCAAGTATTTTAATTACTTCTGTTACCTTTCATGCAATTTAAACGGAAACAGATAGTACATATGCCAATATCTACGGATACATTGTAACGAAAAAGCCAGCTAGACTCTCAGGGTCGAGTTGAAAAAAACAGTTGTTCGTTAAAAAAGGACGGATTTTTATTTATTCGATATCTAAAAGCGTTGATTTCACATTAATGAAAAGTGTCAAAAGTTGCGGAAAACTAAGTTGGGTTTGGTCTATGTAAATAGGATACCAACTCACCTACAAGCAGGTACCTATATATATGTCCTGAAGATATTCGTCAGAATATGTTAGGTACAACCTTAGATCATACAATGCTTACGCTAGATCTGGCATCATTTAGCCGTCATTGGTTTGGTATTAGAGGGGTCTGCGAGAAAGTACTATAAAGTCCGTATTACATGGTGCAGATATTGATACAGAAAATGTTCCATTTTCTCAAACAGACTCCTGTACAGAAAACATCGACAAATTTTCTGCAAATAAATATTGTTTGGTAATACACGATATCAATAATTCAACACATAAGCATGCGCAATATGTGAAACCAAACGGCTTTTATGAGGATTATAACCTCATTTTAACCTAACTTGTTGAGAGATGCTTTTGGAAATTTTCTACACAAACAATGGATGTCTCCAATAAATCATTCTTTGACTGTGGCAGCTTCAGCTTGCAGTGATTTAATAATGTTTACAATAATGAAAATTTATATGGAGAGACATAATTATAGCAGAAAAGGACGGCTTTGGAATCACGAATTGCTGAGAAAGAGGTGGATAGATATATAGGATAGATAGGTCTTATTTCCATCATTGCTGAGAAGGAGATATAATGGCAGAGGTGTACTTAATATGGTTGAGAATGAACTTCTTGTTGAGAATACTTTTTAGCATACAAAAATCGGTATTCTTCTATTAGTGCCAAAACTCGTTCTGCTGTCCAATTCATATCACTATTGCCCTAACTGTGCCCAAAGACTCTCACTTTTATTTGTATTTCTAGGCGATTCGCGAAATATGATGATATTAATAAAATTAACCCCACAAATATTCGCAAAAACAATAGCAATAATGCTGCAATGCAATAATCACACTGCGCATGATCACATACAAAAAATCTGTCCGAAAATAGGACCTGTCCTATATTTCTTGGATGGAATATTCAGATTCAGTTTTTCTGTAATACACGATGCAGAAAATATTGCCTTCACATTTTCATACAGTAAATGTACCATTTTCTGCACCGTGTAATACGGACTTAAGTGTACGTGGTATAACACATATGTATGGTCAAGATTTTAAAGCGACCAATCGATGGCACGATGGCCTAGTACCAGTGCTGCCAACCACCCCGATATATCATGAGATCTCCTGATTTCTCAAATATTCTCCCGATTTACGATTTGCAATCAGGATCTACCGATAATCATAGATTTTCGACAATAGTTACCGATTTACAGTAAGAATCTCTTGATGTTTCACGAGTAAATGTTGTCCGGATTGAAATGTGGATCGTTCCGAGTTCTGTGGTATTTTCAACACAAAACACAACTCTCTCGTAGATTCATAGAGCATAATATTAGGTCTCCGCCACATAAATTCTGTTCTGTGGTCTCCGCATAGAACCTTGTCCGCATAGTTCGTGCTACTGACACAGTGACACCTGACACCAGTTGAAGAAAAATATGATTTTATAGTTAGATTAGTTAGGTAAATTTTGTGTTCCTGTTAGGTGAGATTATTCGTTATTTTTTATTTTTGTTCACTTTATTTTTCAATATATCTATGTGGTATTTTTTTTCAAATTCGAATTGTAACCAAAGAATGAACGTTGTACGAATTTAAAGAAAAATATGATTCTATAGTTAGATTAGTTAGGTAAATTTGGTGTTCCTGTTATGTGAGATTATTCGTTATTTTTTATTTTTATCAACTTTATTTTTCATTATATCTATGTGATATACCTATTTATTTTTTACTAAAGACTCTCACTTTTTTGTATTGATTTATGAAAACATACGTCTGAGTATACCAGAGTTACACTCATACTATAATATGGAATATATATTTCATGAGTTTTTCATGTTCAAAAAATTACACTTTTCAAGCAGTTCACTCTACAACCTCAGACCCCTGTGATCAGACTTCGAAACCAAATTTGTTTCCATGAAGTTCAGTGGTGGTAATCTCCCGATTTCAAGGTTGAATCTCCTGACATTTTCATGGGTTGTCTCATGATTTCTCAAAAACTCAGTTGGCAGCACTGCCTAGTACGTTAAACCGCCCCAGACGTACCAAACAAATAACCTAGATATCGTATCTAGCGTAAGCATATATGATTTAAGGGTACAACGCACCACGGGCCATGTGCTAGGTAAATACTATTAACTATTGATACCGGACGAGCGGGACATCTGTATTTGGACATTAATATTTTGACTATTATTGTAACAACATCTGATAGAGATTATTATGGCATATGAATATTTCATGTGACATTTACATAATTTTTATGTAAATATAACATTATTGCTGAGTAATTCTCACAGAAACTGAATATAACCATGCAAGAAGATTGGAATATGGCACGTTTAACCAACCTATTCGTTTATTAATATAAGTATAACAGAAAAAGTACTGAGACACATTTGGTGACTTGTGATAATAAGTGAATAAGTGAATAAGTTCTTGGTGGTACCAATATAGCAGTCATAAGTGTGATTGAGAAAGTTATTCATCACTTTATGAATCGACGATTCTCAGTTTTTTCAGGAACTATATGGAATATATCCTCGAATTCTTTCGATATTCGAGATGATAATGAACTTGTGCATTCTTTCGTTATTCAACCTAGTTATCATCTCTCTCCGTTTCTGATTTTGTATCAAAAAAAGTAATGCAGTCTCAATCAAACAGTGAAAACCACATACTCTTATCTCTATATATATATATATATATAATTGATTTTTTTAATGCACTGTAAAGTTAAGTATCAAAAGTTCATGAGTAATATTATAGATTCTGTAAACTTTGGTATAACACAGAAACCGTTGATTAATAGCCTTACTCAACACTATGCGTTACATATTTCATACTCCATATACAAGGGTATTGTGAAATTGCACATTATAGATGATGAGGGACATATTCTAGTTATTTGGCGTAACGTTGAATTTGCAATCAAAGAATCATTTTCAGAAAATGTCACGGCAACCTTGAAAAAGTGCACAATCAGCTATTGATGATTATTATATAGGTATTGCGGAACTGATGACTCGAAGGATTCATCTATTATAATGTCCTGAAATCGAATTAAATAGTTCACTGGAACACGAGCCATAGTATAAAACATTATTTTCTATTACACGACATCGGAATTATTCTCGCCTGATTATTGTGGAATCAGATAATACAATAGCGATGTTATTGTTTTTATAGAATAGATGCATTATATAAATTGAGAGTATCTACATAATATCATATCATTATCTCAATGACAATAATTATAGGAAGAAGGCTATCGAAATGTATTGTTTTCGATGACCAAAACAACATTGTCCATTCTGGTTATTTCTCAAATTAATCATAACCGTTCCTAAACATTCTGTTTCACAAATTCAAATGTTCAACGGTTACATTTATATTTCATTTTCATAAAAATTAGCCAGTTGTTAATTTTACGAGGACGAATTGCAAAGGTCGTTGTAGAAAATAGTTTTTTTTTACTGGACAGAAAACCACAAGATTAAGCCGCGACTAGTGTTTCACAGCCGAGTCTAGTTTTATGCCGAGCGTTTTATGTCATTTGAAGAAGAGGTATATTATAATGTATTTGTTTGTATAACAAATTGTGGGATAGGGTAATTCAAATTCGAGGGCCACCATTGGGATATCAGACACTATAGGAGATACGAAGAAGAAAACAGAAAAATCGAATAATCATTCGTATAATTTTTTCCTGGAATTATCAATGAGGAATATCAGAATTGACAGCACATTTACATTGTAATGACGATTATGATGAAAATTTTATGTATAAATATAATATTGAACTATCTCAACGCGTTTCGCCAATATAATAAATGAGGCTCTCTTATGAGATTGTCTTGCCGGTTTATTTCATATAATAACCTACCCAGGGCAAATAGGGTGATTATTTTATTCAAGGAAGCGCTGCCTCCAGGTCAGATTTTTGATGAACAACTCGTACTGACCAAACAAGTTGTAACAAGAGATGTTTCCTATGCTCAATTATCAAAATAAATTATTTTACGTTGACTATCCAAACTCCAAATAGGCTACTGGTTAAACTAGACCACCATATATCCTCAGGGGCGGTGAGATCGCCTACTGCTTCAAAAATGCGTAGTCTTCAGTATGGGGGATGTTCAATTTAGTAGATATCAAAATAATATCTCCAATCACCTTATATTATGATAAAATAAAAAATCACACAAAATAAAACGAGAAATCATGCCAAATAAAAGATAGTAAAACGAAACATAATCCTTTTCAATAGCGTGAACTCTCTAACTATCTGAATAATATTGGTTAGTAAATTCTCCCATTTCACTTTTCAGCCAATAACA
This sequence comes from Chrysomela aeneicollis, assembly GCA_029955515.1. Lineage (NCBI taxonomy): Eukaryota > Metazoa > Arthropoda > Insecta > Coleoptera > Chrysomelidae > Chrysomela > Chrysomela aeneicollis. The sequence continues at coordinate 617,026 of JARUHQ010000012.1, forward strand.
TCGGTTTCATCGAATATTATCCCCCAACATATATTCGAAGACGGACCCTCGTCGTATTTTTCTCTATGTTGCATTTTCAAAGCTCGCAAGCGTTTCTCAGGTTGTTCTGATGACCTAATCAGAAATTACATTGTAGCTTATGTATTTCGTGACCAAAAACTCAGAGTGAACTTGCAACAAAATATATCACAATCAGATGTCTCTCTCGAAGCCAAATATTCAGTTTTCCCAATGATTAATTCATCTGTTGAATCTGATATGAGCTTCTCAGATCCACCGACTTGAAATCACTTATTACTCGTATATTAAGTTACATGTGCCCAAATAGCACGTCGCCCTTTCGTTTTCGATACAATATTTCCTCCATAGCCAAAATGAAATTGACTGAACAGAATCAAATACACGGTGATTCTGTTCCAATATTGCCACCAAACGATGTTATCTGTCCCCACATCCATCATTTTTTCTATGATGATTAAACCGAATGAAACGTTTTTTATTTGTTGCGTTCAACATCAATTATGTCACCGTAGAACCCTAGTCCGTGCGAGGCCCCTAGCCAGTTGCCTGATCCGCCTTATGGATAATCCGGCCCTGATCTTTTCAGATTCACCATCCGACGTTTCGTCTTGTGGTCACCACCATTGACTCTATTCTTTCTTATGGACGCCATATCGAAGTTTCAAGAATAAAATTAGCACTTCGTCAAGCTGATCGATGCATTACCCTTCCAAAACTGTCACAATTTCAAGAAACACATCAAGACCTGGATTCTTTCAAATAGACCACTATGTGGCAGCCCAATTATAATGAATGGGTGAAACATTATATTTTGTATTCACGACACAGAGTAGTTGCACTGTCGCTGCATTGGGCAGTATTTGGAAGTAAAATATCTTTATTACCGGAAGCATCGAGTATAAGGTCATCCACATAGTATTAGAAGGTGATCTTATGCATTCGTTGACCAGGTGGTCCGCAGTAATAGCCCCTGGTCTTCCTGAGTTCAAAGGATGAAGGAAACAGTGGGATGCCAAATAAAAAAGGGCTTGATGATGACCAACTCTGTCTGGACCCTCGTATTACCCGATATTGAAATAAAGCGAGTTCTCCAGAGTGGCATTGTTTGTTCTAATCGACTAACTCGTGCGACGTTGCATCAAATGCCTTTTGATAATCGTTCCAGGCCATAGAGAGGTTTCGGTTGTACTGCATGGAATCTTGCATGATAGATCTATCTATCAGCAGGTTCTCCTTTCAGGCAGCGACATCGCTCTTTGACCTTCGTTGCTTATTTATCCGTAGGTAAACCTGGTATACTCCTAGGACTATACGCTTGTACAAGATGCGTGTAAATAGCTTGTTGCATGCGTTCAAACTGGTAATTGGTCTGTTATCCTTTGGATCAGACGAGTCTTCCTTCTTGGAGAGAAGCACAGTTCGCTCTTCGTTAGACCACTCAGGAGTTTGCTGCTCTTCATTACGCCATCAACCATCAAATATTTTGTCTGAATAGTGGTGGGTACTTGATAAATTTGTTCACCAAAGTTAATGATCCCATCAGGACCTGGAGCAGCAGAATTCTCAGAACTCTTGAAGCCATTCGAACCTCATTGGAGGTAAAGGGTTGACGTAGAAATTCGGGCAGAGGCTCTCGGACCTGGTGTATCACGAAGGGATCGATCCATCCTAGTCAGATCTTGGGGTCGCAGGGCCTTGAATTGAGACGAGTATAGGTTCCTGCGATTCCTAATTTGGCTCACGTCTGGTACTTGGTTCATTTTCTTGTTGCTCTGCAGGACAAGCGGAATTTGATGTCCCTCCACATCGTCGTTTTGCCAGGACGACACTCTAACATACTGCCTAATTCGTAGAAGATTTTGTGCCGAGAAGGCTGCACGCTCTGGGTGAATTTGAAGACTTCGTCCCTGAGACCATCGGTCTTCGCGTAGTTGTATTTTATTTGATTTGGTTTTGATTGATAATTCAATCTTCAATATCATTTATTGAATTCAAATATTTGGGAGTCTATCCAGCTTCTTCCTTCATTATTAGAACTCATTTGTTGGGGAATATAGGTGCATATATGTCTTGTTTTATAGCTACCTCATTGTTGTCTTTGATTATTGCCATTCAAATTTGGTGCGTTGCCTATTAAACAATGGATTCCTCATTAATTTGTTATCGAAGCAGCAGATAATATAGAAATGGAGCAAATTATAAATTCTTTGAAACCCAATAAAGCTCCAGGATACGATTTCAAATGAACATAATCATTGAAAAAACTAAAATATGTATAATCGCACCTTTAATCTTATATCTTCAATAGGATTATTGAATTTGGTTATGTTCCTCGGAATTCAAATTAGCTTAGGTCGAAACTTTTCACAAGAAAGGTGATCGAAACGCTGTTAATCAACTATCCAGACCTATATATCGTTGATCAAGAAAATATTCGACAAAGTAAGTGTATGTGTACTATGTTTTACAATCGATATTACAATATGTTACCGTCCTGATGGCCATAATTTTGGGGTACAAGGCCTGATATAATTCATATTTCACAACAGATTTTTCATACGACCGTGTATGAAGACGTCATAAAGCACACTGTTTTGTTATTTGGAAAGGAGCTCATATCATCATGGCAAATGTTCAGAAAAAAGCACACGTGTTGTGATGAAAAATATCACTCGCTTGCATGCAAGTATAGGACGGTATTAGTATATTATACAACAAGTGTAGAAAGTGACATATTTCACACGAGTGGTCGTTTAGCACGAGCCGCGTAGCGGTGAGTGCGGAAATGTAACGAGTAGAGGAAATACACTTTCTAACGAGTTTTGTGCACTATTTTTCCTACGACTCCGAATACTTTCATTTCGTGGGAAGTCTTGATGTCCGCGACATCAAGTACGCATTTCAAGTCATTGTGCTTTTTAAATTGAGATTTGAAAAAATAGCCCCCAATAAACATCCATCCGTAGTCACTTTTGTGGAAGTTTTTGAGTCAATAAATTTATGATTCATAGCCACAATGCGTACTTTCATGCGAGGTTTCTTAGATACCTCATTATGCCATTTTCTATCCGTTATACAAATCTCAATTGTTGAGTAGTCCAATTGATAACCACATCGGGTCGTTTTATGCGAGGTTTATTCGAGACTTCACTGTAATATTTTAGCTCAATAGTCGCAGCGACTTCGGTCATTTCAGGCGAGGTTTCTTCGAGACTCTAAAGTTGCATTGCTTTTTTCACCACATAAATCAAACATATATCCAATATTAGATGCGCCCTATCGTTTTGAGGCCCCGGATAAGGACATTACTAATTACTGAAGGTGATCAGGAACAGCCCTACCCGTATCCACCAACCCCCGTAGCAGCGCTACGGTCCTCATATTTTTAAAGCCCTAGTGCCAGTGGGACTTTAAGAGTCTGGCGTTTTGGGGTGATGGAAAAATGGGAGCAAAACAATCCGCAGGGACTGATGTTTTGAAAACTGACTTGTTAGTGGGATAGCATGGCGTATAGGGGCTTGGGTGTTAGTCGGAAACGTAAGAATTTGCATTCGTTGAAATAGTTACTATTCCGTGGCGCAGTGTTTGTTGGAATTGGTAACCCTTTTCAGGCTAAACCAATATTAGATGGATTTCCAGTAGTGCTCTTGTATCATTGTTTATGAGCGATTGTGGATCTCGCGCAAGCCGCTCCCTCTGTCGGTGCGGTCAACTATTAACTGAATGCTCACGCGAATTATCTCACCAGTTCCCATAGACTTCCACAGAACCGGAGAGCCTGCATCGGCATTCCCATGGACCTCTACAATTTCGCTGACTCTATGAAAATCTTCTTGTTTCATTTTGTTAATTCTCACAGTCAGTCAGATTCGAACCCTTGTACTTGTAACATCTTATTATTTTACTCTACATTTTTTGTAGTTCGACAAATAAAGTTGTTTTTAAAAGGGACTTTGCAAGTTCAAAAATAAAATTCGCGACTGACTTTACTCATTGCTGATACCGGGCGGGTATTTATTGAATCTAGGGGTCCATGCTTTGCATTTTCCGAGGTTTTCAAGTCTGGTTCTATCCAAACACATGCTACTAATTCATCAACATTCATTAGTTGAATGCAGGAATGAATTCGACTTGATGGTGTAATGAAATATTATTTCATATTATTGTTGAATTGTCTACTTAATATATTATACCTACCTAATATAGGTACATACTGTTACAAATTTGGTTACTGAGGGATATAGGTACAGTTGAATCGGGGTAGCACAATATTTTTTTTTGAATTAAATGGCCAAAAGTTAATTAAGTTCGAATTGCTACAATTAACCTTCTGGCCGGGGCGCCTAGTCTCTGAGACCCGGCGCTCCGAAAACCGATCGGCAATTTTCGGAAAATCGTCGTAATGGCCTGGCGATCTATCTACCTGTTTATGCTTAGACTCAGTACGTGCACAGTAATTCGTGGATGCGCAAGTATTTTAGTTTCTGAATTATTTTGATTTTGGTCTGTGAGACCCGGCGCCCCGGTTCAGTGTATTTTTTCTACATCTGGCAGGATATATTTTTCTATGGTAAGTCAGGGTAAATATCATTTATATTCTATAGATTTTATAAATATTTGTTTTATTAGCAGCAATGTCCAATTATTATGAAGAAGAGCAAGAAAAACTGCGTCGTCTATGGGAGGAAGTTGAATCAGAGGAAGAGCCTGATGATGAAGAAGAGGAGTTGGTGTTTGAGGAAAATCATGTTGAAACTCGAAGCGCCGATAGTGAATCCGAACAAGAGTGTTCTGATAGTAGTGACGACGATGTACCCCTTGCAAAATTAGCAAGAAAAACGAAATATTTTTGCAAAAAATGTAAAAAATTTGTTTGTCTCTCTCACATGGAAGCTTGGTGTCCTGAGTGCTCAGAAATTGACATAAATCAATAAAAACTGTTGTTCTATAATATTTTTATAATGTTTCAGTAGAAAATCTTATTTTGTTTACTTATTTACCGGTTGTTTCCTAGTTTTTAGAAAATGATATATTTTTTGACAACAAATTTTAGAACAAGATAAAATTTGTCTATGTATATTTAAATCATGTTCCTATTATAATATTTGAATAAACTAAGGTATATTTTTTCATTAAAATATAGTTTTTTAATTTTTTTGCCAAAAAAATGCGATATTTGATGATGGGTCTCAGAGACCCGGCGCCCCGGCTCATGAGCTACACAAAGGCGCCCCGCCCGCAGGGTTAACACTCAGAAGACGAAATATCTGAATCTGAAAGTCGGATGCTTCATTCCGTGAAGTATATAAAAGTGGAAATTGTTCATCCATATTGTCAATGATCAGCTCGAAATATAGAAACAATGTGTGAATATGCGAATAAATACAACATACATTCACAAGAATAAACAGCCACATTGGAAACATGAAGTGACGCACTCAGAGAAGAATTTAAATTTCATTATTTTTTTGTTAACATAGTGATGATCTCGAATAGACTTCGTAACGAAGTTGCTCGATGGTAAAGTTTTCAACTATAGAAATTTGCCACTATCTGTGGATTTGGTAAAACGAACATTATAGCGCATTTCTTCCGTGTAGTCAAGATATAATAAAAATCCGAAAAATACTTACTTAAGGAGTCGTAGGTTGATAATAATAAGATGATTATTTTGCAGGAACAATCAGATTCATCGTATTCCACCGCTGGACCAAGATCAAGGAAATGATATCACTTCCTATCAAAATCCCGCCTTTAATGGTTCTTCCAGTGATATATCGTATCGCTACAGATGTAATGCTTATTCAGGAAGCGATAATTTCTTAGGTGAGATTTTATTTGCCATTGAATATTCTTGAGAGTTTTGATAATCATCATCTTAAAACTTTGATAATTATGAATTGAATAGCAAAATAATCAAGTCACTGGCAGATATTATTGCTAAACAGTCTTCCCTTATAAATGAGTGTTTTTGTGCAGGAACTTTCTCGAATGCTCTGAAATTTTTTGTTGTTATACCTACACTGTTGGAAATTAGTTGTTACTTTCAACAACTTCTCATATCGTTAAAAAATTTTAGTCAAATTCAACAACAATTGTGTCTCAATTTCACTTTCACAATTTTCAATGTAGTAGTTAAATCAGTCAGTTATCGAATTCACTACTGATAATGTCAACACAACAGCAACAAGTTTGCATCAAATGAACAGATGAAATTCCTGTCCAAACAACTTGATATAATCTGTAACACAACAACAAATAATTGTAACTAGAACTTCAATAATGGTTATTGAAACATAGACAGTAGAACATAATCTAGTTGCTAATACATTAATATTAAATAGCGGTTTTGTCGCACTCTGTTGACAAATTAACATCACCTAGTTTTATAATTTGCAACAGTTCGTGCTCGGTTACAAAGATTTTTTAGTTCCGATCTCTTCGGATATGTTCGCTACTTTTCGTTTGTCTTCTCACGAATACCGATTCCTTACAAGTCCCAACCCAAGTTTACTCAGTTATCTGCAGTCTGTTGACGTTGTAGAGCATTAGAAAGAATACATTAGGTTTTCCTCTCGTGTAGTGAAGATATAAAGGTAGGTAAGTACCTACATCATGGAGTAGATTGATGTGGACTCGTACATAAATTTTATTTACTCATGCCAATATTAATATTATTTTTGTTTTGTTTCAGTTTAGAATATTTTTCCTGATCTAGAGCAACAAATAACAATGTTTCGTCGGAATCTGCAAGCGCAATAATTTCACATTTGTTGAGAATTTTTCTTGGATTCTCTCTGTGATTATTGAAGTTTCGCTGCAAAAAAGTGAGTATATAATGATATCAGTTTTATATTCACATTTTGAAATTATTATTATGGAAGTTTTACTACTTCTCATGCATATTTAATATATTTTTTACTATACTAATGAAGATAACTGCAACATCTAGGTTAAAACTGTTGAAGTTGTGATGTGATTATTTGTACAACTCTTCATTTCAGGTATTTGTTCGATGGATCGATTTTCACTTTTTTCGGATTTTTTCAAGCTACTACTGGATAACAAAAAAGATAACAAAAACTGAGTTAAGTTGAAGAGAAATCAATGTACTGGTAAGATTCGTTCTGAATTATATTTTGAATGATAATGTACTATTCAGTTAATACATCCAAGTGATTTCATGAGTTAATTGGATTGAAAAATTCATGACCAAATAAATCCAAAATGAATTATTAATATAATTTTTGTTTCAGCAATTGAACGAGAGATACTCAACACTCCAGGAGGATAAGAATACGTTGTCTCGGATGACAAACACAGACAGAGGTTGACCAGCATTGTAGTGAATCACGTGCCGCGATGTTCTTTCGATTTACTGACAGCTTTTGATGTGTTTTTGTGCCAATAGTGGATTTTTTTCGTATTGTTGCTATGCAGAAAATAAAATGTCTTTCATGATATATGGTTATTTCAGTATTTTGAACTTTGAATTCTAGCAGTAGAATATTGTTGAAAATACACTGAGTTGTAGTACAATCGACAACTTTTTGTAGCTAGAACTACATTATGACGTAGGACTCATAACAACAAATTAAAGTGAAAATGACAATTTGTAATTGCTCAATTAACTTCAGAGAATACTGCGAACAGCTATAAGTTGAAGTAGAATTATTAACTTACTGTAGTTAATTCACCAATAAGATGTAGTAGCCATACAAAGAGGCGGTTGTTGAGACGAGCAATAACCATTATGGTGAAAATTAACATCAAATACTCTTGATATTTCAACTATAAAATGTTGTAGACCTACTGGGACTATATTTTTTTGCTGATTTAGCAACTAATTTCCAACAGTGTATATTAAAAAAGGGAGCACTAACGATGTCAATTACTTTCGTCCAGCAATATCTAACATTCCAATAATAGGTAAAATCACTAGAATAGTCGTCAAAAAAAAAACTTCATAACTTCATGTGATATAATTCTCTGTTTTGCCCAGAACGAAGATGTCAACAATGAAAGTTCTTCTCCAAGTAGTGTCGGACATAGTCGACGGCCTGGAGGGAGGCAAACATACACAACTCGAGTTGTGTGATCTTGTGAAGGCCTTCGATTGTGTCTCGCATGACATTTTATTAGAAAAATTACGAATCTATGGTATCAGGAGCTTGGCTCTAAATTTCTTCGACTCATACCTCATTGAACGATTTCGATGTGTCTGCTCAAACTGAGATCTATCGAGTAGTAATAAGGCCGTTTATTACGGTGTTCCCCAATAATAATAATAATCTTTCACGGAAAAAAATCACTTGCTACTCATAACAAAAACAGAATTGCTGGTGAGATATTTGCTCTCACAACAACATTTCTAGGTGTAGATGAAACATTTATGCCATCATTACGAATATGCATTTGTCACAGATGATAATTGAAAATGCTATAATCAATCTGCTGTAGGGACTGGAATTATATTTATATCCAGCTATAATAATTTGTTGGCTCGAATCCTTCACCAACAATGCTGCGATAGCATATTAGTTCTGTAACATTGGACAGTTTTATTTGCAAAGACTACCTACTTGAAGTTTGGATTCGGGTGAACTATTATTTTTGCTGGGTATATATCCATATGTTCAAGTGGGAATAGTTAATGAAATCACCTATTTTCCAATCATGCATGGTTTTGAAAATGAACACAGCAAACATTTTTACCCAATTATCTATTTGCTGTCAATGATCCGTCACCACGCAAAGTCATTAACATAATAATAATTATTATTATTATTTACTAAGTATCGAACCTAAACAACGTCAATCAATGTATTGAACTTTGGTATGCGCAACCGCAAAAATCTCAGGACTCGAATGGAGCAAATTCAATTTGTTAAGAGCGCCTGGGTAACTTTGTGGTGGTGCAAATAAAATTTGCTAAAATTCACATGGCAACAAGAAAGAAGCGTCCTGATTGGCTACATAATGGCGTGACCTACTTTTGTGCGAATTCTTAATAACGACGCATCGATCTTTGTCTTCAGTTGAGTTGAGACTGTTGAGAGTATTAACACGTGGATCAGCTAGTGTCCTGCTTGCTGTTGTTCTTCTTCTGCATGCAAATAATAATGTATAGTTTAGAACTGTCAGAAACAATATATGTGAAAAATGGAAAAATTTGATGTCTGTCGAAGAGCTCTTGGAATCGTGGGGATTCGGAAACCTGAGGCAAAAATTTGAAGGTATGATTTCAAAATTTCACTGAGGGTACTATACATTTATGTTGTAATCACTGATGAGGTGAAAAACCCTATATAGATGTGACAAAGTATATTCTAGGTTTATTATTCTCATTTACGTTTTTTTTTTCAGATCATCATACAAATTTTGAGGGATTATCATTACATCAATCGTCTATGAAAAAAATAGTATACCACTTCTCGGAGATAAACTGCAAATTGAGAGTTCACCAGAAATTGTTGTTCTAGTGGACCTACCTGAAGTAATGTTTCTATATTATACCGGGTGTAACATTATTCCAGCTCTCAGAGTTTCGTCTTTTATTACAACTGATGCATTTGCAATAATACCTAGAAAACCTCACTACTGTTGCAAAATTAGTATGCTGTTAATATTCAATACATCGTTACCTACAGCACTAATAATATTTGTCACTAGTGCAAACACATCTGGCTGAGAGTGTCAACTACAATGTTTCTTACAGCAATTGCATTCATAATGATACCTGAAAATACTTGCTACTAACGCAGTAGTATTTGCTACTAGAGCAAAAATATTTGGCTGGAAGTATTTGGTATAGTGTTTCTTATAGCAAGAGCATTATGTTATCATACCTGAAAATATTTGCTACTGCTGCGAAATATATTAGTAATAACAGCTTAGGAATGTTCTTACATGCCGGCAAAATGTCGGAAGTTTGGTTTGCTTCCGACACCAGTTGGATTAGTTGATACTGCAAAGAATTATTAGGAGGAAATATTTGTTGCTTTCACATAGTTTTTTGCTGTCTCTATAGGTACTAATTTTTTTTGTTGCGTTGACCTATATTTTAGTACCTGTAGCGAATCATTTTTTTCCGTGTTATTACCATCAGCTCTCAAGTATAAAGTACATAGTGTAAAAAAATAGCATAAATTGGTGATCTGAAGGATTCCCTAGGTGCCGAAATTGCGGCTCTGGAAACAAAAAATGAAGAACTCATACAGGAAAATGAGAAACTTAATCAGCGGATTCTAGATCTTGAACTTCGATCGAAAAAATATAATTTAATATAATTTAATTAATACTAGTCTAGGCATCGAATGTGATAGTAGTGATTTTCGTGACATTTACCGAATTGGCGCCAAATCCGAGGGTGCTATTCCGTCCCGTTGTCGCAAAAGTCTTGCGTTATAGTTTGAGAACAAATATTTTCAATAAATTACATACTGCAACCAATGAACTCAGAAAACATAAAATCATATTTTCTCAAGACTACCCCAAAGAAGAATATATGAAGAGGAAATTCATTTATCAACAGCTTAAACAAGCCAAAAAGTCACATCCAACAGCCAGCTTAAAAAATAATTTTCTCGTAGTGGATATTGTATCTTTCACCTACGAAGAATTGATAGAAAAATATTAACTGAAAACTACTGGCCTGAACGTTCTCATCGACCCCGTTCTCCCTATCCTCTGGGATTGAAAACACTGAGGAAAACACTGACAAAAAAAGAAAATATCAACTTTCTCCTTCTAATGCTGATTCGAATCTGAAATCTAAACTCAGATCTTTCTCTGTATTTTGATTTGCATAATATTTTTTCTCATCGTTTTTGTCATTTTTCAGTTTTCTTTCACATAATATATATTATTTGTTTACTTCACTCTAATACTTATACAATCATCTGAACAACTTATGTCAAATAATAATGAATCATAGGGTCAAATTAGCTCACTTGAATATCAGATCTCTAGTTGCTCACTTTCAAGAGCTCAGATAATGTACCTAATAATTCTATTTCTCTTCAGGGCCACAATCATTTTCGAAAAGATAGACTGATTGGTAGGGGTGGTGGTGTGGCAATTTATGTGAATAATATATACAGGGTTGAACTTTTGAATATTCCCCGTAACAATATAGAACAACTTTGGATATCTTTAGAAATAAATAACAAGAAATATGCCGTTGGTGTTCTTTACCGACCACCTTCTTTCTCTATGGAAGAGTTCCTTAATGACTTTTAATTTGTTGTCAATACTATTGCCCCAAATTTCGACGAAATTTCAATCACAGGAGATTTAAACATTGATATGTTAGCCACTGAAAATCACTCCTATAAACGACTTGGCGACATCCTAACTTCTTATGCTCTTGAACAGTTTGTCTCTGAACCTACCCGTTTCAGACCATCATCAGCCAAAATCTCATAATTTCATCTGAAACCATTCCTGTAGAAAATATTCATGTCATTGATGTGTCACATATTACAGACCATTGCATGGTGACTTGCTCTTTTGGACCAATCACTACTTCGAAGAAACCCGCATTATACACTTTTCGCGACTACAAATCTTTTGACAAAAATAAGTTCTCGATTGATCTTGAACTCATTGATTTCTCCCCTAATTTTCAATTTGACAGTATTGACGCCAAAATTGATTTATTCAATGAAATTATACTCGCGCTCTTTGACCATCATGCGCCATTGAAAATGGTGAAAATTAATAGACCGCATTCTCCGTGGATTACAGAGGTCATAAAGAAAATGATGTCGCTTGGAGATAAAGCTCTCAATAGATTTGAGCGTACGAGACGTCTACACACAAAAAAAAATTACTCTTGATATGAGATTAATACACTTATTTCAAGATTATCATTACTTTCATAAAGCCTCAGAGGCATCAAGTCTTTCTTTCATGACCAAATTGGTTTCACGTTCGAAGAAAGAACATGGTACTCTTCGATGAAAGTCATATTCCAAGAGTATGAGGTAGTTTAATTGAAGATCAACTCTTTTTTTTTTTAAATTCGCTCTCACACCTTTCACTCACCCTCAGCTCATTCATTCATTCACTCATTCATGTCACTCATCCTGGCATCAAAACTAAGTTCATTTGCCACAGAAAATTTTATAAGTATATTTTTGTATATATGGACAGAACACGCTACACCCAGTCGCCTCGCCTTTTTTTTGTTATTTCTGACGGGCCTGGGAATCGAACCCACGACCGTGATGGACTTCCATTATAATCATCGCGCTTTGCGCTCATCGCCACCACGGTTGACCACGGCGACAAGATCAACTCTATCGTCAATTCGAAGTCATCATTATTTTCCATCGAGAATATTATGTTCTGGTTTTAGAGATACCATGGCTTCAAGTCTAAACTGTATTGATCTTCATTTGATATCATCATGATTTTGTTATTGATCATAGTGAGCTTTCATTTTGAGAGCACTGTGATTTCTTAATAATGTCTCACTCAGTTTCAAACAAGCTCTTTGAACTCTGGTTTAGAATGTTACGAGATTTTGGATTCAAAATAATACATGGGAAAAAGAATATTTTCTTTATTTCCATACATTCCTTTCTGAATAGTATATTCACTCTGAATTGGACACATCAAGAATACATGAAGCATATGTGGTTGAATCATTTGGTGCCTAGATGATGCTACTTTTTCTATGCTCTCTTTTTTTTTTCTATCGTAGACACATCCTAAAAACAAAGAAGTTGTTTATAACACCCAACTCATCCATGCAGGTACTATCTCTCACCTGAACGTGAAATAAGTACTATAATCCTTCTTGATCCTTGATAACAGAACATTTCAATTTTTTGCGGACCTTCTTCTTGGTGGGATAAAATGGGGCATTAGCCCTGCTAAATTTTGATCCTGAAAACATAAAATCATTCCATCAATCTGATGGCAATCTTCGAAGGGTAGAACTATTTGAAAAACTGAAAAATGTATACAGGGTGTTCAAACATTGGTACTCCAGGTGTCTTTACCACTGTATTAGCTCAAAAAGTAGATATTTTATGGGAATTCATAAGAATTATTTGTAAAACTTGTGGAATAAAATATCAAGATTCTGGGGTAATCAATCCCGCATAAAAATTCAATTGAAAACTAATACAATAATCGACTATTTGACGGAGCGCTATTATGAAATGATGTGATATCATAGGGTGGGAGAAATAATGAAATATGAACATACCTTCATTCGAAATTCCATCTCTCAAGAGCTCGCAGTCAATAAGTCAATAATTCCGGTTCAGTGGTTGTCGCAAGTATCTTGTTACATACTTTCTGGAAGAAGTTTTCCCAAGGTTCGGCTGAAGTCGGTATGATTTTCCAAAATCCAGGTTAACTACCTATCTAAAATCAAAAATAATCAATACTTTGATCTCACACTGATTGATAAAAAATCACAATGGAAATTATTTTGATTGATCATTTCTTCGCTAATTCCTCCCCTAATAATCCAAAACTCGTAAATTATGCAATACAATATTAGTGATCCACACAGATCTGCGCTTAGCCCATGTCGAAAAAAATCACAATACACAAAAGTATATTCTCTTAAAATTGATACCAATCTGATGAAATGCAAAAATATCTATACCTTTACTTGAATTACACTTACCTTACTTATGGAATAGTTGTATCATTTTCTGACGAATATTCCAGTATTTAAAAATATCCTCCATTACAAATCACACAGAAAAAAAGGATCTCTTAAATCAAGTTATAACCGCATTAACTCAAGAGAATGGTAATCTTGAATAGGTCCAACCAAATATTAGTTTGATTTTTCGTCAGAATCCTCTTGACTACCTAGGAACAAAAAGTTTCGTGTCAAATGTACATTTCCTTGTTGAAAAATGTGGTTTGGTTGAGGCAAGAATATTTCAATGTTGTTGTGAAACAATTTTCTTGGATGAAGCTGATTTCTCAGCACATCTGACCAATTATCCTCTTCATTCAAAAGGAATCACTTTTGATTCATTTTCATTGACCTTCATTTGAGGATTGCAACTCTGATTGATGCCGATAATTGGAAATGAAAAACACTGTAGTTTTTTCACAAACTGGAGCTGCAGTATTGATACAGCCATGAATTATTACTTCAAGCATATCAACATGACCTGACAACACAAAATTCGAGTATTCTCGACACCCAACATGGTGCCAGTGATACGATGCCATGTCCACATAATATGTTCTAGATTGTTTGCTTCCATGTTGAGTACTCGAGTTATAAATAATTCGCGAGCCTGCAATCTGCACTATAGGAACACAAGTACTACCAACAAAACTTCACTGTAACCTGGTAACAATGTATTTCTTTATAGTCCTAATGGCGGCTACGGCGGTTTGTTGGCGTTGTCTAGCTGGTTCGGCGGACAGTGCTCGGACTGCGCATCTTCGCTTCGGGCGCTAATTCCATGCTCGTTCTCTATGCTTATTGGTCGAGCTGGTCACGTGTTACATGCTTCCGTCATCAAAACACTACTCATTAGAAACGATATTCTTGAGCTGAGAGAAATAAATGCTTGACTGACATTACTCACATTGTTTTCTGAGGAGAAGAGTGCGGATGATTCAGTTCAACCAAATTGATTTCAAGAAAATTCATGGAAACAAGCAATCAACGCGATTAGTTGTGAAAAGAAACGTTTTGGTCCATCTGAGATTATTATTCTTATCGGAAGGTTATACAATTCAAGAATATATATATATATATTTGATTTAAGAGATCCGTTTTTTCTGTGCAGTCAAACACAACGCTCATGTACACGACCTAACATCTAAACTTACCTGAACTGAACCTTTCCCGAACTAAAGACGCACTGATGAACGGTTTCAAGGTCCTGGCTCCTCCACGTCCTGGAAATTCTTGAATCCAAGAGAATCTTACTCTTGCTGGATTAAAAAATCGTTGGAATATCTTTCACCCAAGAATATTCACTCTTGTTTAAAGGGCATATACATGGATGGAGATGCTGTGTAATCTTGGTTCCAATAATATACTGTTCTCAACTTGAGAACACTAGATCTCAAATCAAAAGCGATATGTTTCAACTGGGAACATGCAATGAAAAAAGAGTAATTTTCATTCGAATCAAGATATGTTACGTTTAGGTCGAAGTCAATATCACTAAACCATGGGGGTTTCAGATTCAAGAGTAAAGTTTTTTGTGTGTAGAACTGGAACTACTACAAAGTGTTGAGAAACGAAACTAAGTATGCCATCATCCGTGAAAAGGATTATGTGCAGTTCAGAGTACAAAATAATAAAATCAACAGATATTTTCGGCAAGAACTCAAAAATCTTGGTAAACAGACTAAAAACAATACTCGAGTTATTCCAGATGACCTGAAGAATGCTTCTGATATAAATACACATTTCATAAACTCTTCTTATATGCAACCTGGCGTGAGTAACCACTTTTTTACTGATGCATCACATTCTGACATTTATAAAATACTTTTATCTATAAACTCGAAGGCATTCGGTACTGATCGAATTAATATAACTATGTTATGTTATCTTTGATTTTTGCATTGATAATAGTGTATTTCCTTCTATTTGGAAAAAAGCTTTCATCTTACCACTGCCTAAAGTACCCAATCCTGTGGATTTAAAATCGCTACGTCCAATCAGCATTCTATGTGCGCTCGCTAAGGCATTCGAGAAACATATTTTTCTCCAAATGCAAACACATTTGGAATCAAACATGCCAATCTGGATTCAGATCTCAGCATAGCTGTGTTGCTGCCATCCTCAAGATAACTGACTATATCCTCACTGCAATTGACCATAATCAACTAACAGCAATGGTCATGCTCGATTACTCCAAAGCATTCGATAGAATAAAACACCAGCTCCTGTTAGCAATTTTACATTTCATCGAATTTTCTGAAGGTGCAGTACCTTTATTGAAGCATTATTTATCTAACATAATGCAAGCGGTTATGATGGACCGAGTCAGAATTCTTAACTGTGGAGAATGGGGTTCCACAGGGATCGGTTTTGGACCCCTTGCTATTCATTATTTATACTCATGAATTCAGTAACTATATTCAATTCAGCAAGTTTCATTTTTATGCCGATGACACGCAAATTTATTTATCATTTCCTGAAACCGATCTACTAGCGGCTATAACACCCACTTGAACGCTGACTTTGAGTCCATTATCTATCTATCATTGAATCCTGATAAATCTGTAGCAATGTTATTCGGTATAAAATTGCCACGTAGTCGTTGTTCGTGTATATTTAATGTGAAAATTAAGGAAGTGTCAATCATTTTTCCTACTGATCATGCAAAAAATTTGGGAATTATGCTTGACTCCTCATTGAATTACACAAGACACGTAAACTTGGTCATAAGACGTGCTTTTTCTAATTTGAAATTGATTTACGCCAACAGAAAATATATGGACAAACGATGAAGTGAAACTATCTTATGTGAATCCTTGGTCTTTTCGCATTTTAATTACGGAGATATCATATATGGACCGGCTATTTCAAAAAGAGATGTGCAACGTCTTCAACTAGTTCAGAACTCTTGTGTTCGTCTGATTTGTGGAATAGGCAGGAGAGCTCATATAACCGGCCCTTTGAATAATATAGGTTGGCTGAACATCGACAAAAGGAGGACTCTGCATGCATGTATCTTGTTCCATAAGGTAATCACAAGTCATAAACCACCCTATCTGTATCGAATAATTACGTTTCGCACCGATATCCATAATGTCAATGTTCGGTTCAAATCTCGACTCACATACCACCTATCCACACCACTGCTCAGTTTCGGTCTTCCTTTTCAAATATGATAACCAAGCTGTACAATCGGATTCCCGACGATCTGAAGGTAATGAATATATTGAGTTTCAGAAAACCTTTGAAATTACTTCTTTTAACTGGTGATTTGAACTTTTGAAGAATCCACCACCGGATCGCTCTTTTTCTTTTCTCTATTTTGAACATTCAAATGATGTGTGTGAGTGAAAGAGAGTTGGCATACATTCAAATGATATTATTGTTTTTTATATCCATGCATGTTATTCATTGTAATGCTTTTCTTTATTTTCCTCAACTGTTTTTCCTGTAATATTTGTTTTCTTTATATTTTTATTTTCTTGTCATCGGGTTGAGTGGAAGAGAGCATTTGTCGGATCCTTTTGGGTCAGACAAAAGCTAACTCTGCCTTCTGGTAGAATTCATTATCTTTGAAATTATTATTTTATGTAATTCTTCTACCAATAAAAGCTTTTATTATTATTATTATTAAATGAAATGGTACAGAGCATAAATAAGATACAGAACACACATAAATCACAACACACTGACAATATTATAATTGAACGAATACCAAATAGAATTGAAATAATTCAAGTAGAGATAGCACCATAATGGAACATAAACCTTGTATATACTCTACACACTGGCTTTTGAATTTACTCAATGATGAGCATTCTTTTAAATCTTGGTAATGAGTTGTGAAGTTGTAAACCTTTGACGAAAAACGTGTTTGTAGCAGCATTAGCAGTACTGATATAGAAATCATTTGAAGCATGTGACCTGGTATTGTGACTGTGTATTTCTTGAAGATACATTACTTCTTCGATTAGGTAGGTTGGTAGATATCCTGACTTCAGTTTATATACAAACTTAAGCATGTCGAACATTCAATAGACTCAAGGCTTCCAACATGTACGCTATTGATGTTCGTTTTCCACATAACAAAATGGCTCTCATGGCACGATTCTGTATTTTTTGCAATGTATCGATTTGTTCAATATTCATCAGGTATATGAATGTTTCACAGAAATCAAGAAGGGAGATATTATGGTTTTATACACAGTTTATTTGGTAAAAGATGATACTTTATTATTCAGTCTATAAAGGAAATTATTTTTTTTTGTCATTTTCTCCTTAATATACTTACAATGTGACTTAAGATTCAGTTCATTATCTATCATGAAGCCCAGGTACTTGAACTGTTTAAATTCTTCAATAACATTGTTATCAATCAATAAATGATGGTTGTATGTTACATTTTTCGATTTGTTCAATTTCAACCCGTTGTCGTTTAGCCTTATGGACAATTTCCTCAAATCTTGATTGATTAATGATTATGTACTCTTTACATTATCTACATCTCCTTCACAATAGATCATAAAGTTATCGGCAAATAATTTTATTCTGCAATTTTGAACATTGTACACTATGTCATTGATAAATGAAATGAATAAAATTGGTCCTATATAGGGCACCTCCTTGAAGGACTAATGTAAGTCATATGTGCCAGAAGAGGTATTATTATATTTGACTATTTGAGACCTACCATAAAGATAGCTTTCAAACCATTTCAATGCATTTTTCTTAATGCCAACTTTCTCGAGTGTTCCCAGAAGCAGATAGATATTGACAGTTTCGAAGGCTCCCTTTAAGTCTAAAAACACAAAATAAAGATCTTTTTATTATCGATTATCTCAGTATTCCATTTTGACAATGAATAATGCAATGCAGTTTCACACGAATGTGCCAGTTTGAATCCCGACACTTTTTCAATAGGCACTATTGTGGAAAATTTCCATTTCTCAGGGAATTGTCCTGTCATCAATTAAGTGTTAATCAAATATAATAGATGATTACTTCGAAGGTTAATTTTAATATTTTCAAGTTGATGCCGTATTTATCACCACCGTTTTTCTTCATACTAGTTATTTCAATTTCAAGCTAATTCATTGTGAGTAGGTACTTCAAATGTAGTAAGCTTTATTTGGTTTCGACACAAATTATTCAAGATATAATCAAAATTGTGAACAGATTTGATGTCGCTTATAATTTCCAATATTTTTTCTATGAAGTATGAATTGAATGAATTCGCTATATCATCGTCATTTTTTTTCCAGTGATCACCAAACTTTATTCTAGAAGGCCTATTTTGAGGTTTTCCATTGCCTTTGCAACTCCTTCGTTTTGATCAATTTGTTCTTCGTAATATTTTTATGTTTCCTGCCTAATCAGTGAAGTAACAGCATTTCTGACTTTCTTACAGTTGATCCAGTCCTCCTCTAATGCTGAATCCCTAGCTACTTGATACAAAATGTCCCAATATTTTATTTGTTTCATGATGTCTTCTGTAAACCATACTTTCAGTTTGAAGTTATCAAATGTTCTATATTCTTTCCAAGGAGCATGTTCATCTAGTATTTCTACAACATTATTGACGAAAGTGTCTGCAAGTTTATTCACGTACTCTCGCTGATTTTCGTTTCCGAGCGTAGAGTCCGTGACTCAGTCACTGAGCTCGACCACGCTCAGAGAAAAGCCCGCATAAAAGCTGCAGAAGTTGATAAAACTCTGCAGCTTCACATGGATAAACTTCAACAATATCGAAGACAGGAGTTTATCCAAAGAGCTGACCTTTGCATTCCTAAGGTCAGGCGGGCTGAAATCGGAAACAGAGGGGGTCATCATGGCATGCCAGGATGGAGTTTTCAACACGTTGCATTACCGAAGCCGAGTCATGGGTATAGAGGTCCCTGATGTAAGATGCAGGGCCTGCCGTAGGGCGCCGGAAACGCTGATGCACCTGCTTTCATCATGCACGGTGTATGCACTTTCGGCCTATATCCATCGACACAATGCGGCATTACGAGTGCTTTATTACCATCTGAGGCACTCGTACGGTATCGACGAAACTCCAGTGCTGCCTTATGCTCCAGGGGATATTGAGTCCGTTGTGGAGAATGAGAGGTGTCGAATTTATTGGAACTTCTCATTCTCCACCCTCAGGCAGCTAATAAGCCTGATGTAGTCCTCCTCGACCATCAAACCAAAGCGATGTTCGTCATCGAATTCTCGGCACCAGCCGAACCGAACATCGTTTTGAAGGAGGAGGAAAAACGGACGAAATATAGAGATCTTCTCTACGAACTCCGCAGACTTTATCCAGACCATTCTGTCGAACTAGTCATCCTGATTATAGGCTCCCTTGGTGGTACACGACAGACGCTGCTCTCGGAACTCCAGAAAATTCCAGCTTGCCGACAAAAGGCACACATTTTAGCTGGAGCCATGCAGAAGGCCGTCATACTGGGATCATTGCGTCTACTCAGGGCACACGATCGGTCCCAATGATCACTTACCACACGGCGTGAGGAGTGGTCACTGGTTTCTCTCCAGCTCGACTCTGCGTGGTATCGATATAGACAAATTTTGTGAATAAATTTCAGGTAGGTATTTCAAATATGACCGATGTATATATATATTTTTTTGTATTAGTATTGTGTAATGTTCAGGTTCACTTTAGCCAATAGCTAGACTGTGTTCCCAAACGCGAAAAATTTAGATCATTTTGAAATATTGAAGAAACAAAAATGAAAATAAATCAAAAATTAAAAAAAAAATAAAACATTTTAAAAAGCTAAAGAAATTGAGCAATTAGACTAAACACCCAAATTTACCTAACTAAAGACATTAGTATATAATATATCAACAACGAGTCCACAACATTTTAAAATTTTTATGAATAAAATACAATTAAAATACTATAAACTTACTCGACATGATGTGTATAAGAGAAATGATATAAAGTTAGCTATAAATATCAATGAAATAGAAAAAATATAAAGAATATACCTAAAAAAGAATACAAAAAAAACATCAAGAAAAAATCAAATCAAATACTTTCACATTATTATAAATATATTCAATCCATGCTATGAAAGGTCTATTGTAATATTATGTTAATTGATGTTAGGAGCCAATACGTTAATCTGTATTTGAAATTCTTGATGTTTTCCATTTTTAGATTTAGTGGTAGCTCATTGTATACACTCTGTCCCACATATATGAAACATCGCTGTCCAATAGACCTCTGAGACTTAGGAAGGTCTACGTTAGCATTTTCTCGAAATCTAGTTGGATAAGTATGTTGTTCATCAGATTATTTTTTACTAAATAGAGTAAAGCAATTTTATGGAATAACTGTCTGATATTCAGTAATTTCGAATTCTGGAAAAGCAAGTTTGAAGGAAATTGTCGGTGGAAATTGAATATTATTTTCAAGATTTTTTTTGTATTATTTCCAAAGGTTTTAATATTTATCTCGGTAATTATTCGTTCAAGATACCAAGGTTACGTAGATTCGAAACTCATTTATTAATTTGAAGCATTCCCAAAGTTTGAGAAGTTGAAACTAAGCGACCCTGTATATCTATCTAAAATAGTACGATATTTAATACATTGGACTAGCTATTATCAGAAAATAAATTGAAATCCGTAGCATAAAACTGATTGGGAAGGTAATTACAAAACCATCTGAAAATTGGTACCAGAGTGACAGTTACCACTGAATAATCTTAGGTAAGTATTCATTCGCCTGTGCAATCTATTACAATATAGACCCCAAGATTCATTCACGTCCTAGTCCAATTTTCCAATTTATTCATGTATAATGATTTTTTATGGACTCAGGGTAGACAGTCATTACGCGCAATAAAGTTCATCGTATTAGAAGTTTTAGTGGATTAGGTATTTGCTTCAAACTTGTAGTGTTTTCCAAGGACGATTGTCTTTGATGTTATAGTGATCGATCGAGCATCACAAAAAGTTTTTATTGTAGCTGACCAAACTGTTGCTGTATAGTAAGTTTCATCAAATACATAAACTTTCTCAACTTCATTATAAAAACTTCGATTAATATACCTATGTATTGTTTTTATGCAAATGAATATATAAATCAAGTTCGGCGAAAAATAATCTTGAATTTGTATTGTATATCTTAATACTAGATATACAATTTTGAATGATTAGGAACTCGAATAAGATCTATTTATTCGAGATGATTGACCAAGTTAAGTGTTTCAAACATAGTGGCACAATATGATGATTTCAAATTTCTCAAAATGTATGAATCAAATGTAGTTCTATTGATTAGTGTTTACCTTTTATGGATGTAACAAAAAATGAACACCTACGTCGGTATTTCAATGTCTAACTTGCATGAGGTACGAAGTTCATGTTGTTCAATTTATCCAATTCAGAGCAGAGGCGTATCTGGATAATTTTGTATCTGATTCATTGAATGCGCGAAACTCAGTTTTAAAATCACTAAAAGGGGTTAGTAATTTAAGAAGTGATTATGAGTAATTTGAGAGGTGGTTCTAGCTTAATTTTCGTTCTTATCACGTATAGTTTTCCTAAGATTCGATAATATAGAAATTGAAATGAAATCAACATTTTGATATTATGCTAGAAATATCTGTACTTCTGATATTAATAAGGATCGAGGTGAGGATAGTCTGGCTTTATCAACCTGATCATATTCACAGTATAATGTTATAAATCATACTCAATAGCTCATGTTAATATTTTTCAATCAACCTAACCTATTTCAACATACATTGTGACTTCAGGTATTTATAAAAGAAGTATCCACTTGAGAATCTGTATCCCCTTTTTTTCTATAAGGCGTGGTATCTCAACATCCATATATAGAACAGCTAAAGGAAAAAGAAGTTCAAGTAGTTTTATGTTTATTATTTATTATGTACAGCCCTCTTTGGGCCATGTCTCTTGTGATGAATTTATCAAATTGTTCAACATGCCGTGGTGTGGTTATTTTTTTTCTGATTATTTACTTTCTCATTGTACCACAATACCGAAATATCTAAAATATTAAATAATATCGGATCGCAAGTATGAGGATAATTATCACAATTATTAATCTTCATTGTATAATTGAAGACATTTTTATATGGAAGTTTTACAGAACTTGGGAGATTCGTTTCTGGAGTGTTTCTTTCTTCTGCCGCATGATGTCGCCACTTTCAATTGTCTGTTGGAACGCGGCTCGGTGCGGTCAAATAGACGCGACGAAAATGGGACAGGCAACGCTTCGAGTGGAGATCTTACGGTCTCTACTCGGATAACTACCCTGCACTGATGAGGGCCAATAAGCCCGAAACCGGTCTGTATGTTGTTAGGCGTGCCTGTCTCGATGTGAATTTGTCACGTCTTAGGAAGAAAGAAACATTTGCGATCTGCATTCACAGTGTGAATCGTTGCATGGACTACGAACAGATATAATTTAATGTTCTGCGTGGTATTTACCAGGAAAGTAGTTGTTTTCTGCTCGTAGTCTACCAGACATTCATCTCAAACTATGTTTGATATTTTTAATTGGATAGACTATATTTCTCTTGAAAATCGTTATTATTTGATCGAATTTGAAAAACTAGGTTTTTGAAATGTCTATCCAACAATAGAGTGAACATATTTTTCGGCTAATATCGTGGCCAACTGCGACCAATTTGATTGACCCATTTATGCTACTACAAGTACATTCAGAGATTTTTTCTCACAAAAAATAATGATGTATTCTGAATTAGGATCACTTGAATCATACCTGTACCAGTACTGTGTTGAATAAATTACTTCAAAATCATTATAACTTTTTCTCGAAAATTTCCTTTTGTACCTTGACAAAACTTTTGATGTGCTGTGTGGAGAAAGTATGTTGTTTCAAAGGGCATATCAAAAATAGTGGTTACAATTTGAGAAAAATGTCCATAACATTAATGACATTATCGATGCCACTAATATGTCAAAAGATGCGCATCTTGAAATAGTAGTTGATGTGTCCGCGGATTTTTTCTAAAAGTTTTTTTTCGAATGATGAATATTTTCCTTACTTTATGTACACACTGTATATTTATGTGAACCCAGTATTTGGTTTTGATTTTCAGTGCTCGATGGTTCCAAAAAGACATTCTCGGTCAAATCGATGAAACAGTTACTGCCGTGGACGAAGAAAAAGATAAAGAATGCCTGCACCCAAAAAATGCTCTACAGGAGGATACCTATACTCGATTGGTTACCTAAATATGATCATTCTTGTGTCTTTGGTGATTTAATTGCTGGTATAACTGTAGGACTCACGTTAATTCCACAGGTGAGTATTCCAGAATAATTCACCGGATACATTTTTTCGACAGGGTCAGCAAGCCAAATCTCATTCAGAGTCTAAGAGATAGATAATGGAAATTATTCTGAAAGAATAGACAGATCGATTTTTATTATCAACTGCGTATCATGTAATATATTACATGTCATATTTATTTATTATTATGAAGTATTCTTCAAACAACCTTCAGTTTATTTCATGCAGTTCCTATTGGCTGCAATACAGGACGTCAGACTTCAAATGTGATAACGTCATCTTGTGGCAAGAAAAAAGTAGCAATGATGCATTGACATTCGTTTCCTTTTAAACATTTTTAGCAAGGCTCTATCGATATCGAATTCCAATTGTGTGTGCACTTCCTCATTATCCAGGTACGCTCCATCATATGTATGTACAGCCAGCTTTCGCCTATCGCAATAATTTATAATAATGACGGTGATTTTGAGCTGAAACGTGGAGACCCTGATAATCGGAGCTTCTTTTAGGCAAAAGTCTGAACGTAATCGACTTTTTGGAGGATGACCTTGATACGCGCTCACAAAGATCGGCCAATGGAAATCTGAAAATAGGGATTTTTCCGTGCGCGTGTGATAAATTCTTGGGAAGTCATGCAAGCACGGAAAAATCATTTCTGGACGTGTAATGAACGATATTTTTTATAATACTTCGTTGAAAATGAAAACATAAAACACTAAAGAAACTTGGGTAATTTTGCACTTATCATTCTATCTATATATTGATGAAAATTTTTGTTGGTACTTTCATAATATTATCGTGAACATATTGTCACAACTAGGGGGAAGCTTTGGGGTAAAAGCCTCCCTCATGTCGTTATCGGGGGGTTACTACAGAGGGTAGCGAGAGATATTTTATTAATACAGGCACTAGTAGTTTTGTGGTACTTGGAAATATTTGAAACATAACAACATTTATTTAAATATAAGAATAACAGTAGTAACATATGGTTATGAATATGAATATACAAGATGAAGATGATCTTAAAACTAACTTACATTACGATGATGTGGTGTCACGAGTAGCCCCAGACCAGACTAACTTCAGAACCCTCACATTTACTATTTATTAGAAATACAAGTTCGTGTGATCACGTTTGTGCATGGGTTCCTCAGTTAGCACGTTTAGTTCAATGTCAGTCATTCTTGATGAAATAATTATTTATAAAACTATGAAATATCAATTTGGAATATACTCTAATATACTGAATGTTCTACTCGTGACAATATCTCTAGTTTTCGAGATAATCAATGCTAAAGTTCGAAATTTCATCTTTTTTTTTATATCTATCTGATATCTATCTTTTTGACATGTATTGAAGAGAGAAAACACATATCACTGACTCATGTTGCTATAAGGCAGCTATGAATCCACCTTTATTCGCTCAAGATTCGCAGAGGTTTTCGAAATGGCCGTTGTTTATGTAGCCTAGTTGGTGAAATAATAGGAAACTTACGGAAAAATTACATGTTTATGATGTTTTTCTTTTACGAAAATCATAATTAAACATTGTAAATGCATGTAATATGTCCGGGGATCTAAGAAGATACAATACTTGCCCAAAACTTGCCATACAAAGAAGGTGAAATTTCGAACTTTGGCATCAATTATCTCGAAAACTAGAGATATATGTAGTACTTTTATTATTATTATTATTTATGTTCACGATGATATTTGAAATTCGTGTTTTTCAGGTCAAAATACGTAAGTACCAACAAAAATGTTCTACAAAATATAGATCGTATGATAAGTGCAAAATAACCATTTTTTTTTCACAGTTGTAGGAATGGAAAAACTTGGAACTACTAGAGTAAGAATTTTGAAAATCAAAAGAAAGCGCTCAATATTTACCACATCGTCTAAATTTAAACGTATTGAATCATCTCTTCGATACGCACCAAAGATCCCAAACATGAAAATTGCTTTTGATAGTAGATATTGTTCATCAATAGGTTTTGGATTTTTGTTGATGTCATTATCTTTAATGGCCAAACAACTCTCAAGCATTGAGAATCGACTCCATAACGTGAAAGATTTCATAGATAGATTTAGCTTTTTCGACACAATAAACTAGAAGAATATCGTCATTCACACATTTTTGATTTTGTTCAGATTTCGCCATTCTGTAAAAATTTGATATTCATTTTCATATCTCGACCTGGATTTTACTGGTAATAAATTGGCGGTCGCTTGTGCCGCTTACTCTAGGATATATTATTAACTGGGTTAATTTTGTTGGCATAAAGATTGACAGAGAAGAAACAATGCTGACAATACAGTGTTTGGCATGTATGATTTGTTTCCATGGTTATTCTCAAAGTTTTTCCGTGCGCTAACCCGAAAAAGTCGATCTTACAATATAACAAAGACTAATAAAGATGAAAATAAAGTGATTTCAAAAAATTATAATAAAAAATAATTTCAAGACGTGCTCGTTAATGTTCTTTAGTAATAATATATTTTTTGAAAAAAGCATATCTGATGGTCAAAATCTGATATCAAATACCTATATATTATTTTCAATGTCCACTTTCATATTTTGGTCAAACTTATTTGATTTCATCTGTCTCCATTATGTCAAATGACCGCCTAGGTTAGGTAGATGATATGATATGAATGAAAAGTAGTTATTTTTTGACTATTCATTGTGAGCCCATTATGTTTGAACCAATTACAAGAAGTGATATTCATCAGATCTGATTGCTTTTACTTTCATATACTATCGTTGTATAGTCTACAAAGCTGATGATATCACCAGTGGATTTGATACTCATCATGAGATTTTCTACATAATGTAGCCGCTCAAGGCACAATGTATCGAAAGCCATCAATAAATCTACAAAGTTTCAAATTGACAGAGTCTTCATCCAGTAAATTGAACATTTTTTAAGTTGATAGGTACAACGATAAAAAGGAGTGATTTCATGAAAAAAATTAGATATCCTTGAGGGTTTTTGACCCCCTTTACACTGGCTCTTCATGTTTGTAATTGATTCACGAGGTGCTACGTTGTCTTAATTGATTCCTCAGAAAATACAACAATTATATCTACTCTAACTTAATTTAGTTAACTGAATTCTTCTAACTCAGCTTCCCGAATACTCAAGTCACAAGATATCATCTAGTATCCTCTGCACCAATATTAGTCGAATGAAATGTTTGCACGGCAAAAACGGGTTATTTTTTTCCAAAAAACTACTTTGATAGTCAAGGTGTCGAAACGGACAATAAAAGGGCAGAAATCTATATTCCATCAGAAAGCCAAGCAGCACTAAAAGCTCTGAAGTCATACACTTTATGAGTCTAAGCTGACTTGGGACTGCAAACAATCCCTGAAACAACTGGCAGCGAACAACCAGGTCACTTTGATTTGGGTTCCAGGTTACGAGGGAGTTGAAGGCAACGAGAAAGCAGACTATTTTACCAAAGAAGGGACAAATACACAATTTCCCAGCCCAGATCCCTTCTGTGGACTCTCCAAGGCCCACTAGAAAAAAGAGCTTCGACGCTGGGAAGATGAAATATTGTCGCGTAGTAACGTTAACTACTACGGCGCCTCCACCATGTCGCGTAGTATGGGTTACTACTACTAGGGCACCCCTTGTCATAGCAAGGGTGGCCCGTTTGGGGTTAAGCTTGGCAGCGAGATGGGAGATAAAGTAATTCACCACTTTCAGCATTGCGACAAGAAAACAATGCATTTCAATAGAACGAACTAACAATTTATTGAAAGTGTATAAAAAGGGTCAGAATCAAATAGTGAACAAAGTGAATAAAAAGTGAACAGTGACTAAATTGATTTAGTAAAATGTGAATTAACTGTAAGTTAGCAAACATCCCTGGACTGTAACTGACAAAAAGGCCAACACACAATTGAAGGGCGCACAAGGTAACAATAGACAGTACTTACATTATGATTGCTGCAAATTGTACCGCCCTGGTCGAGGAGATGTGTCTGCCCATATTCGCCTGGTTAGGGTTGGTACCCTCGTGTCGGTGGAATCACCGCAAAGGGCCATCGGTTTCCCGCACATCACCCATTGATCATTGTGGACCGACTCACCAAAAATGAATCTCCCGATATCACCGTTTGAGAAGTGTATATCACCGATTCTTGCAGATTCAGCAAATACTCACTTCTCGCCCGGGTCTAACGGTTATATTTTTGATAACGCAAGTTTTTGGATCTTGACCCAATTGAGAACCAAACTTTGCTTTATAAATAATAAACTATTATATTTGAAATCGTGAGCTGATTGAATTAATAAACTGCCTTGAACTAAATAATTATTGTTGGATGTTTCTCAATTTGGAATAGATGAATTGATCGATTCGAATTGTGATTTCCACCCTGATACACCGAGCGTGACAATATCATGGGACTAAAGTGCCAGAACAAAGACAAGTGAAAAGGCTAGTGATACTTTCGCCAAGGAAAGCAAAACAGCTTCTCGAGTTGGACGAAAGAGCCTTGAAACTAGTGACGGGACTGCTCACTGCTCACTGCCCTCTGAGATATCACCTCAAGTAGATGGGCAAAACACGAGACCTTTGTTGAAACTGCGAGCGCAGTGCTGTTCTGATACACAAGTTCCTGGAAAGTGAAAGGGGCCTTCTTGGAGCCTTCCGATGTCAGGAACCTAGCTCTCATGAAACTGATAAATTTTGCACAGGGTCTCGGAATTGATTAATGGTTATGCACAAAATATCTGATAGGTCGAGGTTCTTGAGAGGCTGCATAGCCTCTACAGGAATTATGTATGAGAGTAGAAATTAACGACAAGATACCCTAAAAGTTCAACAATTTTATTCGGAGTTGATGAATTTCAAGAATGAGGGAAATGGAAAATCATTTTCAATTACTGACAATTTAGGGGGTGACACCCCCACTTCGGTGGTTTTAGCTTTCCCTTTCGTTTAAATTTCGCCACCATGTATCATTATTGTTAAAGGTAACCTGTTAATTTGTATATCATCAACTGATTCAGAGATATAAATGGCTTTTTTCATACTTTTTTTTGCAATACCCGATTATTAACAGGTAAGGATGATACAAGATCTTTATCGTTTCATTGGAGATTAAGACATTATTATATGAAAACTCTATTAATAATTATAGACATCATAAATGTACCAAAACCTTAGTTACTCACAATACATTGGTTACCATAATTTGCGTCAGTTACGAAAGCATAATAGATACGTTTGATACAAACAAGGTACAAAGTGGATATAGGATGGTGAAACAACTTCCTATTAACAAGCAATAGAAATAACTGTAGACCTTTGCCTACTTGATTTCATACTGTAGTAATATTTCCTGAAATTACCAGAGATGGCGCCACATCTTGTGGCGGTAAAACAGAAACTGTGCATCTGTCATATTTTTATCAGTTTCATCTGTTCTAGATGAAAAATGACTGAGGAGAGTAAAAATATCAATATTCATTCCAGATTCACTGAAAATATATTGTTTTAATGTCGTTTCAAGTCACGTCTGTCAGATGCGAACCACAGAAATACATAAGCTACAGAAGTCTTCCTTGAAATTCGATCTTACCGCCATCTTCATTAAAGTCCTGGAAATATATTACTACCTTCTCAAACGGTGTACAAGTTTTTCGCAGAAACAATTGAAGAGGTGTTTCACCATCCTATATCCACCTTGGATACAAGTATAATACGTTAGATACCAAACAGTACCTATTTAATTATTTTTTATCTATTTTCGTATCGCGTTGTCAATGATACGATAAAGCTTTGAATGCAACTCGATTATTAGCGATTTGAAATGTGTTTGAAAAGTGTTTTCAACCGCCAACTTAGTTGCAAGGCAACCCTCGTAAGTCTAGAACTTGTATAATATAGGAAGACGGGGACCTCAGCTTTTTAAGTGTCATGCGAAGCACTACTCGGTTGATTATCGTTGAGAGTCCGAAGTATTGAAATCTAGGTACCAAGAATGTTCGGTTATTCATCTATCTCTTCCCGCTAAACGATGCTACAGAAATAAATAAATATTTCCAATCCCCGCCGCGGGATTTGAACCCGGGCCCTTTTGACTATAGCCAGCGATTCAACGCACTCGACATTGCGGTTGACTCGGCTACCGCCTCGTAACCAAGCGATGTCCTCGACTATTATAAATCGCATGATAATCTCGTTATATTAATAGCTATATAGCCAGATAATTGGCCATGATTAGACATAATGGTGGTTACTTCACTTCATTAACGGTGATATATCCGTTGATTTAATGACAATTGGAAATTTCTCAAAAAGATCTAGATATTTCTTGATAGCGGAACATGCATTATTCTTCCTAATAATTTTGCGAAAGAATAACAATTATATCTACTGACAGAGTTGAACACAAAAAGAATTATTAGTGTTAGTAGCAACATCGACATAGTGGATGATAATCAAAATTATTTATAATATTGTTTCAACAGGCGTTAGCGTATCATAGCATCATCGGCTTGCCACCAGAGTACGGTTTATACAGCTCTTTCATGGGCTGTTTCATTTACATTCTCTTCGGTAGCTGCAAGGACGTTCCCTTCGGCCCTTCTGCCACGAATGCTTTTTTGGCGGCCCAAGCGATTAAAGGAAGAGGTCCCGAACATGCGATTCTCCTTTCGTTCTTATCAGGAATTGTGCAATTACTGATGGGTTCTTTCGGGCTGGGTAAGTTGATAAATTTACTCTTCATCTGAGACCCGAAACGAGTGGGTATCATCATATATATCATAGTGAATAGGTGCCAAAATCTGTTTTGAAACTTATAAATAATTGTTGTTTTAAGTAAGTAAAGCTGTTACTACCATAACAGAATTAGCAAGATACCAAGAAAAACATGGTGCATAGTGAATGAGTTTCGTGGCAAAACATCTATACCGGCAAAGAATTTCACTTTGAATGGCAATACTTTGAATGAATTCTATTGCTCTATAGCAGAAAGACTGTCTAATAATATAGATAAAGCACCAGATCCATTATCATTTATGAATAACATTAATATTGCTGAAACATTCATCTTACATGAAACTAATTTAATAGAGCTAATAGATACAATAAAACATATCAAAAATAAAACTTCCTGTGGCATCGATAACATCTCGATAAGAATGTTTGAGAATCTGCCTATTTTTGTTCTGGAGTTACTATAGTCCATCTTATTAATGACTCTTTTGTCGAGGGAACGTACCCACAATTCTTGAAAACAAATGTTGTGATCCCCCTTCACAAGGGGGGTGACACCTCTGATCCTTCAAATTTTCGTCCCATCTCGCTTATTCCAACTCTTGGAAAAATTATAGAGAAGTTGGTCAAAATTAGGTTGATGAATTTTATATCTACCCACAATATCTTAAATCCTCAGCAATTTGGCTTTCAATCGAAAAGAAGTACAGGGAATGCAATATTCCATCTGCTGAAAAGACTTTTATTCTGAGTTGAACTTGAAAAAGGTATGTGCAGCAGTCTTCTGTGACTTGTCGAATGCTTTCGATTGTATGAACCACGGAATTCTGCTGCGCAAACTCCAACACTATGGTTTCAGAAATAAAAGTATCAACTGGATGGAATCATATCTGAGTCAACTAACCCAAGTTGTAAGAACTGACACGCTATCAGATGCTGGCCTTGTCTGACACGGAGTGCCTCTAGGCTCGGTACTAGGGCCAGTATTGTTTTTGTTATATTTCAATGACCTAGCTTATATCGAATCTGACGGAATATTCACAATTTTCGCAGATGACACAACCATCTTGTGGCATGACTATGATGAAACTAATCTTCACAACAAAATAACACAAAATATTGTTAGAGTGAGAGAGTGGTTCAACTCCAACTTGCTCTCCTTCAATACAAAAAAGACCAATTTAATATCATTCAATTGCAACTTTTCAGGCATTCCGATGGGTGATGATGTTATAACAAATGAAAAATTTAATAAATTTCTTGGAATCAATTTGGACAGTAACCTGAATCTCAATAACCATATCAAATTACTGTGCAATAAAATAGCTTCGGGATGTTATGCATTACGAACGGTGTCGAATGAATTAGGTATTGTAACTGCAAAAATTGTGTACCACGCTGTAGTTGAATCCCATCTTCGGTATGGTATATCATTTTGGGGCACCTGCAACCAACACCTCTTCAATACAGTCTACATTCTTCAAAAGCGCGCCATTAGATATATGTGCAAAGTTGGGCCCAGAGTGTCTTGTAAACCTTTGTTCAAGGAGCAAAAATTACTAACTCTCTCATCTTTATTCATACTAGAAACTGTGTGCCTAGTTCATAAGAACAAATCATCTTAAGATGTTGTTGTTGGTTTCACTCGCCAGAATGAGAAATTAAGACTGCCAATTCCATCATCAAATTTGATTAAAAAGTCGTTGATCTATAATGCAGCTAAAATATACGACCATCATCCGAAGGGTTTTAAAGATATACAACCACCTGATCAGTTCAGGAAATTAGTAAGGAGGATTCTCATTGATCAGGCATTTTATAGTGTTCAAGAGTATTTTGATAAAGATATGGATGGAATTTTGATGTGAAATATTCCCTGTTTCGACCATTATTTATGTTGAATTTTGAAGACAATGTATGGTAATTTCACTCATTTATACATTTTATTGATTTACTTTATGTTAATGTTCGACTAATCGTTCATCTACGATGTATATGTGACATATATTATGTGTATGTGTGTATATATGTACATATCCATTTACTTATTTATATGTAGGTACATTTTTTCTCTGACATTCCTAAATATAAGGAAATTATTTTAATTTGTATTTGAAACAAAATTATGTGTTGTTTGCAACTTATTTATTATCCTTCGTCTTCTGTTTGTATTATTATTTACAATTGCTTTGTCTATGAGATGATATCATCTTTTGACAATAAAGTATATTTTGAATTTGAAATTTGAATTTGAAGTCTTTTGATTTTCGGCATGTTTGGTCTTGACCATCTTAGACGTTTCGACTTACTGAATGCTTGTGGTCCTTCGAGCCGGATATAAAAAACAGCGATAAAAATAGTCTCGCTTACTTTTTTTTACTGTGTGTTCTCATTCATCAAACTGACCGATAAACAAATCAAAACAATTACATTACAAATGTAGTGATTGTTGCAAACCGTGAAGGATAATTCTCTATTAGAGAAACAATCTAAACGCTTAGGAAAGGGAGAACCTTATTGGAATGAACAAGAGAGTTTTAATAAAGTTGATAAATGAGAAAACCACAAATGAAGATCATACATCAATTAATTCATGTACAACTATAAAAAGGAGCGAGAACGCCTTTCGCTAGTAACATTCATAATAATATTGTTATCAATAGTAGGTGAATTCTACAGTTATCAGCACAGTATATAGTAGTGTGAGAATTTCCGTAACGCCTCTCTCGAGTCCAGAAAAATTTCAAAGAGATTCAGATGTGTTTTGTTATGTCTAGAGAATCGTGGGAGATATATATTAGATTATCAATTGAAATTAACTTCATTTGATGAAGAAATCAAAATTTGAATGGACACAGAATTTATTAAATTTTTTTCTATTTGGAATTATTGCTCTCCTTATACTTCATTCGACGATTCAAGGGAAAAAAATAAACTTGCAGGATTGCTACAGATTTTCAGATGATGATACTCAATACTATTTTTAAAGGTACAGTTTTCAGATAGCTATTGGACTTAGTTAGATATCTCCTATTATTCTCAACAGAACTTTAAATGATACCTCTTTCAATGAAGATTTTTCGGAATTACCACTGACGTGTCCCAGATTGGTGCTGCATCATGTATTCATATATGGGAGCTGAAAAACTGCTATCATACCTATTCGAATAATTTTGTGATAACTTTTTCAAGGTCTCTCCTCTATATATATATATATATATATATACCAAACTACTAATATTGGGAATTGCAGCAATGTCGGTGAGTTATTCTTTTATATTAACCCAAGCTTTCGGAAACGTTTATTTCCATCATCAGGGAGACTACGAAAGTTTAAATGGTGAAATATAACAGATTAAAATTCATGTATGTAGTTACTTACAACAAACACGAGGTTGACGACAAAATGATTGTTGTACAAGTCAAGGTACAGTAAAAAACTTTGTAGAAAACACCAAAACATGGACGTATTTCATGATCACTTTGAATTTGTATTGAAAAAAGTTTATTAAAACACAGTAAAATTGCAACAAGTGTTTTCTATCATTATGATGTGCACAAACGGCACGAAATCGACTAATTTTTTAAGGTTATGTGCTCTCTTCTACCTTTCACTCTTCTCGTTCTTGCCCCGTCAGTTCCATATTAACAATTGTTATTTGGCTGTATGGTCAAGATGTCAAAACCTGACTAAGCAAGAAAAAAAAAAAAGACTTAGAAACAAGCAGATTTCACTGTTTACCTTTGTTCAAATTTGATGATGGAAATAAACGTTTCCGAAATCTTGGATTAATATAAGTATTTCACTGACATTGCTGTAATCCCCAATATTAGTAGTTTTGTTCCTCACTGGTCAGCAAATACTTTCCTTCTGTCTATTTATATAGCGCAACAGGCCTCATAGGCCCAAAGCTTCATTTACAATTTTTTTACAGGTTTTTCTATTAATTTTCTTATTCTGGCGATCTCGAGTTTCGTGATATCCTTTTCCACTTTCTTCAGCCACTTCAGTCTCGGCATACCTCTTCCTCTATTATTCAGTCCTCTGTTGCTCAAAGCTTGTTTCACTATCCTTTCTTTAGTCATCCTCATGGTATGTCCCAATTATCTTATTATCTGGCTTTTTATCATCTACGTTATTTTGGGCTCACCATACAGTTCGTTAATTTCTACATTTGTTCTTTTCCGCAATATTCCATTTTCCTTTACTGAGAAAATCCTTCTCAGTATTTTCCTTTCCCACTCTTTGATCTTAAGATTCTATTTACTCTCGCAGCACAAATTGTTCCCTTTTTTTATCGCTTTTATCTCTTCTTCATTTCCTCCACCTTCTACTTTATTCTCTGGATATTCTGAATAAGTTCCTCTTCCGTGTGTGCTTAAATCACTACATCATCTGCATAGGCAAAAAATTGAAAGTGTTTTCTATATATTATGGTACCTACTTGCATTTGACTTCCTCCTATCACATCGACTAGGGCGGAATTGGAAAGTACGTGTAGTAGGTACTTGGGGTAGAACTCAATAATACACGGAGTACAATAAACACACCTATATTCAACTGTACTTCTCTATGTCTATTCCCAATATGAATAATCATACATGAATACCATGAATAATCCCTTATCCCCTTTCATTTCATAACTATATCAGTCACTCTGATAAGCTACCTGAGTCAACTGCTCCTCCATAGGCGGGTATCTACTGCATACGGTAGATAGTGGGTCGATCCCCTTATCATAATCCCTGATTCACACCAAATTCCGTTCTACATGAGTCTCCTACCCTAACCTTATATCTAGTAGCTTTCGAAGTCATCTCTACAAGTTCTATAATTTTTTGCGGTATTTCATATTTTCTTAAAACTCTAAACAGTTTATCCCTGCGTACTGCATCATATGCTTTTATAAAATCTATAAAGACAGCATATAATGTCATCCTGTGCTCCTTTGCTGTTTCCTGAATTAATCGTAGTGTATGTACATGGTCCACGTTAGATTTTCCTTCACGGAATCCAGTTTGATAATCCCCAATGTAAATTTCCATACACTGTTGCACTTTATCTTTTATTAGGATTGCTACAATCTTGTATACAACGTCGGCAGTGCTATCCCCCTATAATCATCACATTTCTTACTGTCACCTTTTTTCAAGAGCGACTGAATAACAGCTTCGTGCAATTTTTTGCCATCTTTTCTTTTCGCCATACTTCTCTAACCACAGCTTTATCAACTTTTATTGCAAATGTTCACCGCCATTTTTGATCATTTCTGCGCTTATTGTATTTTCACCTGGTCTTTTGTTATTTTTGAGCTTATTTATAACACTTCTGATTTCATGGTCTTCCGGTGATTTTCTCATCCATTTCTCTTTGCTCGCCTGCATTGAATTCTTGTATAAAATTGTATTTTTCATGACAAAATAATCATATTCCTCGCTTGATAGCCTCTCTTTATGAAGTTAATTTCTTTGAAAAAATGTCTACCCTTTTTTTTTAAAATTCGTTATCTATTTGTGCTAATTTTGCTTACAGGAAATTTCTCTATTTTTTTCACCTACACAAGTTCTTGAGCTCTTTCCTAGAGTTTGCGTACTTCGTTTTATTTTGATCTGTTGGATTATTTTCTCTCTTCAATCTGTTCCGCCTCCTCAGCTCCATTAGTTTTTTACATTCTTTATCAAACCATTCATTTGTTTTTTTCTACCATTTTTTTGTTTTAAAGAGCTCCGCACTTCCTAATACTGCTTCTTTCACTCCCTTCCATTTTTCATTTTTTGTGTTATGGGTATCTCTCACTATATTTATTTATTTATTTATTTATTTATTACACTGTTCTACAGGTTACACCCAACTACAGAACAGGGTTATAAGCACAACAAACACAATGCTCCTTCTATAAAACAAGAATATCACCTTTCAATTCAGAGCTAGGGATTATGACTACTATGTGTTTTACGGACGCCAATGTTGGATTTGGGCATTTCTGATGATAGTCATATGTCATTTCCATTTGTCAAGTAGTAGCACCAACATTAACATTATCATTTTTATCCAATTTGGAATTATCGACTTATCATCCGTTTATTTTTCATGCGAATAGTTGTTTGTTTTCATAGCTTCTTCAAATAACGATTTCAGCACATTTTGATTCACTCAGACAGATTAGACATTCATAAATAAACAAGGTTTTTTCATGGGATAATCTTAATCTGACAATAAAACTAATCTTCATTTGAATAATCTATAATGTCGATTCATCAATGGAAAATCCTTGATAGAAAATTCATCTTCAAAAAAAATCACTATAGCATTTTGAATATTGAAGAATTATTCTGGTAACATTTCATTATAAATTATCACTTTTTTCTATCTCCATTTATAATAAAGTTATGCCAATTCTTACAAAGTTTTTTATGGTTAATATTTTTTATGACATCCCACAATTCTAATGAGATCACTGGGACCATAAAAATATCTATTGAAAGGACCTTGAGTTTTGAAGTCATCTGTCATACGTAATAATCAATACAGAAAATCAATTATAAGCTGACCTCATACTAACCAAATAGGTAAACCAACGTTTTAACCTATGGATATTACTTCGACTCGAATACTGTATATATGCCTGAAATTGCCAAGCCCACGTTCTCGCGCAGATGTTCGAAATATAATAGAATTCATTACATCTATCAAATTCCAAAGTTATGGACGGATACGAGTAGTGTGACGCAACAATGGACG
The DNA here is from genome assembly GCA_029955515.1 of Chrysomela aeneicollis. NCBI lineage: Eukaryota > Metazoa > Arthropoda > Insecta > Coleoptera > Chrysomelidae > Chrysomela > Chrysomela aeneicollis. The sequence goes on from JARUHQ010000012.1 coordinate 654,496, forward strand.
AAAAACTGAGAAATCTAATGTCAAAAAGAACGAGGGCCCTTCCAAAAAAATATCACCATAATAAAATCTTTGTTCAGAACCATTCTCACCGTAATGAAAAGCCGAGGGGTTTGGCCGCAGATGGCCAAGGTAATAAAAACGCCACCGCGGGGTGTCTCATAAATTTCATAGTTTGACTATAAATGATTGTAAAGAAGTGTGTATCCAGGAATATCAAATATACTTGTTTCGTGTCGATAGAACTATAACATCAAATTCACCTATAATTCGTCCAATGTTCAACAGGAATTCATCCAAATTTTCCCCAATACTTCTTATGTTTTGATGTATGATTTTATGATTGTCTCTATATTTCTTATTCAATGTTTCGATAGCATCAAATATCAGGGTGTCTACAGGTACATAATTATGATCTCTGATGTATTGATCCATTCTGTTACAAGTTATTAAAAAAAGAAAATATATATAAATACGTATACTAAATATACCAACTGAAAATGAAAAGTGATTATTATTGAATATTTTTATCTGGGTTGGATGCACTCTAATGTCTAGTTCTTTTGAAAGGTTTATGTACCAACTCTAGAATAGCTATGGTCGTTGACGGGCTTTATCGTTAGACCCTCACAGCGTTTTTTCTCATGAATTTCATAATTTATCCTGAGAAAATGGAAATCAATTCATTCATTTGAAACGTTTATGCACCGGTTCTATGGCAGTTAGTCGCCAGACCACAGGGACCCCATAAAATTCCTAGTTCATTTTAACCATTGAATCTTATTTACTCTATTGTAATTTTTTCATCATGATTAAATTCTTAGGGTGTAGGTATAAATAAAAATGAGACGATGTATATCTAATTTTATTTAATTAAGTAAACGAATCGAAAGGAAATAATAATGCTTGAATTGTGCCATCTAGCGTGCTATAAGTCAAATACGCATCATGAAGAACTAATGCGTAAACTCTAGTGTTGTCGGGCAATAGACTACCTAAGTGTGACGTCAAGAATGGGCGGAGCTTAGCAAACCTTTCCAAACAAAGAAATGTTACATTGAATCTTCCATAAGAGTTTTTTTAAATGATCATATAATAAATTTAAGTGATAAATAAGCATTTTCTTGAGGATATTCATAAACTTGGCTGTATCTACTACCTTTCTGTCTAAATCTGAGTACGGTAAGTGAATATTCGTTATAGACTTATGGGCGTTTGAAGTATTCTGAGGTTAGGTTTTCGTAAGATAAATTCATTATTGTGCATCTTTTTATTCATATTATTGAACTGGATATGTTTTATGTAGTGTGACTACAGTTTTTATTGATAATATACATTTTCTTCTAGTTTCTCAAAGCTACAAATATGGTTATGTGTGAACACTACAGGGAAGGTTGCATGCAAGTTCTTTGTATCACCTGCAGTACAGTGCAGAGCACAGACCACCTACCCTGCAGAGTGCTGACCCTACTGAGAGGAAAAAGTGGATCAATTTCATAAGGTACAATCCTATAATATTCATTGTATTGAAATAACATTCTGATGTGAAATACTTTGCAGGAGACAAGATAGGAAACCTTCAAATAGTATTATATTTGGTTTGTTGCCATTTCATCAACAATGATAGAATAAATAGATGAACCATGTTAAATTGTATTTTGATTCCCCATAGAAAAGGTACCTATGTCATTAGAGAAAATAAAAAGGTAATTGTGTTTATATAGTGTTCTGTTTTTAGATGAACTAACATTGAAGCCCCTCTAGTTTCTGCCTTGAGGAGTGCAACTAATATAAGTATAAATGTAGCAGGACCATCCCAAATGAGCCAGGAACATCAAGAAATGAGAATACTCTATAGATATACCTGCATGTTCAAGAAGTGCTTACAGAAGACCATGTAATTAAAATTAATAGGTCATGTATTTTCATTTGATTCTCTATGTAGGTGTGAACCTGACTTATACAAATTGAATATAATTTTGAACATTGCAAGACATTTTTGTTCATTCAAACAACCTCTGTTTCTCATCCCTACATACATACTATATTTTATTTCAACTATTTTTTCAATACATATAATTTCATGGAGATTTCTGAGATACAAATTTCATGTTTCTAAGAGATTTACTCAATTTAGTTCTGATATAATATAGACAATTCAAATAACTTTTATCATAACATAGGTATATTTGTTCAAGAACTAATTATAGGAAGTGGATTACAATAATATTGACACTAATATCTTCATAATATTCTAGGAATGTTCAACTAACAAATGTATTCGATTTTGGCACATTCCAGGTACTTTCCTAGTCCTAATCAGTTATAGATATATTGTCATGCCCAAATAGAGCTATGCTGCAATACGATGGTTTCTGGGACAAGCATAATTTGCTGTGGAAAATTCTTCAGATTCGTTCAATGTTATCTGTGATAGAAATGGTATAATCAGTAGATAACATCACAAATAAGCAAATGACATATTTACCATCTGTACATTATGATATTCTTCCTTCTTGTTGGCATGTACTTCTCCTGTGATTATCATCAACTCAATTTTATACTGCATGCCTTTCATATGTCCAGGTTATAAGGCATTTTCACCCTTTTTAATGATTTCAAATGAAGATTTTCAATTAACTCAATAATGGAAGAAATCTTCAGAGAACGTGTTTTGAAACCATTTTATTATGGAAAGCTAGAAAAAACAATTTTGTTATCCATTTTAATAACAACAAAGTAGTCACACATAACCTCAAAATATTTATATTCTCAAAATAGCAGCTATTTGAAAACTTACCTTTGTGATATATTTGGTCACAAATCAGTGATACCCCACTGTAATTGAATATGTACTTGTTTGCCCTTATTTCCAACCAGAAATTTTTATAAAATCAAATAAAGTATCTCTTATGGCAGATTAACATGTAACATCGATTTGTATGGAAAGGTTCGCTAAACTCCGCCTACTTGTGACGTCAGGACTTAGGTAGTCTATTGGGCTTTGCGCGTCTCAAATTCCAACTTGATATCAACAGTGGACGACTTCATGGCACTCGGATGGTGTTGACAATCAATGACGAATAATGGAATCTTTCTGAATTTTCCGATATTCATCATTGGTTCGCTCATATCTCTATCACAGTAGGATGGAGAATCCAACTTCTTGCCAAGATATAGATTCCAGCGTTCATATGAATAGACTTCAGAATTCAAATACAGGCGAATATTGCTGATATCTGCATGCGTAAATTCTGTCACATTCTCCTTTATATTATCAGAATGGGTGGTACTTTGAAATCCGATAATTATATATCGAGTTCTTTCGACACTATTGGTGGTTTTAATGGCCCAAATATCGGTGGCTATTTTACGTAGAGCTAGTAATTCATACAATTCCCACATACGATATGCAATCTTCACTCTAGCATTATTGCTACTTTTATTGATGCGATTCAATAGCTTTAATTTTTGTCGATCCTCAATGATATGTTCGATCTTCCATTCGATTTTAGTTATATCCAATTTTGCCTTCGCCAATGTATGAGTTCTTGAATGAGCGAGCGATAATGAGTATAAGTTCTTGCTTTATATTAAAAATGTCTTCCGCGAATCCTGTGAGATATTTGAGCGGTAACTTCCCGCTAAATACATGGCTATCTGGATCCAGAATGGCTTGATTACCATTATCCAAACCCCACCCGATAGTTTCTAGTGAGGCTTTATTCGACTTTTCATACGATATCAGCGTTTTCATTGTGCTTGTTATAATAACAGCTACGGCTTCACCACCCATTTCATAGCGAATTTCATCAAATGGGAATGTCAGAGCATTATTTGATAGGTAGCAAGTCTCTGTCATATTTAAATGTACCTTCGATTTAGATGTAGCTGTCGGAAATATCGAATATCTGATCTTGGAATTCCACCGGAATGCGTATCTCATCGGAATTATTGAAATAGGGTGCCCATATGATTTATAGGAATGTTCATGAAGGCTGATTAGCGATTCATCGATGAGAGGGTCTTCAAACACTTCAAATTTTTCACTGGTAGTTGTAGCGGCCATTTTCACTTGATAAGCTTTGGATAGCCTACTTCTCGACTGGTTGACACCTTCTTGGCGAATGATCCGATTTTCATGTGCATGTCCCTTTTTATAGTGAATCAGCCTCTCCTTTTTGAAGTGTGCTCGGTGTTGCCATCGCTGATTGAAACAAAAGCTCCACACTTGTCGAAACAGGCAAAAAAATATGATATAGTGTGTCAAGTGGTGAGGAAATCGACCAAGAGTCGCTTTTCATCCAATATGCGTATGGTGATATTATCAATAGACTGACGACCTTCGGGACTGATGCCATATAAATAATATTCCTAGGTTCTTCGGAAATCTTTTAGCCGGCCTCCACGTCGATATCAAATTCGAATAGAGTGTGCACTTTCTCATCATTCAGGTATGCTCCAGATGTGATATTGCAATCAACACGTATGATTCGTACTTTTATTATATTCACAGGTAGTGTGGATTCATGCAATAGGTGGGTGGGTTATTCGATCTTCTCCTCGAATCACAGCACACTGGCTATAGAATTGCCTTATCTGAAATTCATCTCATGCATACATTTCATTTCACATTTCAAAGTATTGTTATTGGCATGAAGGAAAAATACATCATCAATATTTCGCCCATCGAACGGCTATTCTTGTGATAGCTTCTGTAAAGCTTTATTGATTTCATCTATTTCATAGACACCAGGTGGTATATAGGCTACTCGGGGGCTCACGACAGCTCGAAATCCAAACGATTATTCTTCCCATTTATATTGAGTATATAATTTTACGAGTGGAAGCTGGGCAATCCCAAACCCTAGGTGATTTTTGAATCGGGTTCAATGGGTGGGTGGGATAATGTGAAAGTTCGTTACATGATCGAATCTAGTACTTCACTGGTTCAGGCAACAAATGTGAATGAATCGTTTTTTTGATGGTAGTGTGTTTATATCTAACTTGTTGTTGGTTAAAACATTCACATCATCATCACAATCTCGAATATGCAATTAATGAATGACCCATTCGTTTGATGCTTTCTCGTGTGAATTCTTGATTTTCTTCTTCTATATATAATTCACTATAAATCAGTAGAAGTTAAAAATCTTAAGCACAAATGCCCGAACCAGACTATGCCGAATCGTTGCTGACTGCATTTCTTTCAACAGGTCGCCAACCCGAATTACATGCTAGATATTGCAGCAACTCTTTGGATGGTGGCAAATCGCCGAAACTATCAAAGTAATGAACCCTTTCTCCGCGTTTCTTGTACTACTTCCATGGATCCCGTCCAAGTTCATTATGGCTGATTCGTTGCGGTGCGCTCCAGAGAGCAATCAATTGGCTCGCATAAAAATTCCTCGAGAATACGGAACTCTCATCTCTTCGACACACCGCAACAGATCGATATCGGAAATTGGTCTTTGAGGTAGGGTCTCCAATATTTTTCTGAAATCTGCTGTGGCTTCAGGTAAATACCCAACCCTTTTCGGTGAGGTTTCAAATATATAATCTTTTGCCGGTTTATGCGATAGCGATAGTTGAATACTTTGACTTTTTAAAAAAGGGTTCATTTATTAACAAATACGACTGTCTCTGGCAAGTGTTACAGATAGAATGGATATAAAAATGTGTATAAGATGTGCTCTGTGAGTTTCGCGGGAAAAGAGCTTTCCTGGAATACAGCTTAGTCTGCAAAGCTGCATCAGCATCTTCTGTGAGAACAGCAGATCCATGGGAAAGTTTGCTACATAACTCCTCCCTCCTTAGGACGAGAAAATAAGGAAGTTATTCTGTCGGGGTGGAACTGCCTCTGCTTCGTGGTCTTCTTCTTCTTTCTTCGCTTCTTCCGATTTGCGTCGATGAATTCCGTCAAATTTCTTCAAAATTCAATCCAAAATATACTTTATTGTCATAAGTAGAAAACTTGTCGACAAAGCTTCTTAAATATAAAAAATAATACAAAAACCAATAAAACAAACAATACAAACTTCACATATCAAAGTATTTGAAAATGACTTTTGATGAATTGATATTGCCAAGATTGCTATAAGAAGAAGTAATCCGAGGAGAATGTCAAATGCTATGGTGGTCTTATTAGAAGTTTCGGATTCTTTGATCGGCGTTAGTCGTTCCATCATATCATTGATTTTGTTAATTTCTTCTAAGTTGAGCCTGGTGAAATTTGGTGTTTTGGGATCTTCATCTTCTCGGTCTCGAAATTGGGTTTAATGAGTGGTTTGCCCTGGTGGATTCTGATGTCGTTAAAAAATTTTTTGCGGTTAGCATGAAGTTCGCAATTTTCCGGAATTTTGATGAGAGTGGGAAGATTGATTTCTATGTAACGATCAGTTTTGCATTTCGAAAATATTCTCTGCTCGCGGACTGGGATATCAATACTTCTTCTTGAGTGATTTGTTCAATGATTGGCTCTGCTAAGTTTATTTGGAGTGGTTGACAGTTTGTTGTGAGGTTTCCTTCGATCAGCTGAATAGTGCAAGGGTCTTCCGGGTAGTAGTCTTCGATACAGTAATGCGTTTTTTCCAGCAATGGGCATGCAGAGTTCTCGAAACTGTTCGTGCCAAATAGGGGTATTTGGGGATGAAAATACGGTGGTTTTGTATGATGGGATATAGATGATAGAATGAGAGGACTTCGTTTCTGATAATTGGTACATGAATTGCAAAAATTAATTTTTTCTTTGAAAATGTTACTTGGGTCCCAAAAAATTGATAGTATATGTTAATAAACTTTAAGAATGTTGGGCAGTGAACAATTCTGTATGATGAATTCTTGAATAAATTTTGGACGGTGGTACTGAAGATTCTCGGTAAGTTAGGATCTTTGAAGTGTAGTGCATATGTTTGTTTCGGATCTATATGGTCTTTGAGGAACTTGGCGATACTTTCGACCATGTTTTTGTTTGGCAAAGTGACATATGATCGAACATTTTCAAAAATTTTGTCTCGTCTATATTTAGTTTCATTTGTGTCGCCGGTGGTTATTATAATTTGATTCTTATAACTATTTATTGCTCGTTCTGATATAGGAATAGAACATACAGGGTCTTCTAGGAAAGTGTGCACTGTTTCTATGTCAGACTGGTCATTATTCGCTTGCGGTGGTACGATACGAATATCTGATTGTATTTTGATTTTAGGCTGAACAGATTGCGGTTCTAAAATTTCTTGGAGAACGTTACGTCGAGGACAGGAAGTTTTTCGGGGTTATTCAAAAAGTCGTTTATTGATTCGTCAACGTCACCAGGGTTATTTTGAATCGATAAAGTTTCGAGCGCGTTCAGATCGATATCGTGAGGGTTTCTTGAAATGGCGTCGGCAGCTTGATTGAATTTTCCTTTTTTATATTCAATAACATAATCAAATTCCTCGAGTTTCAGACGACATCGTACTAATCTGGAATTGGGCTCTTTTAATGAGAAAAGCCATTGGAGAGGCTTGTGATCAGAAAATATCGTGAACTTTTGGCCGAATAGATAAGGTCTGAAGTATTTTCAACTCCAGACGATGGCGAGAAGTTCTTTTTCGATAGTTGAATAGTTGACTTCTGCCGGGTTCAATGTCCTGGATGCGTAACAGATAGGGTGGTCATTTTGGGACAATATGGCACCTATGGCATAGTTCGAGGCATCGATAGTTAATTCGAACGGTTTTTCGAAGTTTGGATATGCAAGGACGGGCTCTGAAGTGAGAATAGATTTACAGATATTAAAGTATTCAATAAATTCAGCAGAATGTTCTACCTTCTCATTTTTCTTTAGACACTTCGTCATCGGTTTCGTTATTTTAGCAAAATTTTTATTGAATTTTCTGTAGTAACCTACTAAGCCCAAGAATGATTTGATATCTTTTTGAGTTTTCGGAATTGGGAATTTCTGAATTGCTTTTATTTTATTCGGATTAGGTTTGATACCCTCCGGTGTTATCGCGTGACCTAAAAATTCTACTTCCTTCCTGATGAACTCTGATTTATCTAATTGAATTTTCAGGCGAGCTTCGCGTAGTTTAGAAAACACCAATTTAAGATTTTGAATGTGTTCTTGAAGTCCGGTACTAAAGATAATGATGTCGTCCATATATACCATGCAGAATTTATTCTGCAGATCTTTAAGGACCTCATCCATTACACGCTGAAAACTAGAGGAAACATTTTTGAGACCAAATGGCATCCTCAAGTATTCATAATGTCCTTGCTCAACGTTAAACGCGGTTTTTTCGATTGAATTTTGAGCCATCCCGATCTGGTGGAATCCACTGGCGAAATCAAGGGTCGTAAAATACTGTGCTCTACCGAGCTTGTCTAGGATGTCGTTGATATTGAGTAGCGGATATCACCAATCGTCTTTTCATTGATTTTGCGGTAGTCCACGACGATCCGCCATTTTGTTTTTCTCGAAGAATCTAATTTTTTTGGTACGATCCATATGGGAGAAGACCACGAACTACAACTCCCTGCTTATGAACGTAGGGATATCGATATGATTTTTTGTGAACAGGTATTTCGTCAGTGGTCTTGATCTCGTGTTAGATTTTAGAATTGAATGTCAAATCGTCACCGGGTTTGAAGAAAATATCGGCAAATTCATTGCAGATCTTGATTATTGCAGATCGTTCCTCTGAATTCATGTGATCTGTTCGTATCAGTTCTGAGACATTTGGATGTTCTGTATTCAGATTAGATGTGATATGTCTGTCTGGAATGGTAATAGAATCAAAAGTATATATTTCGTAGATCGATGCGCTGATTGTTTCATTGGTGTGGTTTTGAATTTCTAATGGGGCGTAACCTTGTTTCGCGATTGTCACTACTTGTGGAATGAAGAGTTTGTTGATAGTACCTTCAATTGTCAGAATTTCTTCTTCATATATACGGACGGGAATTTTTTTGATTGTTTTTTCTTGGGGGTTGACTGAGAAAGAAAAACTAGACTCTGTGGTTTGTCTGAATCCGCAAATTTTCCACTACATTCCATTCCAAAATTCCGCTTTCTTGTTCGAGATGTTGGTCTGCTATATGTCTAGTGGCATTCTTAGAGTAGGCTATATCGTGTTGTTTGCATGCTGCATCCAATCGATTGATTCTGCGATCCACACTGCGGTCAACCTCTTCTGCAACTTTGTTTCCGGTCCACAATATTGATACCCACTAGGGATATGCAATTCAAATGGCAATTTATTACATAGTTGAAGATCTTCTGATATGGATTTCAAGCAATTTTAAAAGATGTGGTCGCAATGTTGGACCAATAAATACGGATTTCTGGTGATCGATAAGGATAGGAAAATGCTGGAGGGTAGATACAGAAAGGGATTCGACAGTTTCATATATCCCTGACACTCAAGCAAAAAATATCCATCCATTCATCGACCGTGTAATGAGCCTGAAACGACAACTCATTGAGGCGACTGATGCAGTACGAAAAAAGTTCAAGAGTCTCTGGAGCTTTTGAATGCCATTTCCGCATCTTCAATTGACCACCATCACCAAAATGATCAGTCCAAGAATGTGGAATCGAAATAGTAATAAATCTGTCACGATATTGGATCCTACACATAACTCTACATCGATATCATCTTCAGCTACAGCATCAGCATCGATTTATGACACACAAGTCCAGACGACAAGTAAATTATCTCAGCCCACCCTCCACTCAGGCAATTTTGCTGCTGATGATGATAATATCAACACTTTGATGGATACACCGCCACCATCATCTCATGGTTCACATTCAAATACTCTGATGAGTGATGACTTTGATGAAGGAGAAACGGTAGTTAAAGAGTAACAAGTCACCGTTGAAGAACATATAGAAAATTTGAAATCTGGAGATAGTGATAAAAGTAAAATTCGTTTCTCAAATGAGAAAATCGAACTGTGGGGTGATAGTTATATGAGACCGAAAATATATCCAGCTAAATCAGAAATGTATAACATGATTTTTCCCAAATTCCATCAGTGATACGGCATTAGACGAGGACTAAATTCAGATGAGGCGGGAAATATCGCGATCTGATCAAACCACTGACAATAGCATCATATAAAATGAGAGAGATCAAATTTAAGGATGGAAGTGGATTAACCTCTAAACAGGGAGAAGGAATATATATATTGATGGAATACACCGAAATAATGGGTGGATCGATTGAGATTATTATGTAGCTCGAAATCTGTGGGGCATAGCGGACATGACAATGAAATATTATCGATTATAGAGGATTTGCGTGAAGAAGGCATCATGGATAGATAGTTTATTTCACCATGTTATATAACAAGTACATTTATGGCAGGTCACAACAACAGATATTGTGGTTTCTGTACCATCATTCGAGAAAGCCTTGACCTTGAAAAATGAGCTGATTGAACTCCTCAAGAAAGGTGGATTTGAATTGAGAAAATGGTCCAGTAACGAACCCATATTATTGGAAGATTTGCCTTCCACACACCAGAGTCTGAATCCCCTCTCGTTTGATTCGTCTGATGCCACTCTTAAAGTATTGGGTCTTCAATGGAGTCCTTCTGCTGACGCATTCAAATTTTCCGTACGAATAGTGGATACCGGCTGCACTAAGCGCAATATTCTGTCTAATCTTGCTCGTATATTCGACCCTCTAGGTTTCTTGTCCCCAGTGACATTTCTGTTGAAACATCTAATTCAGCAGATCTGGACATTGAAACTTGGTTGGGACCAAGAACCACCTCAGGAGATCATCCGGGTGTGGAACAAATATCTCACTGATCTTCCCTTACTATCGTATTTTTCACTTCCTCGCAGACTTGGTTTGGATCAATTTTCATCTTGTGAGCTCCATTGCTTTGGTGATGCCAGTGAGAAGGGTTATTCTGCCGTAGCCTATGCTGTATTTTTCGTATCTTCAGGGCCGCCTAAACTTTACTTTGTTTGTGGAAAATCCAAAGTCGCCCCTTTGAAGCGGATTTCTGTTCCTCGCTTAGAGCTATGTGCTGCAGTGCTAGCAGCTCGCTTGGTAGCTTTTATACAGAAGGTTTATTCTGGTACGTTGTCGTTTGACAGTGTTTCATGTTGGTCGGACTCTAAGACTGCATTGTGGTGGATTCAACGATCTCCACATAACTGGAAAACCTTTGTGGCCAATCGGGTAGCTTATATTCAGGAACGAGTGCCTGAAGATCGGTGGTCCTACATCCCATCCAATGAAAATCCTGCTGACATCGGCTCCAGGGGTCTCCTTCCTGGTGAGTTTCTTCAATGTTCCTTATGGTGGGCGGGGCCTGATATTCTTCACTCATCTCCTCAGCCTTGGGTTGGCGATGATGAACCTCCTCCAGAGGCTCTTGAAGAGGAGCGTACGGTCACATTGAACGCTTCAGTAAACTCACCTCATCTATTGGACACTATTCTCTTGAAAAAATCCTCTCTTTCAGTAAGTTGCCGAATCGTTGCATATATCTATCGATTTATTCATAATACCTCTCAACCTGCAAATAAACGCTCAGGGTGTCTAACTTCTCAAGAAATTCATCAATCGATTCTAAAATTCGCCAAGCACGTACAAACTTCATGTTTTTCTGAAGAGTTATCGCTATTAGCGAACAGTAAACCTCTCTCCAAACCTCTAGCTCGATTGTCTCCGTTTATTGATGACTCTGGAATCCTCAGAGTAGGCGGTAGGCTCAGACATGCTCCGATCTCTTTCGATCGAAAATTCCCAGTTTTAATACCTAGCATCAGTCCTTTTACGGACCGGTTGATTGAAACTACGCACTTGAAATATTTCCATGCTGGTGTCCAAACAGTTCAGTTCTTGATCTCCCAGCAGTTCTGGATAATAAATTCGAAAAAATCAATTCGCCGTGTTCTGTCTCGTTGCATTAGGTGCTGGAAAACCCGTCCGAGGTCTACTCAGCCTGCGATGGGTGATCTTCCTATTGCTCGGGTTTCTCGTATGAAATCGTTCCTACATGCTGGAGTTGATTTTGCCGGACCTTTTCGGATGTCTATTTCTCGTACCCGAGGTGCCAAAATTTTGAAAGCATATCTATGTTTGTTTGTTTGCATGGCTACCAAGGCGGTTCATTTGGAACCTGTTTCCGACTTGTCCGCTGATGCCTTTTTGGCAGCTCTTAGGCGCTTCGTTGCCAGACGAGGACGTTGTGAGCATTTGTATAGTGATTGCGGCACTAACTTTGTTAGTGCCCATAGACAGCTGAATGAGACGTTTGCTTCCTCCGCTTCTCAATCCCCCTGCAGCTCCTAATTTTGGAGGTTTATGGGAGTCGGGGGTGAAATCTGTAAAATCTCATTTCGTTAGAGTTGTTGGAGACCAAGTATTGACCTTCGAGGAATTACTCACCGTTTTCACTCGAATTGAGTCTATTTTGAACTCTCGTCCTTTAACCCCATTCAGCAACGATCCCAACGACCTCACGGCCCTCACACCAGGTCATTTCCTCTCTCTTGCCCCTTGACCTCACTTCCAGATGAAGATCTGAGAGAGATTCCTCTCAATCGCCTTTCCAGATGGCAACTTGTTAGTCGAATGCATCAGGACTTCTGGGATCGGTGGTCTAAAGAGTATCTCCATACTCTCCACCAGAGAACCAAGTGGGCAAGTGAGTCAACACCATTAAATGTAGGTACCCTTGTCCTCATCAAAGCCGACAATGTTCCTCCTCTAAAATGGCACATGGGACGTGTCACCGCTACCTATCCAGGAGCAGATGGTAAGGTGAGGGTGGCCTCTGTGAAAACGGCTACAGGAATTCTGAGGCGACCAGTGACAAAGCTGTGTCCGTTGCCTCTCGACTCCTAATCTTTAAAATGCCATGCATTTTAGGTGGGCGGCATGTTTTGTTCCCATCTCAATCATTTTTGTTGTGTGCATGTTCATTATTCACTAATACATTGTTAATTTAATTCATTCAACCCAAACGAACTAATTCTCGAATACCCCCGGTATAATTGCGCGAGAATGCCTTTAAAGTTCTTTTTGCTCTCCGGGATGGGCTGAGAGAGAGCCTCGACACGAAAAATAGAACGATCGTTTCTCTCGAACTGGACCCATCGTGCATTTTTTAATTGCTTGTTCGCGCCTTATCAGCAAATTCCAAATCATAGAGTGGTTCCGGCCCTTTCTCCATCAGTGTGCTGGCAATCCTGAGACATTTTGCAGTTTCATCGAATAGGAAAAAAAAAAAAAAAAAAAAAAAAAAAAAGGTAGGAATTTTAAAGGCTCGTTACGTTTTGGTTTATTGCAATCCTCGTTTACGGTACATTTATCTCTCCTGAGTTTCTTTCAAAATAATTAGTCATTTCAAAACAAACAAGATGGACAGGTTGGAACCTACCGATGGACCACTGTAATAACTACTGTATATATGTTGTCCACATTTGATTTCTTCCATAATAGCATTCAATCAGTTATTACCAAATATAAGTTTTTAAAATGATTGTAAACATGCCATGTGAAAATTTATTCGGAGTACCACATCATGTTATTGCCACTTCAATGATGAAAATACTCAACTTTATTACTCTTACCATAACAAAGATATCATATCAAGTGTGAATGATATAAAAAAGATCGGATCGATTCAGTTGATAATGCCAATGAACAAAGCCATAGTTATGAACCTACTCAATTTTTGTATACCTAGGAAAACCAAATTAATTTTTTGTTTAATCATGCTTTAATCAGTGGAATATGTATGACCCTTCGATAGACTATAGTACGTTCATGCAGAACTGGTGCAGAATTCTTTTTTGAGTTCGATCATTTGAAAACGCAGTATTTTTGATATATTTTGAGTAAGCGAATGCTTGGCTTGACACGGCTAATCGGAGGCAGTGCCACTTCAGCTGCCTCTTTGAATAATATTCCGCCATAAAAGCACAATCACTTCTTTCCACTGAACTCATTCAGGATTTGCTAAGAAACTAGAGCAATGTAGGTGTAGGTACTCAGATAAAATTGAATTTCAATAGATCTATTCGAAACAGCTGAATACTATTCTATGAGTATTATGAATTTTCCGGTTAGATACCTATGTATCAAAAACTGAAAAAGTGAACATAGGTACGCAATAATGCTGAAGAAGATAATTTTCCCTTTTTCATGCAGGATTCATCATCGATTTCGTTTCTGGACCTGTTTCATCAGGATTCACATCGGCAGTAGCTTTAATCATCCTCACTTCTCAAGTGAAGGATATTCTGGGCATCAATGTTACTGGAGACACATTCTTGACTTCATGGGAGAACATTATATCAGAAATACATAACACGAAGGTCTGGGATGCTGTCATGGGATTCTCGTGTATTTTGTTATTGTTGATCATGAGGGTAAGTCCTGGAACTTAAATATTTAAATATTTTGATTCATGATATCTTTTAGAGGTGAAAAGTTATTCATGAAGTTGGCGTGTTTACAATGATCTAGGGAATCTTTGGCTGGCAGTACAATCATATGCTGATGGATCAGAAGCAAATATCACCTAATTATTTAACATGTGAGATGTCCCCATTCAATATTGATGACGTATTACGAACAAATTTTCGGTGGTCAGCTGAGAGAGCAAGAAATACTTGACAATCAGTTGGCATCATGAGCACATAATATTTCAATGAAAATAATATACTCATGATCGAGACAATGATGATCTCTCAAAATAATGTTTATTAGGAAATATATTCATTCAAATTACGTTTAAAGTTAATGATATTGAACGTACCGAAAATTAAAATACCTCTAACCCCAAACGTCTTCTGACATGTGACAGGCTTGAAAGGTGTATTTTACTACCTAGTCATAATGAGTGGAATTTATCTGTCTATGCAGAATATAATAAACTACGCAACACTTATCACGTGGCACCCCGAAATTTTGCTCCTGTTGAACAATTTGAATTCTGTTTACAGTGTTCGCTAGCTCACTCCTTCAGCTATATACTCGTACTTATTCGATACATGCGGTTTTTTTCATAAAATTGCTAACTGTGCAAAATTTCGAAATTCTCAAAAGGATACCTACCAAATGAAGAAAAACTGTTTTTTTTTCAACTTTAACAGCAGAGGCATCTCTTTTATTTACAGAGTTATCTCAAAAAATTAATTTTTCGGTTTTGCAATCATAACTTTTTTGCTCTTCAACCGATTTTCAAAATCTGTGGCTCATTTTGAAGTTGAAACATTAGATATAACGGGAGATATAGAGATCAGAATTGACTCAAGATAAAAAATAAAGATCAAGGGTTTCTGCAAAGGTGACCCAAATCTAAAACCCCCTCGAAATCCCGTTTGAAAAAAAAATCCAAAAAATTGTTTGATCGAAATGAGAATATCTCCACCAAAAAGAACGTAACAAAATTTCTGACCCCCTCCTTCCTAAATTTTTTTTGGGGGGCGAATTTTTGCTGGCTAAACGTTTAGAGGCATTTTTTGCGAGAAACTGTTTTGAAACAGTTTTGAAACACTCCATTTTCTTGAACCATTTATGACGTCACACTTGATTCTGGTTCAAAACGTTTTGAAAGCGTCTCTTGGACCGTTTCAATCACGTTTCAATATGGCGAACTGTCATCTGAGGTTGAATAACGACACTGTTTTGAAACGGTCTTTGAAACTGTTTCGTCGCAAAAAAATGCCTTCGATATATCGGGAAACAGATTTCACCTGACCCCTAACATCGGGGTCGAAGATTTAAAAAAAATCATCCCCCCCCTTAACCCGCAGGGTACTTTTGGTACAGATGAAGGGAAAGAAGATTTTTGAGAATTTTTCACATATCATTTTCGTGAGTTCATCCGTATAAAACTACTAAGAATTGCCCAAATTCTGGTACTCCAAGTATCATAGTTTGATGTACAGTGCAAAAAATGTTCACTTTCAGAATCGAGACAAGCGGTACCCATGCCTGTTTTCAGCGGAAAAAGTTGAACTAATAGGCAAAGTTTGAAATAGGTAACACATTTTTTTCTCATAGGCGTACACATACATTTTTTCATGAGGTTTCAGAAATTAAATTATTCGACAAAAATCCGAAACATGATGGGAGACTTTTTATAGAGGGTGAGAGGTTACCCTGAAATTTTGTTGTATTCTGAAATTAATTTGTATTCTGATTTTTTTTATATCTCCAGAAAAAGAAGACCTACGAATAATTTCTATAATTTTTTGCGTTACGATCTTTATTTTTACGAATACGAAATTTTCAACCAGTCTGGTGAGTAACTCATGATCCTTGTTAAGTTGGTTACGGGCCATGCATTTTTCTTGGGTTTTTTTTTTCTAAAACATGTCGTTTCAATTTGGTTTTCTCACGCACAACTTTTGACTACTGAAAGTAAGAAAAATCTAGACGTATCAAGAATGAATTATCCTTCCGAAAACAAGTTGATTTTCAGGTTGTTTCAGATTTGGGTCACTTTTGAGGAAACCCCCGATTTTGAATGTTCAACTTGAGTCAATTCTGATCTTCATATCTCCTTATCTAACGTTTCTAACTTCAAAATAAGCCTGAGATTTAAAAAAATCGGTTGAAGAGGAAAAAAAGTTATGACAGCAAAACCAAAAAGGTAATTTCTCACTCTGTAATTAAAAGAGATGAGAAGACAATTATAGAGATTGCTCAAGGTGATGGGACCATCTTCATGTCTCTGCTGTTGAGGTTTGAAAAAAAAACTGTTTCTCTTTATTTGGGATCCTTTTGTAAATTCCGAAATTTTGCACAGTTTCAAAAAACAACCTGTAGAAATTTTATGGAAAAAACCTCATGTATCGAAGAAGTACAAGATTATAGCCGAAGGACTGAGCTAGCAAATAGTGTGAACGGAATTCAAATTATTCAATGCAGAAAAAAGTTATTTAAATTTAAACAGGTTAAAAATTTCGGGGTGCGACATAATCAGTGTTGCGTAGTTTAGTTTCACTCGCATATTTTGCGCCAGGTCCCTTATCTCAGGTGTTGTTTATAGTACCAACCCATTATTTTACATGCCGAACTTCTCTCTATTAATTTTTTTTGTCATCAAACGGCTGAATTGTGGAACTCACTTCCTACAGTTTTTTCACCTTCAGTAGTACCATATCACTCTTACAGATGATATATTCGACTGATTCACGTGATGTCGTGTCACCAGTACGGATACAACGTGTGTCGGTATCGCTTGAAATGTTGATTGTCAGAGGCTTCAGAAGAAGAATATGTTTGGAAATTCCGTTCTCCGCAAAATGTTCTGATGCAATTTGAAATGCTTTATTGTCGTTAACGGTTGAGTAAAGTTACAAGAATAATCATAAAAATTCCCTCAATGAAGGTATCTTCAATCTTCATAGTAACTTGAAGATCAGGTAGATATATAGATTCATCAAAGCTTTCAATTTAGAACTGTTGAACATCCCAAGTCACTGGGATACATTCGATATATATGTGTATATATAGTTTAAAAAAAAGTTACCTCGTGACTGGACTAGTTGAAAAAACTGTAAGTTTGGAGAAAAATCTCACAGAAAGAATTCTTCTTAAGGTTGCAGTCGAAGGATATTGGCCAAAGTTAAATATTATCCTTATTTAATTCTCATCATCAAGACATTAACGAGAGGTTATTACACCAAAATTGGCAGTTGCATTACATAAAAATATTTTGAAATTTAAAAAAACATCGTTAGAAACTGTAAGTTTGGAGAAAAACAGAAAGAATTGTCTTTGAGGTTACAGTCAAAGGCAATTTGCCAAAGTGAAAGATAAGGTATTCTTTGTTAATTTGTCAAGCTTTCGAAAATTATTTTATTCTCATTATAGAGACATTTTTTAACAGAACAGTTACCATGCATATATACGTTTTGTTGTTTATGATATTTTTTCAACAATCTTTCAACTTTTTGTAATGGATAAATTTCAAAATGTTTTTATGTGATGCAACTGCTAATTCCTGTGTAACAACCTCACGTTAAGAATATAATAGAATAGAATAGTTTATTCTCCTCATTAGACATAAAATGAATGTATAGGAGTAGGTAGTCAGGATGATTTACATGACATACATAATATAATATACATAGTATACATAGTATTCGGTACACAGATATAGATACCAATATATAATTAAATTATAATCAAAATAAAAATTCCTTCATCAGATCCCACGTACATTTTTTTCAAAGTATTCAAAAAAGTTCTAAATATGTTTTTATTCACATTACATTTATTATGAAATATGTTCACATATGCAACTATAGTCCTAAAGTCAAAAACAACAGAGATATGTATGTGTACTGAAAGGAGTACAATGTCAATATTTCTGCAATTTATGTAACAAGTCCGGAAAATACTGTTTTTTTGGATGAGTGGACAAAATTCTAGGACGAGCGTAGCGAGTCCTGGAAGTCTGCGAGTCCAAAAAAACTGTTTTCGGGCGTGTTGTGTACACAATTTTTTCGGCAACCGTGTAGAATAACAAATCAAAGAAACATATTTCTTTATTAGAACAAAATTTCGAACATTTCAATTCTTATTTATATTAATATTTATATTAAAATTAGAACAATTGTTAATATTGAATGGATTCAATTTGTTTGAAATGCTTGGTATATTTAAGTGCCTTTTGTTGAAGTCAGAACAAGAAGGTAAAGTTTCCGTTTCACATTGATTGTTTTCATCTGATAATTTTTGAATGTTAGCTAATTTTATGTCAGATAGCTGTCAGTCGTTATTTCGCTGCTATGGTAATGATCAACTGCATTTATCAAAACCATACTACCAAGATTTTCATATTTACAATGACAACAACGATGTGATTCTTCCCGGCCTAGTCCGGGAAGTACGTACTTCCCGGACTAGGCCGGAAAAATGCCACTTTCTCAAACAAAATCGTCTGGAAAGTACGTACTTTCCGGACGGTTGCCGAAAAATATACTTATGACTTATGAGTGGGCCGAAATGAAACAGTCACGTTCTATACAGAGGGTTGCTCTACATTTTGTGCAAGACCATAGTGCTCGTAAATGACACACTGGTTACATCTCAATTGCTTATCTAGTTCACCTCAATGATTTCTTATAAAAGGTGCCTTTTGTTCTGATGCCTTCTCAACGCACTGTGGGTAGTGACGAGCATTATATCTATGGAAATCTAATGAGACAAGTAGGTAGGTATCACAGCTTTTTCTTCTCCTGCCAACTGGTGGAGTCGCCATGCATTTTCATCATCTGAGAAAAAAGCACCCACTACCATTTCTTTCTTTTTATATTTATCCTGTAGTTGTTGACAGATTGTTCATGCATGTCGGCATGTCTACCATCTCTTCACTTTCGCTAACGCTTCCACAGAGTCGAAATTGAATACCATCATTACAATATTGTTATCGCGATATCTGACAAATAGTAAACAATCTGAAATCGTATATTTTTTCAAAATACCCACGTTCTTTTTTCTTGAAAGTTTTTGCATCGGAAATTGGGCACTTCCGTGTACGGTTTTCTCAGATAGTTCCAGTACCTCTCTGTCTCTGTTCTCGTAATTATTTTAGGAAATCATAGCTACTGAAATAATTATCGAAGAAAACCACGTGATCCGAGGTCACTACTACATTATCTAGAAGATCTAAAACAACTTTTGATCCCAAAGGCAAAAGTTCTTTGCTCGCATCTATATTCTTGGCTCCGCAATAAGTATCGAAAGCATAACAATAGCCAGTAGAGCACAACATCCAATTTTTATAGCCAATACGAATAAGACTTTCCTTTGATAAATTGCTTTGCCGAATGATGTCCAAAATACTTGACCATGGATTCGTCGATCGAAAGATCTTCATGGAAAACACCCCACTGTAGATACTTTTGGTTCAATAACTTCATCATCGGCCTTAGTTTGGCCATTCTGACATTTTGTATCATATTATTGTTATCTGTCAAAATCTTTCTCTACGACTATTGGGTACTAAATCAATTACATATGCGTTATCGATTGACAAATGTAGATAATTCTTTGTACGTGTTGGATTCTCAACATTCTTCAACTGCTGACAACCAATCACAAACTTCGAATCTTCAGAATCCAACAGGCTGAAGCCAATGACGAAGCATAAAATGACGAAGCTGCAATGAAACACATTTTTCCAAAATGGGCTCTGCTCCCCTGACTCAGTTATCGCGATGATGTCATTTTCAATATGATAAACTGTCACACGATTTACAAAATGATTGATAGGAAGAAAGAGAAATGTCGATTGTGATAAAACTATGAGTGAACACAACGAAGAATGTACCTACAGCGCCAGATTTAAAGTTTACTCCAATGGTGTAGCCTCCACAGTCTCATACATCAACTGAAGCTATGTTTTCCTACTTTGTACCTTTATTTATAACATAATACAGCACAGTCGGTTGATTGAAAGGGCGGAAGTTCAGGTAGCTCATCCTGGGGGGGTCGAATCCCCGCAGGATTTTCTTTTCTTTTGTTTTTTTATTATCTGCACCGCGCTATATGTACAGGGTATTCACGTATATTTTGAATCCCCCTTAACTTTTTCATATATGTAAACAAAAAAACAGTTGAAGATCTAGAAATAAGTTATGCACCAATTATATTTTTTCCAATGAAATACCCACTATTGGATAGTATATTTTCCTGATTTCAAATATATACAAATATATCATGTTATCTCTGATAGATTTCGATATATTTGACGTTGAAATTCAGATTTTATACGGATTCTTCCAGCTAATTAGGACATAGATGGTCGGGGTAGCTATGGAAATAATTGAAATATCTGTTGTCGAATTGATGAATGCTTTAATATACCAAATCGGTCCAACCACCGAACTGTCCTGACGTCAAGCAGCAACCCTACGACAGCGCCACCTTGAAAGCTGTCGTTCCGACGTCATGCATATGGTATTGACAGCTGGCAGCAGCGACCCTGTCTCAGTCTCACTCTCATTTCTGTTCTACCCATCCTGGATGCTACACGGGCGTCCATTTTACTAACCATCTGTTTTCTTGTTCTCGATAAATACCACTTCGTTCTGTACTGTTAAGTTTTTCCTTGACTCATATATTCCTCGATTAATATATAGAGTACAAGTTCATTACTTATAATAGAGGTAGTTGTCATTGCCATCTACTTGAGATTGGGGTTATTTGGGGGCATTTATTCACAAATTAAGTATTTTCCAATTGCACTACATTTGGATTGAAAATATTGGTTGAAAGTTCAATAGTAGATCAGTTGATGAATGTATTGGTTTGTTATTATCAAAATATTATCGACTATTTTTTTTAATATTGCTTTCAAACCTTAGTATGATCGTTCAAACCACATATCCGCTACCTAAATATTTATTTTGTAATTATTCATTACTCTTATGAATAACCAAAAGAGGCCAATAAAAATATCTTTATCTTGTTACGACTCGAGTGATTGACCAATTGAATGTTCAACAATCATATACCTTTGTATTCATGAAATATTTCATTTTCACCCAATTATTATCCACCTATGCCAATGGTAACTGGTTCACTTATTTCGTGTGGTGGTGACGACGTTGATGCCTAGACACTTTTCAAGAAAAATTCCAATGCTTATTTTCTCTCCCACTAACCACTGACTTGCACGATGTTCCACCACGACCATTATAGGTTTTTCTCTCCTTCTAATTACATCTATTTCGAGCAGTTACTTGATAATTATTCAAAATCGGCAATGTTAAATAAAAAATTCAACAAACGTCATCATCGATAAACATAGTAATGAAGAGCCAGCCACTACTGTGAAATCAATTCACGTATTTGGATATGTACGATAAAACGCAATTAATGGATACATATAAAAAGACGATTTCGCGTGAAACTGAAACAGATTTCGACAAAAATTGATTTTTTCGGCAACCGTCCGGAAAGTACGTACTTTCCAGACGATTTTTTTTTTTGAGAAAGTGGCATTTTTCCGGCCTAGTCCGGGAAGTACGTACTTCCCGGACTAGGCCGGGAAGAATCACATCGTTGTTGTCATTGTAAATATGAAAATCTTGGTAGTATGGTTTTGTTAAATGCAGTTGATCATTACCATATAGCAACAAAATAACGACTGACAGCTATCTGACATAAAATTAGCTAACATTCAAAAATTATCAGATGAAAACAATCAATGTGAAACGGAAACTTTACCTTCTTGTTCTGACTTCAACAAAAGGCACTTAAATATACCAAGCATTTCAAACAAATTGAATCCATTCAATATTAACAATTGTTCTAATTTTAATATAAATATTAATATAAATAAGAATTGAAATGTTCGAAATTTTGTTCTAATAAAGAAATGTGTTTCTTTGATTTGTTATTCTACACGGTTGCCGAAAAAATTGTGTACGCAACACGCCCAAAAACAGTTTTTTTGGACTCGCAGACTTCCAGGACTCGCTACGCTCGTCCTAGAATTTTGTCCACTCATCCAAAAAAAACAGTATTTTCCGGACTTGTTACGTAAATTACTATTACACACCTACGCCTCATCTATAGAAAACCAGCTACGGATTTAAATTTTATGCTTTTCTGTCTAAGAAATCAAATAACTATTACCACGCTTTCCTCGGAAGTTATTTTGAAACAAACACAATTATTTTGTTCTCATAACTTCCAATTTTTTTCAAGGTAATTGGATTTACAAAATTGAAGATCGAAGATGAAGAGAAGCCAACATTGTATAGGACAGTTTTCAACAAAATTACATGGTTTATTGGAACAGGTCGTAATGCCATCCTGGTACTGATATGTGGCTACATAGGTTTCATTTACTGCTCGAAAGGTCAACCGCCATTCAGAGTGATCGGAAATGTTCCGAAGGGCTTACCTGCGATCAAGATGCCTCCTTTTGGATTCGAAAAAGTTCAGAACGGTACCATCGTATCTGTTTCATTTCTCCAGATGGTTTCCAATTTGGGAAGTGGAATTCTTATAGTGCCGCTTGTGGGTCTTTTGGAAGATATAGCAATTTGCAAGGCATTCGGTAAGGAATATAGTAATTGAATAAATTTTCTCACTATATAAACCGAGATCAAATTAACGAAAAATAAAATTATTCTTCTGAAAAACTTACCTGATTCTCATGTATCTACGAAGTTACTTCTTTTTTCGGCAACCGTCCGGAAAGTACGTACTTTCCAGACGATTTTTTTTCGAGGAAGTGGCATTTTTCCGGCCTAGTCCGGGAAGTACGTACTTCCCGGACTAGGCCGGGAAGAATCACATCGTTGTTGTCATTGTAAATATGAAAATCTTGGTAGTATGGTTTTGATAAATGCAGTTGATCATTACCATATAGCAGCAAAATAACGACTGACAGCTATCTGACATAAAATTAGCTAACATTCAAAAATTATCAGATGAAAACAATCAATGTGAAACGGAAACTTTACCTTTTTGTTCTGACTTCAACAAAAGGCACTTAAATATACCAAGCATTTCAAACAAATTATATCCATTCAATATTAACAATTGTTCTAATTTTAATATAAATATTAATATAAATAAGAATTGAAATGTTCGAAATTTTGTTCTAATAAAGAAATGTGTTTCTTTGATTTGTTATTCTACACGGTTGCCGAAAAAATTGTGTATGCAACACGCCCGAAAACAGTTTTTTTGGACTCGCAGACTTAGAATTTTGTCCACTCATCCAAAAAAAACAGTATTTTCCGGACTTGTTACGTAAATTACTATTCTGAATCAAGCATCAGCAATTATCAGCATGAATGCAAATTTCGTATTTCCACACAGGTTTTCATTATTATTCAAAGAAAACTACCCACAATAAAATTGATCTCGATACATATTTTCGAATAAAAACTTTTGATAAAGGGATGTGAATATGAAGTAGGTATATGACATTATGATAATTACGGTGATTTTAATCTGAGATGTGAAATCCCTGAAAATCGGATCTTCTGTTAGGCAAAAGTATAGGAATATAATAGACTTTTTGGGCATATGACCTTGATGCGCGCCCACAATGATCGGCAAATGAAATCTCAATACCATAATCCAAAAAGCGAAAAGCCATCGTAGCATGTGAACGGGCCATTATTTTCCAACGTAGAAGCCACAGAGAGAGAGAGAGAGAGAGAGAGAGGAAGGCTGCCATTTGTAAATTGTATTCGTTAGACTCAAGAAAATTATCTCCTTTGAATTTATCAATTTCAATTTATAATGGCGTGAGACAATTCTTACAGCTCCGAATAAGAATCAATTCTAGGTAGATTGTAGATTGTAGAGGGGTTGTTGTGGAGAATATGCAACCTCACAAACACCCCGACCTATAAGATCTATTGTGCATTACCCTCAATCTATTCGAGATCCAAGACTTCGTACAAAGTTTATCAGTTTCTTGGGAGCGACGTCTGAGCGCGATAAGAAGGTCAGGTGCTTAAACCTCTTACAGAAAAGCGCTGGGCATTCGCAAAGCAAGTTATGCAGTTTCCAAGAAGTTCTCGCTTTATTCCAGTGGGATTTTATCTTGTTACCAAGGAGTTTTGAGAGCCTATAATCTGGCCCTGTAGCGCCGACTCCAGCCCTTTCATCCATCTTGGATTCATCAGTGTACCACTTTCCAGTTGATGACCATTTTCTGTACAGATTTTGTGGGTTTTCATGATCACTTCAAACTGTCTGACTCATTCTGGAGGCACAAACTGCAGCTTTCATTACAGACATGGTGGAAAATTCAGCATTACCTCTAAGGCTGCAGTAGGGCACGTCGGTATTGTCCTTTCTGCATCAGCTTGACTTGCCTGAATTTGTTACATTATTGGCCACCATATCAATGAAGTGGTGACCATAGGTTTGATGATCCTAAACTAACCTATAATCTTTGGAAAATTTGAGCTGAATTCCTTTCAGAGTTGAGTATTGAGTTTGTACTCTCACCTACTGGTGAATAGAACCAGCACTGTTTTGTTAGGATTGAAATTGAGTCCCTCCTCTGCCCACCAACATCTTATTGTATTTAGTATTGTATTTCAACAACCGAATAAAACTTCTTGTCGTACTTAACAAGGCGTATATTCATTTCACTATTAATACGTTTCAATATGGCGCAGCAGTCACATTTCTCTCATCACGCAAGGACTCGTTCAAAGCTCTCTCTCCTCTCCACGCAGTGCTGCCAACTGAGATTTTGAGAAATCATGAGACAACCCATGAAAATGTCAGGAGATTCAACCTTGAAATCGGGAGATTACCACTACTGAACTTTATGGAAACAAATTTGGTTTCGAAGTCTGATCACAGGGGTCTGATGTTGTAGAGTGAACTGCTTGAAAAGTGTAATTTTTCGAACATGAAAAACTCATGAAATATATATTCCATATTATAGTATGAGTGTAACTCTGGTATACTCAGACGTATGTTTTCATAAATCAATACAAAAAAGTGAGTCTTCAGTAAAAAATTAATAGGTATATCACAGAAAAATAAAGTTGATGAAAATAAAAAATAACGAATAATCTCACATAACAGGAACACAAAATTTACCTAACTAATCTAACTATAAAATCATATTTTTCTTCAACTGGTGTCAGGTGTCACTGTGTCAGTAGCACGAACTATGCGGACAAGGTTCTATGCGGAGACCACAGAACAGAAGTTATGTGGCGGAGACCTAATATTATGCTCTATGAATCTACGAGAGAGTTGTGTTTTGTGTTGAAAATACCACAGAACTCGGAACGATCCACATTTCAATCCGGACAACATTTACTCGTGAAAAATCATGAGATTCTTACTGTAAACGGTAACTATTGTTGAAAATCTATGATTATCGGTAGATCCTGATTGCAAATCGTAAATCGGGAGAATATTTGAGAAATCAGGAGATCTCATGATATATCGGGGTGGTTGGCAGCACTGTCTCCACGTACGGGCACATCATCAGCCTCTCTGCGCATGTGCCACATTTGATTGACAAACTGACAGGTTGGTTAATCTGTGCTATAACCAATAACCACAGGCACTGTGGCCAACCGACACATCATTTAGAGCTACTTGCATGCGATTGGAAAGTACTCTAGGTGGATGATAATAATGTTAATTGATTTTAGCGAATGGTAAACCAGTCGACGCTACCCAAGAACTCATCGCCATTGGCCTATGTAACATAGGAAACGCATTCGTGCAAGGATATCCTGGAACGGGTGCCTTGGCGAGAAGCGCAGTCAACAATTCTAGTGGGGTGCAAACTCCGCTAGGAGGGTTATATACAGGCATTCTGGTCATCGCGTCTCTCTTGATATTCACTCCTTACTTCTATTACATACCGAATGCGGTGTTGGCGGCTGTTATTATCGCTGCTGTTGTGTTCATGGTCGAAATCAAAGTCGTCAAGCCCATGTGGAAAACGAAAAGTGAGTCATCTTAAGATTTATATATATATATGGAACTGCAGATAGTTAAAACCAAAATATGAAGAGTTAACCAAACATGCTTCATAAAAATGTCGGTGGCTTAGATTAGGTACTAAGATACTCTTATTATTAAACTCGAAATCAATCCAACTTATTGATGTTAATTACAGAAGATAATAACGCTGATGCAAATTTTAGAATTTTATAGGTAGAACAAAGATCTCGTTCGAAACAGATAACCTCCCTTTTGTACGTAAAATTGAGCATGTATTCAAATCTTAAATTACTTCGAATCATTATCCAAGTAAAATTAGGATGAGCAGCCACAAAATAAGTTACAAATTCGTATTTCTCTTCTCAGAAAACCGTAACCTACCAAATCTCGTCATGTTCATTCTGTTATAACTCATGATGTTATTGAGAAATGAAACGGAATTTTGCTTTTTTCCTCCCAAACCAGCAACACTTTTATAATGCATGTTGGGCTAAATCTCCTTATTTTGTTCACAATAGTTTAGAGATTGCCCATTATTTTTGAATCACTATATAAGATATATCTAAGTAGTTTACGATATGTATTGGAGTATATATAAAATTGTTTTCTATCTGGGAAATTCGATTTTATATACTAAATGCTCATTAATATAGGTATCTGATGTGGAAAAAATCCAATGCTGTCCCTTATATCTCAAATCAAAACTGAACAGCAGATTCTTGATTATAGATATGTTCATCATTGGCGATAGAAAAACTTCAAATGCAAACGTTGTAGGGTTCGTTCTGAATCTCCAGAAAGAAATACCAGATGAAACAAATGAATATCGCTGATGTCGTTACTTCGTTATTTTCAGTGGAACAATTGAAGATATTTATCTCCTGATTTTAAAATTATATCGGTTATTGACATTTGGTTCAGCCGTTTTCGAAATTTATTTTACTGAAAAAGATCATTCCCAAAAATCAAGTCGTTTATTCAAGCTCTCAATTTTCCTCGATGAAGATTATATCCTGAGGGTTTCTGAAAGAATACATGAAGATATCGAAATTGATAATGATTTTCAGAATCCAATTGTCCGGGACTATAAAAATAAAGTATTAGCATGGAATGTTTTCGGATTTGTCAGTTTTATACAATACAAATCTGTGAGTGAGAAATTTACCAAAAGAACGAGTGGAAAGATGAGGGTATCCCTTCAGTTATGTCGGAGTAATTTTTTTCGGCCCTATGAGCAAATCTATCGAAAGAAAATTTTGAATATATTAGGTAGATTCTAGAATAAACCACCTAGATCTACAGATTGAAAGAAAAAAGAGTCTCACACAATCAAAACATCAAAAGAGAATTTGAATATCTGGTAGACCACGAGCAGAAAACAACCACTTTGCTGGCAAATACCGAGCAGAGCATTGAACGATTCATACATAATGCAAATGTTTCTTCCTGAGAAGTGACAAAGTTTGCATCGAGACAGGCACGCTTAAAAACCTACATATCGGTTTCGAGCTCATTGGTCCTCATCAGTGCAGGGTAGTCAACCGAGTAGAGACCCTGAGATCTCCACTCTAAGTGGTGCCTGTCCCAATACAATAACCATCACGCGTTCACTTCATATGGCTACTCATTTTGTAGATTCACAGATGTCACAACAAGTAACATGTAATATATTTCCGGACTTACTTTCTATGTGGCGTGGATTTCTCTTATTTCCATTTATTATTTTTCAGAAAGCTGCTTCATTATTTTCTGTGCGACATTCATCGCTTGCCTTATACTAAGGTTAGAAATCGGGATCCTAATAGGTATTGGGATAAATCTTCTCTCGATACTCTACCATGCAGCAAGACCAAAACTGACTTTTGAGAATTTGAAGGTAAGTAATGATAAATGAGAGATGTTTGAATAAATAAAGCGATACTTACCTTCCAATCAGATGCTTTCAATTGGAATGAAGGTTATTCAAATTCGATGCTCATCATTGGGATCTCTAAAACCGATAGTTCGAATTGGGACAAGTTTTCAGAATTTCATGCTCATTAAAAAATCAAGTTCATCGAGACCAGAATATCTTAGGAAGCGTACTTTCGGCTATGCATATTGGAAAGCGTATTAATTTATGTATTGAGAAATAAAAGTTAATAGGTAATCCACGAAAGTTTTAACAGTATTCATCTGTAATCTGTCAATTTTTGTTGTGATTGTAATGAGTTTGTATGTGGCTCCGTACCCGAAACGTAAACAATATCATCAACAGTCATGTAGTATTTATAGTTGAAAATGAGGAAAAAAGATCATATCTTTATTCGAAGAAAAAAAAATGATCATGGCAAAGAAAAGGTTGAACGTCGAATTCAAAAACAGAGAATGCCATTTTGTAGAAAAAATAGCAACGAAAAAGTGCATTCAGTTCTGGTCTATTTTCAATAAAAAAGCAAGCAAATTATGAAAATAATAATCGAACATTTTGTTTTTCCCAATATTTTGAAAACGAAGCTATCGTGGATTTTCTTCCACCATAATAATGGGCATAAAATTACGCAACATTGACCCAATCTGTACAGTTTTCGAGATTTCAATGATGAGCATAGAATTTGAATAACCTTATGTATATCAGATAGTTCAATACATAATATAAAACTTTCCATAGGCATATTCCATATTTTATAAAACAATATAGTTTAGACAAATAATCTTACTTAATTTTCATCCAATTTGGTAGATTTGTATAGTTGAATATTTCGGGGTTCTTAGTTTGCGACTTGAGCATCCCCCGCTCGCGCCGCCATATTGAAAAACTGGTACCAAAAACTAGTGTTTCTGAAATATCCGCTACAGAAACAAAAAAAGTTGTCATCTAAATTATAGCGAATGTAATTTCCTGCAATTTTCATCAATATATTTTTTTAATCGGGTGAATAGTTCATTAGTTACAGCGGAATCAAGCTTAGCATATTTTTGCCAATGGTAGATCTACCATTGGCAAAATGGTAAACAACTTCACTGAAGTCCAGAGCGATAGGGGAAAGAAGCAAAATTGGGCTAACTTCAGTGAGAACATGAAGAAGCACTCCTTAATTTCGTGCAGGTGCAAGAATGGGTGCGGTCGAGCCTGTTGATATTAGGAAAACGTGCTTGAATTGTTCTGTTTTCCCTCACGTTTCACGAGTTCTCTGAAGAGTACGACTTTTTTTATCAAATTTGTATTTTCGATATACTCATAACAAATTCTCCATAAGGTTCAGTGATGGACTCAATCAAGAATAATTATCACACTATTACCATTGACAACTAATGAAATCGTATCTTCAATCTCAATTTTTATTTATTTATATGTATTTCAGACTCATTTCATGGAATTTTAAAGCAAGCTAGCAATGATCATATTTTCATGATCGATACACATGTTTCACACTTTTTATTCCTAAGAATGAAGCAAAAAAACTGATTTCCTTTTTCCAAAGCAAGTATTGCTGTAAGAATTGCAAGTACCTACTAGTGTCTGATGAAAAATGTTTACGTATCACAAGCCAAGCCTGTGGATAAGATGGTATCTTATCCCAAAATTAGTCGACCTTGGGAGATGATATCGACAGATTTAATTGGACCATTGGACCTTTTCCGATAAAACTTTGTCCGAGATCTATGAAGGGTAATAATAAATATATTCTGGTAGTCACGGATAACTCCAGTAAATTTTCCTTCGTAATTTTTCTCAGAACAGCTTCGGCGGATACAGTTATTCGTAAAATTAAGTCGAGTATTTTCCTAGTCTTCGGTGAAAAAAAGAATGAATATGTGTGACTTAGAAAGTTTGCGGACGAATATCAATGTCGCATTAAATTCAATGCTGCCTATCATTCAAGAGCTAATACAACCGAAAGAAAAATATAACTAACTTTTTTTCTAAAAAAACGTACAACTAGACAGCAAAATTGAAAAATTTGATAAGATGCCTTGAAATCTACCTACCGATTTTAAGAACTTTCCTGCCAAACTACTAATTTGGTTGACTATCATCGATAATTTATTTTCAGACTCCAGATGGTGTAGAATACCTTATGCTGACACCCGATCGCTGCTTGATCTTTCCATCAGTCGACTATATCCGAAACCTCGTGCTGAAATACAGCAAACGTCAAATAATTCCAGTAGTGATCGATTGTTCACACATCTATGGAGCAGATTATACAGCAGCCACTGTGGTAGAGATGTTGACGAAAGATTTCACTACCAGAAATCAACCACTGTGCTTTTTCAACCTCAAACCCTCAGTATATTCGGTTTTCGAAGGACTTTCTCCTGTAGGTTTCAGAGTTTTCTACAATTTCAATGAATTAAACGATTTTTTGAGGAAAGTTTCTTGTAACCAGATCCAAGAATCTATTAATATTTAATGTGAATCGAGAAAATTAGGAATTTTTTTTAACATATTGTTCAATTTCAATTTATTATTCTAGTTCCTATTCAATTATTGTTGCACAAAAGGTAGAACCAGGGCACAGCAGATTGATTCTAATGCGAGTTAATATTTGTATATAACCTATATATTCGATAATAACCATCATCAGAGTCACACCTTTTATGTAGTGTACAGTTACAACAAATACAATTATAACCGATAATTCAAAACGATTAGCTATACTGTGATCGAATATTTTTTTAACATTAACTAGATACATAGAAAAGCTCACACTATTTATTACCGATTCTATATAATAAAGGTAAACATGAATACGTATACACATGAACCAATTACATAGGAACCACAACCACATAATAATCACAGAAACTAGTGAACTGTTTGAACTGTTTATTCTCCAGCGGTTAAACCATCCGTCATTGAAATATATTACGAGATACGAGGTCGGTTGAATTAGAGAACTATGAATATTTTTCTGCTGATAACCGCGTAATGCTTACAGAAGAACGATTGGATATCGCATTTTCTATTTATTCGAAAAAATATTGTTTTTCGTAACGTATATTCAATCTCAATCGATTACCAACTCATTCCGGAACATAAATGGTTATCATAAATTTCATCCTCAAATCACAAATAACGGAGTTTTGCACATTGAGTTTTCGACAATGTGTTTTCGATATGTCATGAAATTGAAAATTTGAACAAAATAATACATGTCGATTGCAATATTCAATTCTCTAAATCATAGTGGACAATTAAATTGAATGTTCGAATATATCTGCTTCTGAATCAATATATTTTTAGGCACACTTGAAAACATTTTATGTAGCGGTAATAACATCAATGCTATTGAAAGAAAATATAGTTACCCGAATAAATAGAAAACGCAATGTTCAAGGGCTTTCTTGTTAGCACCACAGTAGATGAACAAAGCTGGTATCAGATAGAACTTCAAAAAACAGCTACCATATGGTGGTGGCGCTGGTGTCGTTACGTTACATGTCGCTGACGGCTGCTCCATTCATGATGACGTCACCACGTTGCTTGACGTCACAACGTTGCCTGACGACACAACGTTGCTGCCCTTGACATTGACAGATGTGTCAATCGACATATAATGTCGATGGACCGAAAAAGTGTGACGTCAAAGCTATGTTGGTACTACTGATTTGCTTACAAACAAATTATTTTCCCATGTAAATCTCCATAAGAGATTTTTTGAAATCGATTATCTCATTTATAGTGAAAAAGTTACATATTTCGATACCATTTAAGAAGATAGGACATACTAGTTCCTATTAGAAAAATAGAAACAGGTGAGAAACGCTAACAAATTTGAATGAGATTATATTGAAATCTATTGAGGTTATGTTTTTTCAGTGTTTACTTTTGAGGCCCTGATATTTCGACTGTATTTTCGATCAATATTATATAATATATCAGTGTAGTGAATGGAAAATATTATGTCTTGAAGCCAGTTGAAGCTATCAACAATGGTACATTTCTCTAGAGATGAGGAAAAACTGATACTAGGGGCTAAAAGGCCATGTTGAGAACATGGTATTTGATTTTGATCTCAAGACCTTAATATTGTTGATTCAAGCGAATATTCATGATAAAACATATAAAGTACAGGTGAGCTTTAATATTAAATGGTATATTGGATAAATTGAACGTTTTGAAATGTTTGTTGTAGATAAACTCTACCAGTGTATATGAGTCCCTGTTCAAGAGGATTTAGTTTCTTGGCCATCACATTGGCAGCTTTAGCAATATTTGCACACTATAATGTACGAGTACCTTCAAACCTTGAACTAGGAGTAATAAAGAAAATACACCATCAACATTTTGAAGAGAAATCAGTCACACAAATGTGGAATTATATACATTATATTATACAATATTAATTATAAAATAAAGTGAATTTCGATCGACATCATACTCTCGAAGTGTTATAATGAAAAACTGACATTCAAGAGTCATTTTATTTCTTCTTGAGCACTTATCAATGTAGTACAGTGCCTATGATTTCATGATGCTGCTAATAAACTCCTAGGTAAGCTTTCAGATTCTTCTATATATTCCAAAGAAGACAACATTATCATGAAAAGAAAAATCTCTGCTGACAGCATCAACCTTAGTAGGTATATCTTTCCTCAATCTACAATAAATGATGATATAATAATACCTTTGTTATGTCTAGTAACCATATCTTGATTTACACACTTTTCATTCTTATCTCATATCACGATTGTGTTAGAAAATAAAATAATATTAGAGAATAGATACAATAATAAAGCAAAATCCTAACCTCACTTCAGTTTGATTGAGATTTATTCAAAACTATCAATGGTTAATACATGTTTCTAATTTTTTTAAGATACATCGAATCTCCCTCTTTCCGTAAATAATCTTGAAATACGTTAAATATTCACGATAAATATTAGAAGAGACTTCAAAAATTTGCTTATGGAGATTTACATGTAATTTTTTTTCTATTGGAAACATTCAGGAATACCAACATAGTTTGTGACGTCACGACTTTTTCGGTCCATTGGACGGAACGAAACACGTTGTGCCATAGAGTATTCGCAACCAACAATTAAAAAAGTCCGACGCGGGATTTGAACCCAAGACCGTCGGACTATGAATTCGTTACGTAAATTCATTCGCCACGACCACTTCATGATATAATTATCAGTGGAAACCATTTCAGATATACCTAAGCCCCTTTCGTTTATATGCAAATTGTAGCACCTCGTGTATGTTGCACCGCTTTTGAGCATTCATTTCGCGAGGTGTAGAATGAATAACATTAGGTTAACTGCACTTAAAATCAGCTGGTGTAGATTACACGACACCGAAAAGCAGACGAAAGAACCTATAATGTCATACTAAACGGCTTGCGGTGTTTTGATTTAGGATGAGATATTGAAGTCATAGTCGAATTCATTAGTAGCAATATGTCTTCTGAAGAATACAGTTGTAGTCTCGAGGAATTTGGTAGATTGGTGCGAGAACTATCCAAGGTATATAAAGAGAAAGAAAATGATGTGAAAGTTTAGAGTTTTCACGAAACGCAATTTACCTCAAACAAGATACCCATTGCGACGAATTGAACCCTGCACTGCACAAAACATTTCAGCAAGGGTATCGAGTTGCTGTGAAGAGGGGGGGAGGATGAGGATTGCCAAAAAACGATCATCAGATCAAATATAATCAGTTCAACTGTGAACATCACTGATCGTACAATAATGGAAACCGTTCTAGCATTTCTACATGGTGAGGAGAGGCTGCAAGACTTTTCCGAAGATGAATTGAAAAAATTTCCAATCAAATATTTGATACAGCACGCTAGGCCATGGCAATTGTTGGATGTTTGGCATAAATTATCAAACGATTATCAATGTAATTTTGATTTGAGAATTCGTTTACCATGTTTAATTCATTATAATAAACCGGATTCCCGAACTCACGTAGACAGACCGGTCAGTTCACAGTACGATTGCCACGGATGTAATTATTTTCTGAAATGTAGAGGGACCATGATTTATTAATAAATAATATATGGATATGTTAGTTTTATTGCACCTCTCAAATACCATCGAATTACTTGAAGCATTTTCATGTCAATTTCCGTCTATATTTGTTTGGAATAACCACTGATAAGCACAAAAACTTCGCGTCGAAAGCCTTGATAACCTGCACATGTGGCTGAATGTTTTTTTTATTCATTTATTTATTTATTTAGTATAAACGGGAAAACCCTAAGTTACAACGTTGTAAAATAACTAAATGCTAAATAAAACAATTAAAAATAACACTAAATACTAAAAACTAACAGACATACAAGGCATAAATCTATAAATAAAATACATAATTGATTGCAGACTTTTTAAAGGCCTCTACGGAATTATTAAAAAAATCAAGTTCTGATGTATTAGCCTCCCTTAACATTCTTGACATTGGACATTAAATCCATAATTGGTTGAATGTGAATTCTCTACGAAAACAGTTTTATCATCTCTTGTCACTCTTTGCTTGACTCTCAGGCCAACCAAAGAGAGAAGTTCTGGGCAATTAAAATGACCTGACAGTAATTTGAATAGAAATATGAGAGGTCAGCTTGAGTCCGCCTGTTTTCCAATGTGGTGAGGCGTAGTGTAGAAAGAATATCAGTGTAGTTATGTGGAACGGTTGATACACATGACTAGACATTTGTCAAGATTAAGTTCCAAGCAATTATTTCTACACCAGTTGGTTATAAATGGTTCACATCATCTTGAAGTGTCAAACAATCAACATACGATTCAATCACACGGTATAGCTTGAGATCATCAGCAAATAATAATCCTTCTGAGTCAGTAATATATGTAATGAGATCATTAATAAAAATATTGAAGAGTAATATGGTCCACAGTGATGACTACCTTGAGGAATGAGATATATCATCTCGAAGAGTTTCCAAGTATTAATAAAAATTGTAAATTCAATCAGAACAGATCATCTGAACAATGAGGAGAGAGAAATTATTTTAAAATTATGCAAAAAATATTTCGATATATTCTATATAGAGGGTGAGCCATTAACTTCTACAACCCAAGTGAAACATGTGATAAAGACAAAAGACGATCTCCCAGTTTACACCAAATCTTATCGATACCCGTTCGTTCATAAACAGGAGGTTAATTCACAAATCAATAAAATGTTGGAACAGAATATCATACGTCCTAGTAAGTCGCCATGGTCCTCTCCAATTTGGATTGTACCGAAGAAGGTTGATGCTTCGGGCAAAAAGAAATGGAGGATAGTGATCGAATATCGGAAGTTGAATGAAAAAACTGTCGACGATCGATATCCTATTCCAAACATCACAGACGTTCTTGATAAAATTGGTCGCTGTCAATATTTCACCACATTAGATCTGGCGTCTGGATTCCACCAAATTCAAATGAATCCGACCGATATCGAAAAAACAGCTTTCAATGTAGAAGGGGGACACTACGAGTTTCTGCGCATGCCCTTTGGCTTAAAGAACTCACCCTCTACATTTCAGCGTTGTCTAGACAATAT
This sequence comes from Chrysomela aeneicollis, assembly GCA_029955515.1. Classification (NCBI taxonomy): domain Eukaryota; kingdom Metazoa; phylum Arthropoda; class Insecta; order Coleoptera; family Chrysomelidae; genus Chrysomela; species Chrysomela aeneicollis. The sequence continues at coordinate 690,424 of JARUHQ010000012.1, forward strand.
ATTGAAGGAATACATAAACAAAATCTGCCTAATTTATCTTGACGATATTCTGATTTACTCTACCTCCTTACAAGAACATATCGACAGTCTGAATAAAATCTTTCAAAAGTTAAGAGAAGCAAATTTCAAAGTACAGATGGATAAATCGGAATTCCTGAAACGCGAAACAGCCTATCTTGGACATATTATCACAACCGAAGGTATCAAACCAAACCCTGATAAAATTTCGGCCATTCAAAAATGTCCGATTCTCCAAACAACTAAACAAATCGAAGGGTTTTTGGGACTCCTTGGATATTACAGACGTTTCATCAAAGATTCTGCTGCATTAACTAAACCCATGACTCGCTGTCTTAAAAAGAACGCCAAGATTGTACACGACTCTGACTTCATCAACTGTTTTGAACACTGTAAGACACTGCTAACGAACGAACTCATCTTGATATATCCTGACTTCGAAAAGGAATTCATCCTCACCACAGACGCGAGCAATTTCGCCATCGGAGCAGTCCTCTCACAAGGACTAATCGGGTCTGACAAACCTGTAGCCTTCGCTTCGCGGACTTTGAATGCATCGGAGCAGAATTATTCAACGATTGAAAAGGAATTATTATCGATCGTTTGGTCAACGAAATATTTTAGACCCTATTTATTCGGACGCAAATTCAAAATTGTGACCGACCACAAACCTCTTCAGTGGGTCATGTCATTGAAAGAACCAAATTCCCGTTTGGTAAGATGGAGACTCAGACTTGAAGAATTCGACTACGAAATCATCTATAAGCGCGGAAAATTAAATACTAATGCCGATGCTTTATCACGAGTTGAGATCCATGCTAACGAAACAGACTACACAGTTGACAAAGAACTACAAGAATATATTGACCTCCATAGTAGAAACAGAGACCCTAATCAAAGAGACGATGAAAAAGAATCAGTTATTAGTCATGTAAATGAAACACCTGACATTCGGGACTTTGACGATGCAGATACAGTCCATACAAGTAACGAAAATCCTGTCTTGACCATACCTATATCAGAAAACCCATTGAACAACTTTGACAACCAGATTAAAATTACCACCGTTTTCCACTCACCAGCCACATCTAAGATTAAACAAATTTTCCATACGAAAAAACGAATCATTGCACAACTAGGCCTAGACAATCTTGAACAAAACATAAAAAATTTCGTGAAAGACTATCTGGACCCGAAATTCAAATACGCTCTGTATATCGAAAATGAATCAATAGTTCCCCAATTTTGTCAAACTGTTCAAGACACGTTCAAAACGCCTTCATATAAATTTATTCGCTGTACAAAGATTCTCAAAGACGTAGTCATAGAAGAAGATCAAAAACAAACTATAAAGCAATACCACGAAGGTAAAACCAACCACCGAGGCATCGTGGAAACGGAAAGACGAATCAGAGAAACTTATTATTGGCCCAAATTAGGAATTGACACCAGAATATACATCAATAATTGCGAAATATGTCACACCAATAAGTATGACAGAAATCCCCCCAAACAAACATTTTCAATAACACCAACAGCTAGTAGACCATTTGAACTTGTTCATGTAGATATTTATCAAATTCGTAATCAAAAGTTTTCAACTATAGTAGACGCTTTCTCAAAATACGCCCAAGCGTATCCACTGTCGCACAAAAGTGGAATTGAAATAGCAAATAAATTAATTGCATTTTTCGGACATCATGGTATCCCAAGAACTATAATTTCAGATAGCGGTTCAGAATTTAAAAACGAAACTCTCCAAGAGTTAACAAGTCTCCATAAAATTGAGGTACATTTCGGAACCCCCGATCATCACGAATCTAATTCTATAGTTGAACGGTTTCACTCTACAATAGCAGAACATATCAGAGTGCTTCAAAGCACAAACAAAGAACAAGGTGTTATAAATTTAATGACTTATGCTATTCTTGGTTATAATCATTCAATTCATTCATCGACTAAAATGAAACCAATAGATATCATCACTGGCCATATTTCTAATTCAGATCCATTCGATATCGACTTAGAACATCGCATTCAGAGTGCTTATGTATCAAATCATAAAGAAAAGACGAAAGAAATGTACAAGACCCTAAATCAAAGATTGATTGAACAAAAAGAGAAAAATATTGCCAAAAGAAACGAAAACCGTGAAGATCCCCTAACATACAATCCAGAAGACACCGCTTACAAAGAAACTAGCCCTCGTAACAAAAGCCTTCCTAGATTCAAAATTGTACGAGTAACCTCAGACGAAAGTAATAAAATCAGAACTTCAGATAACAAGAAAATTCACAAATCCAATATAAAACGTCCATTGTTTCAGATCCGTCCTGTCGACGACCCTGTGCCAGGAAGTTCAAATACTTCCCCTCAATAAAAATCCCGGCATATTACCCTCTAAATTAGGAACCACCAGAGTTAGAGAAAAAACTCATACACTACTTTGACTTGAAACCGATACATGACGAAATACAAACAGTTTCCAATCAATATGTACAACTTATTGATGCTGTACACAAAGGACTATCGAACCCTTATTTTGTTGAATTATCTGCAATAAATCAATCAGTGAATATTCAACTACAACTATCTATTAAAAAATATAACCCAATTACTTCCGGAAGACGATTCAAAAGAGGCCTGATAAATGGCCTAGGCAGTGTACTCAAGAGCATAACAGGAAACTTAGACTCTACGGATGCAGAAAAATACGAACAGGCAATCTCTGAACTACAAATCAACCAAGTTAATATCATTGAAAAAACGAATGACCAAATCTCACTATCCAAACACATCATAGAAACTTTCAATGAAACAATCAGTTTATTGAAAAGAAATGAAAATGCAATGACAGACAGAATAAATAAAATCTCTTCAAAATTATCAACATTCATATATGATTTCAGTCACTATTGCCTTTGCCTTTGCCTTTGAACAACTCAGCTCGACGCTTCATATAATTTCACAGATATTGTCAGATGTAGAAAATGCCATCACATTTTCGAAATTGAATATAGCTCATCCAAGCATTATCAATATAAATGAATTAGAAGAACTGGTCAGAATATTAGCAAATTAATACATTCTAGAAAATCTCTCATTTGGTACAGATGCAACTAATATCCATAAATATTATGATGTATTAGAGATAGGTACCTATCAGAAAGGAAGCGAAATTGTATTCGTGATCAAGTTTCCTCTTGTATTCCCAGATTTTTACACCCATTATCACCTATCCTCCTTACCAACTTCTGATCAAAATACCCTGATTCCACCGGCACCTTACCTGACTATGAATGAAATGTATTTTCAATATACCTCTATGTCATGTATATACCTCCATGGAACCTACTTCTGCCATTCCAATGACCTGCTTCTTGGAAATACCAAAAAAGACTGTATATTCCAAATATTGAATATTGGAACCACCCCTTCCGGATGCACGAGAATTTCAATACAAATAGAGGACGACATCATCGAGCAAGTCAATGAAGCCCACTACATTGGAATATTCAAGAATTCAACTCGAATTCAAACAATGTGCAAAACCACGGACATGATAACCCTAACAGGGACATATTTACTATCGCTTCCCCCAGGGTGTCTCTTCAGAACTCCAACAGACACCTACCTCAACGAAGCAACCGAAGTACAGCAGCAGCCCTTACTTCTCCCAGATTTGACCCTGCCGAAATACACGGAGAACGAGCCAATGCAACCCCTGAAACTCCGAGACATCCCGCTCGACAAACTGAATGGACTTCGGGAAGAAGCAAAACGACTCACACTCCTTGAGTCGACCAAGCATACAACAATGGTCCATGCCTGGACAATCCCACTGTATATCATCATCGTAGTCTTCGCCTGTGTGTTTGTTTCAGTAAAATACAAACACTTTCTATGGAGAAGAAAACGATCGGACCACCTACAAGACAGCCATGCCGCAACATCGGACAACCCAAGACCGTTGGAAAGAAAAACCATCTTTCCGAATGAAAAATAGTTTTTCATCTTCGAGGGGAGGAATTATGTTGGCAGTAAATGCAGCCTTGCATTTATAACGCTGACACAGCTTTTATCCTGTTTCCTAGAGAAGACGCGAAGAAGATCAGTCTGATGTTAGCATCCATATTGTAAAGTCCAAATATAACATTGTTCATAGAATTTTCAAATAAAAATCTTTTTAAAAAGCAACTTCGGGAAACGAGAAATATAATTTGCATTAGGAGCCTGTCTGTATCAAATCAATGATGCTACTGGTCTAAAGAATGTCATTGCGTTTGCAAGACGTACTTTGCATGGGCCCGAACTTCATTATTCAACGACCGAAAAGGAAGCGCTTGCAGTGATATTCGCGTTAAAGAAATGGCGTATATGAATGATGAGGAAGGGAATTGCATATTGTTGAATGAATTTAAACAAAGAATCCTGATAAACCTACATCTACTGAATTCAAAATTAAACCTGATATATTTCACTCACTTTATTATGTCAGCTATTATCATTTCCATGAACTTTAATTTATGTTATGTTTCATGAAAACTAAGTTGGTATAGCTTCAGCTTTCATAGTTGGTCATAAGTTGGTGAGGAGGTTGGAGCTGTGACATGCATATCTTCATTGAATTGGACTATTCATTTCTCTGAAAAATAGGAATATTCAAAAGCAATAAAGGATATCTCAATCATGCATCATGTATAGGTACTCACTGTTGTTTGAAAATCAGATTTTTCCAAATACCTCTTCGATTTCAGTCAGCTTCTTGGCACTATTGTATAAAAACGATGAAAACTTTGTGAACATTGAATCCGTACTTCTTCTATAGCGAACAACATAACGAAATAAGGGTAACAGAAAACTAGAAATATAATATTCATTTAGTTTTCACCATGCTGAAGGCGAGGTGATATAACCTTATAACCATGCACTAACCTAACCTCACACTCTTCACTCTTCTTCTCTTCTGACTAATATCACTGTTTTGTCCATTTTCGTACGTACAACGGACCTAAAATTTTAAACACACAATGTTTGTTCACAATTGTACATAATGGATATACATCATGCGTTTATTTGGGACATCCAATAAGCACCCATGTTTATACGTACAATAGACGAACAAATTTGGACATATTAGACATGATTCGTCCATTGAATGAACGACAACGTACAATAAGTGCATTTACAAATTGATCCTCGTCTGTTCATCGTGTTATTATAAATAATACATATCTATATGTGTTCATCCCATGGATGTTCAAGATTGTACATTCATGGATGTTTAAAAATTTCATCCAATATTGTACATTCGATGATTATACATAAACGTACAAGTCGTGGATTTACATATAACATCCAACTTTGTACATTCGAGAGATGTTCAATAACGTACATATATGGATGTTTGACACATATCCAATATTATAAGTAGGTACAATGGACATCCATAAGACATCCAGTTATGAAAGTACAAAAGATATCCAGAATTTTACATCCAATTAACGTCCATATAAGTCCTATGGACGTTTGGACTTCATTTGGATCAGAAATGGATGTCCACTGGACGTCGTGTAGAGATAGAAGCAAAGAACTTTTGTATAACATCAGACAAAAAGACTCGCAAAAAGATTATCATAAGAGAGATAAGATGTCAGATGCATTGGATGATATTGCTAGTAATTCTCACGGCCAAATAACTGGTAGTTCTTCTGAATGACTCGCCATCCTTTCAATTGATAATATGTACCTACATATATATTTCATAGAATCAGGAGTTAAGGCATTGTTCAATGTTTTGCAAACACAGTTCAATGGGGAACTGAGGTAGTTTCTATAATTATTTCGATCTACCAATCTGATTTCTTGAAACATTTTCATCATTTTAAGTTGCAATCTTGATGACAAAGACAACACTAGGGCAGACATATTTTTTCTTTGTCAACGCTGGCTGAACTTGTCAATTAAAAATTGACATATTATTATCATTGAAAACATACGAAATGTTTGTTGTTTACCTTCATGTCAAATTTTTGACATTTCTCCAGCGTCATCTGTTGGTTCGTGATTTTCGCGAATATATGATTCTCGAGAGTGAAGATGGCGTGAAGGAGGGACCATGAAACAGAGGACGTACCAAACGCGCAGCCTAGCCAAATTTATTGACTAATCGAAAAAAACAATTTTTTGACTGACAAATCTGTCATCCCATCGTTAAAATATTTCAAATTTCAAATATTTCTTCACTTCGATCATTTGTGTGAGATAATTATTATTTCGTTATAAAATCGGCTACTGATCATTATGGAGAATCGCAATAAAAAAGTCAAATCTAACCCGATAACACCCAAACAAAAAGAATTATTGATGGAATTCATTTCATCCCGAAAAGAAATATATATATATATATACGGGAAAGTTTACTCCGATGTATACCAGAAAAAAAATGGTGAAAAATTGGCAGGAGTTTAGTGGGTATATGAATTATATGTATTTCTTTGTGTAGGATTTCGATGATCTATTGAAAGAAATATCCTAGGATAGTTACTTCACTCCAAAAAGTAGTCTTGATTTCATAAATATCGTCAATTATTTCAAATATGTATACCTACTCTGCGTTCATTTGTGTTGATATAGAACTGTGATTGTGCGTGGTTGCTGATACTAAATTTACTTTTTAATCTCTGATGTTTATTTCCGAGTTGGGTAGATATTAAAAAAACACGAAATCAAGATTCTCAAAACAAAAAAGTACATGATTAGAACAGGAGGTGGTCCACCATCCTTTTTCGCGCCCACTGATCTTCCAGCACTGAAAAAACAATTTATTCATAGTAAACTAAATTAATCAACAGCTAATAAATTATTTATTTGAATATGGCGGAATAAACGTTTATTTTTTAAGAACAAATAATTTATTTAAACTATTCAAATATATCTCATTATTACCAAATTCAAATTTATTCCCAATAAATATATAGGTCCCGCTATAGATCTATAGATTTATCAATTGTAAGTAAATCATTATTTATTATAAATAAAGAATATTTATTATTATTATACATTTCATTAGCAATTAATAAAGAATTTTTTTCATTAATATGTTCTGTTTGTTATAAAAAAATTATATTTATTATTAATAAACCAAAAGGGAAGCGAGACGCCCCTTCTGCATGAAATCGAAAATGAATTCAATATAGAAGGAATCGGAATCAATTTACCCTTTATAAACTTACCTTGGTATGTACTTATCAAATCAACAAATTTGATATCCCTCACAAACTTTTCTCAAATATACAAAATTGATATCCCTCAAAAACTTTTCTAACCCCTGAAATTTGTCCTCCATTTTGGCTTGATCAACTGCGTTATATACTGATATATCTTTCACAATACAATAACTGATTTTATTTTTATAGAATGTAGATTCAAATCACTTATATAATTATAATGAACCTACTGTTATTCTGTTCTAGCATAAATAGTATGATTTCGAATTGAATTCATCACACATCATGCATGCCACTTGGCCATTCGACAAACATAACATGAACGACACCACACGACTAAACTATAATTTCAATGGATATTTATTATTTGAAGACAAATAATATATTTTCCAATGAAACCAATGATTGATTTATAACAAATAACACTGAAAAATCAGAAAGTAAATATTTATCATATGTTACTATGACTTATTCACTTTAAATAAACTTGTAATTAATAATTAATACATTTCCAGTAATATCACCCGATAAACTATTTTATTAGGAATGAATTTATATTGTTAATAATACACAAATCGACCAAAAACAAACTATCTATTATTTATTAGTTGATGATATTTTCGCGATTATTATTATTAAATAATATTATTCAATACTAAATGAAATTTTCTTTTCTTCATTAATTGTGAATAAATGGCACCCAAACAAATATTTATTAACTATTAGCCCTATATTTTTTTTCAGTGAGGATATATTTAATATTATTACACCAGTTAGTATGGCAATAATAATATTGCTAAGACAAATGTTTTATTTGATGAAATGAAACTGCTAATGTGATTGATGCTAATCTGAGCAATACAAACATTGAAGAAGGAAATATCCCAGAGTCAACTATTAGTATATCATGCAAGTGAAAATGCCAACACTTCTAATTTTGTGAGTATATCTTTCTATCCAAAAATGTACCTATGATTATTTCAGGTATAAGTACTTGAATATTTGAATAACTGTTCTTTATGAAAACCCTGTATATATTGTACCAACCACCACCCTTGCCATACTGACAATTGAAAATTAATTTAGAGGTCGAAAACACTGTTCACCATTATATTGACCAACAGAAGCGAGTCTTCTAATAAAAGTCTATATATAGTGGTTGAAGGTAATTCAATTGGAAGTTCTAGTCGAAAAAAAAGAACTAGAAGAGAAGTATTCATCAATCTTTAAAAAATAAGACATTTTTGAAATTATTAGAAGACAATATCAACTCTGATAAAATAAAGAGTATAAGAAAAAAAAGTAGTTACTTTTGGAGAAGAGAAAAGCTGAGGCACTGGAAACTATGGCCAATGCCCACAGGCAAATTTCTATGGACATCCTAATGATCAGAGATGTGATGACAGAAAATCAAAAAGATTGAATATATTTGAATTTATTATACTAATAAGGTACTTGCAGAATTGCATTATTTTTGATTGTTTATTCAATTATAAGAATTCAGTAGTTTGAATTAAAGAGATTTTGATTTCATTTTGTTTTTGTAATATATCTTTAGAGTGGAATAAAATATTACTTTCATGTATCCAGTATTTATTTCTTGTGTTGAAAAACGATTTCTCATATGAGATTTTATTTATAATATATGGTACCTATAATAGGTAAATATTGTAGTAGGGAAAATGATTGGTTGATTATATTATGTTGAAGGATTCTAGCAGACGCCAAATCTGGGTTCACTCTTCCATTGTTCTAATTTGGTACATTTTATACTGCATAAATGCCATATTCAATTTCTTCATTTTCTGGTTCTGGCACATATGGTGCAAGACATATAATTTTTGTTAGACAATTTTTGACCACCTTATGATTATGAATAATGTCTATGTTCGATCTGAATCTCCAAGTAGAAAAAACAGATTTTGAGGATATCTTCTATAAATGGTCTCCATTATTGTCTACACTTCTGAGTGTTGCCACATATATTGGCATCATGGGTGCTTTCTGGAAACTATTCATTTACATTCATGATTTTGAGATTACTATCACAAATCTGAAAAACCGTTTCAAGATGTAAGTACCTAGGTTCATAGTCAATATTTTTTTTGTTGAATATTACCAATTGCACATTTATTGAATGGTAATTTTTTCGGTTAACGTAAACATTCTCTGTAAACTCAGGATCATCTGTAGGTGGAGCTATGATAGTGACATGACTGACATGTTGTGTGCAGTCCAACAACCAATCATTAATGGAAATTGATGTTCCTGAAAATAGCTAGAAAAATATGTTCTTATTGTTTTCAAAATCTCGATTTACATCGTGAAAAAAACATGATTGCAAAAAAAGCAACTCACCTAGTTTGAAGAGCTTGTCTTTCCACTATATTTCTGGAAAAATGGTCCCAGTTATCCATTATTTGTGGCTGATTCAGTGCGGAACATACTTTCATCTACTCATTGATGGTTGGCTAATGCCAATATAATTATTGGAGCCAGTTATCTCTTGATAGCTTTCATTACCAAAGAAACGTACAGCTGCTAAAACCTGAATAATATAAAAGAAAGGAATCTTCAACTAGAATTAACCGTGTGTACAATTTTTGAAAGCACTCTCCTCACCTTGGTTTCCTCTGTTAATGCTGAAATTCTAGAAGGTCCGTTGATGTAAGGCCTGACCATATTAATGAGATTCTCACACAAAGGCTTCGTAAGTCTGAATAACTTTACAAATTTTCGTTCGACAGATCGAAAGGATTTGACTTCGGAAGTACTTCCCGCCTAATCTCAAATAATTTTGCACTATCTTCAACATTTTCCATAATGTCTTCCCACAGTAAGAATCTTTGAAGATTGTTATTCATTATTATTCTTTAGCCGAACACAAATCAAAAAAATAAGTGAAGTAAATGTCAAATTATAAGTCATCCCCAGTTGATCCCCTCAAATTACCCAGTAGAAGCATCAGGTAACCATGCTTCTATTGCTATTCGATAGAAGGATATTCAAGAATACCATTTATCCAAGGTGGATAGGATGGTGAAACAGCTTCCTATTAACAGAATAAACTGTAGACCTTTGCCTACTTGATTTCATACCGTAGTAATATTTCCTGAAGTTATCAGAGATGGCGACATACCTTGTGTCTGTAAAACAGAATCTGTGCATCTGTCACCTTTTTATCAGTTTCATCTATTCTAGATGAAAAATGACTGAGAAGAGTCAAAATATCGATAATTATTCCAGATTCACTGAAAATATTGTGTTTTGATGTCATTTCAACTCATGTCTGTCAGATGCGAAGCACAGAAATACATGAACAACAGAAATCTTCTTCGATAATCGATCTCACCGCCATCTTCATTCAAGTCGTGGAAATATTAGTACCTTCTCAAACGGTCTACAAGTTTTTCGCAGAAACAATTGAAGAGCTGTTTCATCATCCTATATCCACCTAGCATTTATCGATGTTCAGTAAAACCACGCCCCGTTCTCTCCGCAACACCCGAACGACCTATCTTTTCTTTCCAGAAATAGAATTAATATTCATCGGTTATCTCTTTCTACAACTATTGGCAACGTTGTACAGTAAATAACATACCATGTGATACCTTGTGGACATACACCGAACTTCATTCTTATTCAGCAGAGGCATTTCGATGGCACAGAGCCTTCGAGGAGATTTCATGACGAATTATTTTGAAATCATTCCCAAAAATAGAAATAATGCAATATCAGATTTGAAAACTAGTATGAATCGTTCATCGATGTTCAATCTTACATATACCATTTTTAGAAGCAACGATTCTCGATTGAGTTTTTTTGATGTTTTCAAAAATTTAGACAAACTGTACGATCAAAACTTCCGAAAAAGATGTTGATTGTCTCTCATTAGAACATTAAAATAACTTGAAAAATCTCAAGTATTTGAACGCTCGAATGAATCTGATTTTTTTCGGAATACTCGAACGTGCCGCTAATTTTCTTATGGGTTTATCCTCAAGTGTTATATGTTGAAAATAGCACAGAGCTCCGCGTTTCGAATTAGTATACCTGTTTCAGTAGGCGAAAATACGTGAGTAGGTATCTCTTATATTTTTTTTTTCATCTAGTTGGAATGCGGTAAAATAATTATTGCATCTATAAATTGTTGTAATTGAACCATTCGTAAAATTATGTTATCTCGGTTCGAGCCAGAATATTACGGTATACTATTCAACGAGCGCATAATATTACTCAATCGTACTGTTATTATCAATCGATTCATCAATGGTCTAAGGTAATGACTGTCATCAACTATTGAAAATCATAATACTTGATAACTCTAAAAATAAATTATATTGTTGTATCCTTACTATTTTTATGGATGAGTTGGCAGACATTAAAAGAGGGGTTTCAGAAAGGAATGAAATTATCACGGACGAAACAAATGTTACAATGAAATTTTTGAACAAACAATTCCGACAAATAGTGATATTCACATAATTTCTTCATAAAAAAGTGCACTTTGTAACCAAATATGGTACAACTTATCTTTATTTTAGCCTATCAGCTGCTCTAGATTCGGTGGGTCGTGGATAAGGAAAAATTGTTGAATTTTAAATGAAAATATTAACTCAAGAGAATCAGGAAAAATACAAATGTCATCAAAAATTGAGCGCCATGTATTTTATTAAGGTTAAAATACAAAAACCTGGGATCTATGCAAACTTTTGAACAGTAAAACTACTAATTATAGTTTACAAAGTATAATAACAAAAATTTTGATACAAATTATATAAACACAAATGGAATTTTAGCAAAAGAAAAATGTCTTGATATAATCTCTATATATGAAGGAAAATCAGTGCAATTTTAAACAATGAATTTGGTCAAGAATCTGGCTTGAATTTTGAGTATCTCTGGATCCCAAATAGAGACTTCACTTACTCTGGTCTGGAATAAAGGTACCTGGATTTCCTCTAACTGGGCAACTCTAGCAGACTATGTTCAGTATGAGAGTCCAACTACTCAGTTCATCAGACTGCATCCATACCTGGAGTCTCTATCGGAATTGGAGTTGCTCAGGAGTAGATCAGGAACTCACAAAATCTCCTTGCTCAAGTCAGATAAACAGGATACTTCCTCTCAAATCAGGACTTCAGGATATCTTGTTCAAATCCAGATTTCAAGCAAGACTTGCTCAATACCCTAAAAGCACATCAGACAGCAGTATATGTCCCTTACTAGAGTGTTCTCTCTATATCCTATATTGAGCCAAAATGTGATTAACCTCTATTCAGAATTTTGCACTTTATTCCAAAGAAAATATTCAGATCATAAATATCCCTTTCCTCATTTCACAATAGATATTATAATTTAAAATATACAAAAAAAAATAAGTGGATTTAAATATTGAACATTAGATATTATAAATCTATATCTACAAAAATTTAGAGAAAGCACTTAGTTGAGTAAGCACTTTCAAGCAAAAGTATTGAAAAAAAAATCTCATATAATTTTAATTTTTCAACCAATTTCATGTTCAAATAAGCAAATATATCAAAAATAAATGAATGTCAAGACATGCTCATCATCTTTCGATGAACATCCTTCCTAGAGATAAGTGAATTCAGAAACAACAGTAATGAATGGATTCTGTAACTTATTTTGCTTTAAAAATCAAGTTTTCCAGAGTTGAAGACAACAAGAGAGTTAAAGATCCTCAGTATATCAGAATCAGACTTTTCAGCCAACAAAATAGACTGATCAGTTCTAAAGCAAGTAGACAAATTTTACAAAAGATTTGACAAAGTGTCCATAATATAAAAATTTGTCACTTACCTCAGAACATAATCAATCCTGGAATTCAGCTGAAAAATACTGCTTCTGGGACTAAGAATCCTGTTTCCGGGACCAAGAATTTATCTTTCTAGTTGAATCTCATGACTCTTTCAATTCTCCTATATCCTCAAAATCAGATAGATACCTCCAGGAATAGAATAATACAGATCCTTGGAAGATTTCGATCAAACTGAAAGCATATAAAAATCCGACAGAAACTATCTCATCATCAAACTTTCATGTTTAATTAATTTCGGTTCTTATTTAACCTGAAAATATCTTCATAAACCCAAAAATGAAAGTTATCTGACACAATATTAATTAACATGTATCCTCTTCAATGTAGGATCACATCAAATTATTTAGATACAAAATTTCAAATCTGCCTCGTGGCCTCAAATATCCATCAAAAAAAAATAACAAACTCTCGTTTTCTTCTCTGGAAACTTCTAGGAAACAAATATCATTGAATTTGATTCAATTTATCAAGCAATTATCATCTCATCAAAAACAGTTTTACAGAAAATTCATCCATTACCTTGCTCTGAAGAAAAAAAAAAAACCGTAACCAAACTCAACGTCTTATCTCTAAGAAGTCTGTTCGTCGAAAGAGAGCGAGTACTCGTCTTTTTATCCCTTCTTCATAAAAATTTTATCTATCGACCGATCTAACAGATAGCGTGTAAACAGTTGTTGCCATATTTATTTAAATTCCTTTAATTATGCATTACTTTGTAATTTGCATTCTTATATTCAAGTTGGATGAAGTAAATTTGAATTTATTCAATATAAAATACCTCTTAGATATCTCATCGTGATATTTAAATACTTCATTTGTGCGAAGAAAGCAGGAAGTGGTCGAATTAGTTGAAAGAAAAGAAAACAAAATCGCAATAACCGAAATAGTGGTCAAGCGACAACAATGTGCAAAGCGAAATACCCATTTGATATACTTACCTGTCAACGATCAACTAATCAACCAATCAAAAAGCACTAATTGAATTTGTGAAACCACAATATACGAGGGAGATGAAAGATATCATTAAAACGGAACGAAATTTAAAGACGTGAGAAATTTCGTTACAACTTATAGAAAAATTTTCACTTTTCAAATATTCATTGTAGGTACCATAGTAGGGAAAGTGAGTTAGAAATTTGAGCTGCCGCTATCTCATTTGAGAGGTCGAATAGGTGTCCATTTTCAATAATAAACATTCAACAGTTAGTTCTTAGGATGATTTTCACCATCACACAAAAACAAAAAAAAAACATTTTTGCAGCATATTCATTTCACAAATCATCTTTTATAGAGAGGATGTATAAATAAATGTGGGAGGATCGTGTTGAAAATAAACTATCGATGAAGACTATTATAAATTTTATTAAAAACATCAGAAACAAATATTTCCACACTATTTATATTAAATACATTAAATAGAGTAGATATTATGGCAAAATTTGGCTTCAATTTATCATATCAAAAATTGAGCACAAATTATATTTGAACACAGAATAGTTCACATCTAGAATTGAACATGATATTTGGAATAGGAGGGTAGCATTATACATTCTATATGATTAATTATGTTTGTGCCCAATTGAACACTAAATATCCGCTAGTGTTAAAACAAACGATGCAAATAAGTAACTTTCATAAGTTGAGTGATCTCAAAAATATAATATTACAAAAGGAATAAATCAATGCACAGCATTTTAACACTAGCGGGAATTAAAAATGTATACCACTAACAATGAAAATGTAAATACATTAATAGTTGTATAACATACAATTGAAAATTATCTATCACCTGAACAATGCCAGGAATATTTTTAAACATTTTAACGAAACAAAACAATTTGAAAGTTTTCAAACATCGAAATATAACAATAATTCTATCAATTTTCCATTGAACTATGCAGGGTCTCAAGAATAGTCAATTTTCATAAAACATCATTCATGCATACCCAATCCAATGTCTACTCCGACTATCACATTATTGACAAAATAAACACAAATTCAAATCAACTCAAATTTCTTCATAGAAATGAAAACTATGAGGGGATAATTAATGTAAAATTACAAAATAATTTTTGTGCAACAAATCAAAGTATAAGAATTTTGAAATGAATCATTACATAAATCAAAAGTTTGCACCAGAAATTATTATTCAGAATTTTTTTTATTTAACGCCCTATAAATAAATATTGTGTCTTTTTTTAATTGAGTGTATCTTCAGTTCATTTTTATGATTGCATAATCTCAAATGTGATTGCACAAAAGTATATTCCATTTGTTCTATGACTAGCCATGTCAAAGTATTCAGTAGGATCAAAGACCACACAGAATTTTGTTCTATTATATCAGACATTCCATCCAGAATTGATTCAACATAACATTGATTACATAAAACTAGAAGGCAGCTTTCATTTAGACTAATATACGAATGAAACTACAGGAATAATCATAAAAAATAAAGATATCACAATAAACATATTGATATATAAACTATATAGACATTTTATGTTTCAATTGTTTTTACTAAATTTGAGCAACACTAATATTGCTTCCAAAACAAAAGAACTGTGAATGATAACTTAAATAGTAGTAGAATTGCAGAATTCCATTCAGTGCATCAAGTGGTAATGATAAATATCCGATCCAATTCAGTCTGTCAATATCAACATCCATTTAAGTTGGTGTTGGACCCATTTCAACTATTATCCCATTACTGCTCACTAAAAAATATATAATATGTGTTAAGAAGTTATTGGATCTCTAGTGTAAAGGAGGAAATGGAATAATATGGGAATATACTACGCAATACTATACTTGTGAGAATATGAATTATTGACAAAATCAATTACATCAACATTACAATTACATGACAAATATCTGAATAACTGTATTATGGAATCAGAGAAAATACATTGAATCTCTTGAAATCCTAGTTGAGTAACAGGAAACAAAAAGTATGTATTAGACAACAAAATACTGAATTCTTCTCAGATTTTACTGAGATTGAAAAAGGCGTACCACATGGAAGTGTTCTGGGTCCTTTACTATTTATTGTATATGTCAATGATTTTTCAGAAATTTTTAAGCAATCAGTACTACAGTTGTAAGTTATACAGATGATTCCAATATCATTTTACCCATCAACAGGCACCTTAATCTGGAAAACTCGATTTCAAACAGCATTTCAACAGTATCTACATACTTTAGTACTTACAAATTATTATTATCAAAACAGAATGCATCCTTTTTAAAACTGTTCACAAAAATATTACTGTTCCGGAGTATGTTCAGCTTGAAAGCGACAGATTATCATTTCTTTTGTTGGTACATGATGCATTTTGCATTTGTAGCAACGTGGCCCTTTGCCTGTCCTTTTGAAACCTGTATTTGAACTTGAACTGCCGGCGTTTTCATTTTTGCGTTGCCGATTTCGATCGATGCCTGATGAATTCGTACTATTTTTGTTACCGTAGCCAAACATTGCGAAACCTTTTTCGGACTTCCAACAGGAATGTCTTTCAATAATTTAGTTTTAATTCCATCAGCGGTTACTTTAATGCCAGAACTTTCGATACCCATTATTATAGGTTTATACTGATCAGGAAGACCGACTGGGAAACTTTCACGTCAGTACAGTTAAGCTTGTAGGCATTCACGTATTCTTCGACACTCGGATAATCTTCTAGACGGGTACTGATGAAAGATCGTAGCAAACTCATCTTTCTTGTAAGACCGCTGTCCTCAAAGGCCTTTACAAGGTTTTGCCAGGCTTCTTTGGCGGTTTTCGTTTCTCGAACGTGAATATATAACACGGGATCAACCAACAAGATGATTTCGGAACGTGCTTTCGTGTCTTTCTTCGTATCATCTGACTGACAAGTAACATTTTACCACAAATTCTGATCTTCGAGATAGGCTCTAACTCCAACCTTCCGCGCGTCGTAATTTCGCCTCCCTTTCAATTTTTCAAATGGAGGTAACTGATATGACATGTTTGATTGGGCTACGCAAGTTCACTTCTGAGAACCGTTTCTCCTGATATTTTTGATCTTTCAAGCACTTGAATCTGTTGAGAGGTTAGGAAAGACTATACTCGTGAGAATATGATTTATTGACAATAGTATATTATTCAACGAGCGTGTAATGAAGCTATTACTCATGAGAATGAAGTTTGCGACGTGAGCCGCAGGCAATGCTATACTTTTTCTATGACTGTGTGTTCACCATTCAATTCAAACGGACTAAATTTTTGGAGAATATTTCATTGAAACAAATTTCAATGGTTTTTGTCGAATTTATTTTGAAAGCTAATAGAAAGTGAATATTGAAAAAGCCATCAATTTTTAAGAGAAAGAAGAAGAAAAAAAGTTCTTAGGTATTTGAGACTCGAACCTACAACATATCTCGTGCTGTATGCGTGCGCAAGCACTTAGTCTACTGAGCTACGAACTCTTTCCAAATATAAGGAGAATTTCAACTTTACTTGAAGAGTTTTTTTAATTGATTGGATAAATGTCTAATAGAAATTTTATTGATTGTACTCAAACTGGCAGCTTGTAGTACTTCTAATGGAGTGCAGTTGAATTCGTTTTCGCTTTCTGAATTCATTTTAACAAAAAAACAGTTAAATAAGCCCAGTTAGGTACTTAGGTATTGTCAAATCATGATATTTTATGGCGAGTCTGTTTCAAACATTGCACTGCATGCCCCATATTCCATTTCAATTTTGTACAACTGATGTCAATTGTTGTGTAGGTAATGAATCTACTTCGTCGCTGATTGGCCATAGCCTGTTGTGTAAAGGCTCTTACACACGGGGCGTGGCTTGTTTCGTGTAATGGATCCAGTACTCAACGAAAATGTTACATAAAACATCAACATGACAATTATATGACAAATATCTAAATAACTGTATACTGCATGTTCCGAATTACTTTTCAACAATATGGAATAAATCAAAAGTTCTGACCACACACCAAATAATGTAGCCATCGACAATTCACTGAAATAATGAAGCACACCTTCAACATTAGAACACATTTGATCGAGTGTATCTTTGACAATAGATCCTCGTTTTATGTCATCATCTAAAAATTATAAGCTACCCATTAACCCATTCTACATATAATAGGTAAGCAACTATATCAACAAATTATGAGTTACTAACTTTTAATTGTATGTTCAGAAGATATTATATTGCTGTAAAAGGAAACAGGGGTAATGTTTTTTCCGCTTTGAGTAAATCAACGATATTAATAATCGATGATATTCTCTGAGGCCAGAAATATTTCGCAGTAATGGTCGATCCAAAAAAACTCCAGGAAATAACGTATTTATTGCTTTGTCGAAAGAATCTACAAATTTAGAAATTTAGTGTCCATACAGATACTGTGAATAATTTTTTTTTGCTACTGTGTGGCGAAAAAAATTCAAAAAGAACTCGACAAAAAAGCATAAAACAAATATCTGAAAAAAATTTATATAGTGATTTGGAAAAGTTTGCATGAAACATTGATAGGACTAGCGCATCAATGAATCGCATAAAGAAATATCATATTCTTCCTTCTTTTCTTGTTTGGCAGTTTCTATGAAATTTTTGGTTTCGGGTTTTTTTTGATTTCTATGATTCCACGATGATTTTAAAAATTTTCAATAATCGGGAGGCGTGGATTAAATTTTCTTCTGGTAATGCAAGCATTGAAACATAAATTAAACTAGGAGTATTTGCAAAATATATCCCAACGTTTTTATGTTCAAATCGATCGAATGTGAACAATCCTTAAAAAAAATTCACAAATTTGAAAGAATTGAAATGTTTTGTTGGCTGATTTTTTGAATTGCCAACGATAATGAAAATTTAAATTATATGCTAATGACCATTTGAGCTTTTTGAATTTCAGATTCTTTACAGACAATTTCTTCAACTTCTTGCCTTATTATGAGAATTACTAAGAAAATTGTATACCTGTTGTTTAAAGCCAATCAGATGCGTTAATTATCCAGAAAAGTTTGCGGTCACATGACCTAGCTGCAAAATTATTGAGTGATAATTTTCCTGGCTTACAGTGCTTCACAGCTGTACCTATAGTCCAATATAACGCATGCCTCCATTTTTTCCTATCCTCTATCACCATAATATTGCGTAATTTTTATAGAAAATCAACTTGATTTACGGATTGAAACGTTATTCTACTGAAAATAGCTGTCGATGCGTACATAAGCGTGGTCATAACACTATTTGTGCAATATTTATTATGCATCGCAATAGGGGGTAGTGGACAGCGTATTTGCTTCTCAAGCAGATGGACCGGAGTTCAATTCTAATTAGAACATTTTCATTTATCATCAATTTCCTTTCTCAAAAATTCACCGAAAATAGTGATCCGGACCCTCACTGATAGATTATTGAGTAGAAGGATATGAAGAAAAATGATTAATAATTATTGTTCAGAAATTTTCGTACCGACTCTTCCTCGGCTGCGCCACGAGAAATTTTCAAAATACTTGCACCTCGAAAATATCTTCGGAAATAATTCAAGCTCTAGGGAGATTATAAGGGAACATTAACGGCTAAATAAAGTACCTAAGATATATAAATTGCTTGATAGTAAAATTATATTCACACTTACGCTGTTCCAGGATAGTAGTAAGGTGGGGGTCTCTCATATTCTGTCGGGGCCCTCTGGTACTGAGGGGGGCCGCCATTTGGAAACTCCTCCCAATTCCTGAGAGAAATTCAATGAAACCGTAAAGCAATGCATAAACAACCACAGTATGCAAGACATCAACAACTGCTTAACGAGATGAAGACAAAACAGGGACAGCTGATATGTGATAGACAACAAGCAAATTAATAACAGTTCGGAACATTAATCAAATGAAAAATTCAAAATTCGATTTTCTGTTTGAACTCTGGAATTATTATTGTCAACAATTGTTAATGATGAGAATAATACTGCAATGAAATGTTCCATCACAAACTACAACTTTATCTCCTTCTAAATGGGCAATTTCATAAGCATTATCAATTGCTGTTAATCGAATCAATTGAGCAACTTTTCCGAATCTTGAAAAAGATGATTTCGTGAGTAAAATACAAAATATTCATTGCAAAGTGTGGAAAAATGAGAATATTCATTTAGTTTGTTTTTAATCTTGAATATCAACATTTCCTCGTGATATAATTTTGAATAAGATCATTGATATGTAAATCGAGATTTTCTATAGTTGTAGCCATATTTCACAATTTTCTAGTTTGGACATACACAAAAAGCATATAAATTCAATGCAACTTTTAGGCACCATTATTTTTATTAAAAATGCGTTGATTGGTAATGTTCATTAGGGTCGAACCTGAAAAAGTCGAAAAAGTAATAGAACAATGAATAAAATAAAACACTTATAAATATATCACTAATACCATGATGTTTTTTTTGGTTGATATTAAGGTGCATTGATTACTTAGATAATTAGTACCCTTATCTCGTGAGGTAGGATTAAACAAAAATAATTCAGCACGTATATTCCATGTCTTATATGTCAATTCAAATAGTTGCTGTTCATTGTATTTGAAAATAACGGGACAGAGGTCTTGAAATAATCTTGGATTTATCCTTATCTGGGAACAGCAATTTGGTATATTACAAAATCAGTGTGTGGTGTAATGTTTCGGTTATGCAGACACAAGTAATCGCCACTTAGCATCTATACTGCAAAATAAACATGAGAAAGTCGAAAACTAGGTGTTGAGCCTATGTTTCATCTAAGAGTGGAATATAAGAATAAAATTCACTTCACATGATTATTATTTTGTCAATCCGAATGTATTCAAAAAAATCTCAATTATTGTGCATATTTTGTGAAGAATCCCGGAGAATCCATTTTTTTGTGGTATTCACTTTGGTTGAACGTGTTGGTAGCATGTGAATATTAAATATAAATATCTTCTAGAATTTTCTAACATATGAAGCGTGGCCTACTTAACCAGACCCGTTATTTCCCTTTTTATGTTAGCTATCATTAGAACGTACCATTCTAGCGATCTTTTACACCTTATCCACCTATTTGGAAATGTTAATATAATGTAAGATGGTTTAAGCAGTGTGGATTACCATCTTATCACCAAATCGATGCCCAGCAATACCTCAACTCAACATTTTCAAACAGGTTGATAGACAGGAAAAGTTCACTAGAATTGAGAAAAAAATTTTTTTGAAAAAGTGTTTTTAACCGCCAACTTAGTTGCAAAGCAAACCTCGAAGTCTCATTGAGATATGTATGAGTGAGACATTTTTTTAATTGTCATCCGAAGCACTACTCGGCTGGTTATCGTTGAGAGTCCGAAGGATTGAAATCTAGGTCCCAAGAATGCTCCTCCCGCTGAACGATACTATAGAAATGAATAAATATTTCTAATAGCCGCCGCGGGATTTTAACCCGGGCCCTCTAGACTATAAGCCAGCGATTCAACCATAGATCCTTCATTGCTTACGCTAGATCCGGTATCCAGGTTATTTGTTTTGTAGGTCCGGATGAGGGGGGCGGGTTGAAAGTACTAAGCCATTGATTGGTCGTTTTTTTATTTTTGTCCATAAATATGTGTTGTACCACGTGATCATAGTACCTATTTTCTTGCAGACCCCTGTATACCAAAAAAATACTACATGATGCCGGATCTAGCGTTATAAGATCTATGGATTCAACGCAATCGACCACCAGCCCAGTTACATGGTCAGCATGTTCTCCTAATATTACACCCTTCTTTCTATATGGATATGTGGAAAAAAAAAAGAAAACTAAGCCCTGCGATATAGCCGACTTAGAAGAATAACGAATGTGGTAAGGTATGTCGACAATTACAAGCATTATTTAGCTTCACTTGTAACTAACAATTAAATGAAATATGAAGTTGAATTTGACCCATTTTTAAACGTCCGCTTGATTTGAAATTTGGCAGTGATAATGCATTATGAAATGATTGTAAAAAAGAATGACAGCTCTAATATGACATACGAATTTTGTGAGTACGGCCCAATTCGACTCAGAATTGGTATGGGGGAAGTTTTCGAGATCGTATTTTTTGTCAATCATAATGGCGGCTTCAAAATGACGAACGAATTTCTTGATCATCATGATCCGATCCTACCGAAAATGAGTAGATAGGGGTTATCAGGGTCGCAAATTAAGTTTTATATTTATAGGCAAATTCAATTCATAACTGGAAGTATTATCAAATATAATAAGACAAAGTATTATGCTGAGAAGTTACAAAATGAAATAAACGTGAAAAAACATTGACAAAAAATGCACTGAAAAAGGATAAACGATTCATTTCGTTTTTTTAATCAAGGTTATTCTGTGAATACGCTAATACAAAATAGGAAATCTTGGGCGGCAAGCTATTGAATCTGTTACTCACAGAATAACCTAGATCAAATAATGGAATTTTTTCATGTTTGGTGCATTTGTAAAATGTGAAATATATTCCTTCATATTCACAACCACCCATATTCCTTCCAAAAATTCGAATGTGGTTGAATTCAGGGATGAAATGGTATGTTGCAGGATTTCATTCCAGAATGAATAATATTTGGGATTTTTTATCAATATGCACAATAATTGAGATACTGAAACTATTCCATTCGGCTATTTACCGTATTTACATCAAATACAAACTTATCCATGATGGGCGTCACTAACCTCTGATCTCAAAAAAGTATAGTGAATGAGATTACACAGCATTTACGAATTTCTATAAAAACAAAAAAAAAAGCTGTAATCTTTAAAGCTGCTAGTGGAGAAGTTGAAGCACAAAAAACAGCATCTATTATGCAGAGTGGGAGTAATTTTATCATAGATCACAAATTCCTATGATTGTAACTCAGAGTATTATTCAAATCTTCAAGTTACAATATACATCAGATTATCATCAACTTACTTCGGAGCCATATCTGAATATCTAGAGTCAGAAGGATGGGGTGCAGCAGTATATTCACGTGCTACAGCTTCGCCTCTCATATTCTGGGCCCTGTTGTCAGACTTTTTTCCTTTCTTCTTTTTTCCTCCACGTTTACTACTTCTGCTGCAAAGAAATTATCCATTTATATTTTCAGGTTCGGGATGAAATTACCTAAGACCAAACATCTCGAAACTGTTAACATGAATAGTCTGAATGAATGAAACGCCAGATCCCAAAAAGATTTCAATTTTAACAAATGAATAGCCAATCAAAAATTGTAAGGTAGAAAATGCTTTCTCTATGACCAGTACTGAGTGTGATAATTATTCCTGAATCATTTTTAATAATAGAATGTAAACATCCTCACTCATGAGAGAGAAACACTTTTTTTTCGGTGTCTCAACTGACTAAGATGTGATGCAGTGCGAACATTAGAAGAAAATTATGGAATTTATACAAACTGGCCGAAACTCACTCGATTTCACTCGTATCGAATTATGTCTAAACTTGTTAAATAATCTACTATTTCTTTACTTTTTAGTATGATCAATTAAATTCATTTTGTTATCCTCGTACTATCACAAAGAATGGGAAGTGGTGGAAGTGAAGAAATATCGCTCAACGTTTATTTGATGATTTGCACTTTGATAATTAGACATTCAGGATATCCATTTATACACCATGAGTTAGCTGGACGTATCGAACTCATATGGCCGTATTGTGACTTCCCTGGTGATTCTCTTCAGCCAGACATAACTACATCAATCATGACTGCATTTCTAAAATAGTTTCATTAACACAAAACAGAATGGCATATTGAAGTCATGATTTTTTTGCATTTTCGAACTCTACGATGAATATTATTGTGACTTCCTATAATTGTCCCTATGTTTCTGTTTTCGAGATATTTGCATTCTTCTGGAAATGTAGATATCGAGAAAAGCTGAATATCATTGGAATTCTATGATTAACATACTTCAATTTTCTGTATTGTATTTCGTATCTTCGAAACTTGTAGGTGTGGCATAAGTGATTATTCAATATCATATAGGGTGTTTCGTATTGTCAGATTCACTTGCAGTCAGTTCGGACTATGATAACTTACGTAACTATGAGAATCACTCATCGAGAAAGAGAGAAAATGCCTTCTTCATTGAACAATTCGATAAAGAAACACCCAGAGATATGTGGCATGTAAGTTTTTTAAAGGTTTTTTATTGAATCGATTCCACAGAGTGAGCTTACAGTTGAGCCTAGGAACTTCTATAAAACGAATAGTCGCAATTAATGAAATGAATGACTTGAATTATTGTTCAAATCTTTATCTGAGATCAGAACCAATATCAAAGGATCGTATGGTTTGAATATTTTTTTCATAAAGCTGTGCTGCCCTCATATCATACCTCATATGACACATATAGTTAATTTCAGTCTGACAGCAAGGTCCAAATGAATTGAAAGACCTACGATCCATCACTACCTTGCCAACACTTTCGAGAGTCCCTGAATCTTATAAACGGAAATAGTGCAAAAACTGATCAGGCCATCTTGAATTTCAAAAAAAAAATTTGACAGGAACGTGAAAACTGCAAGGCTTTATCTTTAATAACAACCGAGAAATCTGGCCCACTCAACCCAAATGGGATTCACGGTACAATTCTCGTTTTATTTAAGTCGGACTTTTGTCATGATTAATCATCACTTGCTATTGGATATGTCACAATATACTGGTTTCTCTAAGGATGCTCTACTGCTCATTGATAGTTACCTCAAGAATCGGCAACAGAAAGTGTACATATTGATATATAATGATAACACAATAGGGCCACTATTATTCTCGATTTATTCCTTACGCAACTACAGTTTTCGTCCACACTCTGTAACGAAACCTGTATATTTCATAGCAGATTACTATAAGTTCCTAAATTAGAATTTCTATCAATTTGATGCGTTTTTGTTAATTTTGAAAAAACTTTTTCATGCTTGGCAGATTATACCTATTTATTTTATATTGGGGTAAATAACTGAACAGGTGAAATTATTGGTTGCGTGGTGATATCGAAACTATTTGTGCAAATTACCTTATCTAGGTGAGTATTTTTCTTACATCATAAGAATATATTACTTTCGTTGTTCTTGGAATATTCGCCCAATTTGTCCGAGTAATTGAAAGGTTCGTTTTGTTTTTAGCTGTACAGTTGTTACCACAATTAACGGACTAACCAGTTGAATAAATTGTCTACAAGAGGACCATTGAAAGTAGGGTTTTTGGTTGAAAATATCTTCACCCCGTTACAAGATATTGTCTAAAATTCAAACGAGAATCTTTGTCTGCTTACGTTCTAAAAAATCCTAGATAATGCTGTTCGGCAGTAATTACCATCGTGGAAATATAGTAAACTGCATAGATATAAACGAAGGAAAATTCATAATATTAAGATAAGCAAGAAACTTATAGGGGTTACTGTGGAATCTGATATCGAAAGTCATGTTAGCAAATTGTTGCGGATGCTAATCCGAAAATCATTTATGGTAATCTCCATCTGCTATCCATGTAAGTGGAATGGAAAATTCTCCTTCGGTTGATAATGAATTAATTCTTATTAAAGGCATTTTTTGCGACGAAACAATTTCAAAGACCGTTTTAAAACAGTTTATACGTCTACGTCATCATTTTATGAGCCGAAAAAATGCAACATTTCAAAATGTCACGTGTCATAGTTATTTAACCTCAGATGACAGTTCGCCATATTGAAACATGATGGAAACGGTCCAGGAGACGCTTTCAAAACGTTTTGAACCAGAATCAAGTGTGACGTCACAAATGGTGAAAGAAAATGGAAAGTTTCAAAACTGTTTCAAATAGTTTCAAAACAGTTTCTCGCAAAAAAATGCCTTAAATATCTTCAAAACGTCGCATTTCAAACTCACCATTTCAACCTTTTTCGAAAAAAAATCATTTCAAGTGATTAAAAAAAAGACTCGATATGGGTATTTGAAATTTAAAGCACCTTGTTCCTGTCTAAAGGTATGAAGATTTGAATCCTGAGAAAACCGAAACTTTTCTTCACAACTCGAGACATTGTCAGCCACCTTCAAACAAAAACACCTTGTTCCTATTTCACCATTTGGCAACATCGACTGCAGATTTCATAAAATCTATTACGTTGATTAGGTGAATAGAGATACTTATATTTTGATCAGGTTAGAACACAAAACTTATACTACCTACAAGTTCTGTGGGTTAGGTGCCATTCTGCTCATTTCTGTTCCATGCCCCTCAAAAGATATGCTAGTCAGTTTTGGAGGTTATGTTTATATTTGACTTGTGGATGGATTGGTGTTTTTGTTGGACTGAAATTCATGTCTCGACTGATTATTTTTATATATTAGTAGTTTGATTCCTGAATTATACATTGACATCAAGTGTACATAAAAAAAACGTGGCCAAATGTGAGTTGTTGTTCTTCTAGCCAACTAGACGCTGTTGCCAATTTGTGAACTAGAAACAAAGCAATTTAAAATTTAAAACCCCATATTTGAAAAATTAATTTAGATAATTTCCACAACGCATTCGAAATTTTGATGAAAAAAATCTGATCCAAATAATAATATCAAACTTCGTTAGACCACAAGCAGAAAACAATTACTTTCCTGGCAATTACCACGCAGAACATTGAATCGTAGTCCATGCAACGATTCACACTGCGAATGCAGATCGCCAATGTTTCTTTCTTCCTGAGACGTGACAAAGTTCACATCGAGACAGTCACGTTTGACATCCTACAGACCGGTTTCGGGCTTATTGGCCCTCATCAGTGCAGGGTAGTCAACCGAGTAGAGACCCAGAGATCTCCACTCGAAGCGGTGACTGTTCCAGGCTTGTTCATTTGATATTTTTTGTTAGAGATAATTATATCCATTGGAGTGGGAGTATTGGAGGTTTATCATTTTATGCAATTTCAACTTAATGGATATCAATTAATCTCAGACTCACCTCAAATGTGGCTCTATAAGAAGAATTTGCTGGCCCATTGCCCCCAGAGGTCATATGAAGAATCATAACAGAACTGGATATATTTTGTTTGTCACTATTGAAGAATTAGTTTTATTTGGTGTATCTGTTTAATGCAGAAAACTGCATTTTTTTACAAGTAACTCAACTTCATGGAAATTCCGAATCCACCGGACGTGACATAAACTTTTAATTTTCACATGAGAAATCTAACGTTTTATTTACAGTTTTTTAACGTAAGTTTTTCAACAATCTAAAATCAATCAATCAAAATGGTATCAAATTAATCGTAATAAAATGTTAATTTTTTCGAATCTGACGAGCCATGTTGTTATTTGGAATAAAAAGTAAACTGAAATTAAATATCTGAACGCATCCATAGACCTCTGGGATAAAAAAATATTTGGAAAAAAATAAAAAACGGTTACGAATAGTGAAAAATGATACATGGTTGTGTTATTAACTTCATATGGACAAAAAAAACTGAAAATATATCTGGTGTCCCATTTAGAAATCGAAACTTGATATCACTTCCGCTGGATCTGGAATTTGCATGAAACTGAGTTACTTGTCAAAAAAATTATTTTTGTGCATTAAACGAATCCTTCAAATTTAATTTCATTATCTCAGGAAATGAAATACTTATAGGGGCGAGCCACCTCCCGTGGACACCCGGTATATGTACCGATGCATTTGTATCATAGTTTCTTGTTGAACCTAATGATTATTATACTGTTCTTTCCAAATGAGCTATTAGGTACCTCATTTTCAAAATTCTGAAAAAATTAACGCTATCTCTTGGGCCCTAGAAGTGTTGTCTATCAACAAACATATTTATAAATTTTTGCCAGTATGGGAAACGTCAACTTCTAGAGCTAATTTCAGAACAAAAAATTCGACTTTTGAGTTGGTTGCAGAAAAATAATAACTGTGAAACATTGGTTCTTATCTCTCTCTTCAACAATGCTGATACTCTTTCCGGTCGCAATTTAATTTAATAAGAACATAAAAGTCCAGAATTCAAACCACCGATCGATTTTTAGAGTTCGTAGGCGTTAGAGAGTGTCACACAAACTACATGAAACCGGATTGGTGAATAAATATCGCGATCACCATGTCCTCAACCAGCATTGAAAGACTATCAAATATCCTTTCGGTGTATCCCGGTTTTGAATGAAATGATAACATGAAGTAGGATGTATGAATGGTGCCTTAAGCGCCCCCTACAGGTGTATTACCTGCGAATTCGATCTGACAATCCACTACAACTAAGACAAGAAGAGACAGAAATCATATTCCCATATTGCTGGTATTACTGGCCGAATGTAAGCAATTTCGGAATGCTTTACAGTCATAGTCATCTCGAAATGCAAACAATTTTCGAAACGATATCGGGCAGTAATAGTGGCACAAATAAAGGGTGAAATGAATAAATGATGACAGGAACAAATAAAATGATTTTTCATGCAATATTAAGCTCCTGTTTTGGACTGACTGCCTTTAATATTCTTGAAACGGCGTTCCAATGTGTTTTGGAGTAACATTGCTGAGGTGACACTTTGATGCCATTCTCAGTGAGCATTTTAGAAATCAAATTGCCCAGTTTTAAATTCAGTTTTATACGCTTTGTATAGGTCTAAAAACAAAAGTATGGGTTTGTGATTCCACCAGAACGTTATTGAAGATAATGCAAATGCCATATTATTATAATGCTATTGATTGAATTTACTCATCTGATTTGAATCAGCTTTCATTCAAAGGATTAGCAGCGGTTTCGGCATCGACCCCATACAGTGATGTACTCCAGTACAACTTGAAACATTTTTAATAACAGAATCAGAGAAACCCAGATCAAAAACAATGATATTAATAAGCGCGGATAACCTAACTGATACTGACAAATACTGGTGAACAGGGTATCCTTGAAAAGTGGCACGAGATCATTGTCAAATGTCAAATCGGAACGATTACATTTACTGCACAGTAATGTTCAGGAATATCGGAACATGAGAAGAAACGTCTGTCGAACTCGAAAGACCCTACAACAGCACTATCTATCAAAGGGACTTCAGCCCCATTTAACTGAGTGTAAATGAGATGGAAACCTATAATAGAATTCCCAGGGGTATTTTCGTGTATAATTAACAAATGATGCAAGACAGACTGTTTCGGCTCGCCAAGCCTCATCACCATGATAAGTACCTGTGATAAACTCAGTACCGACTCAAATGATAATTTGATACTGATCAAACACACAGCTGGTCCAGGGTTAAGAGGAAGAGTATTTTTTATTGTGTTCTAATAAGAAAAATTAAACTTCGTTCGCTTCTTCCAATATTATCGTAGGGGCACATAACTCACCCAACTGATTATCCAGAGTGATATGAATCTCACAACGTTCACTTTGTCTCTTCCTACACCAATAATGAATATATACAGTAGAATCCCCAATTCACTCTCCTACACCAATGATGAATATATACAGTAGAATCCCCAATTCACTAACCTACACCAAGTATGAATATATACAGTAAAATCCCCAATTCACTCAATGTGCATGAAGTTAAATCAGTTGTGTTCTCAACATAAATCAGACAATTCAAAAAAGAAATAAAACATATTTATTCAATGTGATATTTAAAAAGCTATAGCAAACTCATTCATCTCTTCCACCGAGAGAATCTTTGAAAATGCAATAAAGTCCAGTTAGAAATTCGCTTGACAGATGATACATTTTGAAAAGACTTTATCCCGAAATTAAAGTAAAAATAATACATTTTCAAATTCAACCCGGATTATTTTTGAATAAAACTGACAATTAAAAAGGTATTCGCCAACAAAAGGGGTACTGTTTGTAATGTACATAACCTAAGTTTCTCGTGAACTTCTGAGGATTGGTAAGGCAATTAGGATAGTGGTTAAAAGTCACTTTAAAATTAAAACTACTTATTTTGCAGCCACCATGCACAAATATAGCAGACTTACCTGTTAAGGGGAATGCTATCCCCACTATCTGCATTGGCGTCATATAAATACTCGCTGCAAAACGACACAAACCAATTATTTAAGTTTGACATATTATGATCATACAATTCTAAAATACACGGTACGTTCCTACAACTTATAAGCTTGTCATAACAGTCCGCCAACAGTTGAATCTCTATACATTCATTCAACTTAGTAATGTATGTCAAATTTGAACGTTGCCAGTGAAATATTTCGGAAAAGAAAGGGGTAAGGTCCGAAGCCTTTTCAATACATTCATGGAATAGATGTTGGAATACTTTAGGAATACTTATTGTCGAATTGGCTTAGTACTGCAAGAAACATGATTTATTGAAATCATTTTCAAATGGCCAATATAACGTATAATAATATAATAAAAATGTGTGTCACATACGTTAGAAGAAGAATACCAAAATTTCCTCGACATTGGACTAACCAGTTGAGTTTCTGCGAGATAATTTAATTAAATAGTATCAAATGGAACCATCAAACTTAGTGGCTAAGTTTTTTAGTATTCTTGATAATAGAAAAGTGGGGGTTGCTTAGGAACAGGAGGTGAGAGTATCGAGGTCATGTTTTCGGGGCATGAACTAAAATATTGTCGACTGCTGGTTACCATTTGTTATACCGAAAGTTCATGTCGATTTATTAATTTTCAATAAAACTCGTTCTATGGATCACCTTAGTTACCGGAACAACCCTCAGAAGCCCTATGAAGGTTTGTACGAGTTGAATCTATAAGTTTATGCAAGTGGAATCCAAACCACTCTGACATTAGGCTAGCATATAATAGATATATATTGTACAGAGTATAGTATAGCTTACCGACTTACGGACATACTCTACGTAAATTTTTTTAATCTTTTGACTGCACTGGAGGAAAACATCGATTTGCCAACACTTCCTCACATTTCCCTTTTAATGGAATGTCACCGACCATCATAGTGACTGAGAATATTGTCGATCTATCCAATATACGAGATCTGGAATCGTGAACGACTGAGTAACGTCACCAGACATCAACGAGAGGTTTGCTTGCCAACGTAACACACTTATGGCAGACTTATGTCATTTACTATAAAGCGTTCGTCAACAAGTCTCTCCATTTGATTGTTAGTGGCGTCTCATCCCACAAAATGACTATTAATGAAGGTGTTCTAGTAGGACCTGTTTTGGCACCAACTTTGTTGTTGCTACACATCAACGATCTGTTAGAGGTGACCTCCTGTTCTGTCCACATCTATGCGGATCATCATAACGCCTTCTCCTCTAGAATTTCTATATCATCCTTGTAAAGTGACAATTACCTCCCTGAGGGACAAACTTCCACGTGACATCCTAGAACTCATCTAATGTTACCAGGAAAGTCTGGCAGAGTAATGGGAATGATAAATATCAATTAATAATTTATCTGAGGAAAATTTACCCCTATTCCTTCCCTAACGAGCGGAACACGGGAAGCGGTGACAGACTTAGAGAAAGTCAAAATATTTGGGATATACTAATAGAACAAAATAAATGAGTTCCCAGAATATAAAACCCAAGAATGAAAGATGGTGCGACTGCGCTTTAATATAATCAGGTCTCAGCATTACATAGACTCATTTGAATCTGGACTTATTATAATTCACAAACCTATGCGAAATCCTAATTAACCGGAGATCTATGTCCCCCTATCACTGCCACTTCAAAAGTAGTAGATATAGTGATACTGAGACTCCTCAACACCTACAAGCAAAATTTACATAAAGTACCAGAAGTACAAATCGGTACAATAGCTCGAATAATCAAACAACAAATCAATAAAAATAAGAACACGGCAATCTGGCAAAAGGTTCAAGTTAATATCTGCAGGGTGTCCTATCTTCATAGCTAACATGAAAGACCCGCATTTGAGACAAGGAGAGTTAAGAGAAAAATACGCTGTCTGAGTGCCACCT
This sequence comes from Chrysomela aeneicollis, assembly GCA_029955515.1. Taxonomy (NCBI): domain Eukaryota; kingdom Metazoa; phylum Arthropoda; class Insecta; order Coleoptera; family Chrysomelidae; genus Chrysomela; species Chrysomela aeneicollis. Next base: position 722,429 of record JARUHQ010000012.1, read on the forward strand.
GGTTATAAATATGTCACTCAAGGGATGTTTCGAATGCTCGGCAATTGAAAAAAATTCCCTGAATATATTATAAAAATAAAATATTCATTTTAACTGCAAAAGGAACCAAAATTATCTATTACAATTAGATTGGAGATGTAAACAAGAACCAGAAAAAACAATATTCTCCTTCAATAAAAATATAAAGAAAGATCACCCAATATGAAAATCATTAAAGGAAAGCAACAATTTCATACAACAAAATAATCACGTCAACAAATGAACAAACACTTTGGACACTAGTGAATGACAAACTGGGTAAAACCAATTGAACCAAAAAAGAGATTGATTTGAAATCAAACGGTGTGATTGATCCTGCCACTGCTTACCAAACGCAATAAGAAAATATTTTTAAAACTCAATTGTAGAAAAAATCAACTTCCTAAAATGACGACAAAACCAGTTTACTACTATAAAGAATCCACCCAGTAACTTTTTTGATGTATTTTTTGCCATACACCGAGACAGAAATGAGAACAATAACAAATTTCAAAAAGAAATTTACAGCTGGTAGTGACGAAATTCCAAGGAGAGAATTCAGAAATTGTAATCATGTGTTTTCAAAAAAGCTGGTCATACTAATCAATCAATCAGTTAATGAAAGTATATTTTCAGATCAATTGAAATTTTCTAAAGTCTTTACATAAAAGGAAAAAAAACTATTGAGATGTCACTTTCTTGGACTACCATAACACCTGCCCAATACGGATTCAGAAGCAATGTTTGTTATATTTTGTGACAGTATCAACAAAATTGGGGGATTTTCTTCAATCTTAGCCGACTCACATTAATTAGGTGATCACGATTCTCAGTTATTCTCCTGTTTCCTCTACCCCAACCCACCTCCCACTCTACACCCCACAAAGAGGAGAATTATCAAAAGGTGATTTTTGTATAATTATAGGTTATTTTGCATCATCATTGACCACACGAGGGGGTAAATCGTAGAATGGACATAGACAATTACTTCAAGCAAAGGTTCAGTTTGAACGTTTTATATGACATTCCTAATTAAAGATTGATAGATGAGATCATTTTTCATAGAAAACTTAGATATATTTTGTACATGGTTTACCACTCGCACAGATCAATAAAATTTACTTTTCCACATAATGTATGGACTGAATGTTGATCGGATAAATGAATGATAATTTTGAAAGGAGGTGGATTGGAACTCATGGATCGATTGAGTGGCCTACTGGCTTCCTTGATATCACACCATACAGTTTTTGTTGAGGCATTATTTGAAAAATAAAGTTTATTTAACCGATTCAGATGTGGAAATTTTGCGGAATAAAATATAATTATCAACTAGTCGCATACTACAAAATTTAATTGCGAATGCCGGTTATAGATTATCCAGAAGATGCAATGTATGTCTTCAGCAAGTTGGTGGACAATTTGAACAAGTATTAGGATCAATGTAATCATAACCGCGCATTAGGGAAAGGAACACTTGCATTCTGTATTAACTAAAGGTGCGTTCACATGCTGGCTTTTAGCTTTTTGGCTTATAGCGTGATTCCATTGGCCGATATAAGTGAGCGCGTATCAAGTTCATCCACCAAAAATTTGATAACGTTTCGACTTTTGCCTAAAAGAAGCTCAGATTTTCGAGGTCTTCACTTTTTAGCTTGAAATCACCGTCATTGTTATAAATTATTGTGTATGAATGTTTTTTCAAGCTTTCCGCGATATGCGAAAGCTATCATGTGAACGCGCTGTAACTTTTTCAAACATCTTAGATGTTTTTTTATGTGAATTGTTGACTTTCGAAATTTCAAATCTCATTGTGTTTTTTGCGCAAGGATGTTAATATTTATACTTAACCGTATGTATGAATTTAAACTTCATGTAATATAGTATATTATGATACAAGTATAAGACGCTATTTTGTCGCACGCGTTGTTTGGAGTACGACGAGCGAAACGAGGAGTGCTCCAAATGAACAAGTGCGACAACGTGTCTTATAAAACGTGTGTCATATGCAATTTTTTTCATTTTGAATTGATTTGAAGAAAAAATGGAATTAATATCGATAAATAATAGAAACATCTTCGATTGGTAACAATGATGACATTGAAATAATTAAAATCTGACGCGCAAGCGTAAAGCCCAGTTTACAGTTGAGCGATTTTGATTATTGCAATAACAGCGGTGAAAAATTCAATGTAGTTATTGTTTTTATTGGTCAATTTAAATCAAATTACACTCTGAATTGAAATTTACCAATCTAAACATCGAGTTTTTCACTGCTAATATCACCAAATCCAAGTCGCTCAGAAGTAAACTGGGCCTAACTCTTCCGACTTTCATTTGACAGTTCGATTGTACCAATCTCCGAATAAAAAAATGCGTATCGAAATAGAGGTTATTTCGACACGCATTTGCGTTGCACAATGACTTCATTATACAACCAAAATAGAAAATAGTATATTATGATACAAGTTTTATAAGACGCTATTTTGTCGCACGCGTTGTTTGGAGTACGACGAGCGAAGCGAGGAGTGCTCCAAGTGAACAAGTGCGACAACGTGTCTTATAAAACGTGTGTCATATGCAATTTTTTCTATTTTGAATTGATTTGAAGAAAATAATGGATATGATATCGATGAATAACAGAAACATCTTTGATTGGTACCAATGATGATATTGAAATAATTAAAATCTGACGCACAACCGTAAAGCCTAGTTTACAGTTGAGCGATTTTGATTATTGCAATACCAGCGGTGAAAAATTCAATGTTGTTATTGTTTTTATTGATCAATCTGAATCAAATTACACTCTGAATTGAAATTTACCAATGAAAACATTGAGTTTTTTACTGCTAATATCACCAAATCCAAGTCGCTCAGAAGTAAACTGGGCCTAACTCTTCCGACTTTCATTTGACAGTTCGATTGTACCAATCTCCGAATAAAAAAATGCGTATCGAAATAGAGGTTATTTCGACACGCATTTGCGTTGCACAATGACTTCATTATACAACCAAAATAGAAAATAGTATATTATGATACAAGTTTTATAAGACGCTATTTTGTCGCACGCGTTGTTTGGAGTACGACGAGCGAAGCGAGGAGTGCTCCAAGTGAACAAGTGCGACAACGTGTCTTATAAAACGTGTGTCATATGCAATTTTTTCTATTTTGAATTGATTTGAAGAAAATAATGGATATGATATCGATGAATAACAGAAACATCTTTGATTGGTACCAATGATGATATTGAAATAATTAAAATCTGACGCACAACCGTAAAGCCTAGTTTACAGTTGAGCGATTTTGATTATTGCAATACCAGCGGTGAAAAATTCAATGTTGTTATTGTTTTTATTGATCAATCTGAATCAAATTACACTCTGAATTGAAATTTACCAATGAAAACATTGAGTTTTTTACTGCTAATATCACCAAATCCAAGTCGCTCAGAAGTAAACTGGGCCTAACTCTTCCGACTTTCATTTGACAGTTCGATTGTACCAATCTCCGAATAAAAAAATGCGTATCGAAATAGAGGTTATTTCGACACGCATTTGCGTTGCACAATGACTTCATTATACAACCAAAATAGAAAAAAGTGTTTTATTGGTTATATGGTACATATCATCCAGTTTGAATGAGCAGATTTTTTTATGTATGAGGCTTATCAATACTTCCTTTGTAAGATGTTAAATAGATATAGATGTTAATACTAAAAAATACTTACGTTTCAATGTACGGTCCATACTGCTTATATTTCTGATATAATGACGCTAATTTCACCGACACGATTATTGTTGGTATGAATAGCAACAAACTGACCAACAGAGTGAACCAAAAACCATTCTGAAAAAAATAACCAGATTTATATTCCAAATTATCAAAAACTCTGAATTGAGAGAATGACATATCTCGTCTTGTCAAATTAAAAATCAAAGGCCACGAACAACAACTGCTTTCCTGGCAAATACCGCGCAGATAATTGAATTGAATCTGATGCATGCAACGATTCACACTGTGAATGCAGATCGCGAATGTTTCTTTCTTTCCAAGACGTGGCAAAGTTCACGGTTTTGGGCTGATTGGTCCCCATCAGTGCAGTAGAGTTCCTGAGATTTCCACTCGAAGCGAAACGATTTTTCAATTGACGCAATACCAGTGATGCAGTGATCATATAAAATATTCAATATTATTTTCTGATTCCAGTAAAAATGATACAAACTGAAGCAAAATCTTGAATTCGACCTAACAGAAATGTTCAATATAAAAGGAGACAGTTTATAGACAAATTATAGAAATAACTATCGAGTGTGTTCTTCACAATTGGATATTTGATCCAAATAAGCTGATTGATAGCAACATCTTCATACGAACGAGAATTATTTACTAGTTCTACATGATCTTTTGAAATACGTACCCATGGTAACACGATTTTGTCACAAGTCGCAACTAATGTGGCATTTATGATTACATTCATTGGACCACATTGCCCCAATTCATTTTGGGCAATGTAAGTGACCCGATCCAAATAACTGTTCACTTGGTCCAAAACTATATTACTGAATGATAAAACAGCCTGAAATAAATTTCACATCAAAAATTGGAATTATAAAAACAAAAATGCCAGACGTCATAGTTGACATAATCCATTGTTTCTTCTATTTACTATTTTATTTTCTATGAAGATTGTATGGATGGGGAGATAAGTTGTCGGATGGATGAAATTTGTCAGTGATTCTATAGCACTTATAGCAGCAGGAAGTAATTACAATATGAGAAAATGTATAACATTTTTTTGAACTTAGAAATATCGATCTGGTTAGTAAAATTGATTTTAATACAATAAAAAACGAAAAATCTTGAATTGACATCCAGTTTCCATGAAGTAGGAAAATTGTATGGAAGGTGGGTATTAATGGATTATATCCACAGTTATGAACAAAGATTTTTTTATAACCATTCAATTCAAAGAAATACTCGAATAATTTTTCAGTTTTATATATATTTCATGATTCTGCGGATGCATGGGTGGGTTATTATAGTCATTGTCGATCTGAATGAACACCTAGTAGACAGTATAATATTGTCTGTTCACTGGAAAAATTACGTAACTTTTTCTGTAAAGCAGACATCTTCTGATAATCGTGAACTATTACCTAACCTAACGATACATTTTAAATAAAGCGCCCCTTTTAGCACAGCGAAAATGTGTAATGTCACAAAATAAAAAGAAAGAAATTGAGAAACTAAAATGCGAGGCAAGTGAAAGTGATGGCATATCGAATGTACGATAGTTCTTAACATTATCATTTAAGTTGAGTTGAAAATTTGCTTCACTCATATTTCATAACCACTGAAGAACGCTGGATGTACTTAGTTAACCGCACTCCAACGAATTGAAAAGGTGGTACCAAAGTATTTTGGCCTCCTGTACACGAATCTGAAGTTAAAACGCGGCACTCTCAAGTACTTTCGGAGATATGATATCTTTTTGTTTCGGAAATGCACCATTTGACACGATTTGACAGATCAAAATTTATGCTATCGAAAACACACAAAAAAAATAAATCTTCGAACTAACAATTACTGGATGTCAACAATTTTTAGCAGAAAACACTAGTATATTTTATCCCCCATCGAGAACAGAGCCCGAAGGGAACTGAACTCTTTGTGACAGTGTCAAGTTGACAGATCAAAGTCTCGTGATGAGTTTTTTGAAAAACATTGATTTTTGACCCTAAAAGTGTTGAAAACAAGTGTGAGCGTAAAAGAAGGAAGAATTTTGTGTTTTTATTAGCAGAAATTTGAGATGTCAAATTGTTTATTAACGAAACAAGCTTTTAGACTTCGGATTCTTGTTCAAGAGGCTGAAATACGTGAGTACCTCCAAATGTTTTTTTATTTTACGTTGGAATGCGGTATTATCGTTCTCAAAAACTAGTATTGGACCTATTTGAGTAAAAATATGTAAAAGTAAAAATATGTCAGATTGAGATAGATACAAATTCAACCGGGAATTAGGTCGCTGACAGACAAAAAAGTGAAACAACTGAGCATCGAACGACTTCTATAAAGTAGCGGCCTCATCTTGGCAGGGGACTTGGGTGAACAGAAAATTATAGTTCCAGCCTTCCATTTAGAATGACACTGGTATAGTTGACGCAGTCGAAAAGGAATAGAGATACTCTATGTGTATGATTAATTTGAGGTGGTTAGATATAAAATGGCTAATCAATTGAGAGATAAAATGTATCATGATTGATCTTTAAATGCGTGATTTGTAGAGATTTGATGGATACTGAAATAAAAGGAAACTGCATTGATGGACGTGTGCTTTTAATAATAAATAGAAATAATAACAGAATATGCACAAATACAAATCGAATGCAAAAGACAAATCGAATGTATAATATCGATGTATGTGTATATGTATTCGATAATTAACAGGATCCTGCATCTCAGGAAATTTTCGATTATACGGAGGATTTTTCGATTCGGCATCGAATTACATAAATATATGGAACAACTTTCATTGAAAATGAGACAAATATTGTATCTGAAGTTTGAAAGGTTTGCCATTAAATTTTCTATATCAAATTATTTAATCTTGGTGACACTATTGGACTTTCTTCAATGAGTAACTTCATCAACAAAGCACCATTTTCAATTTTATTATTTTTTAGACCATCAGTAGACATCATGGAATAATGTAATTTCCTGAAACGCGTTTTGAAAATGGAATCTGCAAAATATCAGAGTCACAGCTTGACTGAACCTGTATAAAAAATCTTGCCTCGAGGCGTTATTGTACTTGATGTAGAGAGCATAGTTATAATTATTTCAACACAGGGTTCGGCAACCGTTTAACATCAGAAAATAGTTGCTAATTATATTTATCGAATGAACACTGTTTATGTCACACAATGAGAAGAGAAAACTGTTCCCATGAATGGGGGTTGGAAAATGCCACCTGAAGAAGCAATGCACCCCCTAAAGATGTTTCTGATTTTTTATTTATTTTCAAGTGAATTCTTTGATGGATAATGAAGCATAAGTCTAGACTAATTTCTCTTTTCATATAATTTTAGTATCATTTCCTCATCCATACTATTTCCATAGACTTCTCAAAGTTCATTGGCGAACATGTTGAATGTAATTCAATTTCACATATTCCTCAATAGTGTGAATTATGTTATCTTAGAATGAACTATACTTACATCTCGCAAAATTTGTTTTCCATCTGTTTTCAGTTTCTCTTGAGCATCTTTAATTTCCTCTATCATTTTTTCAATCGCTTTCGGAAAACTAGTGGATTTCATTTTCAAATCTGATTCCAATTGTTTAGCATTATCCTGAAAAAAACTATCTAACGAATATGTTCGATAACATTAGATTTAATTTTCGGTAACATTTGTGATTTATGACATTTTTCGGGTTTCGTTTCATGAGTGTCGTCTTTAAAGATTTTGTATGAAATTTGTTTTTCAATGTCTAAAAGAATGGAGATTTTAATCACATGGAAATATATGTTATAGTGAAATAATATAATAATATAAACCAAGATGTACAGGTTGTTGAAAATAATGAAAAAATAATAAAAAAGGGTTGAAAAAAGAAAGAGTGAATAATAAAATAAAATTATATTAAATGGGTTCAGTTGAGAAAATAAATAAGGTAATAACCTGAAAAGAGTAGGATAATTAGAATGAATAACATATAAAATAAGAGAAAAGGATTTCAAAATGAAGACGATTGTACTTCTTCTGTTCAGGTTATTGACTTATTGAAAGTTTCTAATTCAAATATATTTCTCGTTTCAAATTTCATTACTTTTGTTTAAATTTTTTTACTGCACGAGAGGAAAATCTTTGAAAATTCATGGAGGGACATCGTAGAAGCCAGTGAAAGGACATTTGTAAAGGAAATAGGTATTAAAATTTTTCATGAAAGTTTGGTGGGTTGAAGGTATCAGGACAAACCCCTCAAAAACGTGATTTCCACCATTTCATTAGTTTTAACGAACCGAACCGTAATATTATTCTGTTGTAAATTATTTTTCCTCGGGATCAAAATCCTTATACTTGCTATTAATGATTTGAAAAATAGAAGACGGAATAACTTTTAATAGAATCATGAATATTAAAATGTTTCTGTTCACATTAATGAATCACGTGATACCACAATTTTTTTTTTGTAAAATACTTACAATGACGCTCTTTGCTTTGCTTTTCATTGGAACCAAAATTTTCTCTTCATACATGTTTATATGCAATATACTCAGCTCCACATTACTCTTCAGTTCTGGTAGGTCTGGTACTTTTTCTACGAGTTTTTGTAACTCTGTTGATATATCTGTCAAGCTCAAATTAGTGTAGTTACTACTTAACTGTAAGCATAAGATCAATATTTCAATTCTCAGATCGGATTATTATATGACAGACGAACAAGTAAATCACCGTAACTTGAGATTTTCATTCCGTTTCCACACTTAACATTTGAATTATTCGGAAAATTTTAATAATATCGATTCTGGTTTGTGAATTTTATATAATAATGCATAAAATTCATCAACTTATTCCATTACTTTCATCGCCTACTTTTTTCAACTATGAAAACGTAGCTTTATTATACAGTGCGTCTGCTCAAGTTCGCACCATATTGAAAACTGTTTTATTATTGATTTAACGAAAAAAAAAGTTATCCCTTATAAAAAGTTATGCATGGTCTTAAACCTGGAATACAATCATCAGATATCAATTTTTTCAATCGTACACGAGGTTTTGCATGAAAGTATATTAATTTTGTGCAACAGTGAAGTAAAATTATTGGTGAAAATATAGGAAACTTCCAACTGTTATCACTTTATTCATTAAAAATTTGATAACCTCCACATCTCTTATCCAACCTCTATGTTGCAGTTTTTGGATGAATCAAAATGCATGATGCATATCAAAATAATTTATTATATAATAATTATAATTGTTAATGTGGATTAAAAATATTTTCCCATGTAATTGAATGAATAACTTATTGAAAAAGTTTTCCACATGGTGCAAATTTAAGCATAAACAGACACATTGTATATTAAATATATCAATTATTGTTTTTGCCATCTCATCAATTGGCTCTATAAAATCGGTGTTTTTCTGGTTTTGAAAATTTCACACACATTTTCGACCAATTAAAAGCCTACATTTTGTATCGTTACCATAGAAACTACAAAACACTTGTAGTTAACTGTAGGAAAATATAATTTCTACAAACTTTACTGGAACAGAGTAAGTCAAAAGTAATGGTTTGAACTACCACCAGCTGCCTTATTATTATCAATTTGCGTGAATAAAGTCGTTATTTTGTATTTTATTCAGCGTAATCTTGACTGAAATCTTCAACAAGCTACATTTCGGTGTGAAATTGTATTACCGAATAGCTACAATTCCAGTAATAATTGAAAGTCTAGTGGTATTTCTAAGTCTAGTGAAATTTCAAATTATTCGTGTTCTCGGAAAAATGTTCAGTATTAATTGAAGCTCTAGTGTTATTATAAGTGACAATTGAGAATGGTCGTAGAGAAAGTATTTGCCTGCAGCCTCGAACTACAATTCTAACGTCATGAGTAACAGTAGCACACTGTATTTTCCAAATATTTATGACAATTTTTTCGCTCACTGCAACATACGAACTTTTTAATTACTCACAAGTGTGATTTGTTAGTTAATTGAATAGCTTAATGGGAAAACATTTCATTATGAGTTGACCAATGTTTTTATTTAATCAGTGTTCACTTTATGAACATGGTAGAAAACTGTATAAGTTTTAATCTCCCTTGTAATTATTCTGCAGTTTAGATTTCTCCTCGTTAATATAGTACCACATAAAAAATGTTTTCTCCTAGATTGAACCAGCTTCAATAATCAGAATATCAATCATTCACATTGTTACAGTTTGAATTTTGTAGGACCGAGTGATTCAGTAAGGGTAACGAGGTACTGTATCTCAGTAACTAACAATCGTAGAAGTTTGGGGAAAAAATCATTCAGGGGAAATCGACCAAGAAAAATTGCTGGAAATATTACTCAAATTGATACGTCCACCGCTAGGAGCCGTAATACCTTCGATCGTATAAAAAATTGATTTTTTTCTGAAATTTTCCTATATACGTTCAGAAATGAATACTCTCACGTTAATGCCAACATAATGATCCATCTTTTTGAAAAATAAAGTTTCATTGTAGGACGCAAAATAAACGCAGGAGGGAATCCTAAATTTTTTGGAATGTAAATGTATACATATAACTTAAATTTGACTTGACGGAATTTTGCTAACAAGATAGAAAGGATTGGAGAATAGGATAAAAAATAGGATAAAAACCATCCATGCCATTCTGGTTCTTACCGCCCTCGCTAGGGGGCATGTTTCATGAAGTTTTTTGAATTTTTCTCCGAAATCGTAAATGGAACCGAATGGTTATTTCATCAGATTCGGAAAGAAGATCAAATTTGCAACATAATATGTTGAAACCGCATGGCGATATCTTCATTCGTCTAAAAGTTATGGCTGAAAAATATTTAATTAACAAATTGATTGAAGAAACAAAATAGGTAATTGAAATTTAAATTTTTTTTCAAGTTTCGTAGTCGAGCATGTGATGGAAAAATTAAATCCATTTCAATTCAATCAGAACAATAATGATATACCAAAACAAACAATATCTGATAAACGACGAAAAAAATTTTTATGATTATATTTAAATGGGCACGAAGTTTTGATTTTTTTTTCATTTTTCTATGGTATGCTTGACTACGAAACTTGAAAAAAATTTAAAACTCAATGGATGATAAATTGTTGTTAATTTTTTTAATGAAATATTCTTCAAGCCATAACTTTTCAACGAATGGAGATATCGTCATGCGGTTTGATCATATTAAATAGCAAATTTTATCTCCTTCCCAAATCTGATGAGATGATTATTCCGATGCATTTGAGATTCCGGAGAAAAATTGAAAAAACAATTAACCTCACAAAATACGCCCTCTAGAGAAAGCGGTAAGAACCAGAATGGCAAGGATAGTTTTTTATACTATTTACCGAACCTTTCTTTCTTGAACCATGTCTTGTTGCAGAATTCCGTCAAGTCAAACTTAAGTTATAGACATTTACGGTCCAAAAAGTTTAGGATCCCCCTACCGCCTTTATTTCACGTCCTACAATGAAACTTTTTTAAATTGACCATTATGTTGGCATTAACGTGAGAGTATTCATTTGTGAACTTATATGTGAAAATATCCGAAAAAATTCATTTTTTTACGAAAACTATTACGCCCCCTAGCGGTGGACGTATGAATTTGAAAAATATTTCCAGCAATTTTTCTTGGTCGATTTCCTCTGAAGTATTTTTTCCCCAAACTTCTACGACTACTAGTTACTGAGATACAGTACCTCGTTACCCTTATTGAATCACCCGATGTATCAATGAAACAGGGTGGTCCATAATATAGCAGCAATAATTCACCATTTGAATGGTCTAACAAGAAAATTATTTTTTCCGAAACGCTTCCTAAGCTACTTAAAGTTTGAAAAACAAACTCTCAGAACATTAAAGCGATTCTATCCAAATTTGGTCTTAGTACTCATCAAATAGGTACTTGTTACTTGACTCTTGTCCAAATTGTCTAGTGGTGTAGATACTCTTGGTGCAACAGTAACGGATTGATAAAGTTCATGAAATGTAAATGGCCGCCTACAGAATTTCTTTATAGGCAATGGATAGTAAATGAGCTTATACAAGAACTTGACCAAAGAGTTAAGTCTAGATACATACGTATTACATGGCACAAGATTCAATATCTTGTCAATATAAATGAAAAGAATGAAAACGAAAAGTAGTAGAGGAGGTTGAAAGGGAGTAACAGTTTCGAAGTGTCTTTGAAACTGATTATTCCATATAGACTGGCTACTTATAGACCTGAATGAAAGTTAATCCCTTATCTGTTGGACAGTCAGGAGACACCCCTGGCAATTAAAAGTTTAACGCATTTTATGAATAACTTTTTCGTATTTTTTTTAATTCATTCTAAAAGTAACTAACAGTTGAACCAAGGTGGATATAGGATGGTGAAACAGCTCTTCAATTGTTTCTGCGAAAAACTTGTAGACCATTGGAGAAGGTACTAATATTTCCACGACTTGAATGAAGATGTCGGTGAGATCGATTATCGAAGAAGATTTCTATTGCTCATGTATTTCTGTGGTTCGCATCTGACAGACATGAGTTGAAATGACATCAAAACACAATATTTTCAGTGAATCTGGAATAATTATCGATATTTTGACTCTTCTCAGTCATTTTTCATCTAGAACAGATGAAACTGATAAAAAAATGACAGAAACCCAGTTTCTGTTTTACCGACACAAGGTATGCCATCTCTGATAACTTCAGGAAATATTACTACGGTATGAAATCAAGTAGGCAAAGGTCTACAGTTTATTCTAGTGCTTGTTAATAGGAAGCTGTTTCACCATCCTATATCCACCTTGAGTTGAACTATGGGCTGTTACTATGTGGAAATCTGAAATATACTCAAATTACGGTGATGTTACGTCTGCAGAACCATGTTCCGTTATAAAAAAAATGAAACAGACACAATTTAAATAACTTCAGTCACTCAAAGTACCTAAATGGTAATTTTCTTAGTTTAAGTTGCTAAAGCAGATACCTACCTCCTCCTGGAACTTCTCGAAATCGATGGTATTTTCGAATTTTGACAAATCTGTCAATTTTTTTTCATTTTCATCACTCAAGATCTCGAAGTTATCGTCTGTGATATCGTCCAACTGGGATGTGATTTCTTTCAGAATCTTAGATACATCGAATTTTCTATTGATTTCATCAATATCGAACTTATTGTTCAAACTAAGAACATTGTAAATGCTCTCATTCTTGTAACACTTTTCCAAAACATCTTTAAGGCTCACATTCAAATCAGAATTCGATATCTGGTTTGTGGTGAGTTTATCAAGGAAATCCATGACACTAGAATCGTTTGGGTGTCGTATAGTATCACAAATAATTCTGTCTGTCGTTAAGCCTAATACTAATGTTAATAATGTCACTAGCCCTATCACTAGGGAAGACAAGAACATCAGCATGACAGCACTGAAAAAAGAATCATGAATTAGAACTTGAATCGGTACTAAAGACACAGTATTTTTGTATCAAAGTTAAATCGAAAGATAGATCTCCGAAAATAGATTGGTATACGAAATTTGTCATTATTGAAATTGCAACAAAATTATTACCTCCAGAACATCGGTTAGTACTTACAATTAGTCATGAAATCAGGTCTGATTTCATAACTACCTAGATGTGTACTTGGTGTACTCTTCGAATATCGAATAATCATCTTTAAATTTATTTTAAGGTGATTTTATTACATAGATTAGTGTACCCAACCATTCGAATATAAAATTTTGTAAAATTCTGGGAATACTCCATAAATCATGAGCTATAGCTATTTGAAATATAACATCCTACCATCAAAAAAAAATCAGGACACCTACCTCTCGATGTTAGGAACGTACAGGGTGAATTCATCAAATTACCGATCTCTACAGGTAAGGCTCGATTTTAGAGTAATTCAAAATGACACACTATTGGCATCATTATTTCATTATTTAATAAAAATAGGCAACTTCTGTATAATATAATCAACTTTGTATCATTTACAGTTTTCGAGATTTCAATAGTGGAGGACGATATAAAAAGTACGCCCTGTATATTTCAAGAATTTGCTTAATCGAACCTGCTCTCAACTTCTATGGTTTTGAAGATAGCTTATGACATCGCCCAATTTCGCTTAATCGTTACAGTCTGACTTATATTCAAACATCATCTCAGATATGTCGGTTATGTAAAGCTCAATTTATAAACTCCGCTCCCGTAGCTACAGTTGACTCTGCAGTTACTGTTCGTAGATGGACCTAGGCTTATTAATAGCCCTCTTTGTCGCTCAGGCTATTACTTATACGCTGTTATCCATAAATGCCTATTTTACGCATTTATGTATCAAGGGCGTAAAGTAAGCCTTTATGGACCGTAGCGTGTAAGTAATATATTAACACGCCTAGGTCCATAAAAGCAAGTTACGCTCGAAATACATACAACATTTTATGCACGACCAGTATATTTTATTGTAAATACCTCGCTTCACCTCTCAAGCATGATAGGAATAAAACGGTTCTTGAAAACCCATTTAAAATAATGTTTGCTATGCCCATGATGTTCCTCTCGAAAAAGCATTACATTACATTGTTTTTACTTTTTCTCTATCTCTTATAATAAGGGAGTTATTAAGGGTTCACAATTTGCTCATGTTCCAGACTGGTGGGTGAATAAATAGGCTAGTAGCCATATTTGCTGTCAATACAGACAATAGTCATTACGAAATGCATTCCAGTGACGAAGAAAGTGTGTGAATTGTACTCCACCAGAAATCATTAAAGCAGCTGAGGATGCGAATAATTAATAATTTATTGTCCGGCGGGCGGTAAAGTGTCATTTTACGCCCGGCGGGCGGTAAAGTAGTCCGAGGGCGGTAAAGTGTTATTTTACGCCCGCACAACCGGGCGATAAAGTGTCATTTTACGCCCGGTCGTGCATAAATAACTATTATGTACACAATTGGATATTTTGTTTGGTTTCCATGTCCTTCAAACACCATAAAAGCTATAATATTTTTTCAAACATTTCGATGACAAAATTCAACAATTTGCTTCTATACTAGAATTTTTGAACGTATTAGCTTTCCAGATGAAAGACCCAGGTCCATAGTAAAACAAAATAATTTCGATAACAGTTATTCATGTAGCAACAGCTTAAAATAGACTTTTACGGACCGCAGCATCACGCCTAGGTCCATAAAGGCAATTGACGACCGAAATACATACATTTAATGTACGACCGGTATATTTGATATGAATACTCGAGAAAGACCTCTTTAGGCATAGAAATAGATCTCGTTTGCAGTGAGGCTATTATATTCAAATTATATCGGAATATTATGACAACTCTGTACATTTTTCGAAATATGAATATAGAGAATTCAGAATTCTGAACAACTCTGTATTTATTTCAAGATAGAGACATGCTCTTTTGACTAATAATGAAACAAAAAACTTCTGACCTCGAAATATATCGATTTTTCACACCCTTTTATCTAGAGAGTAAGTGTGAGAGTTCAATGAAATCAGCTTTCTAGGGAAAATCTAAAAATGCAATAAAATAAAGGGTGTTCCACAAGAAAAAATGTAACTATGATATGCCTCAGTTCTTTGGGACCCTGTATATTTGAATTTTTTCAAATGTAGCCATTCTCAATATACAAACTAGCCGTTTCGCTATAAATCTGTCGCGATAGTAGTGAGCCACCCCTGTATAGGCTATATAGTAGCCATAATCTTGTCACAGAAAATTTTGTGACATAAAATGAATGAAATGCCTATACAATAGGAATATTGTAAGTGAAATTGACTTTCAATATAAAAAAATACCATATTTTAATATTTATCTTGTCTATAATCAATATTTCCTTGGGCACCGGGATGAAATTTCAAAATATAACTCAGTTTCAACTTGAATCATTGAACAAATTATACATTGGATATCATAGCAATAACAAGATGTTAATGCAGAATATCCAACTATTTAGACATATCCATACTTCGGCAACTGTGTACAGGCGCAAAAGTGCTAGCGTGCATCAAGACAATGATGAAAAATCTATCCATCTCTGTCAAGGCTCTTCTAATTAGTACGTCACCAGAATGGTGGAGGAGCCGTAACTACATTTTTGGGAATGTTTTTCTAAGTCAACTTCAACTTGGAATGAAAATCTGAATTTCCCCATTATGATAGAAATAGTTCCAGACTAATTTATATCGAAGTGAGGTAGAAGTTAGGTTTTAACATTGAAATTAGTTGCGAATTCTCCTTGCAATCTGGAAGAGGCAGAAAATCCAATAAAAATTAATGTGGTGTAATAAATGCGCTTATGGTGACAATTATATTTACATATAAAGTTTTCAGCTGCAGATTCTACGAACAAAACTAGCCAAAAAGTTCAGTCATATAAAAATGGGCCAAGAAATTAAGGAGTATAAGTCCTACGATTACGGATTTTTGTAAATAATTTGAAAACTCATTGACATAAAATAACAAAATTTGTCCTCATACCCAACTGTTCATGCCCAATTAGAAAACGGGTGGTGCTAGGGGTAATTTTTCCCCCAATTTTTTTGTTTATGCATTTTTTGGCAGTTTGCTCCAAAAATTGCTCTTTTGATATCTACCTCCGATGTGATACACTATGTTTTTTTTTATTATGTGGTTTTTATTGTCAACAGTTTTTCACGATTTCCCTCATTAATTTTTTGAGGTTGGATGAAATTGAATCCTACCGATTGAATAGTGTACAGTACTAGATATTGTCAAAATTTCATTCTACACACTCATCAATAAAAGCAATTATCATTATTATTGTGTTTAGATTGGATATTCGGGAAACAAATAGTAGCAATAAAAGCGATATTATTATTATTATTAAATAAATATATCATGAATTAGGAGTTACGCAACATAATTTTAACATCGATTCATCTCGGAGACGGTGAATGCTATCAAAAATAAACAAGGGTACAATTTTTATGAAAAAATGTTGCGATTTTCATATTTCCTGATCAAACTGCCAAACAATGCATAAACAAAAAATTTGGAGGAAAAAGTACTCCTAACAACTCCGGTTTCCCACGCCCCTGAAGATTTTTTCAAGATTTTTGATTTGGGCATAAAAAGTTAGGTATGTGGACAAAAATTGGTTATTTCATCTTGAAGAGTTTTAAAAATATTTACATACAAACTTCATCTCGGGCTCACCCTTAAAAATCTATAACTCCTTAGGGGGGCATTTCCGGGCCCATGCTTATGTGAATGAACTTTTTTTACTATTTTTGTTCCTAGAATCTGCAGCTGAAATCTTTCTATGTAATTTCGGAACAACCTGCATATGCATTGATCTAGTTCATTATATTCTTCCTGCGAATGGGATTCCTGTCCTCTACCAACTGTTCCATAATAGTTAATCGATACCAAACATATTTCGACCAGAATTCTTCTTTCAATTATCTATAATTCCCAATGAAAGGGCGTAGTGGATCTTTGTCATACAAGGAACCTCTCTGTTTAACGTTTGCGCATCTTTATCGACCAAGCTGTATGTTTCGATGACAAAAATAAACAATGTATGTGTTTCTGTATCAACATTTTTGAAGGTTTATAGTTTTCTAGGTGTCAAACAGCCGTTTGGACCGACTCATGGTTTAAGGTGGTTAAACTAAAGACCGCTTAAAAATGTAAGGGCCGCTTAATAATTTTGCACTTGCACGGCATTGATATAAACAAAACTAAGTTGAACCTGCGGAGCATCAGACAACACTGTAATTGTTTATGGAATTTCGAGAAAGGATTGCCATTTGATGCTTAGGTACAAAGTGAGCGCGAGTTTTGATGGAATTTGAATTTGGAAGGTTCTTTCATACAACGAATGAGGCGACCGCATCGAGAAAAGACAAATGGTTCTAATTATACGTCCAACGAGGAAAATATTCATCATTGCAAAACGACATAAAGAAAATAAAAAAGCAATACTGATAACTTCTCAGGAAAAGGATAGAAGATTGCCAGATAATTCTAGGATGGTGATGGGCCTTGTCCTAAATCAAAAATCACTGTCACTAGTTAATAAAAAACTGTATATTGTATAGTCTACATAATTCTTTCAATGCACATCGAAACATAAAGGTATCCCAGACTTTCACAGTGAAAAAAACACATAAAACATATAATGTTTAAGGCTGAAAGATCTGCACCCAAAAACGGAAATCACATTATTTTATGAATTCTCAACATGATGACTCTATAATATCGAAATTGAGAAGAGTTCTGATAATAGTTACAAGATAAATATACCGAAACAGCATAACTACCTAACAACCGTTTGCACCGACGGATTTAAGTACAGCTTAGACAATAATGACGCTTAAAATTACATACGAATATTGCACCGCATACAAAACAACCTTCAAAGTCAACTTGAGATAAGCGGTCAATTTCCTAGGTTTAAACAAAACTTAACCTTTAAGGTGACAATCAGCTGTTGAAGTAACAAATAATAAAAGTAACAAATGAAAACATGACCCAGGAACATAGTGAGAAAAAGTGAAAACCATATGGAGTTTCGAAAAAATCGCGCAACTACGATTCCAATATCCCAATGATGAGGCTCGCTAGGTTATGTTAGTCATTTTGTGGCTATATTTCATAGACATCGACTCATTTGGCATTACATTCATAAAAACATTAATTGTTAGACTGATGAAATATTACAGATCCATTCGCCAAAGAAACTTCGTTATTTTATCTTACCAATATGTATTTCTAATATATGTTTCTTACTTAGTATACCAGGTTAAGATTAGCTGAAGCTACTCTTAGCTTTAGCTTATCTTCGCCTTTTAAAGAAAAACCTGTCCCATTTTCGATGTCCTTACTTAATCTCGCTTACTTTCATATATAGAGAGAGAACGTTGGCTACTTTTTTGTGAAACTCATGATACTGCAAACAAAATTTTCATAGCCCGCTTCGTTTCTGGGATACAGGGCGAAATTGAAACTATTGAATTTGGAGACCCCCCCCCCTTAATCTCAGCTATCTCTCAACTTATGGAAAAAGTAAAAACTGCCTTTCATACATATTTTAACGTAGTGGCGTAGTCAGATTTTTTTCATGAGCTGTCATTATTGGGATATAACATAACTCATGAGATATTTTCAGTATCAGCCCTGTATTCAGATAATTTTCAGTTTTTATAGCTAGTCACAAGACAAATATTACTTTCAAAATAGATATTTTGACGCAATAACCTAATACCATTCCCATTTAAAACAGAAAGTATTCGTTTAAAATTATTATTTTACATAGAAAGTAGCTGAACTTTATTTGACAAATCAATGAATTTAAACTTATATGAATATATGTTGAAAGATAATAGTTCTCCTGACTTATTGATATTAGATTTCTTCTTATGGAGCTACATAAAAAAGTGAATATACTTACCACAACGGCAGTCGCAGCATGAAAATCGAGATGCACTGATTAATGTTACGAGAAATGCTTCCAAATACTTACAAAACCTCTGTTTTTACTGTGGTCTATTGACATAATAATAATAATAATAATAATGCGTCTTTATTCACCAAAGTAATACAGAGATAAACAAAAATCAAATTCATTGTAACACAATATAAAGGTATTACTAGGGAAAAGGCGGAGTGTCAGCCTAGGCTGTTTTTAAACTCAAACTCATTATTCTCAGAAGATGTTGGTTGTGTCTTAGATATGATATGGGCATCAATTTGAACAATATTATAAAAAACATTTGAAACAGAATAATCAATAGAGCTTTGTTTTAAAATAGTGTATTTATATAAGTTGAAATTTATTGATTTGTCAAATAGCTTTTTATATTAAATAATAATTTCGAATGAATACTTTCTGTTCCACCCCATATAAAAATTGTGGTATTCGATACTTATTGCGCCAAAAGATCTATTTTAAATGTATTATTTGTCTTGATTGGCTACAAAAACTGAAAACTTTCTAAATAAAGAGCTAATACAGAAAATGACACATGATTGTTATATATTTTTGAAAAGCGCATGTTTCATATATTGAAAAATATACAGGGTATTCTATTTGAAATAAAACATAACTTTGGGTTATATCTCAATAATGACAGCTCATTTCAGAAATCTGACTACGCTACTGGATTACATAAGACTAAGTATAGAAGTCAGTTTTTACTTCTTCCATAAGTTGGAAGATAGCTGCACGCGTACGACGAGCGAAGCGAGGAGTGCTCCAAGTGAACAAGTGCGACAACGTATCTTATAAAACGTGTGTCATATGTAATTTTTTCTATTTTGAATTAATTTGAAGAAAAAAATGGATTTAATACAGAAACATCTTCTATTGGTAACAATGATGACATTGAAATAATTAAAATCTGACGCACAAGCGTAAAGCCCAGTTTACAGTTGAGCGATTTTGATTTTTGCAATACCAGCGGTGAAAAATTCAATGTTGTTATTGTTCTTATTGGTCAATTTGAATCAAATTACACTCTGAATTACAATTTACCAATTAAAACATTGAGTTTTTCACTGCTAATATCACCAAATCCAAATCGCTCAGAAGTAAACTGGACCTAACTCTTCTGACTTTCATTTGACAGTTCGATTGTACCATTCTCCGAATAATAAAAAATGCGTATCGAAATAGAGGCTATTTCGACACGCATTTGCGTTGCACAATGACTTCATTATACAATCAAAATAGAAAAATTTTATTTGCAGTATCGTGAGTTTCACAAAAAAGTAGCCGACGTTCGCGAAGACCGCAAATCTCTGTCTCTGGAAATAAGCGAGATATCCCGTAAGGACATCGAAAATGGGACAGCCTGTATATTTGCTAAATTATCATGTTTGTGTGGACGTGGATTTGCTTACCATATCAAGAACCTACTCCCTGCGCCCTTATTACAGCAGTTGTCACTGTATCCATCAGGTCTTTTCCCACAAATACCACAAATAAGTCCCAATGCTATGCAAACAGTGACTAATAGGAGGATGCAGCTGATCGCCAGACCTCCATAATATCTGTATGGGCCGTATTGCTTCAGATAGTGATTGACATTATTTATGTCAGGGTCGAGCTTATTTATAGCGTCCTGGACATCGGTTATAACATTCTCAACATTAGTCAAATATGTTATTATGGTTCCACCTACGGATTAAAATAACATCTAATTATTTACCTGCTGAATGGGCATGCAACACGAATGTACGGGGTGTCCTAAATTCGCGGGCCAACATGGGGAACTCGGGAACGGTCAGAGATACAGGGTCGGTTAAATCAGGATAAAGTTATGTATTTATATGCGCAACAATATGCTGCAAAAAATATTTGAAAAGATGTTTGCTTATTGAGATATTTAAAAAAATAAAATTTTAGATTTTAGATTTTTATTTTTTATCAGCTTCATTTCAATAGACACTTTCTCATAGCTGTTTCTCATGCTCTATTACTTGGCAGTATAGAATTTGTGATACGACGTTCGCATGGTGAATATCAATACGTTGAAACATACTTTGGTTGCAGTTTAGAAGTTTCGACTCTTTGGGGGTTTTTAAAAAACTTGTTGTATAAAGAAACTCCTAGAGATATCGAGAAACTAAGGAGAAATTCAAACAGCGAATGTCGGAGAATAAGAGGAAATGTTATGATAAGAGCTATCAATAGCGTTAAACTTCGCATCATAAAATGCATCGAGAGTGATGGAAATATTTTTGAACATTTCTTAAAAGAACAAGTCATTATTCTCAAGTTATAATTCATTATTTTCGTTATGTCTATTGTTCAATTGTAGTATTTAAATTTCCATTGTTACCAAATATAATTTTGTTCGTTGATGATAGAGGCGAAACTTCGAAATTGCAATTAAAGTATATATTAATGATTGAGATTCACCAGGCGAGTAATAAATTGAGAGAAAAACCCAGGTCCGTATTAAGAAAAAAAAGTTAATGGCGGCCCTCTAGTTACGAAACGTCGTATTACAAATTCTTTACTGCCAAGTTATAGAGCATGAAAAACAGCTGCAAGAATGTGTCTTCCTTTTTATGGTATCTATTAAAATAAAAAATCTAAAATTTGTTTTTTTTAATATCCCGAAAACCAAAAAACTTTTACACAACTTTTTCCTAATTTAACCGACCCTGTATCTCCGAGTTCTCCATGTTGGGACACCCTGTACAAGCTATCAAGTGACCACAGAAATTCAGGATTCGGAAATGAGGGTGAAAACGAACCTATATTTTGAGAATTACGAAATTCGGTTGCCATGAAATAATATCATATTTTAATCCTTCGACTGCATGGGTGGAAAACCTATTATGTTCATGGAACATCTTGCAAGCCAGATGACGGATATTAGAAGAGGATATAGGTACTATAATGTTTCCAGGGTATGGAAAGCCTATGAAAGGGTGGTCAGTCTGATCTACCTGCCCAGAATGGGATAGTCGCGATAGAAAATTGGGGGATCGCCCACTTGTTTGCGATGTTCTACTTCGTGAGTGCAGGATTACCAACCAGACTCTAGACGCGTGTATTTGGGTATATAGGTACCATTATTATCATAAGCAATGAGCATGTTACTTGATGTTAGGAGAATGCCAAAGTAACTAATATGCATGGCATTCTTGTAAAAATCATCTATAATCGCATTTTTTGTCGATCAAGAAACGTCAACTTTAAACCGGTATAACTCAGGAATGAGTTAAATAAATGAGTTCCAGTATATAGCAAAAAAGTTTATGAAGAACATGTACTTTGCTTGCGCGTAATTTCAAAGTCACTGCAATCTATTTATATTTTCGACTCGTTGCGACGCCCAGCTCTTAGTAGGCGTCGAATTTTTTACAGAAATTGAATATTTCTATTCGTTTTAGAGATATAGACCAGTGCTGTAGCCTATGAAAATGGTGAAAAGTGAAAAAAATTATAGTAGGATGAAACCCATTGGAAACGAAAGAGAATATAACAAAAATTGAAGGAAAAATAATTTACGGGCGATCTGAGGTTGGGAAGTGGGAGAGAGGGGGGTTTTAAGGATGAAAAACGGTTTATCTCGATTTCCAGCAAAACTACAAGTCCTATGGGGAAAAGTTAAATCGCAAAGTTGTAGATAATAAAAAGATCTACAACTCTCGACTTTTTTCGTTATTTGCATTTTATCAGAAAATTTTCGATAGTCATGTATATTTTTTCTCAAACTAGCAGAAAGTAGAGATTTCAACGAACAAAAAGCCCACCGACTTTTTCAAAAAAGCAGATATTTTGACGTGAGAATTTTCGATTGAAAATAAGGTTGGTTTTTCGATATTAAGTCAAAATATGGTGAAAAAATACATATTTCAAACCAAAAAAATTACAGTGTGTTTGGTACATGAAAAGGTAAGTTTTCACCAAATTTCGTGGACAAATTTTTTTTGTAAAAGATAAAAATAAGAAACGAAAAACATGGTTATTTGAATTTTTAACATAAACTTTGAGGTTATGTGAAAAAAGTGTGGAAACAAGATTTGTAGATCTTTTCATTACCTACAACTTTGCAATTTAACTTTTCTCCATAGGACTTCTAGTTTTGCCGAAAATCGAGATAAACCCTTTTTTACCCTTAAACCCCCCACCCCCTCTCCCACTTCCCATCCTCAGATCGCTCGTAAATTATTTTTTCTTTAATTTCTGTTATATTCTCTTTCGTTTCCAATGGGTTTCATCCTACTATAATTTTTTTTGTTTGAAAAATTATCGACCCTGGTCCAATATTGGCGTGCGGAGTTATGAGTGAAATACCCTGTATATATTTGGAAAGGTTATTCAATTTCTGAAACGAATATGCAAAAATATATAGAATAGATTTATTCATCATGTTATGTATACTCGATACATTTATGACAAGTCCATATGTTAGAAATCTCAGAGATAAAAGTTGAATACGAGCTAAAATATAAAATTATATGGATAAAATGGTAAATAGTGAATACATCACATCACATTCTTATAATACAAAAAATCAGACATAATCTAATAACCCTATAGGGTGGTCCATAAAAAAAATACAAGTTTATGTCATGTTTCAAAAAAACTAGAGACACCACTGCATTCCTCTCAAAAGAGTGCTATGAGAATATTTTACACAAACGAGAAATAATTTTGAATAAGTTACTGGGTTGGGTTAAAATTTCACAAAAGTCAAAACCACCCTGTATCTTTTAAACGGTTCAAGATATTGAGGTGCGGTTTTCGGCATTTGATTTCTCATGAAAATCGAACTCGTGACATGTAGGTTAGTTTTCTTCTAACTCCTCTAGAAATCGGTGTTTCCTATCAAGTGTTCAATTTGGACTACCCTGTATAATTCTATAATTTATAAATTTTGAAAACACATCCGAGTCGGGATTATTCATTTCATATTCATATTTCACATTCAGATTCCAGTTTGCCACAAATTTCGCTTATGCACGAAATCCGTATCTATACAAATCTCGACAACGTTACATGATACGAAGTTGTTCAAATTAGACAAAAGTTGACTATTTTGGTGAACAATGAAATGATCCAAATCGGTAATATCACGTATCATTTTCGGAATATACGGGAAAACCCGAAATGGCCCGTTATCCTTTCTTTGCGCTGGTGCCTTTATTTTTGGGAATATGAAAATGTGTTCAGGAAACTTTCTTCTCTGTTTTGTATTTGCTATGATTTGCTGTGCTTCAATTTTCAATACGACGTTTCCTTTTTCGAGGGCCACCCTCGAAAAAGTATTTGAGTATGTTTGAACTTTAGGTATTAACCGACTTAACGAAATGTAATTTTAATATTTTTGGATTCAAATCCTTTCATACTTATTCATTATATATACCACTGTCTACCTGTATCAACCCTCAATCTATACAAAGCTGCTTACTATAAGTAGGTACCTACTTTAACTTTCACAATAGATTTTGTATTCAATTTCATGAATTATATCAATACAGCTTTAAGGACTACAAAATGGAATTTCATTACGCATTAACATAAACCAAAAAATCCAAAACTAACTAGCTGGTACTGAGATTGTGAACAGTTCATTTTGTTTTCACGTATGATATTAGGAATGTAAAAAACAAGAGTTTATTATTTGATTGTTGATCTGGCAATGCTAAAGGTAAAGTAATAAAACAACAAATTTAGCTTAGGCTATAACGTAGAATTCAATGGTCCAAGTAATTTATTTTTCGAAATCATATATCAATTGTTATAATTGAAAAAAAAAATTTGAAATGAGGAAACCTGTATATTCCTGCATATTTCGAGAGAACTTAAAATCACCATTGAAAAAATGTAGCACACTTGATGTTTTGCTGAAGTCACCTTTGAAAAGCACAACTTTTAGGTTTTTTCATGTAGACTTTGAAACGCACCGCCCCGATGTAGGCGACTGACAATCAGCGAGCGTCGGATTATTTTCCTGAAATCTTTGTGTTTCCACTACTATCAGTCGTAAACTTACGAAAAATTTTGCAAACTTTTTTCAACAGATCGGTAAGCCCCCTACGCTAACTTCGCCCCGGAAATCATAATATAAGTTTCAGTGGTCGATGGGCGTAAACTTATCACTACCAAAAAAAGTAACACGGGCTCTTGGTCTAGAACAGAGGAATTCGTCTTAAGTGGGACACCTTGTAAATATCTAATTTCAAATTTTTATTTTGACAGGTTTTTGTACAAAATTAAATCGGTATTCAATGTTCTTTCAAACTATACTCATGAGGCTTGTTTTCAGCATTTTATCACAATAATATTAATTTTACTACTTGAAAAATACTTCAGCCTTTGAAATATAGTTAACGTCCAAAATTTCAATATCGGTCGATCCCAAGAAAATTCGTAATTTGTTATATCAAGAGACAGTAAGTATATCATGAGCTAGTTCCATTAGCTTCTGCACTGTCTAGGTGAGTCTGAAGAAAGGAAGAAATATCATTAGTTTTGGAGTGATTATAACTTTTTTTGGATTTATTCATATGTCTTATTGAAGTATGAACCAGTAAGAATAATGAACCACAAAACTCATAACTTTTTAGCAAAGTTCACAACAGCCATATGAATAAAATGTGAATCCACTCAATATCGATGTTTCTAGGGCAGTACTACAAGACCAACATATACAATTTTGTTTGACAAATATTCTGTTCAATAATGTTGCAGTTCCATTGGAAGTAATATTGAAAGCAATAACTCAATATCTTGAAATATTTCAATTGCAAAGTATCAGCATAAACATATTTGCATTTTTCACCTTACCTGCCTTATCAACTTGCTCATTTGCTTCGTCAAGATTTTCGTTCAACTTATCCTTGATATCCTTCTCAAGGTTAACTAATTTATTTTTTCCAGCTAATGCAGCCTCTTGCATGTCCTTAGTGTTGAATTTATTCAGTTCATCCAGCATTGGTTTCACGTCAGGTAACTGAAAAAATCAGTTTTTTTATTATTTTTCAGTTCAATTCCATGACAAAATAAAATTTACAGAACTTTACAAGTCTTCAGTTTGCTTTATAGTTCATGCTACATGTATATAATTTTTTCAGCTTCAGGAAAAGAACGATTCGTATTCATCGATTTTATCTTTCTGAAGGGTTTTTACTCATTTCTTAAAAATAAATTAACTGAACAGTATGATAATCAAATAAAACGATTATATCTGAACTAGTCATGGACGTATAGTCAATGGAACTAGTCATTATATCTTATTCAGTGAAAGAGCTATTTGAGATCTTGAATGGAAAGTTAGTTCAGTACATCTTTGAAGTTATTTTTTCGGCAACCGTCCGGAAAGTACGTACTGTCCAGACGATTTTTTTTTTGAGAAAGTAGCATTTTTCCGGCCTAGTCCGGGAAGTACGTACTTCCCGGACTAGGCCGGGAAGAATCACATCGTTGTTGTCATTGTAAATATGAAAATCTTGGTAGTATGGTTTTGATAAATGCAGTTGATCATTACCATAGCAGCAAAATAACGACTGACAGCTATCTGACATAAAATTAGCTAACATTCAAAAATTATCAGATGAAAACAATCAATGTGAAACGGAAACTTTACCTTCTTGTTCTGACTTTAACAAAAGGCACTTAAATATACCAAGCATTTCAAACAAATTGAATCCATTCAATATTAACAATTGTTCTAATTTTAATATAAATATTAATATAAATAAGAATTGAAATGTTCGAAATTTTGTTCTAATAAAGAAATGTGTTTCTTTAATTTGTTATTCTACACGGTTGCCGAAAAAATTGTGTACGCAACACGCCCGAAAACAGTTTTTTTGGACTCGCAGACTTCCATGACTCGCTACGCTCGTCCTAGAATTTTGTCCACTCATCCAAAAAAACAGTATTTTCCGGACTTGTTACGTAAATTACTATTTCACCGTCTACATTAAGTTTCGAGTCATTCCAGATCAGATTGAATCTTTTCAGCCCAAAAAATGACATATGTCAGTTAAATTTATATTATTTTCCTTTTTTTTTTGAGTTGTTTTTTTTTTTCAATAATTTCAGATTCGTTAAACAAATACAAAAACAATTGCATCATTTTTGAATTTTTCTTTTCAGATTATAAATATGCACGAAAATGATCAACTTTGTCTGAATTCTAACGACTTGATATAATTTGAGATAACCCTGCAGCCCCTGCATATATTTTCATGTTGATTTTGAACAAACCCTCTTATTTTTCTTCTAAAAAATAATCTTCGGAATACGATATTAGATAACTTTTCCGGTAGATTTCGAGTTAGGAACCCATTTTCATTTTTCTTGAAACTGAAATTATAGTTACTCATTTTGATCAACAACATGTTATATCAATCAAACCACAATAGAATCAAGTGAACTGCACCCGATTTTTGAAAAAATAATGCAATTAATAATATACAATTACAGTTGTGCCAAATTTTGCATACTTCTCGTACACCGCTCTACATATATTAAATTGGATGATGTACAATGACATTCAAAATATTAATTTTATTCTTATCTTTTCATTCAAGTATCTCGTTCTGAAAATATTCTAGAATTTGAAAGCCAACAAGTTAGGAAGAACTTTAAATTTTTTTCAACAAACTGATTTTTAACGTCTTCAGAAGATCAATTGAAAAGTGGAAACTTGTCATTATATCGAAGGTTCCAGTTATTGATGAAGTAACTTGGCAAGGTTTCGAAATATACATAAATATCCTATTCTAGGACACTTGATGAGATAACTTACCCTTGGAAAATATCTATCAACGTACTGCATGCAAATAAAAGGGTATTAGTTTTAGTATCATATCGATGTCATTATTTTAGTTGTCATTAGATATTCGAAATGTGTCACTACTACTTGTGGAAAGTTACAAACTGAATTATGTCATTGTGATTTAGTGGAGAATTATAGTTTTCACCAGTTGTACAGGGTGAACAACTAAGAACGGCTCTCGGCCATATCTCAGCTACGGATAAAGATACAACTTTGAAAAAAAAATTCTTTTTTTTTAATGCATGATTTGCCTCTTCTTTTAGAAGATGTACCACTGGCAATTCGTCGTGACATGTTTTTTCAACATGATGGGTGCCCGGCACATTACCATAGAGAAGTTCGGAATTTTTTAGACCTTACATATCCTGACAAACTTCTGTTCTATCTACTCGTCAGAGACTCATTTCTTGTATTGAAAATGACGGTGGACACTTTGAACATCTGAGGGGCCACTAATGACGTTCTTAGTAGTTCTTTGTTGTGATTTGTGTAATTTTTTATTGTTTATTTTGAATGCTTAGAGCAATAAATCATTTTTCCAACTTTGATCGTTAATATCTTCCGTTAGCAAAAAGCTATCATGTTGCGGTTTTCGTTGGTCTGTTGAGATCTAGTTTCTCTATTTTATCAAGTAATACTAAGCATACCATTACATTTAATTTTTCTGTTTAAAATCACGATATCCATTGATACTCTAGATCACGCCCTCTAGCGGCAACGGTGATATGAATATAAAACCAATTCAAATCACAGTCGATAGACCAGGAAGAGGCCTTTTCAACGAGCTCAAGATTATTGAATTCTGTTGAAGATGACCAGAGATACAGACGTTTGGAAAAAACATAATTTGACGTTCCCCCACCACTTTATTTTTTGAGATGGGACAAAAAGTGTAAAACAAAAAAAACTAGGAATTTATCAAGGATCCATCTGCATATATTTTCGAAATACCTTGTTGATACTAGATACGGAGAAAAATTCAATTTTCTCTTCACTCATAGCCGTTACGCCACCTAGCGGTTATCTTAGAAACTTAAAAATATTTTCCAGTTATTTTTTAGGGTCACTTTTCTCAAGATAATTTTTTTTTCAAAGTTGTATCTTTATCCGTAGCTGAGATATGGCCGAGAGCCGTTCTTAGTTGTTCACCCTGTACATGGAGTGCTCTTCAAGAGTTTTAGTTTTATTTTCTTCATTCAACACTATAAATATTTTAACAATTGAAGCAATTATTCTACATGGCAAATAATGAACGTGGTGATATTCATTTTCATCTACCGTTTTCTATTCACTCAAATATGAATAGGAACCTATTACTAGTAGTAAAACTAATAGTATCAAATGTATTGAGAAATTATACAAGAAAAAGACGTTCGTACACATTTTTGAATAGTTTTCTTTTTAATGTAACTATTCAATTACTGTAGTTTCAATTGATTTTATTATTGTTATGTTGAAATGACCTGTCAAGACAGTATACTTTAAAAAATTATGATGAATACTGTTTGGACTGTTGTTCACAGTGAGAAAAAATATTGATAAGGGGGTAGATAATAAACCTCTCGCTTCGCGGTTACTTTATTTCAACTGACACTCTTTGTAATTATGCAACAAGGTATCAATATATAACCGGAATATTTTGAAGTACTGAAATGGACATTCAAACCACTGAATCACTCATACTGATTGATGGGTCTTTCAATTTTCAATGAAATTATCCATATTTTCAAATAATTTTAGACCCTGAACAATTTTGTGATGAAACGATATTTGAAAAGCACTAGGACTTTGAACATATCTTAAAAGATTTAGTTTTTGGTAATAAAAATAAATGAACAAAATGAATCCGAGATCTCGGTAGACCCAAAAAATATATTTTTTTCATAGAACGGCGGAATTGTGAAACTCATTTCCTAGAGAGTTTTTTTCTGATACCTATAACCCCTAATCTTTGAAAAAAATTCCAATACCTCTCCCATTATCCAACGATTTTCCTCCACGAAAAATATAGGTTTTCCTCACGTGCAATCGAAAGATGTGAAAAAAACAAAATACGACTCTAGAGGCGCCCTTTAAGGTCAGAGAACAAGGACAAGAAGAATGATTTTGATTGGCTGCTACAAATCGTGGCAGTGCCAGCTGTGTTGAAATTTGGATGCGCACGCATTGAAGCTCCGCCTCCTCTGTCTACGAGTTGGAAACATGCGTCGCTTGATATCAGTCTTGTGTCATCCTTGCTAGTGTTTACCAGAGTTCATGCTTGATCGGCGTTAAGTGGATAAAGTGCTCCATCATCAATATTAGCTACTGTAAGTATCTTTATTTCTAATTTTAGTGAGAGGTATTTTATATGTATGCATGTATGTATTTTACACTGAAGATTTGTATTTGTGCAGAAGGCATTTACCATCAAAGTCATACGATACGAAAGTCCAAAATTTTCAGTTGTAGGGATAAGAAATCGAATATGTTTGAGAAAAGAGAGCCGTATTTGCTGAATCAACCATCTATTTTGATTTCTTGTATGAATCAACATGCTTCCATAAAAAATAGGCATTTTTATAGAGTATGTCAGCATAAAAGTGCTTTTTTTAATTTTTGAAATCAGTAGAGGTATTGTATGATCTGGAAAACCCCTACATACCAATTTTGAATCAAATCCGTAAACACAATACTCGTCCGCCATCTTGTAGCTTCAATTTTTTCCTCTAACAAGTAGTCCATACTGTATTGTCATCTGAATTATGGATATCTACCAAATTTCAAGTTGAGCGGATGAGGAAGTGAAACATAAATCAGTTGCAATATTTTTAAATAAAATCTAATTCTTGTTCCAAAAAAAATCCAATTCTCTTTATTTTGAGTCGAATGAGTACTTTTTATAAGTTTGGTTAGTTTCTTCAGAAATTTAAAGAGAAATGTTGAATTATTTCATAATAACCAATGGTAAATTACAAATGATTCACGAAAATTAGCAGATATTTTGAATGATCATTTTATATAGGACCAATTTATCTAACAAATATGATGAAACCAATAAACATCAATTCGTCAAAGAGACATAAAACCCAAATAATATATTTTGGTTTCATATCTCAGAAAATGAAATAATCAATTTAACAAATGGATTGAATAATTATTCTGCTCTTGATGTACATATTTTCAATTTGTTTCACCATAGGTATGTTTCCGAAATCTTTGAAAAAAGTAAGGTTCCAATAGAATAAGATGAGGTATATTGCAATAACTATCGACCAATTTCTTCAATATAATATTGCGAAAATTTTGGAATCAAGCATTTAATTCAGATTGGTAGATGTTTTTGAAAAACATAATATATTATCTTCAAACCAATTCGGATTCAGAGAAAAAAGAAGCAGAAGATGCAATATTCAATGTTACAGAAAATATTTATAAATTCTCTGATAATGAAAAGAAAACTATTGGAATATTTTTAGACTTTAGAAAAGCATTTGCCATAGTTTCACACAAAAAATAATTATCAAAATTAGAACACCTTGGCATAAGAGAAATCTGTTTGAAACTTCTTGAAAACCATTTATTTGAAAGGAAACAAATTGTTCAGATCGATTACACCAAAAGTATTATCAGAAACGGAAAATATGTTGTTCTCCAAGGAACAGCTCTAGGTCAGTTTATTTTTGATTTGCATCAAAGATTTATTAAAAACTGAAATATAAGAAAAAGTATTTTCTTATGCCGATGATACAGTTTATATTGGTAGTGTAAAAACTTCGGAAGAAGCAGTATCAACCGCTGAATTTGATTTGACGATAATAAAAAATAATATTAATCATGATTCGAAAAAATCTAATTTTATGTCATTCACATCACAAAATTAAATTCAAATAAACAATTCGATTATTAATTCAAAATTTTATTTTTAAATTATAAAATCTTATCTGTGAGTACTTCTGCTGGAGACTTTCCATTTGGTGTATAACGGCTCGGTGTGGTTTCTAAAAAAGTGTGAATTTGTTGTCCTAATGGAAAGCATTGACAATATATGTATAATAAAAATAGTGGATAATCTGGTACAACATAAATATGGAACCAAAAATAAAGTTCATGGTTGGATATCAACTGAACAATTTTCTACAAATGTTAATAAACAACATGCCATTTATATAGGTGAAAATATTAACAATAACTTGCCATCTTCTCTAAAGAAAATCAGTTTTTATGGATTCAAAAATTAAATTAAATGTTGGTTGATTGAGGAAACAGAAATTTGAGAACTATTTGAATATGAAATAATATTCTTCAAATATTGTTTCATAATTGTTTTTGTATACACAAGATATAAGAAATATGTATTATTATAATTTAATTACTGTTGATATTTATTTTTCCTTGTACAGGGTGAATGGATTTTGAGCCTCATCATTGGGATCTCGTAAACCGTCATAGATACAGGGTCGATTAAATAAATTATGGCAAAATTACGCATATTTATGCCTAACAAAATGCCATTCTGAAACTTGGAAAATTCCGAATACTTTCAAGATAGCGTTTTCAAATTTGACATCCGACGTTTCGTCTTCCAGAAACCATCAACAACTTTTCTTTTAAAATACGGACTTGAATTTTTCATTCCATTTTTTGTTACCTTTGGATAGCCCGAAATCCATGAGCCATTACAAATTTCGATTTTCGAATTTTTTTAACCAAAACAGTTGACAGTTTCTCTTTTTTTTTTTTCAAATATTTAATGCAAGTACCGGAAATGGCGAAGGCGGCCTTGATTTCGAAGATGAAAAGTCAAAGTATGACGGTTCCAACTTTTGAATAATTTGTGGGATCAAAAATGGTGTTTTCCAACTCAGTGTTAATAGAAACTCAAATGACTCATTTTTCGATCAGTGGATTGGACACCAAGGGGTGGTGCGCTGGCCTGCAAGGAGCCCCGATTTATACTCGCCGGATTATTTTTTATGAGAATATTGAAAATACCGTTCATTAAAACATATTCCAAGATTATGTTTGAAATAACAACCCTACGAGCTTGAGGAAGAATGATCCAGTGCGTGCTTAGCAGCAACCCGCGAAGACTCATTCGAAAATTCCTAGAGGTTTAAGCAGAAATATTGTGTCATCGAAACATTTGAAAATCAAAGTTTGTGATAGCTCATAGTTTTTGGGCTATCCCGAGGTAACACAAAATTAAATAAAAAATCCAGGTTCGTATTAAAAAAGAGGAGGTGATGATGATTTCTGGAAGACGAAACGTCATATTCCTAATTTGTAAACGCTGTCTTGTAGGGAAGAAAAAGTAGCCATGATGAAAGTGTTATTCATATCGATTGAATTCTTCAAATAACGCCAGAAATAAATGAATACGGTTAACCGACCTTGTATCTCTTACGGTTCACGAGGTCCCAATGATGAGGCTCGAATTCCAGCCACCCTGTCCATATAAATTTGCATATACAGTGACCGGCAGAAAGTACGCATCATAGGGAAATTTTTTATTAATATATCAAGACAAATATCGATTCGTGCATCAAAAAGACCCTAAAAGACGTTTTACAGTATTAAAAAAAAAGTATATTTTTATGTTGTTCAGAATGATATTTTATAGCTATGTGGAGAGGTTTTGAAGACAATCTGGATTCTTGACGAAGAAACTCAAGAATAAAGCCAATAGGAATATATCAAATAATATTTTGTAAAGATTAGCAGCTACTTCTATTTTATTCCGAGAAAAATTGAGATTTGTGAATTTGCCATGTCTTCACCTGCTTCATAAGAGGTCACTGAAATATCTCCAGGACATTAAAGTCCCCATTCGGTGGATTTATGCAGAGGTTTTCAGTCGTAAGTTGAAGTCTCAAGTTTTAGGTAACAAGTCATAAGAAGTTCATCCATTGGTTTTCAATGTAACCATTTGTACAGTAGTCATAAGTTTTAAGTCCTAAGGAAAGTTGGCCAACATTTATCTCTTACGACTTAAAATTAGATCGATTTGAACAAGCGAGTCTGATTTTGCAAATAACAAACAGCAGAAGTTGAATCCATGTGAAACAAAAAAATAATAATAGGATGAAGGTGGGAGAAGGTCTTTGTGTCCTCATACTGTTGATGTGAATTTATGATCAGAAATATATTATTCTACAACCGGTTGACAAAGTAGCCTTTGACGCTTTCAAATCTCAACATAAAATTGACGTTTTCAGTGTAATTTCATTTAAAGACAGCATTTGCGCTTGTGGGCGGAAATATTGAAAAAAAAACTGTCGCCCCTACCAAATATTATATATTTATAGAGTATTAATAAATATACGTTTTTATGATATCTATATTATATTTGAAGTAACATATCTGACATGAAACTATCAACTGACATCATGATTCAACATTAAAATACACAGGGCAATCCCTCACATATTGTTGAAACCGAACTCATATTCTCTTGCATCCTTGAAAAGTGACTGTGAATTATCTAAGGCACCTCCTCATGTAGCAGAAAGAGCAAAAGTTGTAAATTTGAACCGCCTACCAGAGAAACCGAGGGATAGTATGAATTATGATATGATAAATCCATGATATGGTGCCATGAGACACTACGCAAGCGTGATAACTGTCTTTTTCGAGAGGCAATCTATCACTTTGCGCTCTAAATACACAAATAGTTATTTCCGAACCGAATTGAATTTTTTGTTGGAATAATTGGACTTTTATTTTCTTATCTCAGATTGTTTTCAAAACCTATACATAGCTATAAAATTTCGCTCTGAACAATATTTTCGATAATTTTTAAATGTGTGTTTTTAGTTATTTTTTAATTTTTTCGCACAACACGAAAATACGAAGGACACTGTCTATTGTCTCTCTTGATGCAGAAGTGGTTGCACGAATCGATATTTGTCAAAAAATATTAAAAAAAATTTCCAAATGATGCTTACTTTCTGCCGATTACTTTATTATGCATATTCAGTAAGATTTATGTGTAGGTATATTGAACCTTGATAATTTTTTACTATGCCATTTAGATAATCATGGTTTAAAATTTATATGATTGTGTTGATAAAATAATATTTATTTCATCACAATGAAGTACAAATTATTTTGTTAATTTAACATTAATAAATATGATTTCAACTTTTTAAAATACCATATAACTAAAATATTTCTTCTTTTTTTACAGAAAAGTATCATCTCTTCATTCGTATTACCACCGAATCAAGAAGCTGCAGACATAACTCTGATAAAGTCGAGTCCGATACAGTCGATTAGTCTTTCCATTCAGAATGACAAAAACCAGAGTTTACGTTGGATGTCTGTCTTCTAGGACTACAGAGCTAGATCTGAAACGCTTCTTCAGCAGATACGGACCAATAAAAGTCCAAATGAAAAACGGATATGCATTCGCCCAGTTCAACGATTATAGGGATGCAGATGATGCCATTTACAAATTGAATGGAGAAATACTTTTAGGAAAGCGGGTTACTGTCGAACCAGCACGGGGGTTTCGTAGGGGTCAATATCGGAGGTTCGAAGTTAACAAATGCCCCGTCGACTACCGCTTTCGTCGAACACCCATCCTAACTGAATTCAGGGTGACGGTAGAGAACTTATCGTCGCGTACCAGTTGGCAAGATTTGAAAGATTTTGTGCGCCAAGCTGGACAAGTCACCTTTGCAGATGCACACAAACATCGCCGTAATGAAGGGGTGATCCACTTTGCATCTGATTCTGACATGAGAAATGCTATCGAAGAATTAGACGGCACTGTATTAAATGGAAGGCACATCCGCCTCGTAGAAAGTATCAGAAGACGTTCCCTCTCTTATAGTATCAGCAGCAGATCGCCTACCCGTTCTGCCGTGAGATCTAGCAATAGCAGATCTCGCACCCGTTCTACCATCAGATCTATGAACAGCAGATCCCGCACCCGTTCTACCATCAGATCTATGAACAGCCGATCCCGCACTCGTTCTGCCATAAGATTTAGCAACAGCAGATCCCGCACCCGTTCTACCATTAGATCTATCAATAGCAGATCCCGCACCCGTTCTTGTAACAGTAGATCACGTACCCGATCTGCCAGGCGATCTATGTCCCAGAGTAGCTCCAGACGAAGTTCAAATATTGATTTAATGTCACCGTCCAGTCCGGACGCAAATCGAGATGACATGAGGTTCAGAAACAGTAGATCCCGTACCCGATCTGCCAGGCGATCTATGTCGCAGAGTAGCTCCAGACGAAGTTTCAATGTTGATTTAATGTCACCGTCCAGTCCGGACGCAAGTAGAGATGACATGAGGTTCAGAAACAGTAGATCCCGTTCCCGATCTGCCAGGCGATCTATGTCGCAGAGTAGCTCCAGACGAAGTTCCAATGTTGATTTAATGTCACCGTCCAGTCCGGACGCAAGTAGAGATGACAAGAGGTTAAGCAACAGTAGATCCCGTTCGCGATCTGCCAGGCGATCTATGTCGCAGAGTAGCTCCAGACGAAGTTCTAATGTTGATTTAATGTCACCGTCCAGTCCGGACGCAAACAGAGATGACAAGAGGTTCAGCAACAGTAGATCCCGTTCCCGATCTGCCAGGCGATCTATGTCGCAGAGTAGCTCCAGACGAAGTTCCAATGTTGATTTAATGTCACCGTCCAGTCCGGACGCCAGTCGAGATGATATGAGGTTCAGCAACAGTAGATCCCGTTCCCGATCTGCCAGGCGATCTATGTCGCAGAGTAGCTCCAGACGAAGTTCCAATGTTGATTTAATGTCACCGTCCAGTCCGGACGCCAGTCGAGATGATATGAGGTTCAGCAACAGTAGATCCCGTTCCCGATCTGCCAGGCGATCTATGTCGCAGAGTAGCTCCAGACGAAGTTCCAATGTTGATTTAATGTCACCGTCCAGTCCGGACGCAAGTAGAGATGACAAGAGGTTAAGCAACAGTAGATCCCGTTCCCGATCTGCCAGGCGATCTATGTCGCAGAGTAGCTCCAGACGAAGTTCTAATGTTGATTTAATGTCACCGTCCAGTCCGGACGCAAGTAGAGATGACAAGAGGTTAAGCAACAGTAGATCCCGTTCCCGATCTGCCAGGCGATCTATGTCGCAGAGTAGCTCCAGACGAAGTTCTAATGTTGATTTAATGTCACCGTCCAGTCCGGACGCCAGTCGAGATGATATGAGTTTAAGCAACAGTATATCCCGCACTCGTTCTGCTACAAGAATAAGCAACAGCAGATCTCGTTCAAGAACCATTGAATTACGGTCACGTGAGTCAAGTCCATATGCAAGATTTTCTAAGAAGAGGTCCGTAGATCGCTCTAGGTCTCGTTCTGAAAATCCTCACAAACGTTTCAAATGTCGCGAAGAGTCCAGAGATCAGAATATCTCACGATCCCGTGAATCAAGTATTGATAACATGTGATCCAGTAACAGATCCCACACTCGTTCTGCTTAAAGATTTAGTAACAGAACAGCATATCCTGTACCCGTTCTGCCATACGATCTATTTGGCACAGTAGCTCTAGACATAATTCTTGATCGATATAAGCATGACCAGCTAGAGATAGACCAAAATAAATGTCGTTCAAGGTCAACTATTAGCAAATGAGTCAAGTCAAGAAAAAGAGTTTTTGTTTTCAGAACACAAATTGTTTATAATTCAAAGGTATTTTAATGGGGTATCCATTTATTGCGTATCGTATCACCGGATCTTTTATCTGTATAAATTGCTCGAACGAGAGTGATCCCAACCAAAACTGCGGATTATCAACACGACGGGAATATACAAAGGCTTTATTGACAGCCTGTCCACATGCGACCGTCTTCGTTTCGATGATACGATACGCGAATTTACAACAAATGGATACTGGCTTTTAAATGCCAGGTTTCTATTGCTATATTGTTATTGAGCATGTTCTGAATCATTTTATTTATTGTTAATTACTATATTTTATATACTATATAGATGAAATCCATGTGTAAATATAATATTTCTGCATAAATCTTTTCGAATGTTTAAACAATCAGAAATTTGTGATAATGGATCAAGAGAAATGATGTGATATTGTTGCCGCCTTTGTATATTCAATAAAGCATTTTTGAAAAATGAAAATTAAAAAAAAATTGTAATTTATGAATCAGTACTGTATAATAGTTTAAGTTTTACACAGTATATATTCTTCCTTTTTTCCTAAAAATCAACAATGTGCAAGATAGCATGGGATTGAAAATTTTGTAGTTAGTTTATCGTAAAATTGATGATGATTTTTGTAATTTGATGTACTTGTGAAAATAATAAAATTATTATATCATTGTCGCATTGTGGAGAGATTGAGGTGCATGAAAAGTATTCCTAGAATCAATGTGAATTTCAACTATAAAGGCAATTACTCATTCAAATTACTGTCTGACACGTAGATAGCATATGCATCTGATGTTGAAACTTATGTTTCTTGATGAAATTCGATTAGTTATAGACGATCGAATTTTAGTAAAATACCGCTTTATAGAACTCAACATCATATTATATATTAAGAAATATTTTCAGCTGCATGAGTCTTCATAAGTCTTCATGAATTCGCCACTCGATCAGGCTCTCTCTCAGAATTGTAATAATGTATTGCTGGAATAAATAAATATAAGATTTATATATTATTTGGAGTGAACAGAATGTATCGCCCAATTATGGCTTAGTGAGTATTATATTTATGTTCAGGAAACTCCGTAAATGTACTCTTATGTAATAAAGTATCTCATTGATATTGTGTTATTCTTATTCGGAATTCAGAATGTAGAATGTCCAATCAAATTTTATGTAAATATCCGTTTTTTGGTGCCAATATCGGGTGTATAACTGAACAAAGACCGTTATTGTTTATCGATTACCGATTATAGCATTAGACAATAATTATAAAAAAACGAACATACTGAGATATATCACAAATACTTGATAACGTCATGAGAAAACGCTCATCACATCATAATTCGACTTATTCAATTTCGGTACGAGTTTTTTTTGTTTCATCTACTAGACTCGCCATAAGTCGATACGATTTCCAAAGTGGCCGATAAGGGCGTGTGAATTAAAACCAGTTTCCCCCTTCTTGAAAAACGACACATATTGCATTTTAAATTTGTTGAAGTAGAAAAAATATATAACAAATGAAATATAATTTCTACTCTTTTTAGCATCTTATTTTATTATATTTTAAGAATCTACAGAGATCCGGATATAGACTCAAATTATTTTTCACTAGGAATGAAAATAAGACAGGAGATAGTAATAGAAACATAAAGGAAAGTGAAAATCGACTTCTTCATTTAATAATATTTTTCAATTGGTTGAAGCATGTGAATTAGACTGATTTAATTTCATTTGAGGATTCATTTTAGAACCTTCAAGTTATAGGATATTCCAATTTTTTCTCACTATATGAATACCTAATGACCAAATTCTGTAGCAATATTCTCTATACCTATGTTTTCAAGATAGCATTCTGCTCCTGTACCTACGTACTGATTCAGGGGATGACGTTAACAAAAACGGTTCTTTAGTTGATGCAACAATTGTATTTTTGAGTGAATACCTATTTTTACTATAAATAGGTTATGAGACTATATATTTTTACCTTTGTAAGTGGTTCGTTGCTTCAGAACCGCAAGAGAATTACAAAATGATAATAATAATAAATAGCCTTTATATTATATTTTATAACAGTTTTGCAATGATATTCTTCCAATTAACCAACCAATTTTCTTTTCTGTTCTGAGATTCATTCATAAATATTCGAAATAAATATCAAAAAATATTCAAATTGTGGGAGTGAATTCAACTCGTAATTCAATGAGGCCTAGTGTGAATTATTGTATTTAAAAAAATATAATTGAAATACTTTTGATTGAATCAGAATATCTTTATTAAACAAAAAAAAAACGATTTATTTCAAAAAAATTGAAATTGTTTCTTGGATGCAATAGAGTCAAGAGTATTTGAAAATTTTATACGAAACCAGATATAAGAATAACACATAGTATAAATACAAGTACAAATAAAAATATAAAGGTATACATTTAAAAGATTGGTTTTAGGAATTAAAATTAATTTTTTTCTGTAGAACCTTTTTTATATCTAAAAATTCACTTATAGTATGATTCAAACAAAACCAAGTATTGTAAGACATTTATTGTGAATGTTTTCTGCCTTCTTCATTCTTTAAAATTGTTACTTAGACTATTATTAAAGAATTTTAAATATGCATAGGTGGGGCTCGCCTCTGTAAGACTCTCTATGTATTGGGAAATTTAGATTTTGTTTTCTTGTATGGTGTTCATGTTAGGGCAAATATTGAGCGATAGTAAAAATATTTATGCATGAATTTTAGGCACTCAAAAACATAAATTCATGGTAGTGTGAGTAGGTTGGATCTCCTAAAAAGTCCCCTACAAGAGTTCCTGCTATTTTGGTCTAGGATTTGTCTTAGTATGCACTTTTGTCGAATAAAGGGATCTCCATCAGCTTCAGCTTTACCCCAAAACAGTATACCATAGCGCAGTGCTGAGTAGAAAGTAGCATAGTAAACTGATAGCATAACTTTTTGGTCCAGGTACTGTTTCAGTACTCGGAAGCTGAAGCATGTGCTGCTGAGCCTGGCTGAAAGTTTGTTGATATGAATATTTCATGAGTACTCCTCTTGAGATTATGAAGCATCTAACATCTAATTCCATTTAGAGAATTTCAACAACTATTGGCATTTACTCGGATATTCAGAAATTTTATGATCCAACAATCTGTGCATCAATTTTATTTTTTAACTTTATTCATCATAAACATATTAATGTGAATAGGTACCTGATTTTCATTCTGACAGTCCACATTGTATTCCATTAGATAACACCAGGACGCTCTGAGCAATAGTTATTTGTATATCTAGGCAAAATTGTTGATCTTTTTCGGCCGAATCAGAAATTTGTGGCCTCGGCCGAGACACACACAATATTTTTTAGACGACTATATAGGATTGTAACGGTCCATTTTGGACGACACTCGAATTGGGATAGCCGGTATATGTATAGCATTGAAGAGGATAATAGGAATAACCTACGCCTGATGAATAGGCAACTAATTATATTCGATGCGCGATAAATCGTTCGAAGCTACGGAGTGAGAAGTGAGATAGTCAAGAGTCAACACGTTGACGGCAAGTGCCATTTTGAATTTCTGAAAAGCCTAATGAAATTTAAGGTAAACTATTTTCTAACGGTACATCAACAGACTACCCTCAATCATCGTTATTTTTCTTCGAACGATGTTTGTGTGTGTGTGTTTGAAAAATGTTTTTAACCGCCAACTTAAATGCAAAGCAACCCTCGAAGTCTTATAAGTTCTGCAAGAGCCTCATCGTATGTTTGAGAGCTGTACTCCAGACATGTGAATAATACTCTATGACAGGTCAAACATGTGATTTGTTGATTATGGGAAGCTGTTGAGGTGTGAAGTAGCTCTTGGCACAAAACAGAAAACATTTTGCAATTAATAATATTGAGTATTTCATAGAAACAGTCGCGCCTGACATTATCATCGTTGTGAGATCCGCCTTCTTGGAGAAATGCAAGCTTGGGTTTTGGTCATTTCAAAATGTTGGTTAAATCTTCATTATTAGTATCAACTTTTTTCGACTTGCACCACTGGCTTATTTGGATGGTTTTCAAGTACGAGTCAAGATTTTTTTATTCGATCAAAAGGTTCTATCAGGAAATGTTGTGGATTATTTTTTGTATAAGCATTCAATTCAAAAAAATATCTTAATACTACATATTTACCTTATTGAAGTCAATGTTGGTTTGGAGTGTGGCTATTTCACTCTCGATTTTTTTGCAGTCAGCTAAACTACATGAGCTTAGTGTTCCAAGGAGATCTTTCTTCACCTTTCTCATAGCTGTAAACAAGAATTTTGTGAGAAGGTACTGCAAAGACATTACCGATTCATCTATGAAGTTTTTCATACCATCATTCAGTTGGGAAGCTGATGCCCTCAAACTATTTATATCAATTTTCAAGGTATCTAGATTCTTGTTAACATTTGGAATGGTAACAGTAACAAAAGAATACAAATCCATCATCGCAGTAGCATTATTCCATATTGTAAGCTGTTGCATGACGTGTAATCCAGAATCTAAA
The DNA here is from genome assembly GCA_029955515.1 of Chrysomela aeneicollis. Classification (NCBI taxonomy): domain Eukaryota; kingdom Metazoa; phylum Arthropoda; class Insecta; order Coleoptera; family Chrysomelidae; genus Chrysomela; species Chrysomela aeneicollis. Next base: position 764,638 of record JARUHQ010000012.1, read on the forward strand.
AAAAAGAAATAAGGATAATCGAGGGAATAATCAAAATTTGATGTGATACAGGATTAATGTGTAGAGAAGTACAATCCCCTATGGATATATTGTCAGGAAAAAAGGTCGTGTCGCTCGCTAGGATATATTTCACTTAAAGTTAAAGATAAACATGTCCAAGAAACAGAAGTTTCGGAATCCTGGAGGCTGCGGAAAATAATGGAATACTTTCTGCTTCATGTTGCAAAACCAGATTGATCAGATCTCATTCATTTTTGGATCTATTGAAAATACGTTATTTATGATTTACCAAATGTACCAGGGTGGCCAACATGGGGAAGTTGTGTATTTATATGTGCAACAATATGTCTCAAAGAAATAGTTGAAAAGACTCTTGGATTTTGAGATAAAAATAAAATTAGTTACCGACATTTCACAATTTAAATAGACGATGCAAGTTATCACATAATAGTGAATGTTCCCAGTAAAAAAAAAAGAAGAAATCTAGAAGAAATAATTAATTTCGACCACAGAATGTTGAAGCCCCAGTTAGATTTCTAACTGAAAATATGTTTGAGTTCAAAGTCCAGGAAAATAATATTACAATAATGTTGAAAAAAAACTCATGAATATTTGGTACAAAGTCGAGTTCAAAAATTGCATCGGATGCTGAGCAAAATTGATAAACATTTGAGGTAATTTGAATCTAACACCATAAATGATTTGTTCAAACCGTCAAACATTATTATTCGACGAATCCCAATCCTGATTAGTGATATGAATGATAAGTAATTTCGTTCAATCACCCAAGTTTTTTTTCTGAAAGATAGTTTTATTATATCATAAAATATATTCAAATAACAAAAAAAGTTCAAGAATCATTCCGTATCCATAGCCCTCTGGAATAAAAAAATATTACGAAAAAAAAACTGCTACAAAAATACCTTTTTTTCCATAATTTGTTCGGTAACTTTTGAGAAAAGAGGTGGTACCATATGGTACCACTAAGCGCTTTACTGACGATTTTTTACATTATAAAACAGGAAATACTGGTAGAAAAAGTCGAGAGTGCAACTTTGTTTACTGGAGAATATTATAAAACACTGGAACATTGTCCTAACTCTGCTTTCCCACGGAGTTCTTGCACATCTCCGTCCTAAAGTTGAATAATCCCGATTATTCACACCCTACATCTCTGTAATCATTTCTGCTAAACCAAAAGTGTGATTTATCCACAAAATCAGCTCTCCATAAAGAATCAATGAATGTTATAAGGTATTATTTGCAATAACGCAGTTGAGGTCAACTTTCATAAAATCGGAAATGCCACATACTTTTATTTTTGCCGGATAGCTTCCATCAACATCATTATACTAAAATATTTCAAACGGCCCACGCAGCTTTTCATTCATTGATCAATGTAGCTCCCGGAAAGACACCCTGTATATGCATTTCGCACTGCAGCATCGATCAAATAATCATGTAAAAATTGATTTCAACCAAGATAATCAATAAAACCTGTGCCCCTGTGCGTCGAATCTTCATTATTCAAAATATTACTTTCCGGGCTTCTTCAAAAATATATTTGACTTCACTTCATCTTTCGACTGATTTTATACGAGTTTTAATGCCTCTTGCAATATTAGTCCCCTGAAACATTTCACATCCAATAACGATCATTATGAACAGCAAACCGCCTAGCGGTACCAAATGAGATCAGCATTTTTTACACTTCAGAAGAAACAACTTTTTACTTCAAAAGCAATATATGGAATGAATACCTTGTCTTTCAGGAGAAATAAAATTGATCTGGAATGCACAGACTATGAAGGGTATTTTTATTACTGAATTAACACTAATCGAAAGTCCATATTTTTCTAAAAACTGGTATTTGCAGATATTTTAAATGGTGTAAAACATGCGAAACCTTACTTCGACTTCAAATAGCACATGCATATTTCCATTAAAAAAAAGGGTGATGCCGGGATTAACTCTGCTAATGCGTTGCCATGGTTATAAACTAATTAAATATTTAATCGTCTGTTAAATCTTTATACAACCGGCCCTATAAATCGCCCAAACACGGGTACTCCAAGTATCATAGTTTGATTGAGACAAACTGTACTTATAGCTTTTTGCAGCGGAAAAAGGTGATCGAAGAGGTAGAAAAAAAGTTTTCATAGGTGTACGTATAAATTTTTTTGGGGGTCTGAAAAATTAAATTGTTTGAAAAAATCCAAAACATGATGGGGGAGTGAGAAGGTTAGCGTGAATTTTTTTTTGTATTCTGAATTATTTTTGTTTTCTGAAATATTTTCAACTCTTACATAATTTTTTGCGTCACGATCTTTATTTTCACGAAAACGAAATTTTCAACCTGTCTTGTCAGTCACTCATTATGATTGATTCTTGCTCCGTTGGTTATAGGCCATGCATTTCTCTTGGGATCTTTTTTTTTTTTTTTTGAAAACATGGCGTTTCAATTTGGTTTTCACACGCACAATTTTTGACTACTGAAATCAAGAATGATCTAGATGTTTCTAAAAAGAATGATCCTTCCGAGAACAAGTTGATTTTCATTTAATTCTGCTTCCAGCCGGGATTTAGAGGGTGTTTCAGATTTGGGTTACCTTTGAGGAAACCCTCGATCCTGAATGTTCATCTTGAGTCAATTCTGATCTTTATACCTCCTCATCTGAGGTTTCAGCTTCAAAATGAGCCTGGGATTTTGAAAATCGGTTGAAGAGGAAAAAAGTTATGACTGCAAAACCAAAAAGTTCATTTTTTGAGATCACTCTGTGAATAAAAGATATAAGAAGACAATTCTAGAGATGGCTCAAGGTTATGAGATGATCTTCATGCCTCTGATGTTGAATTTGAAAAAAAAACTGTTTTTCTTAATTTTGGATCCTTTTGAAAATTCTGATATTTAACAGTTTCAAGCGATATCTTGTAGCAATTATATGGAGAAAACCTCATGTATCGAAGAAGTACGAGTTTATAGCTGATGAACAGAATTCAAGCAGAAAAAAGTTATTCAAATTGTAACAGGGTCAAAATTTCGGGTTGCGACGTAATTAGTGTTGCGTAGTTTATTTGGAGTGGTTCAAGATTTTTACAGTTTCTATCATAATAATGCATTTTGCCTTATCTTGTGAAAATCCAGTGTTCTATTATATTTCTCAAAATCAATATGCAGGGGTTTCAATTCCTGTTCATTATTATCATTCAAATTTCGTGACATCATCATTTGTGGTAGCGAAAAACCAGTTTCCAATGGTGTTGTACCTGTACTAAACGAGGAATTCGCCTTCCGACCATGGTAGAGAACAGGCGGCGTCCTCGAGGTTGGAAGTCAAGTGAATGTTGTGAACGTCTACTGAAACGTGCAAATTAATGAAAATACAACCACAAATGTGAAACTAAGTGAATATTCCTGAAGGTTCCTTTGTCTCTACGCCGGTAACCAGGCCGGATGACAACGGATTTGTCGGATAAAGGGGCCTTACTTGTATCGAGAAAAACTGGTCCCATCATTTTTACGCCGGTACCCAGGCCGGATGACAACGGATTTGTCGGATGAAGGGGCCAAAATAGAATCGAAAAATTGGCACCGAAAGGATTCAGAAGCATAATCCAAAAAAAGAAGAAAATATATGGATAAATTATATAAACCACAACAGGGAGGAGGTGATGGATATAATTCCAGACGCATCTTAGGTGCATCCTCATCCCTATACGAAGTACCTGGGTAAATTACCGAAACGGTTGACCCATATTGAAGTAGAAAGAAAGAAGGAAGGCTGTACTAAACGAAAATATTTTTTTGTCTTCAATTGCCTTAGTTTTTTATTGTTTGCTTAGCTTTTTCCACCATCCCATTTGATTAGGGATACTGTTACGAACCGCTGGCATTCCGAGAAGGCCGGAAATCATCATCTCGACGCGTGAATCACCGCGAAGGCATCGGTCGCAGACGCACCGCTATAATTAGCGGATGATTCATTACCGACGAATATGAAAAATACTTAATTCCTGTTATTTCTGGACAATTATGTTTTTACCTATATAAGAACCGCGGTTTCGCGGACAAGACATTTTAGAAAGAAAGATTGTAATGTGAACATTGAGATTTGTAAAGCGAATATCGTTGTGATTTAACTAAGTGTTTATTGAGTTGTATTCAAAGTATTTGGTGAAATAAATTGTTCAGTTTTGTACTGAGTGTTTTAAATTCACGAACCCAAGTAGAAAGATCGTAACAATATCCTGGACTCGACATAATGTGTGTAAACTTCCACTCTTGCAAATATAGCAAATTGAACAGAACTGAATTGCGGAACTCCGTCCGATACCAATATTGCAAAAACACCAAATCTTTCAAAACAAAATTTCAGGTTATCTATAATTGTAAATGAATGTGAACTTTCATTCAGTGATATGAGCTTGGTGTAATAACCACCAGTTGATACAGTGATGAATAAAATATCACACCCAATTTTGTAAAACAGTAGTTTTGGTATTTCAAGCAATTTAAGTTATTCTTTTGTATCAGATACATGATGACTAAGACAAATTTCACAATTTTACAGTATCTTCGATCTCTTTACACACAATGAATTATCATATGATTTACTTTGAACACAAACATGTTGGTCATCCGTTCTTCACAAAATAGTTTAACAGGCCCAACTCATTATCTTCAGATTTTAGTTTTACCAGTTCAAAAAATTTTTTGTCAGTCATTTTAAAATAATTGTTTTGAATAACACCGACATCTAAACCGTTAAATTTATATTCGGTTTTATCAGTCAAAAACAAGTCCTTGCCAGGTTTGAAAATTAGCCTGAAATCGTATTTTTGCACTTGTAGTACCATTCGTTGCAAACAAGCCAGACAAGATACTATTGTCGACCATATTTTTTCATAACCAAAAATAATTCTCGAATTGAGCACAACATTGCTGAGTTTGTGTCAGAGCTTGTGATGCGTAGGCACCCATTTTTTGAGGCTTTTACTGAAATAGCTGCGGAGATTTCAACATTATAATATTGTAGCCCTGGCCTTTCTATCAATTTGTTCTTAAATTCTATAAACGAATTTGTAAAATTCATTGAAAATGTATTTCACTTGTTTTCTCAGCGATGAGCTCAAATTTGCCAAATTTGGAATAAATCGTGCAACATATGTTACCATTCCCAAAAACCGCTGGACATATTTTTTATTCTTGGGTTGCGGCATGTTTGTGATCGCATTTATTTTTTCAGGACTATTTTGAAAAACTTCTGGCGCTGATATAATGCCACAAAGCATGCACAGGAAACAATATCTCCCATAAGGGGTAGCTTACATAATTTTGCACTTTCATCATCTAGTCGAATCTGCCAGAATCCACCATGTGCATCCAATTTAAAATAGCTGATAATATTATCTTATTGCTAAATTCAAATCACGGGGATCCAAACATATACGCAAAGTACTGTTATACATTTTTATGATGACTACTGAATTAACCCCAATCAGTTGGTTCTTCGAGTTTTTCTAATTATTTTTGTTTTTTCTTATTCTTTCTAAGTTTCTTTAAATTGTTTCAGCAGTGGAATTGGAATTTCCTGTGGTGGAAACGGAACATAGTTTTATTTCAATTCTATGTGATAATCAGACTGAACAGACTAATCCAGGAAAAAATTTCAGCATTTTGTTTGAGTCATGACAGGTTTGTATCATCCATATTGTTTGGTATATCTGAGAGAACATCCACACGTTTCATTGAATTGAAATTTTGATAGGCTTCTATGCCCAAAATACTTTCAAAGCATGAATCTACTACGTAAAATTCAAAAACAGTTTCATGATTTCTATTTTAACAGTGTATATAGAATTTTCCAAAAACTGGCAAGGAGTTGTTTGTGTATGATTTCAGTCAAACATCAGATTTCACAATGAATTTTTCAGGAAAATCAAGCAGAGGAAATTTATTGATGGAAATGATATTTGCTTAAGCTCCGGTATCCATTTCGAAATCAATGAAAGATTTATCATTGAGATATAACGACACATACCATGAGTTATTTTTTTGCCTATTGTATTTATCTATATAGTAGACAAAAACACAATTATCATCAACTCCTTCTTCTTGCTCTCCACTTTCCTCAACGTCTTGTATTCCAATTAGATGTTCACTTCTCTTTCTGCACACTTTCGCGAAATGATTCAGCAAACCACACGATTCGCACTGTTTTCCATATGCCGCGCACTGGTTTAGGCCATAAGCACTTCCACATCTGTAGCACATTCCATTACCCTCTGGTAACAATGCCCTCGAGGTTCTAATAAGGGATGCTCATCCAGAAGACGTATTAACATTTTTTATTGGGCGAGAGTTCACTCGACGAAATTGTTGAATTATCGGCTGGGACGCCTCTTGTAGATGTACATTTTTAGAATTTTTCCAAGGTGATGAATTTGACTTCGAGTGATATCGAATGGTCTGGAAATCAACGCTGGAGCAATTTGCTCCTGACATCAGAGTGGACTGTTTCTTATTTTTCAACGGTGATACACATTTTTGGCCTGCTGTAGAGTTTTCTCATCATCCTGGAAAAGCTTCTCACGATGATCCACGCTCACTAGGCCACATATCATAACGTCTTCAATTAGACTCATCTTCAAATCACCGAATTCGCAAGGGTTAGTTTTATTTTTATATCAGATACGATCTGTTCAATACTTTCATCTGCTTGTTGCTTCCTCGTGAAAAAGAAAATATTCGTCAAACTTCGTCAGGATAGTGGCAAGTAAATTTATTTCTTCCTCTATAGTAAACGTGTATATCGACATTCCTACCTCGCCCACGTAGTGAAGAAGTCGAGCGATCTGAACTTTTAGAGATTTTTTGTTGATTTCCGATGCCACAAGATAATTCTCAAATTTCTGTCGCCACAACTTCCAGTGATCGGCTAAATAGCCAGTGAAATTCATAGGACATATTCATTGATGGTCTCCCATCCTTGAATTTATTATTTTATTAGTTTAACACTCGCACACAACCGACTGCGCCATGTTGGGTATAGTTAATGAAACGAATGATAGGTGAAGACTGTCCTTGTTTCATATTGAAGCAATACCCAAAAACATCTCAGGTTTTTATATGCTCTAGGTCAACACGACATTAACAGGGTGGTCCTATCTCCTATCTGAATGACATCACGTCAAGATTCATCAATTGGCAAAAATTCTGCAAATGCTCATTTTATGAACCTTATGATATATATATATCTTGTCAGGCTTTAAAGACGTATCGTTATCAATTATTGTTTATTTTGCGACTACACAAAAGGACAACCTATAATGTTCGATTGTTCTTGAAATATCGTGCAAAAAGGAAGGACATTGTGAGAGGATGAATAAATATATAAATATTTCACTCACCTTTAATGGTTTTCTTGAATGCATCAGCAAAGTTCTTATAATTCTCAACACATAAGTTTTCGGCTTGTTTTTTTGTACTATTTAGATATGTTATGGTATCGCTTTTTGCAATCTTCAGATTATCTGGTAACTCGTCAACGCCATCTTGGAGTTGTTGGTTAGTAGAAAAAGCACAAACCACGCAAAATCTGAAATTGAAATGTGTATCAGGTAATAAATTTTCATTTTTATTTTCACATCGTTTCATTGCTCCGAACCAAAGAAAAATGTTTTGAATAATTAGTGAGTAGCTATTTTTTCTTGTTAGGTACACATAAGTGAAAGAAGGGTTTTGCAAAAGAAATTACATTTTAATGTAATGAAATACTCTACTATATATAAAAATCAAAGAGTCTGGTGTTATCTGAAGAATCGAAAAGCAATATGGATTCCAAAAAGGTATTTCAAGTCAAGACCCAATTAAACTCCTAATTGCAAAAATGTATTGTTAGCAACAGTATTCTAAGAACACCCCGTATTGAGATGGAAACCTGTAACGTGATGAATCACCTTAATCATCGTTGAAATGAAGCGTCATCATCACATAACAAGAAATTAGTCACTTCGGTGCGAATATGAGAACAGTCAACTTTGAGAGAGTGTCGGCAAATGTATTGCTTTTTGGTACAATTGTGTGAATTGTGTTCAAAAGTAAATTATCAAACTAGTAAACTAATAGTATCATGATCTGGATAATCAGACACCTTCTAGTGAAGGCTTTCGATACAGTGAGTTTTCCGCTATCAATTGAATCCAAGACGAATATATATTTATAATGTTGCCGAATACTTTCACAAAAATAAACACACTTCTGAGATTGCTCACAACTCGAGGTATAACACAAGATTAAAAACGCAATTTTCTGTCGCACACATGAGTAAAACTTTTGGATAAAGAAGATTGAATTATTTAGGTCCCAAAATAATTATAAACTCACTTCCATTTGAAATCACAAATATACTATGATACAAGTTTTATAAGACGCTATTTTGTCGCACGCGTTGTTTGGAGTACGACGAGCGAAGCGAGGAGTGCTCCAAGTGAACAAGTGCGACAATGTGTCTTATAAAACGTGTGTCATATGCAATTTTTTCTATTTTGAATTGATTTGAGAAAAAAATGGATTTAATATCAATAAATAACAGAAACATCTTCGATTGGTAACAATGATGACATTGAAATAATTAAAATCTGACGCACAAGCGTAAAGCCCAGTTTACAGTTGAGCGATTTTGATTATTGCAATACCAGCGGTGAAAAATTCAATGTTGTTATTGTTTTCATTTGGTATTCAAATCAAATTACACTCTGAATTTATTCAATCAGTTTCAGTCACGACTTTGCGGTTCCGACAGTGACCACTTCTCAGGCCATTAGGTGAGTGATTACTGGGACCGAGTATCGTGTCCCAGCTAAAACGTGTGCCTTTTGTCGACAAACTGTTATTTTCTGGAGTTCTGAGAGGAGCATTTTTCGTGTACCCCTGAGGGAGTCTATCATCAGGATGACTAGCTCAACAGAATGGTTTGGATATAGTCTGCGGAGTTCGAAGAGAAGGTCTCTATATGTTGTCCGTTTTCCCTCCTCCAATAAGATCGTTATTGTTTGATGGTCAGGCTTATCGGCTTGTATCTGCCTGACGGTGGGAAATGAAAAGTTCCAATAAATTCGACATCTCTCATTCTCCACAACGAACTCAATATCCCCTGGAGCATAAGGCAGCACTGGAGTTCTGTCAATACCGTACGAGTGTTTCAAATGATAATAGAGCATACATCGTATGCGGCATTATGGATATAGGCCGTAGCAGGTGCATCAGCGTTTTCGGCGCCCTACGGCAGACTCAGGCCCTGCATCTTATATCAGCGACCTCTGCCATTACTTGACTTCGGTCTTTGAACAACAAACTCACTAGAATAGTAACGCCCCAAATTGTCTGAGCCAAGATGAAATACATATTCATGTCTCAACCACATCGTAACATTTGAAAGTGATAATCATCCCATGACCACATTTTTCAAATTTCCCAAATATATTGTGAGGTAGAGTTTCGGATTTTCATTGCCTAAAAATATGAAGATTTGAATCCCAAGGAAATAAATGAGTTATGCTGAAAAACAAAATAAGTAATGAAAAGTATTCAAAAAAAGGTTGAAAAAATAACTAGACTATCGAATCAAAAGTTTCCAATATCAATAATCTTATTTTGTTTTTCAGCATAATTCATTTCTTTTCTTACAATTCAAATCTTCATACCTGAGACAATGGAAGTCCGAAACTCTACTTCACAACTCGAGACATTGTCAGCCACTTTCAAATAAAAATCCCAGACATATATCTCCTTCACTAGGTACTTATATGAATCAGATAAGTGCATCAAAATCTATGTATTCAATCTTCGTCATATAAGACAGTGCCTCATTTTAACAAAGTGTTTTATAGATAGCATGTCATTCTGGGGATTGCGTCAACGCCGCTTATTCCGTTCAACTGATAATCAACCGAACGCTGACAGTGACAGCGCGAAACGTCTCGTTTTCAAATCAAATTTCGTTTGATGGTTCATTAAACGGCATATTTCCAGTTTTGTGGGAAAATTTGAATCAGATTTTACTTAAAAACCTTGTTTATCCTGTTCTATTCGAATTTAAAGGATGGTGAAACAATGTGAAATGTGTAAAAGACAAATTTAGAAATGGTGGCCATAACACAACATTCCACTGGTGAGTTACCCAGTGTCGTATCATTTTTTGTACCAACATTATTTACCCATCCTAATACGCAAAACAATTTGTGGTAATTTGAAAACATTTTCGGGTGTTCCCTAGATGAAAAGTTCTAGAGACGCTACAATATGCTCGCATCATTTTACTACAAATGGTTGGACCAAGTAGTAAGAAAATGCTCAGAGTAGTAGATAAGCCTATATTTAGTAGAATTTAAAGGTAATAACAACATGTTTGATGGTACATTTTTCAAGTTCAAAACTTTATATTATCAGAAAATAAACAATATAGTTTGACAGTAAATTGAATCTATCATCATTCGAGTAATGAATCTAAGATGTATATTTTAAGAAACCTTCGATTTTAGATTGTTTTCATTAACATTTAGGAAGAATGGATATGGTAATTTTGTTAGTAATTCAATTTATTCAAATTCATACCCTTCCAAAATAGCAAGACGCTGTTACTGGAAGATTCTTTTGTTGCTATCCTTGTTTTAGGATGAGGTAACCCTAGTAACTGGTATGCTATGATAAACCCCTCTTTTCACGGTACAAGCCCACCTAACCTCAGGAATACGAAATTCAGCTCTTTGGATAAACACTTGTCTTCAATATTATTGTAGAAACAGAATACAGAACGGAATATTTAGTAGTTCATTCTACACTGAATCGTAAGAAGTGAAAGTAGTTGCACTTTATATTTGAAATAAAAAAGTAAGATGCGATTCCAGCGACATTTAATTCATTTACCAAATATGAATTATCTGAACGATATAACAACGAATATAGAGGTGAACCTATGTTCGTGGACAGTGTCCACTGGACACCAAGGTGGATACTCACAGCATTGCCGTTCCCAGAAGAATCAAAAGGGTTCCTTGAATCACCTTCTTGCAGAGGTCCCTCTTCTTGTCGCAGGGCTGTGGTCGATTGCCGCAGTTGCCACAACAACGGCAGCAACAGAACAGCATCCCGCACAAGGGCAGGAAAATAGTAAGGACGGCTAAGACTATGATGACAGTTCCGATGCCCCAGTAGTTCTTGGTTATTTGTCCTATCGGGATGTTAGTGTTGATTTGCGGCGTATTGTTATTGTCGAAGAATATCAAATCTGAAAGAAATAAAAATATTGAATTCAGATTGGTTGGTTTTTTTAGACAGCATCAACATAACTTATTATCGAAGAAAGTGAAAACTCCAGATATTGCAGTGATCATAAAGCAAATAAATAAAGTCATTTAATCAAACACTCTTTATAATTCTGAAAACAACAAATTATCATCTAAAAATAGAAAGATATAAAGCATGAATGGATAAAGTTGGAATGCAGGATCCACAATGTTATCCAATATACAGGGAGTCTGCGTTGGCTACATATGGGAAACTTTTTATTGATTCAACGAAAAAAAAAATCTCCATAAAAAGTTCTGCATGGTCTCAAATCCAAGATGCAGTCATCAGATTTCAACTTTCTCTTATTCGAGGTATTTAAAAAATATTAATTTTATTCAAGAGTAAAGTAACTCTATATTTCACAATATCGAGAATTGTTATTGTGAACAATTTTTCAAATATTTAGAATTGAGATCCTGCCAAAAACCTCGAATTTTTAAATCACATTTTTTGTATGGAAACATACATTCGTTAGTACTCATAATAAGCGGTTTATTTATGAAATGCCATATTAAAATTTGTGTTGAAATAAACCGAAACTGCACCTTAAAGCAAAAAATAGTATAATCGAATTAGTAGAATACAAAACCGAAAGTGGTGAAAATTTCACCAATTATCTAGGTGGTTTCAAATTTCAATAATCTTGAAACTAATGAAAAAAGGGGGTGTACCATAACCCTGTTACAACCGGTATATTTATTTTTTAAATCGAATCCTACATTCTATTGATTACAAAAATACAGCAGGTACCTTATAATTATCATTTCCCAAAACTTTCGCCAAAAACAAGAAAACATTATTGGTTTGACAAAATCGCTCCTGCGCAACTCACATTTTAACTCTATTTGTCGTCAAAAGATGAATGTTTCAAAAAATAGTTAATTAATAAAAAAGTTAATTTGAGTGCATAAATGGTGACATGTGAATACTGAGTTCCAAAGCTGTATGCATAAATCCGTTAACTGACTTGATGAAACGTGTGTTAATGGTTCAAGTTTCCAAAAAAATTTATTTCACATCCAACTTTTTACTGAGTTCTTCTGGTAATTCAAGTTATGGGTCCTAAGCTCGGTATTAAGCAGGTAGTTATCACGGAAAGAAAAACTGAATAAGAAATGAGAAAACGAAGGAAAACGCTAGTGAATTATTTGTGTCGTTACTGGATTCCATATGCTAAATCTATGATTTATGTCTCCGATATGAAGGAGGAAGTTCTAATTAAAGTATATCACGGCAATGTGATTCTAATGGGCCTGTTAGAATATCTGAATTAAGTTGGCAAACCTGTAAGTAGCATGAAACTTTGTTTTATGCTTCATGCTTTTGACAGTAGACAGCAACATTCTTTTCTTTTTAGTTCTGTGGTATAATAATGTCATCTGGGCTCTCTGTGCTGAAGTTAACACGTTGAATGTCGTTTAGTTTATTAATATTATTTTCTTCACCATTTATTATAAAATAAATATTACTATCAATAATCCACTCATTACTATCCTGTTCTAACAATGGTTATGGGCCCAGGATACGTACTCTAAGGTTTTAGTGGAAAAGTAACGTCCAGCGTTGTGAGAACCAGCAAACACGTGGAAAGTCACGTGCAAAGTGCTGTACCAATAAAAGTAAAATGGCGAATAAAAGTGAAGAAAACAAACATGGAATTGTTCCATTCAATGGGACCAATTTTGATAACTGGAAGTTCCGCATGGAATCAGTCCTTAGGGCTGCAGAGGTAGAAGAAGTGCTAAACCCAGTAGCTGAAGAAAGTAGAACAGAAGCATGGAAGAAAAAGAACAATAAGGCCAGAAATATAATTATACAAAGTACAGCTGACTCCCATTTGGAGTATATAAAAGAAATAAATGATGCAAGTGAAATGCTATCAAAATTTGAAAGCATCTTTGCCAAGAAAGGTACGTGCTCGAAATTTTATCTTATGAAAGAGCTGGTGAATCTCAAATATAATGTTCATGAAGATTTACAAGAGCACTACTCAAAATATGACAAAATTGGTAGAGAATTGAAAAATTTGGGTGCAAATTTTGAAGAATCTGATATTGCTTGTTTCTTATTACTATCCATGCCCATGGAATATGAAAATGTAGTAACTGCAATTAGAACAATATCAGATGATGACCTGGAATTGTCCACAGTAAAAAACAGATTGTTAGAGTTCAAAGTGAACAAATACAATTCAAATAAATCAAAACCAGAAGCATCTTTTATGGCTGCAAAATTGAAAAGTAAATGTCTCAAGTGTGGAAAACAAGGACACACAAAGGATGTCTGTGGCATAAGGTGCTACAATTGTAAAAGGATGGGCCATAAATCAGTTAACTGCAGAGCTAAACAACTACCAAGAACCAGTGGATCTGCAAACTATTCTGAAATAACGGAAAAAACCAGAAAAGAAGATGAAGTTGCATTCTTCACATCATTGTATAGTGAAGAAAATGATTCCAACATTGTCTGGTGGTATGTTGATTCTGGCGCCACTCATCACTACATAAATGATGAACATTTATTAATGAATAAAAATGTATTTAGTGAGCCAAAACCAATTCAATTGGCTCAAAAAGGAAAAGCAATGATTGCAATATGTTCTGGTGACCTGAAGGTTCAAAGTATGGTTGGAAGAAGAAGGATATCAATCACTCTCAAAGATGTTCATTGTGTTCCTGATTTGAGAGTCAATTTGCTGTCAGTTTCTGCTGTGGAGAAGGCAGGATATGAATTAGTATGTGCAAATGGAAAAATAACAATAAGAAGAGGTGATGATGTGTTTGTACAAGGTGAACGCTCAGGTAATCTATACAAACTGAAATTTGAAATTTCAAATTATTTAAATGCACATTTGTCAGTCAATTTAGATAGTGAATTGTGGCATAAAAGATATGGTCATTTGAATTATAGATCTTTAGCAAAAATCAATGATTTGAATCTGGTCAATGGAATAAATTGTAAAAATATCAAAAATAAAAAAATATGTGAAATATGTGTGAGGGCAAAACAAAAGTGTTTTCCCTATCTCCCAAAAACTAACAAAACCACTAATGTATTACAAATAATACATACTGATGTTTGTGGGCCAATCACACCTATTTCACATAATAATAATCGCTATTTTGTAACTTTTGTTGATGATTATTCTAGATTTCTGATGATTTATATAATTAAATCCAAAAGTGAGGTATTTGATTGCTTCAAAGAATATGAGGCTAAAGTAACAACTATGTTCTGTGATAGAAAAATAATAAAAATCAGATGTGATAATGGGGGCGAGTACAGTTCAAATCAATTTAGGCAATTTTGTGTTGAAAAGGGTATACAAATATCTTATACACCTCCTTATACTCCCCAGTTGAATGGAGTTGCAGAAAGAATAAATCAAACTTTAATGGATAGGGCACGTGCTATGACCATGGAAGCAAATATAGATAAATCATTTTGGGAAGAAGCAGTACTTACTGCTGCTTACATATCTAATAGAACTGAGTCACCTTCAGTTCAAGGAAAGACTCCATATGAATTGTGGTCAGGCAAAAAGCCAAATGTATCAAATATGCGTGTTTTTGGCTGTGTAGCATATGCTAGGATTCCTGATACTCTCAGAACAAAGCTGGATGACAAAGGATCAAGGTGTAGATTTGTAGGATATACAGAAAATGGGTACAGGTTATGGAATGAGGAACAAAATAAAATAATCCATAGTCGAAATGTAGTTTTTGATGAAGAAAATACCATGATGACAAGAAATTATAAACAAAATGAATTGACAGATAATGAGGATGAATTTGAAGATAAAATTATAGAAAATGAAGAACTTGGTATAGAAAAGCCACAAGAAAATATTTTGCAAGAAAATAATGCAGAAGAAACAGTAAATGAAAAGGAAAACAAAGAGAGACCAAAAAGAAAGAAAAAAATACCAACATACCTAGAAGATTATGATATAGATATGGAATTGGGATGTTTGGCACTACTAAGTGATTTCTATGAAGTTCCAGAAACATGTACTGATGCAAAAAGAAGTGGAGAATGGAAATACTGGGAACAAGCAATAAAAGATGAAATAAATGCATTACAGGAAAATGAAACATGGACCTTAGTAGACAAACCTGAAAAGGAAAGGATCATTAGTAACAGATGGGTTTTTAGAATAAAGGAAGATGATGGTAAACTAATCTATAAGGCTAGATTAGTAGCTAGAGGTTTTGAACAAAGTATGAATGACATTTCCCAAATACATGCTCCAGTGGCAAAGCTGTCAACATTTAGAATTTTCTTATCCATATGCAACTATTATAGTTTATATTTAGAGCAGTTCGATGTTAAAAATGCATTTTTGAATGGAGTTATCAAAGATAAAATTTATATGAAAATACCTGAAGGATTGAAAATTCTTGGGGAGGATAAAAACAAAGTTTGTTTACTTAAAAAGGCAATCTATGGCTTGAAACAAGCTCCTAAAGTCTGGAATGATAAATTCAACACATTCATGCAAAGTTTAAATTTTGAAAGGTCAAAATCAGATTACTGCTTATTCTTTTTCTTGAAACAGAATATTAGATGTTATTTACTATTATATGTGGATGATATTCTATTAGGCTGTAATGATATATATTTTTTGCATGATATAAAATTGAAAATGTATAATACTTTTAAGATGAAAAAGTTAGATAATGTCAATAATTTCTTGGGTATAAAAATAACTAGAGATATTGAAAATACAATTATTACTATTGATCAAATTTCTTTGATCAAAAACTTGCTAAAGAAATTTAATGTAGAAAACTGTAGATCATTCAAAACACCAATTGAGAAAAATCTTGATCTTGAAAGAAATGTTAATAAGGAAAATGAAAGTAGTTTACCTTATAAAGAAATGTTAGGTTCTTTGATGTATGTAATGATGGGAACAAGACCAGATATATGTTATTGTATAAGTTATTTTGGAAGATTTCAAGATTGTGCTACAAATGAACATTTCAATTACTTATTGCGAGTTTTGAAATATTTAAAAAGTACCATAAATCTGAAGCTAACTTTTAAGTCAATGGAAAATAATTTAGTAGGGTATTCTGATGCTGATTGGGCAAACAGTACAAGTGATAGAAAATCTGTGAGTGGATACTGCTTTAAATTATTCGGCGATTTAATATCTTGGAGTTCTAAAAAACAATCTATTGTTTCATTGTCAAGTACAGAATCCGAATTTATTGCAGTATGTATGGCAAGTTGTGAAATTTTGCATATCAAAAATGTATTAAATGATTTTCATGTTGAATATAGTTTACCCTTTATTATATTCGAAGATAATCAAAGTACAATTAAGTTACTACAGAACTTCGAAAATAATAAACGATGTAAACACATAGATGTTAAGTTTCATTTTGTGGTAGATTTAATGATGTCTAATGTTATTAAGGTGGTGTACATAAGTACTGAGAACCAACTGGCTGATGTATTTACAAAAGCATTAGGTAGTGAAAAATTCATAAATTTTGTGGAAATGTTAAACCTTCGATTATATGATTGATATATGAAATCATAATATCAATAGGTTTGAGGGAGGGTGTTAGAATATCTGAATTAAGTTGGCAAACCTGTAAGTAGCATGAAACTTTGTTTTATGCTTCATGCTTTTGACAGTAGACAGCAACATTCTTTTCTTTTTAGTTCTGTGGTATAATAATGTCATCTGGGCTCTCTGTGCTGAAGTTAACACGTTGAATGTCGTTTAGTTTATTAATATTATTTTCTTCACCATTTATTATAAAATAAATATTACTATCAATAATCCACTCATTACTATCCTGTTCTAACAGGGCCTATTATTGCGGTCAAGGTCTATGTAATATTTAAGCAATGGCATTGCATTAATAACAAATCTCTTTTCTGAAAATGTTCCAGCGAATTCGTTATACATTGGTAGCAAGTTCAAGATTTACCACGTTGATTTGAATTGAATCAACATAGCATAATAATGATTTTCTATATTTTGACTGCGTGAGAAGAAAACCTAAATTGTTCATGAAGTAATAATAACAATGAAAATTTCACAAATTTATTTTCAATCAATTAGAAGGTTTTTTTTATATTATACGTTGCTTATAACAACGGAAGATTACCGCAATAATGTTGATAGTTCCTATTGACGGAATTAATAAGTGATAATTTTTCTGCCAAAAATGAAGCCCCCTATATCTATTGACAAAAGTCACTCAGAATAAAATCTGGGTAGACATGCGATATTAGATGTTATGATTGAAAACGGATCACTGTTTCAAATGTTCCTGAAATTTTAGTAATAAACCTTAGTAACTATCTACGCAGAATAGGTCGTAGGGTTCATCTTCTCATCATATTGAAAGCAACTCCAATTTATGAAATTTTCTATCCGAATCTCCCACGCAGCAAAATTAATTCCGGACATTTTTTTTCTCGGTTTACTCATGTTTTTGTTGATAGAAAACTATCCCGAGTCGAAGACGACCTTGAAACCGTGACCTTTAAAAAAGTTATCGGTTATAATTCTGCTGTTAGGGAGATTACAAGTGAAAATTTTATACCTGTTTTTCTAAGCCAATCAGATGCTTGACAAGTTGCTCTGACGACAACCCAAATTGAAAGAAAATGTGTACACTGATATTCCTATAAGCCGGAATTCCCCTGGAATTCCTATAAGCCGGATTTCCCCTGGAATTCCCCCGAATTCCCCTGGAATTCCCAGGAATTCCCCGTAATTCCTCGGAAACCCTCCGGAAGAAATATGTCAATTTGAACAAATAACGATGAAATTATAATTTTTGGTAGAAGTCCATATAGTAGCTCAAAGTGGAGTAGTGTATATTGAAAGAAGAAAAATACAATCATCTCCACAACATTTAATCTGAATAGGTATTCTGATTAAATGTTGTGGAGATGATTTAGAGTATTTTTCTTCTTTCGATGAAATTATGAAACTAAATGTAGATAATACTCGGAATTCCGGGGAATTCCTGGGGAAATCCGGGGAATTCCTGGGGAAATCCGGTGAAATATGAAATATTTAGGAACATCACACACAAATTCATTCGGGATTCCCGAGGGGATTTCTGAGTTCAAGATAAACTTCAGACCTAGCTCCAGAGTGATGTCACTAAATATTAAAGAATCTGAATAATACCGGATTATATTGATATCAAAATTTCGAAATTTGTCATCAGTGAGGCTGTATTGTATTATATCGAAAACCTAGTCGGAAACAGAATAAATCATCTGATGGTATCAATATTAACATCGGAAAATACCGAGGAACGGATGGACTGATTTGGTCTGATTTCTCCTCGGATTTAACTTTTTTCTGTTTTAATGCCTCCTTTTTCCAAGATCTGAATCCGTAAGAAGGAAAATCCAAGAAAAATATTTTTATTCAGAAAAAATTAATCAAATCTAGGGTGTTAACTGTAAAACATCTTATCTATCGAACACATGATTCAATTTACATAGAAACATACAGGGTGGTTCACTACTAGCGCGACAGAGATTTAAAGCAAAACTGCAAAACTTTCAAAGTTTTTCTCATTGCAGTAGTTCGTACGTTTATAAAGGGTAAATTTTTAAAGTGTTTCGAAATTTACAGGAGTTGCCAAAAAATTGTGGCATATAAAAGTTATATTGTTTCTTATGGAAGTCCATGTAATTGGTTGCATTTTTATATTCTCCCTGAAAACCTTATTTCATCGATTTATATCACACTTGGGGTATAGGGAGAAGATATATGGTTTGGAAAATCAAGATTCTTCAGCTTTATGAATTTTTTGTGTCAGAACTATTCATTGGGTCAAAACCTCGGTCAAAACGGCTTACATGTCCCTATCCTAACTCTTGACCTAATATCTAATGACATTTAACTGAATTACATATCGGGGGGTTCAGAATTATGAACCACCCTATATTGTTTTCATTCGAATATAAATAATTGGTGGCGAATAAAAAGTCAAGATAGGGACATGTTAGCCGTTTGGATCAATAATGAATAGATTCGACACAAAAGACGCCTAAAGTTGAAAAATCTCAATTTTTCCCCCAGACCCCAAGTATGATAATAAAGTCAGCTTTCCAGATAGAATCTGGAAAAGCAGTAAAATATAGGGTGTTCCAAAAGAAACAAGATAACATTGATATGCCACAATTTTTTGGAACATCCTGTACGTTTCAAAATAATTTAAAAATATACCCTTCATATACAAACTACTAAAGTTACAAAATCACAGAGTCAGCAGAATTTTTTTTGTTTTTAAAAAGACGGGAATTAACTTATCGATGATCATGAGTGATTAATAGTACATTATATACCGCGGGACTGAAGTAGTACATTTCCTAACTTTTTACCACCTAAAATATGCACGTGAAAGTGTGGTACAACCTGCTCTCCATTTTCACCGTAGTTAGTGACAAAGGTAAAGTTTATGGCCCGACCGCAGGGAGGGCCATAATTTACCTGAAGGATTAAATGTACTTCAGTCGCAAGGTATATACGATACTTTTCGTACTTCCGGTATGATTTTATTAATTATTTCAATAATTTCAATCAGTTTTTTCTCTCTTCAACTCATTTAATAAACTGTCTTTAAAATAAGTTACCATAGTAACATTGCGTTGTGACAGTTATAATTTAGAAACATTGTCATTACTAGTGTCATTGTAAAGAAACATTGTTATTGATAATTATTGGTATCATGAGTGAAGAAGGTGTATCTGATATTGATAAAAGAGCAGCCGAAGTAGGTGAAGAATTGTTACCACCGAAATCTAGAAAACTATACGAGCAGCAGTACGATGCTTTTAAAAAGTGGTGCCGCTTAAAAAATGTGAGACAACCTACTGAAAATGCGCTGTTAGTCTACTTCGATGATAAATCAAAAGCGGTTTGTGCCTCAACTCTCTGAGACTGGTCAATATGACGAACTGTCACAATATTAATTTGAATATTAACGTTAATTACCGTTCTAATTAATTATATTTTTCAATAAAATATCCCTTAAATTCGTTTGTTTGTGATTTAATCGTTCCGGGAGTTTCGTCAATATTTAATCCCGGAGGGATTAAATGTGACACTTTAGTACCTGTCACAAGGGAGTGAAGTTGTCACTTTAGGTCCGGAAGTACGAAAAATAATTTATTTAAGATTTTTAGTGAAAATTCATCAGATTTTCTTGGTGTTTTCAGCAATAAAACACACAAATTTCGTATTTTTTATGGCGTAAAAAAGAAAGGAATTCCCCGGAATTCCTCGGAATTCCTCTGGAAATCCCTGGAATTCCTATCAATTGTACACCGGAATTCTCATGTGGTCAACCCCTCGGTTTTCCCTATCCTCTATTATCATAATATTGTGTGATTTTGATAGAATACCAACTTGATTCAAGGATTGAAACCTTATTCTACTGAATATAGCAGTTCGTGGAGCTATCGAATCTCACTTTAACGTGGTGGGACGGGATTACAATTTGTACAATTTATATAGAGAGTTGCGATAATGTAGTGGCTTCTCACGAAGGCGGGCGGGGTTCGATTCCTGCTATGATCTTCTTTTATTTTTTCAATTATCAATTAATTATTCGTTTATCAAATATTGATACAGATAGGTTAGTGAGTAGAAGGATATGAAAAAGATTATAAATAATTTTTGTATAACATTTTCTTACCGAAACCCCCGCGAGCTTGAATTAAGCTCCGTAAGTTTTCGGAAATTATTCAAGCTCTAGGGAGATTACATACGATAATTTTGTTAGTTCCTATTAGCAGAATTAATTCCCGATAATTCTGCTGCTAGGGAGATTGTCTCGCAAGTCGCAAAAGATGTAAAAAGTAGTTTTTGAGTATCCAGTTATCTCTCATCTATTTCTCAGATGTATGTATTATCATTTAAGTGATGATAGTAAAAGGAATTGTTTATTTCTGGAATTTATCGAATTTACTGCTATAATGTGTTGATTGTGATATACACGCTGACTAACAAATAAGAATCATACTAAGCACAGTTTAAAGTCATCAGCATTATATCAACAAATGTCATTTTTACTTGAATATATTAATAATTTATGTATTGTTTGTTCTGTACTGGGATTTTTGACGGCATCGAAACTGGAGAGTGAAAACCATATGAATGAACTTTGGAAATCGATTGTAATATATTTTTCGTACTTCCGGGCCTAAAGTGACAACTTCACTCCCTTGTGACAGGTACTAAAGTGTCACATTTAATCCCTCCGGGATTAAATATTGACGAAACTCCCGGAACGATTAAATCACAAACAAACGAATTTAAGGGATATTTTATTGAAAAATATAATTAATTAGAATGGTAATTAACGTTAATATTCAAATTAATATTGTGACAGTTCGTCATATTGACCAGTCTCAGAGAGTTGAGGCACAAACCGCTTTTGATTTATCATCGAAGTAGACTAACAGCGCATTTTCAGTAGGTTGTCTCACATTTTTTAAGCGGCACCACTTTTTAAAAGCATCGTACTGCTGCTCGTATAGTTTTCTAGATTTCGGTGGTAACAATTCTTCACCTACTTCGGCTGCTCTTTTATCAATATCAGATACACCTTCTTCACTCATGATACCAATAATTATCAATAACAATGTTTCTTTACAATGACACTAGTAATGACAATGTTTCTAAATTATAACTGTCACAACGCAATGTTACTATGGTAACTTATTTTAAAGACAGTTTATTAAATGAGTTGAAGAGAGAAAAAACTGATTGAAATTATTGAAATAATTAATAAAATCATACCGGAAGTACGAAAAGTATCGTACATACCTTGCGACTGAAGTACATTTAATCCTTCAGGTAAATTATAAACTTTACCTTCAGGATTAAATGTACTACTTCAGTCCCGCGGTATATAATGTACTATATCACCACATTAATTCACCCAATGAAAAGTATTATAATGGTTTTTGATAAACACCTCTTTTCGTGACAAACTCAACTTGTTACGCATAACTGTTTTCGAAGAAAAAATACAATACAATTTAAAAGTCGATAAAAGTATAGGTTACCATTTGAAGAAAATTGATAGTTGGTGCCGTTTGAGTTGGGGTTGAAAAAAAAATTGCATGACTCAGAGTATTTGAGGCTTGGAGCGTTTATTATCAGTCAATCAGTATGCGTAAAAACGAATGAAAATCAATTTGCTTGTATAGTTCTTGCATAGTCAATAGAAACACAAAAAACCCTAATGGGCTGCCGCTAACAAGATGTGGTGGTCGAGAGCAGCCGACAACTACACAAACAACTACCGCCACCTCGGAACAACCGCAGGAAGCAAGTCCTCGTCCCGAGGCGCGAAACGACCAGAACTCGTCTCCACCCGTACCACAGAACCTGTGACAGAACCACCAGCCGTGACAGCAGCGCCCTGACATCCGAGCTGTCACTGTCAGTCGAGCGACGGCATATAGGGTGGAGCGAGCATCGATTCTCTCTCTACTCAGAATGTGCCGGTTGAATTCCAAGAATACATCCGGCAAGTAATCGAGAAAACGGTGCAGCAGACCCTCGCTCGCCTTACGATGCCCTCACCGGTTATCAATGGCGCGTAAGAAGGACTCACTCCTGATTGGCTCCTGGAACATCAACGGAGCCGCAGCGAGAAAACTGGAACTCCAGGAAATCCTATCGAGAACCTCCATCGACGTCATGGCACTCCAAGAAACACGGCTCAAACCAGGTAAGTCATTCAAAGTACCTAACTATGTTTGTTACAGAAATGACAGGGTGGACAGACAAGGAGGGGGAACCCTCCTGCTGATCAAGAAAACCCTAGACCACCATCCAGTCAACACACCAGACCTGGAACACCTAGAAGCCACCATAGCGGTAGTGAATACGGCCACCAAAGGGGAAATTCAGGTGGTGTCCGTGTACGTAACCTCGAACCAGGCAGCCACCTTGACGGACGGAGACCTAAACGCCGTACTAAGCGAAAACAGGCAAACCATCGCAATAGGAGACTGGAACGCGAAACACCCCCAGTGGAACTGCACGACAACGAACTCGAAAGGTAGACTTCTTTTAGGCTACCTGGAGCGGAACGAAGAAGTATCAGTCCTGGGACCAACCGAGCCTACTAGGAACGACGATCGCACTGCACCCAGCATCCTAGATATTGCCGTACTACGAGGACTTCAAGTCCCTGTAGAAATCGCAGTACTGCACGACGGAACCTCAGACCATAGCCCGATACTGCTTCAAGTGGGAGAAGACAGAACAGAGGAGGACACCCCGATAAACCGGAACAAGGTAAACTGGTCTCAATTTCAGCGAAACTTCCACGAGCAAATGGGCCCCATGCCCGTTATAAGCTCGATAGAAGACCTGGAGAGAGCAGTAAAAAACTTTGAACGAGACGTCCAAAGAGCCATAGAAGCCAGCACCACCGTTACCCGAACCACGTACTGGAACCTGCAGCACGAACTGCCCCCTGAGCTCAAAGAGCTCATTAGGCAAAAGAGGAGAGCTAGAAAGCTATCCATGCGAACCAGGCTACCAGAACACAACCAGATAGCGAGACAACTTGCAAGAGACGTGAGGAGAGAACTGCAAGCGAACAGCGATGAACGCTGGGCTAGCAAAATCTCATCACTGAACCCGGAAGATGGGAGCATCTGGAACATGCAGAAACTTCTGAGGAACGGACCTACACCGATTCCCCCTCTTCAAGGAGAGAACGGTATCGCCTACACGAACAAAGACAAAGCGACAGCCTTTGCAGAAGCCTTAGAAAGGCAATTCGTGGAAAACCATAGGCCAGAAGAAGACGCAGAACACGTGGTTCGATGCAAACAAAAAGTGGACAGGATCAGGATGATAGACGACCAGGAGGAAATCCTAAGGCCAACTTCACCGGAAGAGGTGAGAGAAATCATCAGATACCTGAAAACCAAAAAGGCTCCCGGGATAGACCACATCCCGAACAAAGCTCTGAAGCAACTCCCCAGAAAGGGGATAGCAGCCCTTACCAACATAGGGAACGCAGTATTGCGGCTGAGACACTTTCCAGATAGCTGGAAAGAAGCCTCAGTGATAATGTTGAGAAAACCAAACAAGGACGCAACCCGGCCCGAGAACTACCGCCCAATCAGCCTACTACCCGCCCCCAGCAAGGTGATAGAGAGGATCATAAAGAGACGACTAGAAGAGATGACATCAGAACTTGGCATACTTCCAGACGAACAGTTCGGCTTCAGAAGCGGACACTCGACAGAAATGCAGGTCACGAGACTCGTTGACTACGCAACCGTAGGGTTGAATAGGAGACACTTCACGGGAGCTGTGTTTCTAGACGTTGCCAAAGCTTTCGACCGAGTCTGGCACGACGGACTTATCACCAAGATGGCCCTTCTAGAGTACCCCACACCCATGGTAAGATTAATCGACTCTTATATTCGCAGGAGAACTTTTAGCACCAAGACAGGAACGGACAGATCGGAAGTGAAGTCCATGAGAGCAGGAGTACCCCAAGGAGCAGTGCTGAGCCCACACCTCTACTCCATTTACACATCTGATATTCCAAACAACAATAGACATTGCACTCTGTCATTGTATGCAGACGATACAGCCCTTGCATCTAGATCCCCTAGAGCCGAGTTCGTCACTAGGTACCTGCAAAGGTCCATTGACGAACTTGAGCAATGGTGTATCAACTGGAAAATCCAGATCAACCCGGAGAAGAGCCAAGCCATCCTCATCACGAGATCTAACAAACCTCCAGTTGGACATGTGTCGATTGGAGGCCACGACATCCCATGGACAAACTCAGCGAAGTACCTTGGGGTAATCATCGACAACAAGTTGACCTTCAAGGCTCACGTGGACTCCCGTGTGAAAACCGCCATACGAGTCAGAGGACAACTGAACCCACTCATCGGACGCAGAAATCCGATGAAGATCGACCTGAAACTCCTCCTCATGAAGACGATACTCCTTCCGATCCTGACCTACGCAGTAGCAGCCTGGGGACACTGTGCCAAGACTCACCTCAAGCGAATCCAGAGTTACGAGAATCGATGCGTTCGTATGATCGTCAACGCACCATGGTTCGTCAGAACCAACTCCATCTTTAGAGACCTGCAACACCCACCCATCCTGGATAGAATGAAAATTCTATCCGCAAAGACCCATACCAAGATGGAGAGCCACGACAACCCCCTCAACAGAGATGCGATGGATTACGACCCGAGATTCCGAGAACGATACAAACGTCCAAAACACCAGCATTTAGACCAACAAGCCCCTTAGGTGAGTAAGGGAACACACAGGTAAGTCAAACACACTACACACCGGAATAGTAGCCTTTTTTAGCCTGAAAAGGGTTACCAATTCCAACAAACACTGCGCCACGGAATAGTAACTATTTCAACGAATGCAAATTCTTACGTTTCCGACTAACACCCAAGCCCCTATACGCCATGCTATCCCACTAACAAGTCAGTTTTCAAAACATCAGTCCCTGCGGATTGTTTTGCTCCCATTTTTCCATCACCCCAAAACGCCAGACTCTTAAAGTCCCACTGCCACTAGGGCTTTAAAAATATGAGGACCGTAGCGCTGCTACGGGGGTTGGTGGATACGGGTAGGGCTGTTCCTGATCACCTTCAGTGATTAGTAATGTCCTTATCCGGGGCCTCATAACGATAGGGCGCGCGCGATTCTCTCTCTTTCTGCTTACTTTCTTCTTACATTTCTCTTCCACCCGTCCAGGACGCTATACGGGCGTCCGTGGACGGGTCAGCCATTTTTCATTGTCTGTTCTGTGTTGTCAATAAATTCCGTTTCCTTTGTTCTGTTAAAAGTGTTTCCTTGACTCACCTTATTATTAATATGGAGTACGATAAGCTCCAAAAAGGGATTTGCCGCCGTGCAGCTGGTTAATTTTTTTTTTTTCGGTTTCGGTGTCTCAAGAGACTTTGCAAATATCTTGAAAAAGTGGATTCATGAGTGGCACAATTTGAATAAAAAAACATGTACCCATACCTTAATTTGAAAATTGTAATGATGTGCGAATAAATGAAAATCTGTTGATATAAACATGTTTTCTAGAAGGTACATGCTTTATACGGTATATTCGGAAATTGCTACCCCAACAAAAAATATATTGTATTATTTGTGAAGAAACAAGCAAACACGTCTCTGGAAAGGCTCTCCTGCGAAGTTGCAGGCGTAAAAACATGCTCGCACATTTGAATATTGGCTTAAACAGGCAGGCTCAGTGTAGGAAACAGGACTAACCGAGGAACTAACGATATGATGCGTTAACCTTGCACTAGTGGCGCCCTATATTCGATCACAACTGGTGGTGCTGGATCTGATAGACCCCCAATTTAAAAAAAATATTGACTGCAGATGCAATTTTTTTCAAATGCAATTTCAGATGTAGCCTTTAACATCGATATACATGGTGTTAGGTACTGGTCATTTACAAACTTTGAGGGATGAATCCCCATCAGAAATAAGAACTGAAGAAAAGAAATCATGGTCCTAAAATGCTTCCTTAAAAGGATACGGGTTGTTGATGTTAATTTTTTTAAATCGGTTTTTTAACGTAATTTTTGAACCGTTGGACCTATTTCTCTTCTTAGCCCAAATGAGACAATTTTCTGAAAAATTTTATTATACCTAATATTAGAAAAAATATATAAAATAAATATATATATACACTGTGTCCAAGATAAGAATGAACAGCATGGGGATATCGGAAACGGTAAGTGATACAGGGTCGATTAAATTAGAGAAAAGTAGCGCATTTATGTGCCTAATAATATGCCATTTAGAAAGTTTCAATATTCCGAGTAGTTTCGGAGATATCCGGGAAAAACCGAAATTTGAGAATTTCGTTTTTATTTTCTCCTAGCTTTATTTTCGAAGGAAATGTAAAACAAATAGTACTTCGTCATATATATTTTTCCGGATATGTTAAATCAAGTTTTAAATTCGTCTGTGAGACGAGCGTACTCGTGCTTAGAAAATAATGGCAGGAGCAACTATGACAAACTTAAAAAGACACGGAGGTTGGAGAAGTTCCACGGTGGCAGAGGGGTATCTGGAGGACAGTATTGAATTGAGAAATAAAACGGCGCGTATGCTGTCTACTTTGCCATCAGAAGAGGCAGGCACCTCGACTGTAGTGAACAGCAACAGCACCACCCATAAAAAAGAAGAAATTGTTTCCAGCGGCGGAAGTAATTTTCAGGAAACATTTGAAAATTGTACATTTATTATTTGTAATGACGTGAATAAGGAAAAGATGTCTTAGTTTTCATTACATATAAACGTTTATAAGCATTTCTTGTATCATTTTCACCTGTAAAAGGTAAGAGGGAGTTTTTGAACCTTAATATCCCAAGGGAGTTATGACCCTCATTATAGATATCGTAACTATGACGATATAAGCTTATAATGTCACTGTCAGAAATAAAAATAATATCACTCCAGCCAGCGGGAATCTAGGATATTGTCAAACAAACACGTGAGGTAGAGTACCCAATTATGGGGTAATTTTTTTATGAATTCGTAGGTGATTTATTGTTTTTACACCTGTTGAGAGCTGAATAGAGCTCGCCGGTGTTTATTGGAGAATCAAGATATGGATCACGTGCGTCAGAAAAAAGAGTGTTCTCTATTAACCTTGGTGAAAAAATGCCGGTATAAAATTGTTCCCAAACTACGATAGGTAAAGTAACGGGTGAGTTCGTTCTACGTAATTGTTTCACAGTCGACCAAAATGTCCTGGGGTCTCTACTATTAGAAATTTTTGTTATGTCCATTTGACACACGCTTTTTTTTGGTTCAGAAGTTTTTTGTGCAAACGTCTAGAGTCCAGATACGTTCTTTTGTAGTCTAATGCAAAGTTGTTTTGTTTATAGGTCTTGAGTTTTTGTTTCACAATAAGCTTTGACTTTGACTGGTTGACTTTTTTTTTTTTTGGCGGAATGAGTTTTTTGTTTGTATTATATTCAGATTTTTTGCAATTTCGTGAATGGCACAGTTGAAGTTTTCATATGAGTTATTCACGTCATTTATGTTCCGTACTCGATTTGAATGTTGCATTGCAATCTTACACACATAAAAACAAATTCTCAAATGAAAACGATATATTTGTTCAACGTCCAATTCTTGTTTTGAAATAATTTATTTGAAATGAATTTATTGAATATGTCAATTGTAGAAAATTATTTCACTGGAATATTCATTTGGTATAACAAAATGTACTCAATTCAAGAAATTCAAAGTATCCAGAAAAAATAATTAAGTTCTTGAAAAATATATCACGGAATGTCTTCTTTCAAAATAACATTCAACATTTAATCTCTGAATGAGTAAATCTCTGAGAAAGTTTCTTTGGATTAACCATAATATTTTCTTGAATATAATTGCGATCCCTTCGAGCCGAGAATGTTGCCAAACGGTGTGAGTGTGTTGTTTCGGTGCTCTTGTCGTGCATCCATCATTGTTCAACCAGTTCAACCTATTTTATTGGCATAGAAATTATGGCTTGCCATGAAAGAAAAACTAAGGTCTTAGGAGATATCTGAGGATATAATTACCACTTTTAGGGGTAAGTTACATGCCTATATCTTATCGACGTTCATTCTTGGGTAGGTATTATTGTGTATCCAATCAATTAACGTAGCTATATCATCTCGAAAACTGATAATTCGTGAAAAACTTGAATAACCAGGATCGTCATAGTGAGTGAAAATTGGGGTTAGGTACCTATGTGCGGATGAACGTTTAAATTTGTCCAAACACTGATTGAACAGTGGAAAAGAGCTTCTTGAACTTGTATTAGACATCTTAGGTATTTTTTTACCTAATTTCGATCCAAGGAAAATGAATTCAGTAGTAAGAATGTGAACCCAGATTTGAAGAAATATAATAACCATACATTGTGTTGAGTCAGATTATCTCTCACATTGTACCTACATGGAGTTGTGAATGATATATTTTATATTTTTCAGTAGTTTGAAACCAGAGGAATACAACTTTATTGCGAGGTAAACTGGTGGACAAGTTCAGAAATAATCTCTACGAATAGGGGGAAAGGTTGTCAAGAAGAAGGTTTGCAAGTGATGATGTGATTGATGAGATCCCCAATAAGAGAACGGAAGTTGAGGATGATTCTCATTTCAAGAAATCGATATAATTCCTCTAATTTGATAAAATTCTTGATACAAAACAATCTACAGCTAAAACTGAAAATCTGATTCTTTTAGTTCAAGAAAAATGCGAGTCATTGAGAGATTATGATTGTCTTGATTTGAATATATTGTGTTATCAATCTGAAATATTGTATTATTCTCACGAAGAACTCCATTCATTTACGAATCAAGAAATCTATAACATTGGTATGAGTGTATATAGTTGGAAACATAATAGTCTTGAATTGAGCAGACATTTATTCCAGTATATATAAACAAGCCATACTCTTGAATCAAAGCATATCAAATCAAATCAAGTAATTCTTTTTATGTGTGTATAGTCTACCCTTGAACTCACCTTTCATTAGAATATCCTTCCCAATCAAGTTGATGAACATTCTGGTGAGGTTGTACAATCCGGCCATCGCGTTCGGATTGAACGTAGCATTGACACTGAGGTACACCTCATCATCAGTATAGTTCGTGTAAACTGGCATATCCTCAGCCATATCCCTGAGCGCTATTTCGAGGTTCTTGTTGATTCGGTCGATGCTATTAACGAAACCGCCATCGCTCAAATCGACGGCTACGAACAAAATGGCCAAGGTGGCTAGTAGTATCAAGATATTTGTCGAAAGTCTTTCGTTCCTCCAAGTTCTTGCTGGCATGGCCGACTTCACTCTGGGTATCCCCATTGTCGATGAGTAACTCAGATAGTTCGTGGATTTAGTTCTGAATGCACATTCATTTTTTTTTTTTTATAATAATCTTATCATCTGTTATCGCTATATTGCGGGCATAAATGCTATGGCGTGAGTCTAATCTGATCTTCTACGATGCCAGTATCCGGAAGCGTCATGGGATCTGAAACAAAAACAGGTGTTGTATGAATGTACTGATTTGGCAAGCCGCAATTTTTGAAGCTAGGTCTAGCATGAATGATAACCATGTAATATTAACAGCAGACAATATCAGAATGATATAATAATAATGTTTATGAACTTAAGGGATTTGAAGGGTACTTTAAATCCCTATTTTCGGGGAATAAAGTGGTACTTTAAATACCTAGGGATTTGAAATGTACTTTAAATCCCTAGGGATTCAAAGTAAATTTCTCTGCAATAAAAGCTAAAGTTAGAACATGATATGGATGCAGCAAAAGTGTTGAGTGTTTGGAACAATATTAAACTATAAAAAAACATAATTTATATAAATAATAACATTTATGCTTATGATATCTATAATTATATACAATAGGGTCATAAACCTCTAAAGCTTTAGCAGAATTGATAATCGTTTTCCGATACCTAATTATTTGACAGCACCATATTTCTTCTGACGTCACCTGGTAGATCGGGATGGTATCGTAAACATATCGAAAATAATAGGGAAGAAGAATTTTTTGACATAAGTGATGGCAGATAAGTCAGATGACAATATGTCAATTTTTAATTCAAATTTTTTTGGATAACGAAACTAATTCAAAATACTCTAAAGGGCGCATTAATTGATTGTTTATCATCTATATAACGCAAGTCAGGTATTTTATATGAGTTAATAGAACTCAAAGATACTATAAAATAGAGAAATAAAAATGGAGAATTAATTCAATTAATAACTTTATTGTCTGGGAAAAGAAGGTAAGTGTAGTGGTGCATCTGATAATATTTTAAATAAACAACACAAGTTGATATTATAATTACATATTCACAATATAATGTAAAGAAAATATCTCATATAAACTCACATCATAGATAGAGTACGTACTAAGAATAACTGAGGATTTAGGAAAACATTTATTATTCACAGAAGTGCATGACAATAAGGATTTGGTTTATTAGCTTATACCTATTACTAAAATACTTTGTGCTCTCACTTCACTTCATTTTAACTTAGATCAAAATTATCTTCACAGCAATTACTTGCAGATGTAGCTGATGATATCTGTTGTCCTACTGCAAAACACAAAGTTTGTCTCATATTAACACTTGGAGTACAAATATGAATTTCGAGAATCCACATTATTGTTGCTACATGAAGCACAATAAGTCTTTGAATGCTTTAACTTTCTGAAAAAAGTGGTCGGTGAGGGGTATAATGAACGCTGAACAATGAAATAAAACTCAATAGTAACTTACCTTTAATCATCCGAATATATTTTTGCTGGAAGAATTAAAATCGCCCAGTAATTTTTTACCGCCATCTGTCAAAGATGACAGAGATTGTAAATTCTTCTTCCACTTCGATTAATGGAACAGAACCTAAACCAACCTACCAGGTGACGTCACATTATTAGAAAAGGATGGAGAATTTTCGATTTTTGAATGCCGATTTTGGAAAAACCCTTGAAAATAAAAATTTTAAAAAAATATCGATGTATTCTCTGGGGACCCGCGTTTCACATATATAATTTTTGAAAAAAGGTGTACAACCCTATTATATTAAGATATTTTTGACAACTCTATATTGAATATTATATTGACTGCTTGTTGCCTGGATGTGAATACAGTATGATATTATATTACAATGTTTACCCCATTGCCATACGCTAAGTGAAAAAGAGGTAAATTATCATTATTGCAGCTGTTATTTTTATTGATTGAAGCCGTTTTGTACAATAGGAATAAAAATATGTTTTTTGTTACATTTTCTTTGAAGTTTCACCTGTCCTAAAGTGCATAAAATAGTTTTTACACCTCAGGACTAAAGGTTTTAAATTATCACTTTGAAAAATACAATCTTAAATCAATCTTACTTATGTATTATCAACATTCATTTTATTAGACATTTCGTTCTCTGTTTATGAAGTTACAATTCGTTTCCATTAATAACAAGCTTGCAGTTGTTTTCGTTTTCAGGACGCAAAGTGCTTGTCAAAGTTTCCGATAAATCTCTAGAATCATTGAATGTCTCCTCTTGAAGAGGCGACAGACGCTGTCGGTGAAAAAATTGATTTTTTTTATGAATCTTTAGAAACATTTGCGATCTGCATTCACAGTGTGATTCATTGCATGGACTAAGATCAGATATAATTCAATGTTCTGCGTGGTATTTGCCAGGAAAGTAGTTGTTTTCTTCTCGTAGTCTACCAGACATTCATTGGATAGACTATTTTCTCTTTTAAAGTTTTGTCCAATTCCATTTTTCATACACATACATGTTTTCCCTATCCTCTATTACCATAATATTGCGTTAATTTAATGAAATATCAACTTGATTCAAGGATTGAATCCTTATTAGACTAAATTTAGCCGAACGAGGAGCTTTCGATGCGCATATTAGCGTGGTGGAACAAGAACACTATTTGTACTATTTATATTACGACTCACAATAGTGTAATAGACAATTGTTCCTTTCTCGAAAAATCACCGAAAATAGTGATCTGGACCCTCACTAATAGGTTAGTGACAAAAATTTTAAACAATTTCTGGTATATAATGTTCGTACCGAATCTCCCGCGAGCTTGAATAATTCGCCGTCAATTTTTTCTCGGTGGCGATTTTTTCAAGAAAATTGGCATCTCGAAAACATTTTCGGAAATTATTCAAACTCTTGGGAGATTATTATATGTGAAAGTGCTATAATAAATAACTATTATTCACTCATTCATTTGACTGAACCACTGATAGAGAAAGGATGTATTTACAGTAGGTTGTATATCTACCTACAGCTACGACTGAATCGAACGCTGTTAAGAATCTGTTCACACATAAAAACGATTTATCCACTGGGAATAGCATATTCTTCAACAAGCGTAGAATGACTATTATACTCGAGGATGAAAATTTCTTGAAAATTTGGAGGTGACTTCAAAACTTCACCGTTGAATGAAAAAATAATTTTCATAGAGAGAAGAATATGTTATATAAGAGGCAGTGGTCGCTCACTCTTGGATGTGTCTGATGTTCGAGAGAGGTCAATGAATTCATAAGTTCAGTTTCACGACGCAATTTGCAAACGCTAAAATATATATTTCTTAATTTTTTACATATTGTGTTGATGTATATTCAAACCTATTACTAGCTTTATATACATCAACCGATAGAAAAACATATTTTTCACTTTATATTTCCCCAGAAATAATTTCTGTTGTATCTAGTATCGCATGTTTGTAGGAAGCATGTATAAAGTATTAAGAATAGAGGTTCAACGATTTTAGTTCGGATCTTATAGATATCATATGAATATGTCTATTACCTACGGATAGTTTTATTCCTAATATTTGCTGAGGTAGCAAATTTATTTTTAGCAATTCCAACACAAAATGAAGAATTATGTGTATAACTAAAATCTATTGGATTAGGTCCACAAAAAAGTTCGGGATGAGCAAGTCAACATATTATACTTCAAGTAGTGCCAATTTCAAATGTGTCTTATTTAGTTTTCCATGCGTCGATTGACAGAGTTGCCATAAAAATATCCAGTATACCTGTTCCTGAAATATATTTGTGTTTCAATCTTTATCATACTCTTTTATCCGTCTTCTGGCGACGCTCATGCCAACTTCTATAATTCAACCAGCGATTATATTAATCCATTGTAGAAACATTGTTTACAATAAAACATTAATTGCCTTTGATGAATAACACTCATACAGACTTTTAATACCGATTCACAGCATGCGAACAGCTATAACAACATGAGGATAAAAACAACTTAGTGTGAGCCATTTCACAATGAACTGCAAAAGAAATACATTTACTTCAGTGAAGTAGGTCCATTACTTATCCGTTTTTGGACCTGACTCAAGAGACTTATAATAAATTCACCTAATTCACATGGAATATATCAGCTGTATTCCAGATATACCAGAATATCTTCATCTCAGTCAGGGGAGGTGATATTTATCTCATTCACCATAGCTGTATAGTACCTAGAGCAATCTTGCCAAATAATATTTTGAGCTGTGAAGAAATGACTAATGAACTAACGAGAATGTGGTAAGTCAGGCTAGTGTTCCGATTGTCGAACATAATAATATTGTCAAGTTGGATTTATCCAACTTATTATTTTGGAATGAAGCAGTTAGGGTAGCGGCTTATATTATCAACAGGAGACCAGGTGCTAACTCAGAAAATGTTACACTATGGAAACAAGCCGTATTTCAGAGAAAAGTTCGATGGGAAATCATAGAAATGTATAATGATAGGCTATACTTTCACAGGATATGAGCTATGGAGTTTACAGGAACAAAAGGTTATAGTAGCTAAGGATGTAGTTTTTGATGAAAAAAATTTGATCCCAAACATATTTAGAGAAATAGTCAAAGTTGGAAGTGAATAGTATGATAGTGAAAATGAGATATGTTTGAAAAGGAAGTTGATGAGAGAGTAATTGAATGATGATGTGAATGAAGAAAGAAAGGTTAACAGAGAAAATGAAAGATTGGTAAAGTTGAATGATTATGAAATGTAAATGACTTTTGATGATGTTTCATATGTAGAGAATATGCCAGAAGAGCTAGAAGATTTGAATGGAAAAGTAGTGAATATTTAGAATTGAAATGTACGGAAAATTGAAGTCAGAGAGGGTTACTTTTTGTAAATATTATAATGTAAATATGAAATAGTTTATATAAGTATAATGTATAAGAGATATCAAGACAAGTATTAAGAGGGTGTTATAATATAATGCTTATCTTGATGCATGATGACATGATAGGTTAAGGTTTTTTTAAGATATAAGTTGTTAAAGTAAGGTTGAAGAAAATGATACCGTATACGCTATTTTGTTTTCCCCGATCTTTTCTCGAAACGGCAATTTCTCAATTTAGCACACTGTGTATTACCATTTCAGTAGTAATCTAGTAAAGTTCATTGTCAAGAAATGTTGCATGCACTCACCTTGAATATTGTATGGCATGAAATATAATTCAAGGACATGCAATACTTATACCTATAAATATAAATGAAAGAATTGAAAGACCTCATCGGTGGTCCAACTTATTCCGATTGGACGAATTTAATAGAATGGGAGCAAATTACTTGCATAACTGTTCCAGAATGATTATTTGCATTATGTTTGAACAAAGTTAGTGTGTAACAGGAAATACAATTATCCGCCGCAAATAAAAACTATATAAAAATCGTATCCGTCATGGTAGAGTCACCATCATAACCTGAATTCATTCGAACTCCGAATACCGGTGGTATTGAAAACCAATAGTTATATTCTTGAAAACAGCGGATACGATTATTCTTCATTTGAACTTTCAATCGAAGAAAATCTTCAACTGGGTTTTTAGTAGAAGTATTTCTTATTTGCCGCTGGTGATGAATACAACATTGAAGCAACAGATAGAGAGGAATACCACACGGAGTTCCGAGCAGAATTCCCAGAGGAATTCTCCTTACCGTTCTCAGAAAATGTGCTTCTCATTTTTCTTTTAAACTTTGCATGTTTTCCTCAAACTGAAAGATAGCTGCAGTGCAATGTTTGTATGCATATTCAGTACTAGTGAAGTATTGCAAATATTGCATAATGTAACACTCATTATATGACTATTTCTGGCAACTATAGATCCAAGCAAGGCGGATATAGGATGGTGAAACAGCTCTTCAATTGTTTCTGCGAAAAACTTGTAGACCGTTTGAGAAGGTACTAATATTTCAACTACTTTAATGAAGTTGGCGGTAAGATCGATTATCGAAGAAGATTTCTGTTGCTTACGTATTTCTGTGGTTCGCATCTGACAGACATGAGTTGAAATGAAATCAAAACACAATATTTTCAGTGAATCTGGAATAATTATCGATATTTTGACTCTTCTCAGTCATTTTTCATCTAGAATAGATAAAACTGATAAAAAGGTGACAGAAGCACAGTTTCTGTTTTACCGACACAAGGTATGTCGCCATCTCTGATAACTTCAGGAAATGTTACTACGGTATGAAATCAAGTAGGCAAAGGTCTACAGTTTATTCTAGTGCTTGTTACTAGGAGCTGTTTCACCATCCTATATCCACCTTGGATCCAAGCATCATTATATGTCATCTCAAAGTAAAGGCGGATTTATGCACACTGCTTCTTCATCAATGTGTCATTTCTCAATTTCTATCGTTTTCACTAGAGATGTTGGAACTCAGGTTTACATTTCACCTTTTATACACACAAATCAATAGGTTTACATTTCACCTTTTATGCACACAAATCAATTTTTTTCTTTAATTAACTATTCTTTGATAAGTAACAACTCTCATCTTTCAACGACAAATAAAAGTAAATATGTGACATCTGATCATCTGACATCTGAAAGATCTAATATTTTGTGTAGTATAGGGAAGTTTACAAAATGTATGCATCAATGCATGTTTGCAGAACTAATTGCAATAAAACGATGTAAATTCATATATTTCATGCTGAAAAGAGATGATTTCGAAAGTTATGAAATCAAAACTTCAGTAATGAGAGCCCTGCCGCATATATTCATAAAAGAAAACTTGAATAAATCACTAACAGGTGGCAGATATACTCTTCAAATAATTTATCGGCATAGTTAGAACCCTACCACATATTCATAAAAGAAAACTTGAATGAATCATTTATACTTATTTAACTTATTAGCAACGGAGGATAAAGTTATATATGACCTAATTGTAGAATTTGTTATAGCGAACAAAATAATTATACAGTTAAAAAAATTGAGAACAAGAAATTAACGTAATGTGTGTGGCTAAAGGTAGAAATCCAAAGAAAAAAAAAACTTTTCAAAGTATTAATCGACATTTTTTCGAGATGTGGATTTATCGGCATTTGCATGGATGGGTCTATTTCAGATGACGTTTGTACCTATATGAATTATCGGGTTTAGCTCGAATCTGATGAGTTATATGGAAAGAGCATCCCAAAATTTGTTGGGATCGATACTATGGGGCGAAAATTTCAAAAGTAGATTTATCGGTTTTTGCATCTTTGCTCCTCAAATGTCCTTCCTACACAGGGTCAATCAAGAAAAGATATCGATAAAAAAACTCGTATCTGGTATTTTTCGGTCGTGGAAAGGAGCCCGTGTGCGGAAAATGTATTTATGAACCAAACCCGAAACTTCAAGATCTTACCGTGTAGTTAGTTCAAAAACGATGAGAATCGAGTTTCTCCGCAGTATCAGGAATTATGTCTATAATAATGCTCGGCCTTATATCTTCGGCTGGAGATCTGGTTATGTAACTGCGAGTGTAACTGTGTGCACTTCACTATACGGGATTCAGACCGGGAGAAAAATTATTGGACGCACGAAATGTACGAACTGTGCGTGTCGTCGTTTCCTCCTAGAACTGAGGAAGCGACGATCTTGAGGTTTATGTTGACGAAACAATGACTGTACAGGGTGGACCAAATTCGGGACGTAACATAGGGATCTCGTAAGAGATACAGGGTCGGTTAAATTGTGGCAATATTGAGTAGTTTTGTGCTCAATGAAATACTGTCGAGAAAATCGGAAATTTCCCACTACTATCCGAAAAAAAAAATGAAATTTCGTGAAATCGTTTTGATTTTTTCCTGATGTTATTCGAAGAAAATTTTAAAAATTAATGGCAGTTCATCATTGCCCCTTTTTCTTTCCTACAAGATCACATTTGCAAACCGACTTTTAAGGACCGGGATTTTTTTATTTTGGATTTGGTTTTTTTTGGTACCCTAATAATAACGACATATCACAACTATCGGAAAATTTATTATACATGAGAAAAATTGCCTATTGAAATAAATGCATCTATCCCGAGATCTATCCATCTCTCTTTCACACATTACTCTTGTTATAGTTTTGTTTTCAGTAGTAATAACCCAAGGACATTGTCTAAAGGTATGAAGATTTGAATCCTGAGAAAAGAAAAGATGAGTTATGCTGAAAAAACGAAATAAGTGATGAATAAAAATTAACTATTTTATCGAATCAAGAAGATTCGAGTATCAATAAATCAGGTTAGTATTAGTGTTAGTATATATGAAGTCGAAAATTGTAGATTTAAAAGAAAATATTTTGAATTAGAAATCAATAGCCTGAAAAAGAAAGGTTGAATTAGAAATCAATAGCCTGAAAAAAGAAAAGTTGAATAGCCTGAAAAAAGAAAAGTTGAATTAAAAATTAAAATAAAATGAATGAATAAAGAATTAAAATTATGAGAAAGATTCAAATCGAGTTTGTCACGACGTTTCGATTGTGTGTATCTACAATCGTCTTGAAGACGAAGAAGAATTCAACTTTTCTTTTTTCAGGCTATTCAACTTTTCTTTTTTCAGGCTATTGATTTCTAATTCAACCTTTCTTTTTCAGGCTATTGATTTCTAATTCAATTTTTTCTTATTTTCAGGCTCATCGACTAGTTAAACTCCCATTTAAATCTACAATTTTCGACTTCATATATACTAACACTAATACTAACCTGATTTATTGATACTCGAATCTTCTTGATTCGATAAAATAGTTAATTTTTATTCATCACTTATTTCGTTTTTTCAGCATAACTCATCTTTTCTTTTCTCAGGATTCAAATCTTCATACCTTTAGACAATGGAAGTCCGAAACTTTTCTTCGCAACTCGAGACATTGTCAGCCACCTTCAAACAAAAACCCAAGGACATTGATAATTGTTCGAAAAAATTTATAACAGATTTCGAAAGCTTGTTGCTTGGAAACAGACCGACGCCGTATTTTTTCCAATGGGCATATTATCATACCAATGATCATTTTCGGTTTTCCAGTAACGATTTGTTCTTAGGAATAATCTATCCGTTTTAATATTTGGGCCCCTTTTTGATAACAATTTGTTAAATAATCTGGCAGGACATACGTTACTGTCGTTGTTTTCTACTAAAAATTTGCTGTCAGTACACCTTCTTGAACCACCTTGGCAAGTCTTGCCAAGGTGGTTCAAGTCAATCAAACAAGCAGCAGCTTCCCCACCTCGCCAAGCTAATTCTATGGCGGTTATGTGATAGAATTTCCGTTGTAGCCCCCTTCAGGGGTGTCTTCGTTCCACAAATTTATCATTTTTGTTATTTCTACTGATGCACTCACTGCCTCTGAACTTTGTTTCCTTTTACAGGGATCCGATTGTAGTTTTCGTCGTATATAATCGCGGGCAGATCGCGCTTGTTGAAATACAACGCTTTTGAATGGGTCAATAATAACTTTCATTTCCTTATAATACTTTTCTTGTAAAAGCTTACTTGTTAGGTTCCACATGGTTTTGACAGTAGCTTCTTTAAACTCTGTACCATCTTTTCTTCTCATGTTCACAGCCCAATCCTTTAAAATCGACGCCAATTCTTCCACCGTCCGATTTCCATCTAATTCATATTTTCTATCATTGCAAAAGTCCATAAATGCTTTCCATACAAATTTTTTACTGTAAACAGTATTCTTTGGTATATTTGATTCCATAATTTCATTAATATTTTCATCAGTATTACAACCAAATCGTGACATTTTGAAATATTGAATATTTGAAATGTCAAAATCGAAATGAAACGAAATGTAGGTATCCATAGCTACATGATTGAGTGAAAACAGCCCATGGGATCTGTTTCCAGTATAATGTTGGTTTTATTGGTTGTATTCAATCAGATGACCACAAATTAATTGATTTCATTGGATTTCTAATTGAGCAAAAAATTTTCA
The DNA here is from genome assembly GCA_029955515.1 of Chrysomela aeneicollis. Taxonomy (NCBI): domain Eukaryota; kingdom Metazoa; phylum Arthropoda; class Insecta; order Coleoptera; family Chrysomelidae; genus Chrysomela; species Chrysomela aeneicollis. The sequence continues at coordinate 804,813 of JARUHQ010000012.1, forward strand.
AATCAATGTTTTTTGTGAAACAAACATTGCCGAGAACAGAACTTTCATAGCCCGCTTCGTTTTCTAGATACAGGGCGAAATTGAAAATATTACATTATAGGACTCCCCTGTATCTCAGCTATCTCACAACTTATAGGGAAAGTAAAAACTGTCTCGTGAACATATTTCTACGTAGCGTAGTCAGATCTTCAAAATTAACTGTCATTATTCAAATATAACCCAAAGTTATGTTTTCTTGAATGGAACAACCTGTATATTTTTCAATATTTGAAACATTAATGATTTGCACTTCTGTGTCTAAAATGGGACACACTGTACAGGGTGACTGGTATTCGAGCCTCATCATTGTGATATCGCAAACCGTAACATATACCTACGGAGTCGGTTGAATTATGGGAAAGTTGCGCAATTTCATTTCCAACAAAATGCCGTCTTATAATTTGAAAAATTCCGAATAGTTACTGTCCAAGATATACGAAAAAAAACGGACTTTCTACAACTATTTTCTATTTTTTTCATTCAGACGTTATTTGAAGCGTTATTAGCATCACTAAAAGCTCTGAAGTCATACACTTGTGAGTCTTAGCTGACTTGGGACTGTAAACAATCCCTAAGACAACTGGCAGCGAACAACCAGGTCACTTTGATGTGGGTGCATACTAAAGCCACACACGAATTTCGACTCGGGATAGATCACATAATTTTAGGCTCATTTTAGGCTCATTTATTACCCTATTCCCAAATTTTTTGCTCTTCTCTTTGACAGAAAAAACTGTGGCTTCGCTAGCTTCGGCCGAACTCAGCAGAGCCATTTTTGAAAAACAATAATTTTGGTGTTTTGAAATAGCCAAATTGTAGAGCTTATTTTAGGCTAATTTATTACCCTATTCCCATTTTTTCTGCTCCCTCCCTTAATAGATTCAATATAACGATATCCAAGTACTAATTTTGGGCTAATTAATTACCCTAATTTGATTTTTTTTGCTCCACGCATTACAGAAAGAAACAAGATTTTTCGATTTTCGCCAAGTCGATGATGCAATCATTTCAAATTATAATTTTTTGACGATTTAACTTGTCAAACCGATGATACCCATCGCTGGATCAATGAAATGTCCATGTTGGAATGTTTTATTCGACGTTTTTTAAAAAAAACCTGTGGCTTTGCTGGCTTCGGGCGAACTCAGCAGAGCAATTTTTTCAAAAACATTATTTTTCTGTCATTTGATATTTGGATATTTCAAGACTAATTTTAGGCTAATTAATTACCCTAATTTGATTTTTTTTGCTCCACGCATTACAGAAAAAAACAAGATTTTTCGATTTTCGCCAAGTCGATGATGCAATCATTTCAAATTATAATTTTTTGACGATTTAACTTGTCAAACCGATGATACTCATCGCTATATCAATAAAATGTCCATGTTGGAATGTTTTATTCGACGTTTTTTAAAAAAAACCTGTGGCTTTGCTGGCTTCGGGCGAAAGATAAGAATTTGGAAATGTTATGATCTCCAACATGAACATTTTATTGATCCAGCGATGAGTATCATCGGTTTGACAAGTTAAATCGTCAAAAAATTATAATTTGAAATGATTGCATCATCGACTTGGCAAAAATCGAAAAATCTTGTTTTTTTCTGTAATGCGTGGAGCAAAAAAAATCAAATTAGGGTAATTAATTAGCCTAAAATTAGTCTTGAAATATCCAAATATCAAATGACAGAAAAATTATGTTTTTGAAAAAATTGCTCTGCTGAGTTCGCCCGAAGCTAGCAAAGCCACAAGTTTTTCTATTAAGGGAGGGAGCAAAAAAAATGGGAATAGGGTAATAAATTAGCATAAAATAAGCTCTACAATTTGGCTATTTCAAAACACCAAAATTATTGTTTTTCAAAAATGGCTCTGCTGAGTTCGGCCGAAGCTAGCGAAGCCACAGTTTTTTCTGTCAAAGAGAAGAGCAAAAAATTTGGGAATAGGGTAATAAATTAGCCTAAAATGAGCCTAAAATTATGTGATCTATCCCGAGTCGAAATTCGTGTGTGGCTTTGCTAGCTTCTATAGTATTGTGGGTGCCATCAGGTCATAAGGGAGTTGAAGGCAACGAGGAAGCAGACTGCCTTGTCAAAGAAGGGGCAAATACACAATTTCTCGGCCCAGAACCCTTTCGTGGACTTTCCAAAGCCCACTTGAGAGAAGATTTCCGACGCTGGGAAGCAGATGAAATGAAATCTCACTGGAATAAAGTGCCTGGACAAAGACAAGCGGAAAGGCTAGTGAGCCTTTCGCCAAGGAAAACTAAACAGCTTCTCGAGTTGGACAAAAAAGCCTTGAAACTGGTAACGGGACTCCTCACTGGACACTGTCCTCTGAGGTATCACCCCAAAAAGATGGGTAAAACCATAGATATTTCTGCTTACGCTAGATCCGGCATCATGTAGTATTTGTTTGGTATCAGAGGGGTATTGATGAGAGGGGGTGAAGGGCAAGAAAGTACTACATGATACAGTAGCGTACATCAGTTGAGATATTTTGAAGGGTACAAAACATATTCAATTCTTCATTTTCTAATGAATGATTTGACTTCACTGGTTACAAAAAAAAACAAAATGAACAGTAGGTAAATAGGGGTAGGTAGATATCGAATTGTACTTTGTACAGATTGAGGTGATTAAATAATGAAAACCTTGCTGATGAACATTGTTTATTATTATTAGGCATATCTGATTATTATAAAACAATTCATTTACATCAAATCTGGTAATATCATTCTGATATTCTAATATATATCTATGTATTTTTTCCTCTTGATGTGATGAACTGGATTTTCAGAGTAGATGTTTTTATTTTCAATCAGAGAATAAAATAGAATAAAATAAGTATAATAACACACAGAAATACTTCCATATATACCCTGTAAATAGCTTTCGGTATTCCCTCTCAGTTTCTAAAGCTGTTAAGGTTGATGATGATCAGGAGAATCATTTGGAGTAAGATGGCGGCCGGTGGAGTAGATTCGATAACCCCCCAATGAATCACTATAGCGAATATAATTTATCTTCAAATGTACCTATCTCTTGATTTGCTTTCCAAATCCATATTCCAATGGCATATTCTCCACGTAGTTCTCCTTGTCAAGTAACCAATGACTCAATGGTTGATATCCTCAACAAAAAGAAAAAGTATATTATCAAATATGTGTTACTTGTGAAAGAATTGAAGAAAAGTTATTACCTCTCAATATTCTTTGGCTGCAATACTGAAACATCAATAAAATTGGTAAAGTTCCAAGTACTAGTGCATGATTTCTTGCCAGCTGGTGAAATTCTGATACTTTCTGGAGAAAAATGATCAGAGCACAAAACTCCATAGAAAGGTATATTTCCGGTAATACCCAAAACATTGCACCAACTTTTTTTTTTGTTCGATGTTTTTGGGAAACCTATAAAATGAAATCATTTATATTACATACCTATTATATACGGCTGTATCATCATGCAATCGGTGAACAAATTGACAGAAATGGCAATTCATTCAAGAAGAACTCAAGATTGCCGAAGGGTCTGGACAAAGATTCTGGATATCCAAATAAGTAATTCAAATCTATCGAATATAAAGTATTCATAATATATTTTTAGTTTCTATTCCCATCCAACAGTACGCCTATGGTTTATGGAATACAAATACTATGATATAAGTACATACCTATGAAGAGATCTGGCAGAACCCTTTACAAATTTGTTGCTGCAAATCATACAGGATTTCGACATTGCAATCTAATTGTTCACATAAAAACACTCAAAACTATGTGAATCAGACCCGATCGACACCGGAATTCGCTGAAGATTACAATACTTGACATTTGTCGGAATTTTAAATTTGTGTCAAACTAACGCGGGTCGTCAAAATTTGAAAACGACCAATCAATGGCTTAGTACTTTCGAACCCTCCCGGACCTACAAAACAAATAACCTGGATACCGGATCTAGCGTAAGCAGTAAGATCTATGGGTAAAACAGATAGTGATAGATGCCGCTACTGCGAGAACTTCACTAAAACTGCAGAACATTTGCTTTGCGAATGCCCAGCACTCTTCTGCAAGAAACTGATAAACTTCGCAAGAAGCCTCGGAATCCCGGGCCTCGAATAGATTAAGGGTTATGCACAAAATATCTAATAGGTCGAGGTGCTTGAAAGGCTGCACAGCCTTAACGACCCTCCATCAATCTACAATCTATATATGGCAACAATTTCTCAGAATATTTTTCACTCCAATGATACGACATATGAGACCATAGTTCGTTAACAAACTACGGTAAGTGATCTTTTGAAATATTTCAGGTTGAAAAGTTCATATACGTCCCAAACGGCTTGGTTTTCGAGGTACAGGGTGATGAAATCACATTTTTTCAAGATTTTTTGAGCTTTCATCGATATTCTCGACAATAATCTATTCATATTAAGCAAGTACAATCCATTCAATGGTGCGCACGATACAGAATAATTAATTTCAAGAATAATTCACCAGGTCCTCCTATTTTTAGGGCTTTTTTTTCGCCGAAACTGAAATATAAATTATGAGAATGGAATATTCAATGTTGTTTCATTCAACATCTTTTTTTTTTGGAGTGTTTCATTTACCAGTACAGTTCAAAAGCTATAATGAAAAAATGAATACAAACATTTTTCCAATATCGCATTACACAAAGGAATTTTTCTACTACCTACCGCGAAAACCAAGCCGTTTGGGATATACATATGAAATCTTTCAAATAAATACCCTCCGAAGTTTGTCAACGTACCTAATCAACACCCTGTATAAAATCATGAAAGAATGTTCAATCGAGTGTGTCGAATGTTATTTCTCCATAAACAAATTATACCGCCACTCAAACAAATTTTGAAATAATTTTGGTTAGTACTATTTATTGTCTGGCTTGAACGGCTTGATGAAAAATTGACCCTAAGTCCTGTCTCATATAATTTTTAGGTTAAAATTTTGGCAACTTTCCACCTGGGAAATGATTCTAGTTTCTGCGAGAGTTTCCGAGACTATAAGTCTCGCTATAAGTGGTGATCGACCGCTAATTGTGACATTTTTTTCAACTTGGATCTATGTAAAACCTGGTATGGATATAGTGGGGATATATATTGAAAGTAATATACCTACAGATAAGTATTGTCTCGATGTATATCGAAAATATATATTTCAAAAATGTGAATCAACACTACTGTTCATCATAATGACGTCATTTCAACGTCATTGATTTCTCAAAGAATTTCGTGGAATATCGGTACAATGTCACTTCACCACGTCAAAACTCAATATTTTGTCGTACATAAACGATAAATTTTATCGTAGAGTCTTGACTATCTTTAGCTACAGAATGAGAAATATGGTTTGATAACGATAAATCAATTCAATTCAATTCATTTATTCACCATATAGGTCTCCTTTACAGGACATTGGGTTTGTCATAAAAAATCCTAAAATTAAACAAGTATGACACTAAAAGACTACAACACACTAACTACAATTGAATCGTGATACTATCGTACCTATCCAAGAAATATAAAAATATATATAAAAAATATACCTAAAAGGAGTGTCCAAAATATTCCTCAAGCCCATAAAATATATTTTTCGTGAGAATTCTCCTGAGCTCACTTTTGAATTTAGAAATACTGTTAATTTGTCGAACATTCATGGGTAAGTGATTATAAACCCTTATTGGCATGATGTAACAGCTGTTATTAGTCAACGTTTAACCTATGCTGGGAAATAACTAGTTTGTCAGTCTCTCAAAGCGTATTTTTGCATATTGCCTACAATCTGAAAGCTTCCAATATGTTTTTTGACATAAACTGCACAATGTAATATATAAATTGAAGCCATAGTCAACAGTTGTAGCTCCTGGAACAAGGGCCTACAAGACTGCCAAGGAGGTTTACCAAGCATACATCTCACAATTTTTTTTTGTGCCAATAAAATTTCTTTTACTCTACTGCAGTTACCCCAAACCACAACTGCATAACTAAAGAGAGAATAAACATATGCATAATAGTATGATATTAGGATATGTTTATCGTTCACTAACGATCGTCAGTCTCCACAGAATAGACCTCAAGTCCTCGACTTATCGTGCATATCAATTCAGACGTGTAGTGTGGGCAGTGGCCCCATTTTTCTGAAAATAGCCGACTGGAATTTCATCACCATCCACTTTTTTTTTGCTTGAATGCACGAAAGTGAAACCTCAAATGTTCGTAAAACATCCTGCAAGCCGAGCAAGCAAAGGGATATTGGAAGAGGAAATAGGCATTGGATATGAATGTTCTGATGTTATAAACATCATAAATTACCCCAGTAGGTAATGAGTCCCACAACTTCACCGTGCTATGAAACAAATTGTGATATAAAGATGTTCGGCAGGTCTCGAGCCTGAAATGGGTGGCCCTCTGTGCCTGTCTAGTCTGCCTATTCGGACTCGCTCATGAAGGAACAATAGGAATGATTCTATTAACATAGACCAACCATTAAAATATATATAGAAAAGAGAGATATCTGTAATGATCTAGAGAGTTCGTATAAGTGGAGGATCACCAATCAGACACAGCTCTACTCTGGAAAAGAGCCCAGAGTATGTTTGGAAACTGAACTTCAAACATATGAACAATTCTCCCTAACAGATCGAATCATAAAACATATTTTCGCCTATGAGATATTGGTAACCAAATCACCAGAAAGTAAGGATTCTCACACCCCAATACATGAAACGATGCATCATGACCGAAAAATGTTATAGGTACAACATTTCATTATCATCAAGATTATTGTCGAAACCATTTCTAATACACTCTACACCTTTTCCAGTTGTATTTCAGAAAGCGTCAATTGAATTTCAGAATAATCACTTGTATTTCAGAAAGTATCAATTGTATTTCAGAATAGTGAGTTGAATTTCAGAAAGCGTCAAATGTATTTCAGAATAGCGAGTTCGATTTCAGATAGCGTAAATTGTATTTCAGAAAAGTCAACTGAATTTCAGAATTCGTCATTTGAATTTCAGAATATATCATTTGTATATAAATAACGAATTCTGAAATTCAATTGACTATTCTGAAATACATTTGACGCTTTCTGATATTGAACTGACTATTCTGAAATATAATTGATGCTTTCTGAAATTGAACTCGCTATTCTGAAATACATTCGACGCTTTCTGAAATTCAACTAAATATTCTGAAATACAATTCATACTTTCTGAAATACAAGTGACTATTCTGAAATTCAATTGACGATTGTAGTTCTACACCTTTTCCAATTATTGTAGTTCAAAAAGTTCAAGTTTATTTCAAAAAGTATCAATTGTATTTCAAATTAGTCAATTTAATTTCAAAAAGTATCGAATGTATTTCAAAATTATCAATTCAATTCCAAAATACGTCAATTGTATTTCAAGTTAGTCGCTTTAATTTCAAAAAGTATCAAATGTATTTCAAAATTATCTTTTCAATTCCAAAATACGTCAATTGTATTTCAAATTAGTCAATTTAATTTCAAAAAGTATCAAATGTATTTCAAAATTATCAAATCAACTTCAAAATGCGTCAATTGTATTTCAAATTAGTCATTTCAATTTCAAAATTCATCATTTCAATTTCAAAATTCATCATTTCAATTTCAAAATTCATCATTTCAATTTCAATCTAATCATTTTTATTTCAAAATCAGCCTACTACAATCTAATATGTGATATATGATAGGAAACAGGAGCGTTCCTATAACAGGGTGAATGAAAATATCACTTTACAATGTTGACGTTTCATTAGACAACCTAATAGAGTGCGGTATCAAATCAATAATAATAAAATGCCTGTTTTCTAACCCGACGAGTCATCATGTTTCCATTTGAAAAAAAAATTAATAAAAATTTGAAAATCAACCGTTTTGATCGAAAACAGTAGTGTTGTATTTCAACAAAAATTTCAGGACTGAAGTTAGTTATTTGAACGTTATAAAAAAACAGTTACAAATGATAAATGGTTGTATTCTGAATGTCATATGGAGACAAGAAAACTGAAAGTATACCAGGTGTCACTTCCGGTGAAACCGAAATTTACTTGTCAGAAAACGAAATTTCATACATCAAACGGATGTTTCAAATTTGACTCCACCATTCCTAAAGAAACTTGGTTTGAAAAAAACAACTTATAATTGCGAGCCATCCGAGGAGCCATCTTTCGTGGACATTCATTATCTTGCAATATTTCAACATTCGATATACGAGTAATCAAGAGTTTGCGCAACTTTATTGTAATTTTACTCACTTGATACCCCCATATTTCAACAATATTGGCAATAATATTGGCATTACCCCTCGCATTACCCTAATGAGCGGTGAAAAAAATTGGACCTTGAAAGTCTGTGGAACAATATGACCGATGATCACAGCACAGATAAAAGACAACAAGTGTGGATGCACTCTGGATATGCGTCACGTTCATCAACGCAAAGCCCAACAGAAATAAAGAGGCGGTAGATGTGGTAGAACCGACATAATTATTCGATATGAACCGACATTAATTCTGTGCCGGCATTCTCCTGGCCTGATGAGTCATTGGACCGCTGGTGGAAACAAAAGTAAAACGGTATTTCTTCGGGTAAATAGATTATTCGGGACAGTATCGGAACTTCCGGTTTGCGTGCACAAGGAAGTAACACGATTATTTCGTATACAAGGTGATTGACTGCGATATAGCAGTTGCACATATTTTTTTCAAAAACTAAAGAGCTCTTCGAAATGAACCTTTTTCATGAAAGATGATAAGGAAACTATAATATATCTCTTCGATAGTAAATTTCACCATATTTCCATATCTCATATCGAGTATCCATTCTAAACTTACTAGTTTTTGGAGTTTTCACGAATGATTGGTAGTTCAAGGATCATGGGCGCAAAATTTTTTTTTGCTATTTTCACCCTGTTAGACTAGCTTTTCGATGACATTCAAGGAGTAGATTTTTAAAGTGGACTAAATTTACTACAATTTGAGATAAAAATCATTTCTGTAGGCCAAATAGTTTTTGAGATAACGCCTTTTAGAATCTGACGATTTTTTCGAACTAGTAAATTTTCAGCAATATCTTATTGTCCTGAGTGAATTTTGCCTGTTTCTTAGGTGAATGCTTTTTTATCGTCGTATTCCAGTGAACCCTTAAGATGTATGTAGGGCACACATTGAACGATGATTTTTTAATGATAAGCTAAGAATAATTCAAGGTGATGAATAATATATAAATTATGTGAATCAAGTCCTCTTGAGGATCGTTCATATCTGGATCTTCGTCGTATCGAGATGGCGTATCATTGATGTCTTGTGCCCACAACTCATCCTCGATCATGTCGTCATCAGGCAGATCGTCGCCTTCTTAGGAATCAAAGTCAATTTCAAGTGCAACATCTAGTATGTTGCCATAGGTGACCCCACTGCAGTACCTACAGACTTATGAACATTTCATCTCAGCCTTTCCTGCAGCTGCACGTGTTTCCGCACAACCCCTCTTGCTGCCGCAAGAAATCACCCGCAAGAGGTGTTGTGGGGCTGCGTGTCTGATGGCCATCATTTTGATAAGTGAGGCCTAACTGCAGATAGTATTGAATGAGCGATAGCAATACTCTTCCTTCTATAACAGAGATCTAATCAGACACGAGAAGCCCAAGAGGCTAAGATATAGCTGCCCATAGAATCAGCATCCGAGAAAAAAAAGCCTCGTTTGTCTTTCAGAATCAATGTTTCCAAAAATAGTATAAAAGAATCAGGGATTGGAGAATTCACATGCTGAAAGGAGTCGCCGGATAGTATGAATTGTTTTGTGTCGTAAACTTGCGATAGTTATGTCCGTATATAACTTCATCATCTGCCTTCACTACGCGTAGTCTTTCTGCTTGAGGATCTGATCTTCCACTATCATATATCAAAATGTCCTCTCCACACTTTCCAAACAGGCAATATTTTACTATCCGTGGTTGGGGTCATTCTATCTGCTAGAGAGAACTGACGTTCCTCCAGAAATGAATAAATCACTTCCATGACCCCATCAACTGTTGTATGCTCACGATTTTCCTTATACATTTCTGTTGGTGGTGCCTGGTACAGCTTTGTCTGGAAAAATCGAAGATATCTCGCATCCAGGGCAAACAATAAATCTTTGTTCTCAGATATACTCTCTCTTATTTCAAGAGCCCACTCATCATCACCACGTTCCCGAGCTGCTTTCAAGATTGTCGCATTGAGAGACATATTTTCCACAGTAATGACTTCATTACTTTTTTCTAGCTTCTTCTTCCTTTCAGCCACGAAAAACGCTTCCAGAGATTATTTCATTCATGCTAAAATACACGTTATTGATTGGTTGGAATGATTGTGTTGATAATCAATAACACCATGTTTTCGATTTTGTATTTCGGCTCCTGATTGGCTATTGGATACCTACATGCTGTGTTTTCGTTTCTGTATTTCGCTTTCTGATTCGTAGGCAGTAGAGTAGTTTGATTAAACAACGACTTACTAGTTGCAATCTGTCATAGTATTTTTCGATTCCCTGGTAAATGAATGAATGCCACTACACCAAATTTTCGTCTGAACCATGATAAACACACACTAATCACACTATTAATATGTATCCACTTCATTTTCAACAAATTATGGATAATTTCAGCAAGGCAAGTCTAATGTAACCTAACCACACAAATTCTGACAGAAATCAAAATGAATTTAGCTCAGTAGTACCTAGTGCTTAGGTAATCTTGCCTACATTATACAATGGCATACATGTATTGTTGGTTGCATAACGATGTGTAGAACTACAATGCACAATCAAAATAACTAATTCCATAAACTGTACGTTTTATAATAACAATAAATAGGAAATCATCAAAATGGCTTTGATTTTATTCATGAAATAATCTGAACAAATACAACTTGTGTTATTGATGATTATCGAAAATTCCTTCTCTTTTTTGAAACAAATCATGTTGCTTTGGGAAACCACACTCGCGCTGCAGGACCCAAGATTGATCCTTGAGGAACATCCATCCATAACCTATTAATTATGATTTTCTGACTGATACCAGAGGCGTATGATAAAGGCCAGTGAGTAGTGAACCCTTCCCAAATTCTATGCAACTGGTGGAATGGGCATTTCCAGTCATTTTCAGAAAAATTATATTTCGAAATATTGGACTCTCATGTAACTCGTACCCATTTTTTGAGATTTTTTTTTCATCAATTTATCTAGTTAAAAATTATTGAAAACGCCAAAATAATCTACTGAATTCAAACGATCCAGAAGAAGAGGGAAGCCATGACGTCAGTGCGCGTCCGATTCTGATTGGTTGTCCCGTTGTTATACCACGTTATACGTTGATGATCTAAGCACCGCACAGAGTTGCCAGATCAAGAATAAAAGGTTAGTAAGACAGAAGGAAGGTAATCCAGAAATGGCAGAAATACCGTCTAATCACTTGATTAGCGTATTAAAATTCCATTGCGTTAATATCTGTTAGGAATAGGTGGTAGGTATATAAGGTGCTACTGATTCGAGAACTTTATTTTATCTTGAGACTGCAAGTGATAGCAAGTGATAGTGTGTCAAACTATCAACTTGGCAACTGTGTGTGTGTATTTATATTTTTCATCTGTCGTCGCGTCCTAACCTATAATATCTGGATTGTTTTGTTTTTGTTTGTAAACGATTACTGTTTCATGTGTGTTCAAGTTCAGGATGAAAAAAATAATTTGCCGATGGTGGATATTGACATGATGGGTGATTTTTTAACGAATAATGCAAATTTCGTTAGTGCTGAAGTTCTCAACGTGAAAACACAAAGGTTAGTTTATGTTTACATTCCTCCAGAAGAGTGGTGAAATGAAAACCTGTTTCCATTTTGTATTTTCAGTGAGTATTCTGGGTGATATTGAAGGTAATTTTACGTTTCAGATCAACCATGGAGGCTTATGGTGATTAAGCAATATCATAAGTTGAGTTGAAAAGTAATAATGGTGATATATGTACAGTGAACAAAAATCATACCTGAAGACAAGAATCACAAGAAAGTCTACAATGTTATGGTGATAATGAATGAAAAAGAGGAGAACAAATCTTCTGGTCAGCAAATTATTCATACTCAGACAATCACATGAACTTTATACATTTTTACACATTCTGAAAAATCATAGTTCCTATTTGATTTCATACTTTTTGTTTACAGGAGGTTGTAAACATGGTGTTCCTTTTTTATTATGGATCCATTTATTGGAAGAGTGCTTCATTATTAAAAGTGAGCAGGATGGATTTTTACATACCTGTGTATTCTTTATCAAGTACCTTATTATTGATGATTATCAGATTTTAATTATTAATTAGTTTTTGTTTGATATGTTCATTCAGTTATTCATCTGATATATTCTGTGTGCTGCTATAAAATATATATTCAATTTGTTTTCTGTATATCTTATATTTCAATTCATTCTGAATCAAAACATTGAAATGTTAATATTACAAATTTTTGCTGTTATCATTGGGGATTATTATTATATTGAGAAACAGAATCTGCTGTAAAAAGTTTTACCTGCAAATATATTGAAATGGTTTTGTTTTAATAATGTGAATAAATAAATTCTAAATAAAATGATATTAATTTACTCCCTACTATTCCAAATCACACATATGAATAAAGCTCATCATTTATTTGAATTAACATTTTTATTGAGAACTTATTTCAGGGTAATACTGTGATGACAAGCAAAAGTATCAACATATTTAGGTCTTCTATTCCTAAATACAAATTAATTTTGGAATTATATTCAATAGATAATACAGTGATATTTTATTTTCTATATAGGTATATGTTCTCAAAACAAGTATTTTAACTTCCTATGAAATGTACAATTCCATTTTTTGCAGAGTTCATAGCAATACTATTCAGCAGTGGTTTTTCTAAATTAATGAGCTTACATGCTATACTTATTATTGAATGTATAAATTTGTTTTTCTTTTTCTTATTTCTTCAACATTTTAACAGTAGTTAGGAGTCTATTTTGATCACTTTCATCCACAGAAGTAGCAGCTAATGAGGAAATAGGTTTGTATTCCTCTGTAGATTTTGAACTTCAAGAAATTGTTGATGATGAAGGAGAACTAATACTTGATTTCACTAGTTTGTCCCCTAATATGGCAGAAATTGCTTTATTAACGATATTCTCAGCTTTGAAATACACTTTTTTGGTATTCATTGAGACACTTCAAACTTTCACTTTACTTCTCAAATTTACTTGAACATCTACAGAACATGTTATTTTTTCACAATATGTTTGATGCACTTGAAGTGAACCAGATGGAGGATCGAATCTCTGACTCTATCTTGGGCCTTTTTGAATCAGGTAATTCTTCATTGAACAGTTTCTTCATGATATTCTTTGAAGTTGACCATGGATGTTTCATAGGTGGATGATGATAGTCCACTTTTCTTTTCCTTGTTGACTCACTCAAATTACTAGGCAAAATAGTTGGTGATGGACTTTCTATAATATATATTTATGAGATACCACTCCTGATCTCAAAAATAACTTTATAGTACATTCAAGTGGCTGCATCTTCTTCTAGCTGTAAATTATATTTTGAACAGGACTGAATTATTGAAAGATTCTGACAATACTTACATTGAAGTGGTCTTCGCAGGCAACATTGTTTCTACCAATATGAACTGTTTCAGGCAGTTTCAAAGCCATCCTCCAGTTGTTTTGTAAGCCTGAATTTCTTATTACATGAACAAAAATATTTCGACATATCGGAACTTGACATTTTGTGTCCCTATTCTTAAAATCACAGCCCAAATTCACAATGAACGAAGTAAACGAACAAAAATCACAAAATCACAAGGACGGAATAATGGTTTATAAAGAGGTTAAGTTTTTATTGATACTTTCTATGCATGGTTGCCATATCAGAAGTTACATTTTCTGAGAATGACAATTTTATAATAACTGATGATGATTATGTTCAAATCACGATGTTTTGACAAATTATATGTACCCATTACATCAAATATATCACGAAATCTGAATGTATTCAAAGAGATGATGAATAAGAATGTGATATTGTCCGACAGATGTGACTGAATCTGCTCCGATTGAAAATTTACACCAAACATGATCATCCCTGATCTTGAAATATTTTCATTTTCACAATGAATTGGGAGTGTCTGATAGTTGATTACTCACAATTCAGAACAATTTCTCATTACACGAAGTAGATTCAAAGATTTTACGGAGACATGGCAACTGCGGTGGGTCTTTCCCTCACCTGCCCTCACTTACGAGCCAGTCAACGCCATCACAAACTTCGACCAATCATATTTCTGGAAGACACTGATGTCACATCGAAGGATCGTTTGAATTTACAGAATGTGAAGTCACGTTTTCAATATCGAATATTAAATCGAAATTAACAAATTCAGAGTGAATAAGTTGTTTACACTATCTTATAAGCCTCCCTCCATCACGTCATGTGAAAAAAAGGACATATTTTAAGATAGTGGAAATGCCCATTGCAATTTCAGCACAATTTTTCGATTCACCAAACTACCCAGTCTATGACACTTCGCCTGCCAGTAGTTGACACAATTTTCATCACCTTAATATTTAAGCTTCTATGGACAAATAATTCTCGAATTTTCCTTTCATTGGATTATTTAATCTGATAAGGGAAATCGAATTTTTCATCTCAATTTTGTTACCTCCAACTAGTGTTTGACATCAGTATCTTTGTGTATGTTTTTTTTTACCGGTGTGAAGTTAGCAGCCATTTTCCAGCAGCCGATTTTCACATAGCGGCCAAATGACCAGTGGCGTCGGACTTTTTATTTTTCGTAAATAATTATTTTTATGCCATATTATGACTCGTATTATGATGAAAATAAAAATTATTGGAATCCGAATATTGGACGTGGAAGAATATACATAGATCATTAAGAACCTTCGAATGAAAAGATCTCGAAATCCGACTAATTCGAAATTACAATGGAAAATCCACTACAGATATCGCATTGATTTATAATGTTATCTATGTTACGAGATTAATTATTTGCAGGCCGTCTAAGGGGTGGTTGCCACCCTTCTAAACATTGAAAATATCTGAAACACCCTTCAGAAATGTTTAGCCAAGATGAGATTTGGTACAGAGATTACTAAATAGGTCTAGAATACTGTGTTAAGAGATGAATTATTTGCAGGCCGTCCAAGGGGTGGTTGCCACCCTTCTAAACATTGAAAATATCTAAAACACCATTCAGAAAAGTTTAGCCAAGTTGAGATTTGGTACAGAGATTACTAAGTAGGTCTAGAATACTGTATTAAGAGATGAATTATTTGCAGGCCGTCCAAGGGGTAGTTATCACCCTTCTAAACATTGAAAATATCTAAAACACCATTCAGAAAAGTTTAGCCAAGTTGAGATTTGGTACAGAGATTACTAAATAGGTCTAGAATACCGTGTTAAGAGATGAATTATTTGCAGGCCGTCCAAGGGGTGGTTGCCACCCTTCTAAACATTGAAAATATCGAAAACACCCTTCAGAAAAGTTTAGCCAAGTTGAGATTTGGTACAGAGATTACTAAATAGGTCTAGAATACTGTGTTAAGAGATGAATTATTTGCAGGCCGTCCAAGGGGTGGTTGCCACCCTTCTAAACATTGAAAATATCGAAAACACCCTTCAGAAAAGTTTAGCCAAGTTGAGATTTGGTACAGAGATTACTAAATAGGTCTAGAATACTGTGTTAAGAGATGAATTATTTGCAGGCCGTCCAAGGGGTGGTTGCCACCCTTCTAAACATTGAAAATATCTAAAACACCATTCAGAAAAGTTTAGCCAAGTTGAGATTTGGTACAGAGATTACTAAATAAGTCTAGAATACTGTATTAAGAGATGAATTATTTGCAGGCCGTCCAAGGGGTGGTTGCCACCCTTCTAAACATTGAAAATATTGAAAACACCCTTCAGAAAAGTTTAGCCAAGTTGAGATTTGGTACAGAGATTACTAAATAAGTCTAGAATACTGTGTTAAGAGATGAATTATTTGCAGGCCGTCCAAGGGGTGGTTATCACCCTTCTAAACATTGAAAATATCGAAAACACCCTTCAGAAAAGATTAGCCAAGTTGAGATTTGGTACAGAGATTACTAAATAGGTCTAGAATACTGTATTACAAGATGAATAATTTGCAGGCCGTCCAAGGGGTGGTTATCACCCTTCTAAACATTGAAAATATCGAAAACACCCTTCAGAAAAGTTTAGCCAAGTTGAGATTTGATACAGAGATTACTAAATAGGTCTAGAATACTGTGTTAAGAGATGAATTATTTGCAGGCCGTCCAAGGGGTGGTTGCCACCCTTCTAAACATTGAAAATATCGAAAACACCCTTCAGAAAAGTTTAGCCAAGTTGAGATTTGGTACAGAGATTACTAAGTAGGTCTAGAATACTGTGTTAAGAGATGAATTATTTGCAGGCCGTCCAAGGGGTGGTTGCCACCCTTATAAACATTGAAAATATCGAAAACACCCTTCAGAAAAGTTTAGCCAAGTTGAGATTTGGTACAGAGATTACTAAATAGGTCTAGAATACTGTATTACAAGATGAATAATTTGCAGGCCGTCCAAGGGGTGGTTATCACCCTTCTAAACATTGAAAATATCGAAAACACCCTTCAGAAAAGTTTAGCCAAGTTGAGATTTGGTACAGAGATTACTAAATAGGTCTAGAATACTGTGTTAAGAGATGAATTATTTGCAGGCCGTCCAAAGGGTGGTTATCACCCTTCTAAACATTGAAAATATCTAAAACACCATTCAGAAAAGTTTAGCCAAGTTGAGATTTGGTACAGAGATTACTAAATAGGTCTAGAATACTGTGTTAAGAGATGAATTATTTGCAGGCCGTCCAAGGGGTGGTTGCCACCCTTCTAAACATTGAAAATATCTAAAACACCCTTCAGAAAAGTTTAGCCAAGTTGAGATTTGGTACAGAGATTACTAAATAGGTCTAGAATACTGTGTTAAGAGATGAATTATTTGCAGGCCGTCCAAAGGGTGGTTATCACCCTTCTAAACATTGAAAATATCTAAAACACCATTCAGAAAAGTTTAGCCAAGTTGAGATTTGGTACAGAGATTACTAAATAAGTCTAGAATACTGTATTAAGAGATGAATTATTTGCAGGCCGTCCAAGGGGTGGTTGCCACCCTTCTAAACATTGAAAATATTGAAAACACCCTTCAGAAAAGTTTAGCCAAGTTGAGATTTGGTACAGAGATTACTAAATAGGTCTAGAATACTGTGTTAAGAGATGAATTATTTGCAGGCCGTCCAAGGGGTGGTTATCACCCTTCTAAACATTGAAAATATCTAAAACACCATTCAGAAAAGTTTAGCCAAGTTGAGATTTGGTACAGAGATTACTAAATAAGTCTAGAATACTGTTTTAAGAGATGAATTATTTGCAGGCCGTCCAAGGGGTGGTTGCCACCCTTCTAAACATTGAAAATATCTAAAACACCATTCAGAAAAGTTTAGCCAAGTTGAGATTTGGTACAGAGATTACTAAATAAGTCTAGAATACTGTATTAAGAGATGAATTATTTGCAGGCCGTCCAAGGGGTGGTTGCCACCCTTCTAAACATTGAAAATATTGAAAACACCCTTCAGAAAAGTTTAGCCAAGTTGAGCTTTGGTACAGAGATTACTAAATAGGTCTAGAATACTGTGTTAAGAGATGAATTATTTGCAGGCCGTCCAAGGGGTGGTTATCACCCTTCTAAACATTGAAAATATCTAAAACACCATTCAGAAAAGTTTAGCCAAGTTGAGATTTGGTACAGAGATTACTAAATAAGTCTAGAATACTGTATTAAGAGATGAATTATTTGCAGGCCGTCCAAGGGGTGGTTGCCACCCTTCTAAACATTGAAAATATCTAAAACACCATTCAGAAAAGTTTAGCCAAGTTGAGATTTGGTACAGAGATTACTAAATAAGTCTAGAATACTGTATTAAGAGATGAATTATTTGCAGGCCGTCCAAGGGGTGGTTGCCACCCTTCTAAACATTGAAAATATTGAAAATACCCTTCAGAAAAGTTTAGCCAAGTTGAGATTTGGTACAGAGATTACTAAATAAGTCTAGAATACTGTATTAAGAGATGAATTATTTGCAGGCCGTCCAAGGGGTGGTTGCCACCCTTCTAAACATTGAAAATATCTAAAACACCATTCAGAAAAGTTTAGCCAAGTTGAGATTTGGTACAGAGATTACTAAATAAGTCTAGAATACTGTATTAAGAGATGAATTATTTGCAGGCCGTCCAAGGGGTGGTTGCCACCCTTCTAAACATTGAAAATATCTAAAACACCATTCAGAAAAGTTTAGCCAAGTTGAGATTTGGTACAGAGATTACTAAGTAGGTCTAGAATACTGTGTTAAGAGATGAATTATTTGCAGGCCGTCCAAGGGGTGGTTGCCACCCTTATAAACATTGAAAATATCGAAAACACCCTTCAGAAAAGTTAAGCCAAGTTGAGATTTGGTACAGAGATTACTAAATAAGTCTAGAATACTGTATTAAGAGATGAATTATTTGCAGGCCGTCCAAGGGGTGGTTGCCACCCTTCTAAACATTGAAAATATCTAAAACACCATTCAGAAAAGTTTAGCCAAGTTGAGATTTGGTACAGAGATTACTAAATAAGTCTAGAAAACTGTATTAAGAGATGAATTATTTGCAGGCCGTCCAAGGGGTGGTTGCCACCCTTCTAAACATTGAAAATATCTAAAACACCATTCAGAAAAGTTTAGCCAAGTTGAGATTTGGTACAGAGATTACTAAGTAGGTCTAGAATACTGTGTTAAGAGATGAATTATTTGCAGGCCGTCCAAGGGGTGGTTGCCACCCTTATAAACATTGAAAATATCGAAAACACCCTTCAGAAAAGTTTAGCCAAGTTGAGATTTGGTACAGAGATTACTAAATAGGTCTAGAATACTGTATTACAAGATGAATAATTTGCAGGCCGTCCAAGGGGTGGTTATCACCCTTCTAAACATTGAAAATATCGAAACCACCCTTCAGAAAAGTTTAGCCAAGTTGAGATTTGGTACAGAGATTACTAAATAGGTCTAGAATACTGTGTTAAGAGATGAATTATTTGCAGGCCGTCTAAGGGGTATTACTGAATCTGGTATAATTATAGGATAGTGTTGTAATAAAGTAAATTACCTCAATGCTGTTTTTTTAATCAAAATATAATGGTACATCTGTAATTACAGAAATAAAAATGAATATAAAATAAAAAGAGAACTCAACAGTTTACAATAACGACAGATATTCATCTAGAATACTATGTATCTTCACACAAGGTGTTTTTATATATTCATGAAGGTCTAGGTTTGTGTGAAGATGCAAGAGCATAAAATAAAAAAATCATAAGTTAAAAACGAAACACCTATAACTTTCAACTTTACTGTCACAGGTTCATTTACAATAGCAGAACAAACTTCAAAAAAATCTTATGTACATAAACATAACGAAAACCCTTTTTATTTTCCTATACTGTTTCTTCTATCACATTGTGTACATCATGCCACAAAAATACTGAAAAAGCAGGTACATAACACAAAATATTCGTGAATAAAAAATACATATTCTTTGAATATAGATGCATATTTATGACTAGAGCAATTTCATTGACCATCAGTGCTCATATACATATAAAATTATAATAATATGATGTTGAATTTTTTTTAGTAGTAGGTGATTTTAGGTAAGTACCAAATGATATTGAAACACAATTATTTACCTATACTTTCAGTATTTCATGAAAAGTTATTCTAGGACATTCCAATATCCAAGTTCTCAGATTTTTTTTTAATTTATGTGAAAACTTTAATTCTGTCTGTTTTTGTTGTTTTTTCATTTTTAAATCTGATATTATAAATGTGGTTTTTGTACATACATTATTTTATTTTTGTTTTTAAAAAGGTAGGTCAGTATATTATAACAGTGTAATTGTCTAATGTCCATCTTTTGGATTCCTTTGGATAATAGATCAGATGAATATCTTATATTGGAAAACCATTTCTGAAGAATATCCAAAGGCTTTAGATAACTATCATTCACACCCCCCCCCCCCATCACAAAAAAATTCCGGCGTCGGCAGAAGATAAAATAACCACTTTTGCAATATTGATGACAATATCTTCTTCAAATACGTCCTTCTTAGTAGATGAATACATACGTGATACCCAAATCCAAATACTGGTATGTTCCCTAGTGAGTATGAAAAATGTAATACTAAAGAAGCTAGCAAAGCCACACACGAACTTCGACTCGGGATAGATCACATAATTTTAGGCTCATTTTAGGCTAATTTATTACCCTATTCCCAAATTTTTTGCTCTTCTCTTTGACAGAAAAAACTGTGGCTTCGCTAGCTTCGGCCGAACTCAGCAGAGCCATTTTTGAAAAACAATAATTTTGGTGTTTTGAAATAGCCAAATTGTAGAGCTTATTTTAGGCTAATTTATTACCTCATTCCCATTTTTTTTTGTTCCCTCCCTTAATAGAAAAACTTGTGGCTTTGCTAGCTTCGGGCGAACTCAGCAAAGCCATTTTTGAAAATTCACTTTTTTTTGCGATTCAATATAACGATATCCAAGTACTAATTTTAGGCTAATTAATTACCCTAATTTGATTTTTTTTGCTCCACGCATTACAGAAAAAAAACAAGATTTTTCGATTTTCGCCAAGTCGATGATGCAATCATTTCAAATTATAATTTTTTGACGATTTAACTTGTCAAACCGATGATACTCATCGCTGGATCAATAAAATGTCCATGTTAGAATGTTTTATCGACGTTTTGACAAGTTAAATCGTCAAAAAATTATAATTTGAAATGATTGCATCATCGACTTGGCGAAAATCGAAAAATCTTGTTTTTTTCTGTAATGCGTGGAGCAAAAAAAATCAAATTAGGGTAATTAATTAGCCTAAAATTAGTCTTAAAATGTCCAAATATCAAATGACAGAAAAATAATGTTTTTGAAAAAATTGCTCTGCTGAGTTCGCCCGAAGCCAGCAAAGCCACAGGTTTTTTTTAAGAAAACGTCGATAAAACATTCCAACATGGACATTTTATTGATCCAGCGATGAGTATCATCGGTTTGACAAGTTAAATCGTCAAAAAATTATAATTTGAAATGATTGCATCATCGACTTGGCGAAAATCGAAAAATCTTGTTTTTTTTCTGTAATGCGTGGAGCAAAAAAAATCAAATTAGGGTAATTAATTAGCCTAAAATTAGTACTTGGATATCGTTATATTGAATCGCAAAAAAAAGTGAATTTTCAAAAATGGCTTTGCTGAGTTCGCCCGAAGCTAGCAAAGCCACAAGTTTTTCTATTAAGGGAGGGAACAAAAAAAATTGGAATGAGGTAATAAATTAGCCTAAAATAAGCTCTACAATTTGGCTATTTCAAAACACCAAAATTATTGTTTTTCAAAAATGGCTCTGCTGAGTTCGGCCGAAGCTAGCGAAGCCACAGTTTTTTCTGTCAAAGAGAAGAGCAAAAAATTTGGGAATAGGGTAATAAATTAGCCTAAAATGAGCCTAAAATTATGTGATCTATCCCGAGTCGAAGTTCGTGTGTGGCTTTGCTAGCTTCTTTAGTATTACATTTTTCATACTCACTAGGGAACATACCAGTATTTGGATTTGGGTATCACGTATGTATTCATCTACTAAGAAGGACGTATTTGAAGAAGATATTGTCATCAATATTGCAAAAGTGGTTATTTTATCTTCTGCCGACGCCGGAATTTTTTTGTGATGGGGGGGGGGTGTGAATGATAGTTATCTAAAGCCTTTGGATATTCTTCAGAAATGGTTTTCCAAAATTATACAAAAAAAGATATAAGATATTCATCTGATCTATTATCCAAAGGAATCCAAAAGATGGACATTAGACAATTACACTGTTATAATATACTGACCTACCTTTTTAAAAACAAAAATAAAATAATGTATGTACACAAACCACATTTATAATATCAGATTTAAAAATGAAAAAACAACAAAAACAGACAGAATTAAAGTTTTCACATAAATTAAAAAAAAATCTGAGAACTTGGATATTGGAATGTCCTAGAATAACTTTTCATGAAATACTGAAAGTATAGGTAAATAATTGTGTTTCAATATCATTTGGTACTTACCTAAAATCACCTACTACTAAAAAAAATTCAACATCATATTATTATAATTTTATATGTATATGAGCACTGATGGTCAATGAAATTGCTCTAGTCATAAATATGCATCTATATTCAAAGAATATGTATTTTTTATTCACGAATATTTTGTGTTATGTACCTGCTTTTTCAGTATTTTTGTGGCATGATGTACACAATGTGATAGAAGAAACAGTATAGGAAAATAAAAAGGGTTTTCGTTATGTTTATGTACATAAGATTTTTTTGAAGTTTGTTCTGCTATTGTAAATGAACCTGTGACAGTAAAGTTGAAAGTTATAGGTGTTTCGTTTTTAACTTATGATTTTTTTATTTTATGCTCTTGCATCTTCACACAAACCTAGACCTTCATGAATATATAAAAACACCTTGTGTGAAGATACATAGTATTCTAGATGAATATCTGTCGTTATTGTAAACTGTTGAGTTCTCTTTTTATTTTATATTCATTTTTATTTCTGTAATTACAGATGTACCATTATATTTTGATTAAAAAAACAGCATTGAGGTAATTTACTTTATTACAACACTATCCTATAATTATACCAGATTCAGTAATACCCCTTAGACGGCCTGCAAATAATTCATCTCTTAACACAGTATTCTAGACCTATTTAGTAATCTCTGTACCAAATCTCAACTTGGCTAAACTTTTCTGAAGGGTGTTTTCGATATTTTCAATGTTTAGAAGGGTGATAACCACCCCTTGGACGGCCTGCAAATTATTCATCTTGTAATACAGTATTCTAGACCTATTTAGTAATCTCTGTACCAAATCTCAACTTGGCTAAACTTTTCTGAAGGGTGTTTTCGATATTTTCAATGTTTATAAGGGTGGCAACCACCCCTTGGACGGCCTGCAAATAATTCATCTCTTAATACAGTATTCTAGACTTATTTAGTAATCTCTGTACCAAATCTCAACTTGGCTAAACTTTTCTGAAGGGTGTTTTCGATATTTTCAATGTTTATAAGGGTGGCAACCACCCCTTGGACGGCCTGCAAATAATTCATCTCTTAACACAGTATTCTAGACCTACTTAGTAATCTCTGTACCAAATCTCAACTTGGCTAAACTTTTCTGAAGGGTGTTTTCGATATTTTCAATGTTTAGAAGGGTGGCAACCACCCCTTGGACGGCCTGCAAATAATTCATCTCTTAACACAGTATTCTAGACCTATTTAGTAATCTCTGTACCAAATCTCAACTTGGCTAAACTTTTCTGAAGGGTGTTTTCGATATTTTCAATGTTTAGAAGGGTGATAACCACCCCTTGGACGGCCTGCAAATTATTCATCTTGTAATACAGTATTCTAGACCTATTTAGTAATCTCTGTACCAAATCTCAACTTGGCTAAACTTTTCTGAAGGGTGTTTTCGATATTTTCAATGTTTAGAAGGGTGATAACCACCCCTTGGACGGCCTGCAAATAATTCATCTCTTGACACAGTATTCTAGACTTATTTAGTAATCTCTGTACCAAATCTCAACTTGGCTAAACTTTTCTGAAGGGTGTTTTCAATATTTTCAATGTTTAGAAGGGTGGCAACCACCCCTTGGACGGCCTGCAAATAATTCATCTCTTAATACAGTATTCTAGACTTATTTAGTAATCTCTGTACCAAATCTCAACTTGGCTAAACTTTTCTGAATGGTGTTTTAGATATTTTCAATGTTTAGAAGGGTGGCAACCACCCCTTGGACGGCCTGCAAATAATTCATCTCTTAACACAGTATTCTAGACCTATTTAGTAATCTCTGTACCAAATCTCAACTTGGCTAAACTTTTCTGAAGGGTGTTTTCGATATTTTCAATGTTTAGAAGGGTGATAACCACCCCTTGGACGGCCTGCAAATAATTCATCTCTTAACACAGTATTCTAGACCTATTTAGTAATCTCTGTACCAAATCTCAACTTGGCTAAACTTTTCTGAAGGGTGTTTTCGATATTTTCAATGTTTAAAAGGGTGGCAACCACCCCTTGGACGGCCTGCAAATAATTCATCTCTTAACACAGTATTCTAGACCTATTTAGTAATCTCTGTACCAAATCTCAACTTGGCTAAACTTTTCTGAATGGTGTTTTAGATATTTTCAATGTTTAGAAGGGTGATAACCACCCCTTGGACGGCCTGCAAATAATTCATCTCTTAACACAGTATTCTAGACCTATTTTGTAATCTCTGTACCAAATCTCAACTTGGCTAAACTTTTCTGAAGGGTGTTTTAGATATTTTCAATGTTTAGAAGGGTGGCAACCACCCCTTGGACGGCCTGCAAATAATTCATCTCTTAACACAGTATTCTAGACCTATTTAGTAATCTCTGTACCAAATCTCAACTTGGCTAAACTTTTCTGAATGGTGTTTTAGATATTTTCAATGTTTAGAAGGGTGATAACCACCCCTTGGACGGCCTGCAAATAATTCATCTCTCAACACAGTATTCTAGACCTATTTTGTAATCTCTGTACCAAATCTCAACTTGGCTAAACTTTTCTGAAGGGTGTTTTAGATATTTTCAATGTTTAGAAGGGTGGCAACCACCCCTTGGACGGCCTGCAAATAATTCATCTCTTAACACAGTATTCTAGACCTATTTAGTAATCTCTGTACCAAATCTCATCTTGGCTAAACATTTCTGAAGGGTGTTTCAGATATTTTCAATGTTTAGAAGGGTGGCAATCACCCCTTAGACGGCCTGCAAATAATTAATCTCGTAACATAGATAACATTATAAATCAATGCGATATCTGTAGTGGATTTTCCATTGTAATTTTGAATTAGTCGGATTTCGAGATCTTTTCATTCGAAGGTTCTTAATGATCTATGTATATTCTTCCACGTCCAATATTCGGATTCCAATAATTTTTATTTTCATCATAATACGAGTCATAATATGGCATAAAAATAATTATTTACGAAAAATAAAAAATCCGACGCCACTGGTCATTTGGCCGCTATGTGAAAATCGGCTGCTGGAAAATGGCTGCTAACTTCACACCGGTTTTTTTTTTTGAATTTCACACAATATGTTTATATTATTATTGCTATGTTTAATTACATATTATGTAGGTAAGTATGGAGGTAAGTTCATCATAAATAAACAAGTATACTCTGATATCAAATTATTTTCCATTTCAAATAATCAGACCAGAAACTGTCAATAATTGATGTCAATAATTATTTCATGATTATTTCCCAAAATTATGAGGTTTTCAAGTTTTTTAAAGAACATACTCAACCAGAAGCTTGCAAAAGCTCCAATAAGTCCAAGTGAATAGATCAATTAATGTACTTATAGTGATGAAGACTGGGCTGTCCACCTCAAGTACCTACCTGTTGCTAAAAATAATTTGTTTTTAAAAAAGAACTAGTTGAGAGTTTGATGTTTTAATGACCCCTACAAGATTCAATATAGTTATATCATGATTCATAATGGCTGTCTTCTGTACATGGAATACCCTCGGGAATACCCATTGAAATAACTTACCCTAGTTTATGTGCTATGTGCTTTTTTCAAAGCTTTTTTTACTGTTCTGTCCTAAGTAGATCATTTCAAGAATAGAGAGGTGATGTTTTTTATAGGAAATCTAGCAGGAGACTTATGGAGATCTTCTATATGATAGTCATATTTCAGAATTTCATCTGAAATGCCAATAAAAACATTTTCTGGAGATACAGAATGTCAATTGACATAAACCTCCCTTATCATTAATTAGATTTCAATTAACTATATCAATTACCTACAGTTCATTGGCATGCTGCTGGTGGGTCTTAGAGTTGTCCTAATGTACATACAGGACGAGATGCAGGGTAAGATAATCTTAGGTATGATATCAAGTTGGTGGTTCAAGAATATTCTGAGTACATAGGTACAGTGCTATGATCACTACATACACTACAACTACAACTACAATAAGATGAATAAGAAATAAAAAAGATAAATAAGAATGACTTACCATATCGAGTTGAATACACAAAGAACAAAATGATGTACCATAAATCACAAACACAATTATAATGTATCTTGAATGGCGAATTAATAGTTTTTCTGTGATGTTTGCTGTTTGTAATTACTAAGTACTTCCACTACTTCCAGAGTCTACCGGACGTACAAGTAAACACGGACAACACAGTATACAGTAAATTTACAATATATGCACTCAAGAAAAGAAAAACATTCGTTAACGTCACTGAAAATACTGAGATATGTCATCAATCATCATGATAAATAAAAAAATCATAAAAACTACAGTTATGTTATGAGATGACAGTGATGACACAAGTTGACATGGTTCACGTTGACACAAGAAATTTGTGCTTTTGTTTGGTAAAAACTTAGCGACAAAACAGTTGCAGTCGAAATGACGTTACAGTTTAATTGCTTATTATGAGATGGCGTCACCTCGTCCAGCATCTAAAGTTTCTAAAGACGCCCAAAAGCGTTTTCCGAAATTTTATTGGACAATACAAGTATATAATAACATTCGATAGTATATGATAAATGGTTTCATCATTGTCCTAAATTTATTATCAATATGGGGATATTGAAACGCTTTTCCTTCGACCCAAAGCTCTATAAGAACAATATGTTTTAAGGAATCATCACTATTGCAGACAATGTTCAACTATAAGATTAAATTAATTGCGGGGATGATATATGATAAAAATGTTTTATTCTGACCTTTTGAAAGTCTATAAGTTTTGAACAATGTTTTCAAGAGATGATCATCACTATAGCTACCTCAACTCGCCAAATATTTTTTTCACAAAGTGAATATGCTATATTATTTATACTGACCTACAGAACAATGTTTCCAAGAGATAATCACTACCTCAACCTGCCAAGTATTTTTTTTTCTATATGTTTACCCCAAGATGAAAAAGGTTGGCTCAAATAAGACTAATATAAAGATAAGATAAATGAGAGAAACGCTTCATTTTGATCTATAGAACAATGTTTTCAAGAGATATATAATCACTATCTCAGCCCGTCAAAAAGTGTATATTTTTGTCAAGACTATCAAGAAATTCAAGAATATATACCTATATGATAGAACAATGTTTTCGAGAGATAATTACTACCTCCATCCACCAAGTATTTTTTACGATATATATGTTTTACCCTAAAAATACAAATTTAATTGCGGGGGTTGATGATAGAAACGCATCCTTTATTCTGACCTATAGAAGAATGTTTTCAAGAGATCGATGATCATTTTACACTAAATAATATAACGATAATATATACGCCTCTCAAAACCCGCATCAAATATTTTTTAGGATGTTCAACCCTAATAAAGATGAAAATCTCAATTGCGGGGGTTGGCTCAAGACTCTCTATCAAGATGAGATATGTAGGATATGGTAGGATATGCATCCACCCCGTATACGCTTCCTATTAACAAGCACTAGAATAAACTGTAGACCTTGATTTCATACCGTAGTAATATTTCCTGAAATTAACAGAGATGGCGACATATCTTGTGTCGGTAAAACAGAAACTGTGCTTCTGTCATATTTTTATCAGTTTCATCTGTTCTAGATGAAAAATGTCTGAGAAGAGTCAAAATGTCAATATTCATTCCAGATTTATAGAAAATATATTGTTTTAATGTCGTTTCAAGTCACGTCTGTCAGATGCGAACCACAGAAATACGTAAGCAACAGAAATCTTCTTCGATAATCGATCTTACCGCCATCTTCATTCAAGTAGCTGAAATATTAGTACCTTCTCAAACGGTCTACATTTTTTCGCAGAAACAATTGAAGAGCTGTTTCACCATCCTATATCCTCCTTGGCTGACAGTATCACTTGACACTTAGTGGGTCAATCGTGAGACTCAGTGATACGATGAATCAAGGGATGTTTTTTTTTAAAGATTCGCTATCACCTTTCACTCACCCTCATTCATTCATTCACTCATTCATTTCACTATCCTGGCATCGAAACTATGTTCATTTGCCACAGAAAATTTTATAAGTATATTTATGTCTGGACAGAACACGCTACACCCAGTCGCCTCGCCTTTTTTGTTATTTCTGGCGGGCCTGGGAATCGAACCCACGACCGTGAAGGACTTCCACTATAATCATCGCTCTTTGCGCTCATCGCCACGACGGCGACAATCAAGGGATGTTACGTGAAGAAGTTAGGCTGAGAGTCAGTTACCGTTTAGACGTTGTATTAGAAGGATGAGAGAATAATATAATTATTGTTTCGAAGTATGTATTTCTAACATATATGATAAAAAATGATGTAATACTGACCTATAGAACAATTTTTTTCAAGAAATATATAATCATATACCACCTCAAAGTTCAAACCCTCCAAGTATTTTTATTAGATTATAGGTCTGTTCGCTGTGTCTCCATTAATTACAACATAATGAGCTGGGGTTCAGCTTCAGGAGTAAATAGGGTTTTCATATCACAAAAACGAATCATTAGAAAAATCTTTGATCTTAGCTACAACCAAAGCTGTCGTGATATCTTCATAGAAAAGCATATTCTTACCTTAACATCTATTTATATCTTAAAATGTGTTACATTTACAAAAAAGCATTTATCAAATTTTGCAATACAGGGGAGCCACCATTCATATGACACTAGAACAAATAACCTGAAATTACCAAAATACAAAACATCCACTTTCAAAAAATCTCCTTATTACAACTGTGTCACACTATATAATGCACTTCCAGTGAACATTAGAAATAATAATTCCTCTTATAAGGAATTCAAGAAGAATGTAAAAAATTTTTTAATATCAAAGTGTTTTTATAACTTGGAGGAATACTTCTCCTGCAAATGACCACATATACTCATTCAATCAATAATTATGTCCGAAGACTTCCTTCTATTTGAAAATGTCTTGGGAAAATAAAATTGAGTATACTTATGTATCTAAATTTCTAGTCAAGTAATTCCTGATGTATTTGTTCAGAATTTTATTTTTACTGACAATCTTACATGATTTGTATTTCATCCGATATACGTTGTATATTGTAAGTAGACTTGCCTTTTGTACCAGTTATGTAATTTGAGGCCAATAAATACTTACTTACTTACTTACTTACTATTGTACAGAATAGTAGATTGTGTAACACTAGTGATACCGTTCGGTGATTTCCCGTGTACACTTACACTATAGCCCCTTTCAGGTCTGTTCGCTGTTTATGCATGAAATTTATATTGTACACTACATTATCTTACACCCACTGGTCGTTGTAGATGAGTGTAGTGAAGTGGAGTGTAATTAGTTCAACATCTGTTCGGTGCTTTTATTCTGCTTTATGGAATCCTAGGATTTTGATTTGGAGGTTATGCTTATAATTATTTTGTATTTATTTGTTGCTTGTGAATCTCTTTTGAATGTATCAAAAATGCACAGTGATGATGAAATTGTAGAGAATATCATTGCGAATTCGGACGATGAAATGTTGACAATTCTTTTGATGCTTTCGTAAATGGTGACAAAAGATTCCCGGGTAACAAATGTAATCGCATTACGTACTTTGTCGAATAAGTTTTCAAAATATATCATTATATACATCTATAACCTCATATTTTCCAATATCCATTTGCACTACACGTATCACACCTCCTCTTAATCGATTGTAACAACTATTTTTTTCGTGCTACAACATTTTACCAACGAACATAGTGTAAGTGTACACGGGAAATCACCGAACGGTATCAGTGTTACACAATCTACTATTCTGTACAATAGTTGTAGTTAATGGAGACACAGCGAACAGACCTTTCGTTTGTATGCAAAGTGTAGCACTCTCCTACACCTGGTGTATTTTGCACCGCTTTTGAGCATTCGTTTCGCGAGGTGTAGAATGAATAACATTAGATTAACTGCACTGAAAATCAACTGGTATAGATTACACGACACCGAAAAGCAGACGAAAGAACCTAAAGTTCGTTGTTAAAATGTTGTAGCACAAAGAATAAACCAGGTGTTACACTCGATTTAGAGGAGGTGTGATAAGTGTAGTGCAAATGGATATTGGAAAATATGGGGTTAGATATATTTTGAAAAAAAAAAACTTCTTCAACAAAGTACGTAATGGTTATATTTGTCCCCATTTACGAAAGCATCAAAAGAATTGACATCAATATGCCATTGATTGATCCTCGTCAGATAACTTGTCAACAATTCATCGTCCGCATTCGCAATGATGATTTCATTATCACTGTGCATTTTTGATTCACAAGCCATATATAAATACAAAATAATTATAAGCATAAACCTCGAAAATCAAAATCCTAGGATTAGCAGAAAGCAGAATAAAAGCACCGAAGTGATGTTGAACTAATTACACTCCACTTCACTACACTCATCGACAACGACCATCACTTAGGTCTGTTCGCTGTGTCTCCATTAACCACACTATTGTACAGAATAGTAGATTGTGTAACACTGATACTGTTCGGTGATTTCCCGTGTACACTTACACTATGTTCGTTGTTAAAATGTTGTAGCACGAAAAAACTAGTTGTTACAATCGATTTATAGGAGGTGTGATAAGTGTAGTGCAAATGGATATTGGATAATATGAGATTAGATGTATATAATGATATATTTTGAAAAAAACAACTTCTTCGAAAAAGTATGTAGTGGTTACATTTGTTACCCGGGAATCTTTCGTCCACATCTACGAAAGCATCAAAAGAATTGACATCAATGCCATTGATTGATCCACGTCAGATGAATGATGATTTTGTCAACAATTCATCGTCCGAATTCGCAATGATATTCTCTATTATTTCATCATCACTGTGCATTCTTGATACATTCAAAAGTTATTCACAAGCAACAAATAAATACAAAATAATTATAAGCATAACCTCCAAATCAAAATCCTAGGATTAGCAGAAAGCAGAATAAAAGCACCGAACAGATGTTGAACTAATTACACTCCACTTCACTACACTCATCTACAACGACCAGTGGGTGTAAGAAAATGTAGTGTACAATATAAATTTCATGCATAAACAGCGAACAGACCTTTAGGTCTGTTCGCTGTATCTCCATTAACCACACTATTGTACAGAATAGTTGATTGTTGGTCTGTTCGCTGTTTATGCATGAAATTTATATTGTACACTACATTTTCTTACACCCACTGGTCGTTGTAGATGAGTGTAGTGAAGTGGAGTGTAATTAGTTCAACATCTGTTCGGTGCTTTTATTCTGCTTTATGCTAATCCTAGGATTTTGATTTGGAGGTTATGCTTATAATTATTTTGTATTTATTTGTTGCTTGTGAATCTTTTAAATGTATCAAAAATGCACGGTGATGAAGAAATAATAGAGAATATCATTGCGAATTCGGACGATGAATTGTTGACAAGTTATCTGACGAGGATCAATCAATGGCATATTGATGTCAATTCTTTTGATGCTTTCGTAAATGGGGACAAATATAACCATTACGTACTTTGTTGAAGAAGTTTTTTCTTATTATCTCGAAAACTATAGATATGTTCACGATAATATTATGAAATTCGTGTTTTTCAGGTCAAAATACGTAAGTACCAACAACAATTTTCATCAAAATATAGATCGCACGATAAGTGCAAAATTACCCAAATCTACTGGAATCACTTGGATTACACAAAAGGAAGTCTCCCAAATCGTGAAATCCACTTCTAATTGTTGTGGGTTTTGGAAAAACACATGGAAATTATTTGTTGTTTTGGGTTTTCTTAAATCATCTACACACTCAGGCCTGTGCTCATGCCGTGCTCATTCCCTCAGTTACAGCACACAAAACAACTAATTCACCTATAAAAGTAAGATTTTATATATTCAGCATTTTGTATTGCAAGTACTTACGTCATTCACTTATATAAAGTTTTTTAATTTACTAAATTCATTCCAATTTTGAAATTTCGCAAAAAGTTTCAATGGCGACATAATAACTTCCGATGGTCGTCCTTTAGACCAATGAACAACAAGGTCGAATCAGTGACGTCATTCAACGTGTTTACATTGCCAGCATAGGGATTGAGCAATCCTTTACAGTTTAATATCCTTGGATGCAGACCCCTCTTGACCTAAAAATTACTACAGGATGCCGGATCTAGCGTAAGCAGTAAGATCTATGATTAGAACCTCCGCTTAATGGCGCGTTCACATGCTGGCTTTTTCCTTTTTGGGAAAGAATCTCTGCCTATCTATCTTGACAAGCCGAAAAGTCATTAATATCTAGGGTTTTTGGTAATATGATATCACCAAAGCTCAAATTCACCAGAGATAAATTCTGATTGTAACTTCAGCCAACTCAATTCCGAGTATATAACCAACCATAGAAATCATATTATATATCATATATCTATGTACATAACACTGGTACATAACCGGCTATTTTTTATTTCATCAGGATTTGGCACTGAACTCAAATTGAGTTCAGTGGGATTTGGTGACTTTTTTGACTTTTTAGCATGACAATGTGGTCAATTTTAAATCTAAGATTTTAAAAATGTGAGTTTGCAACACTGCGACTAATTTTGATTACTCTGTCATATTTAGAATTTAGATGTATGTTTTTCCATATTTGCTATTTAGGTTGTGTTTTGTACTTTACATATATAAATTTCAACTTCAACAGTTTCAACAATCAGGAATATGTCTTCGAAAGTAGTAAATTCTGATAGCGAAGACGTATGTGTGGTTTGCTTCAAAGTTGTAGAAATATTTTCTATTGGTGTTTGCGATCATGCCGTCTGTTTCGAATGTTCCACTCGAATGAGGGTCCTTTGCAAGCAAAATGAGTGTCCAATCTGCAGACAAGATTTGCCTAAGGTAATTTTCTCAAAAGCATGTTTTCTCCTCCAATATGTTTTCCCAAAGTGTCTATTTTTAGAAACTCGAATTGTTGGTAGCTACTTATGTAATTATAGAATATTCATTCACCTGTTATGCTCGCCTGTATGTGATTGTATATGATGTGATTATGATAAGATATCGAATGAATATCAATCTCCAGTATGTCTGTAAAGTACAGCAATTTTGCCAAGTCATTTCAATAATTGAAGGAATTGATTTTATGGATGATGTTGGAACTCAGAATCTAGTTGAAAACCAACAAGAGATAAACTTGAATTTCATGGAAATCAAACCTTAGTTTTGATGGCATTGCAACAAAATTAACAAAAAACTAAGCAAACCTTAAGTAGTCTAATATCCACTTGAATCACAATTTAAACATAATTTCACAGGAATTTTTATTTTCATGTTGTACTTTTCAACTTCTCAACACCTGAGTTGACTGTTTCTGTGGCAGTATGAAATATTTGAAACAGAATTTAACTTGGAACTTAATGCAGGATCAATCTTATTGGCTCAATTACTAGGACAATTTCGACAAATCAAATATCCCCATCTTAGTTGTCTTATCAACCCTAAGAAGTAAGTACCAGAAACTAAACTGCCCAGTGTTAACACTGATATTAGGTCATTAATTCTGAGATGGATTCAAAAATAAAAAAATATTTCTCTTGATCTATTCACTCAACAAATCTTTGGTTTCAATTGCTGGAATTATGGAGACTGCCTGAAATTGTTAGTTCTTCATATAATTTGAAAACT
The DNA here is from genome assembly GCA_029955515.1 of Chrysomela aeneicollis. NCBI lineage: Eukaryota > Metazoa > Arthropoda > Insecta > Coleoptera > Chrysomelidae > Chrysomela > Chrysomela aeneicollis. The sequence continues at coordinate 838,794 of JARUHQ010000012.1, forward strand.
TAGGAAGTATTGAAAAAACATGATTTGAATGTGAACTAAAAATTAAAAAACAACTTCCAATGTAGTCACTCAAATGTAAAAAAAATAGTGTGGTTGTTCCATAGAAGTTGTCCTAAGTTAGTATTCGTAATATACCTCTTAATTATCTATGTGATTGCAAAGAGTTAAAGAGTATCCTTCACTATTGTGAGATATTACAGCAGCATGGGCGTATATAGACGTATGGGGCCGGGTGGGCCGTGCCCACCCCAGAATGGTCTGGTGCCCACCCCAGGATGGTCACAAAAATAATTGAATCCTTATGGACAGACTGTACCAAGAGTAGAATAGTACATTTCGTTCCATGAATTATAATGCTAATGGAGCTCACTGCTCAATGACCTTACATCATGTCTTTCTTACCAGTATTTCTGGCACAATTCAAAGAAAACTAGTTAATAATGTTGTACGAATTCATTACAAATTTGCATCCCAAACGATTTTTTACAGTTCCACTTTTCCAGGAAAAGGGTGTGGGCTAACATTTGAATCAAGTTTGACAGGATTTCTTACTTATTCAAAATCTAATCATCCCTATTGAATAGGTTAGGCAGTCACAGATTCATTCACAAAACTTATGGAATTCACATTACGATGGATCCAAAGGGGTTGAACACCCTCAAACATCTAAAAACTAATCTAATTATACAGGGTGCCCCTTCGTGAACATCAATGCATGAATAACTACGAGAAAAACTATGAGTGGGCCGAATTTGAAATTTAGTAGCATATTAATGTTGATGGGGGCTTACCTGGCTAAAATTGAATGTGGCACTTCCGTTGCACCGGGAGTGGACCTTAACTTAATGTTATTTTCAGATAGAATCTGAACATGTTATGATACAGGAGGTCCTATTTGACATAACAAAGTGGAGGTCCACTTCCGGTGCAACCGGAACTGCCACATTCTTGAAAATGTTTTAGCCGGATAGCCCCCATCAGTGTGCTACAAAATTTTCAAATTTGGCCCACTATAGTTTTTACCCCAATAAACCTAACAGAACCATTTTCGAATTTCAAAATCGTAATAGTGTAGTAATTTATTACTAATTTATTACCACTTTTCCGAATTTATTACCCGTCATTAAGGCAAAAAAACCAACGGTTCTGCTAGCTTTATATAAACCTAGCAGAACCACACCTTCAAAAATATTTTTTTTGAAAGTTGACATAGGGCATAATTTGTTACTCTTTTATTACTAATTTATTACCATATTCCCGAATTTTTTACTTTCCATTTCAAGGAAAAAATCATCAATTCCAATATTTCGATCTAAACCTAGCAGAGCCAAAACTTCAAGTATCCGTGTATAGAAATTTCATTCAGTCCATAATTTATTACTAATTTATTACCACATTGGCGAATTTATTACTCTTCATCAAGACAAAGAAACCAACGGCTCTGTTATATAAACCTAGCAGAACCACACCTTCAAAAATTTTTTTTTTAAGTTGACATAGGGCATAATTTGTTACTCTTTTATTACTAATTTATTACCATATTCCCGAATTTTTTACTTTCCATTTCAAGGAAAAAATCATCAATTCCAATATTTCGATCTAAACCTAGCAGAGCCAAAACTTCAAGTATCCGTGTATAGAAATTTCATTCAGTCCATAATTTATTACTAATTTATTACCACTTTTCCGAATTTATTACCCGTCATTAAGGCAAAAAAACCAACGGCTCTGTTATATAAACCTAGCAGAACCACACCTTCAAAAATTTTTTTTTTTAAGTTGACATAGGGCATAATTTGTTACTCTTTTATTACTAATTTATTACCATATTCCCGAATTTTTTACTTTCCATTTCAAGGAAAAAATCATCAATTCCAATATTTCGATCTAAACCTAGCAGAGCCAAAACTTCAAGTATCCGTGTATAGAAATTTCATTCAGTCCATAATTTATTACTAATTTATTACCACATTGGCGAATTTATTACTCTTCATCAAGACAAAGAAACCAACGGCTCTGTTATATAAACCTAGCAGAACCATACCTTCAAAAATATTTTTTTTCAAAGTTGACATCGGTCATAATTTGTTACTCTTTTATTACTAACTTATTACCACATTCTCGATTTTTTATTCCTGATATTTCGATATCAACCTATAGCAGAACCCGAAAGGCAGAACAAACTCCAAGTATCCTTGAATGGAAATTTCATTCAGTCCATAGTTTATTACTGACTTATTACTACATTGAAGAATTTATTGAACCTTCATCAAGACAAGCTCTGCTAGCTTTATACAGGGTGGGTCACGGTCGATGGTACCTTCGACGTTTACGGAGAACGGGAGATAGGATCATTCTTTAAATTCGGGGTTTCTTGGGTCCTTGGGTAATCAGTTTTTTCTATCGATCTAAAATATTTTCAGCGCTGCGGCGTTGCCACTTCTATCGAAAAGTAGTAACAACTTTGTTATTTCAAATAGCACCCACCCCTTGTGTTTTGTAACATTTTCAGGTTAACAAGAATGATTACAGTGATATAGGGTGAGAAAAATCGATATTTTTTGACTTAGGGAATGTTTTGTGACGAAACTATTTATTATTGCTCAAAACGGCTTGCAATGTCCCTATCGTAACTTTTCATTAACTGTCTACTGACATCAAATCAAAACAAAACAGGGTGGTGCAAAACTCAAAATTCTGAACCACTCTTGAAAACCTTGAAAACTCTTTTTTTCATACTCGACATATATCATAATATGTTACTCTTTTATTACTAATTTATTATCATATTTCCGAATTTTTTACTCTCCATTTCAAGGAGAAAATCATCAATTCCGATATTGCGATCGCAACCTAACAGAACCAAAACTCCCAGTATCAGTGAATAGAAATTTTATACAGTCCATAGTTCATTACTAATTCATTACTAATTTATTATCACATTGGCGAATTTATTACCCTTCTTTAAGACTAAGAAATCAACTGCTCTGCTAGCTTTATATTAACCTAGTAAAACCACACCTTCAAATTTCTTTTTTTTTTGTCATACTTGACAAATATCATAATTTGTTACTCTTTTATTACTAATTTATTACCATATTTCCGAATTTTCTACTCTCCATTTCAAGGAAAAAATCATCAATTCCAATATTTCGATCTAAACCTAGCAGAACCAAAACTTCAAGTATCCGTGTATAGAAATTTCATTCGGTCCATAATTTATTACTACTTTATTACTAATTTATTACCACATTGACGAATTCATTACTCTTCATTAAGACAAAAAAAAACCAACGGCTCTGTTATATAAACCTAGCAATACCTTCAAAAATATTTTTTTCATAATTGACATAGGTCATAATTTGTTACTCTTTTATTACTAATTTATTACCACATTATCGATTTTTTATTCTTCGTTTCAAGAAAAAAATCATCAATTCCGATATTTCGATCTCAATCTGGCAGAAACAAAACTCCAATCCATAGTTTATTATTATTTATAATCATGAATATTTAACTCTTCATCAGATGAAGATGGCAATATTGTTTCAAGAATCACAACGCTTCAAGATATGATAAGGAAATTTTGAAAAATGCTGTTTTTTCGAAACTTGAAAATAAGTGAATCATCGGAATTCTCCGGAATTTCCTCGGAGATAATATCATGTCAGTTTAAATAAATACAACTACAGAATCAAAAAGTCATCAATCGGAAAATTATTATGTCTATAAACCTACCTAACCTATAAAACCACTTGAATAATTTATTAGCTTGGGGTTGATTCACCTACAAGAAACTATCATATAAATTTGTGTGTATGGTAATGTGTATATGATATTTTCAAGTTGTTGAATTTGGAACTACTTACCAATTTCGATTTCGATTTTCAAAAAACTTCTTCATTTGGAAACTTGATGTACTTATACGAATGACGTGGCAAAATTAATGTTCAATCACAACTGTCTGTTTTCTTTAACAAAAAAGAAAAAAATTCAGTCATAGGTCAGAATGAGGGCCTTAAATTAAGGTAGGTATAATCAGTTTTTCCATATACTGTTTCCATTATGTTCAAACCCGCAATTTCTTCAAAAAATAAGGAGCAAAAAAATCGCCAACATAAATCCATTAGTTTTAAATCAACCTTAAATTATGGCAGGGGTACAATTCGAAAATTCCATCGTGGCTCTGCCTCGAATTGTAAACAAGAATATCGGGATGACTATACTATAGAGTATATAGATCAATCATAATTTAACCTGACTTCTTAAAATATTCACCTCATCGGATAAATTCTAATTATTTTCGATTGCTTCTCAATCTTATTTTCCTATAGTTATCATTCAAATCAATAAAATTTCAGGACATGTGCAACACTTCAAAAACCCTTGCTCCTTCGATAATACTAAAATAAGTAATAATACTGCATTGCATCCAGTCTTTACAGCCTTATTGTTGAGTGAACAGTGTTGAAAACGATGGCAAATTTTGAATATGTGCGACCGAGGAGGCCGGCGAAATTGGAGAAAAGTGTGATTCGTGATTGTCTTGTGCAGCATAAGTAACAAATTTCCATTGATGGAAAAATTGTTCCCAAAAAACATCCCGTGTGGAAGGAATTTAATTCGAAAATATCAGCAACATCTTTGTATGTTATTGCATTCAGGGAGAAAAAACATTTGTTCTGTGAGATCGATCAAAATATCATCAACGACAACGATTGCAGTGATATTGCGGAAGCTGAGAGCAGAGATTCTTCTCTACTCTTCTGCACAATCTTCAGAAGAACTCTGTTGTTTGGAGATCTCCGCAGAAAACTTCGAAAGCCTCTTGGAGACCAAAAGCACCGTAAGGTAAGACAATCTCAGGAGAAAACAATATTCCAGAGATAATATTAAATTAAAAAAAGGAATATGGCAATTCTGCATAACAAATGAACTTTGGATACATTTCAAAGTGAGGTGTGGTTTCAATTATGAATAATTATCATTATGTTACATCCGATGCAACTTAGGCAAACCTAAAAGGTATGTATACCTATTGAAGTTATGACTTGTAAATGCATTGTTTTATTTGAAAATTATTAAATTTCGAGGTATTGATACTACAGAAACATTAAATTCCCGACAGTATTCGTGAAAAAATATTACAAATATATACAAGTGAACATTTTCCTGGTTATCAAAAATTGTCGAGTAATTGTCATAGCATATCTACACGCTTTACGAAAGATTTCGTGGAATCCGTTGAAATTTAGAGTTGATGGCAACACCGCGTACATTTCTCCAGTTTTTTAATGATATAGATAGAGACGGTTTGGTAAAAATAACAAAATATGTGTGTTTCTTCTTGGTTGATCATTGGATGTGGTAACTTCAATTTCCAATAAGAAGCAACTTTTCTCAATGTAGATAAAAAACTATTGGTCATTCGACAATTGTTTGATGAATTTATGAATGAATGAAAATAAAGTAAGCCAAGTTACAGGTGTGTATTCTGGTTCGTCATCAACAAATGGTTCAATGAATTTCTGGATGAATAGATGAAAGTTAACAAATTTACAGGGGTGTACTGCTGAGAATATGAGATTCCTAGAGTATTGGTGAATTTTTGCTTTCGAGAAATCAGGGGTTTCACGGCAGTTTGGCCTGTTCAATGAGTGATGTTCGTGATTTACCAACGACTTGAAAAAATATGCAATCAATTTAGATGGCTGCACTACTAGAAACTAAATTTTTCAAAATTATTATCACTTTCCATTATTTTCTATTCACTAAAACACTCATTAAAGGTCGAAATATGAGCGCAGTAGCTCGAAATTTCCACGAATTCAACGAAATCTTTGAAAAAATGTGTATTTATACTTATTATAAAAGAATAATTTCAGAACTTTTTAAGTTAAATGGGTTTCGACAATTAATCGACAATTTTCGATGACCAGAAAGAAGATATATGATGCTCACATTTCTTTTTATTTTGGTGGCTGTGCTAACTTAATATTAAGTTATCACATATGAGAAATCTGAGGGCGCGACAATTTTTATTCCTTTACGACAGATTATCGACAATTATTGGAGTAGGTTTTATCGATTTCCTCGCAGGTGGTTTTGCTAAATTTATAGAGGTTTTTTAATTCGATCTAGTCATGATTTTTCTCGATGTTGTTTTGCAGGTCACTGTAATTGTGGGAACATGATAAATGTTGATCTTATTAAACAATGCAATGAAAAAGTGAGAATTGAATGCAGGATAACAAAAGAACTCAATAATGATAATAAAGGTATTTGTGGAAAGAGGTACCTCAGAGAACCAATGAGAACGAAGATAGTAGAGAAATCGAAAATAAAATCAACTGTGGTATTTCGATCCGAACAGGCCAACGAGTTCATGGAGGAAGGAGATGTGGAACCCCTCATTTATATAGAGCTGATGTGTTATCAACAGCAAAAAACCAAGTTATATCCAAGACGTATCTATCCAAGAACCCAATCACAGCTTTACAACTTCTGAAAGTTGGCTCCTTACAAGGATCAATACATAATATAGGCCTCGATTCATTTTTGGTGCATTTCTGGTCGATTCATCAACAATATATATACAGATCTTGTATGAAAGTTGATCAGTGTGCTCTCTTTCTATAGACGCCACGGTAAGCATAATAAAAAAAAATAAAAAATTCTGATGGATCTGATAGTGGCAGCATATTTTTATACAATGCTGTCATGTGTACTCAAAATAAACAAATTCCAGTTTTCCATATGCTAACTGAAAAATATAATACCAACACGATATCCTATTGGCTAGGAGAATGGTTACGATTCAATAATCCTATTCCTGTTGAAGTTATATGCGATTCATCAGTAGCTTTGTTGACTGCATGTGCGCAGGTTTTCACTGGCTTTCTAACAATTTCTGAATACATCAATGCATTGAGCACACGTCATGATGTATCTTGTTACATTAGAATAGACGTTCCAATAAATCCGTAAAATCATACTTGGGGATAATGGGTCAGTTAATTTTGTGTAAAGATGTCGATGTTGCAAAAAATATTGTATTTCATCTATTACTGATTTCGAGGAGCAAAACATCTGGGAATTTGCCGTCCGAGGAAATTTCTATTTGTTCAGCTAGTAAAAGTTATTTAAAATAATTATTAGATCCCAATAATACCTACGATATAGAGGAAACTGAAGATATTGATACCGAAAGTATTCTGTTCGATGAAAGTGAAGAGGGTCAGAATTTTTGGGTTCGATGGGGTTCACAGATCGAAGAAGAAGTTATGAATCGTTAACCAGCAAAATGCAGATGATGATAATGCTCACTTTTTTCCTCAATTTTCTGACAAATTATTAAAAAGCTTGCGATGGTTCCCAATGTGGTCGAACATTTACCACAGTAAGTTCAAATTTGCAAGAGTTCCAGCATCCAGTGCTCCTGTAGAGGGAGAGTTCAACATAGTGAAGAACCATGTATTCAAGCTTTTCCCGAAGCCCATCCGTCCCGATCGATGTATTAGTAGAGAAATATTTGGAATACATGGGAGGGAAATGCAAAATCATAGATGATGAACTTAGGGAGAAAATGGATGTAACTGAAAAAGAAAATCCAGATGAAATACCGGATAGAAATCTAGAAGTTATAAAAGCCACTCAGGAAGTAGAAGATTGGGGTGGATTGGCGACATCTGATAAAAGTAGATATTCTAGATACTTTACCAAAAATTATGAACTATTTCAAGCTACGAATGAGAACAAAAAATTGCAACAAAATTCCAATTATAAAGAATGGAAATATATATATATATATTTAAGTATATACAGAGTGGCCACTTTTTTAATGGGATTGTATTGGTAACTTTTGAACCATAAGAGTTAGAAGGTCGGTCAAATGGAGAAAAAGTTGCATTCATAGAAGCATTGTCAAGCAGTTCAAACAAATCGAGATTATCAGGGCCGTTTATTGAGATATCATAAGAAAAGTAAATTCTGTCATTTTGATTTTTCTTTTTTTCTCACTTTATTTCGAATATTATCAAAAAATGTCACAGGAGTTTTTTATTCGACAGTAAATTATCCTCATTTTGACATAATCAGATTTTGTATCCAACGTTTCGTACGCTCTGGGCCACCCTCAACCTCATGTTTTTCAATACGGACCTGCATATTTTATGACACTTTTCGAAATAACTTTAAACGCTGAATTCATCGACATATCATAAAATGTAATTCAAAATTGATTTTCAGGTGATTTTGACCCTTATCCAAATTATCAAATTTAAAAAGTGGCCACTCTGTATAGAAGTATTTACCTGATAAGAACAATTTGAAAAATCAGCTATTTATTTCATATTGATCTACTTATACATATTATAAATAATATAATTTTTTTTTTAATCGGGACTTCATAATTCCCACATTTTTTCATTACTCTTGAAATACCTATGTATTCAAGTGCAAGTAATATCATCATAATTTTGATTTTCACCAGAAATAGAATACATGTAACGCCTAAAACACAAAAAAAATGGTTGCTTTATGCAACTATTATTATACTTATCTGAGTACTTATTAAATTCGATATACAGATCCTATATGTATTTTGATATATTTCAGGCAATGAAATTCAAACAAGTAGAATTCTCTTTTAGCAATACCTGTACGTTTGACAGTTTGCTGCAGATTTTTCTGGTAGGAATTTGTGACCACCCACAACTGAGAGAAATATTTCTTAGACTAGAAAATCATATGAAATTTGTTTAACTGGTACTTTACATCTCTAACAATGGAATCAATCAACATGCATACATACTGAGAGCTGAAATATTGAAGGAGCTGTACACAGAATCAACAACTACTCTTGTTGAAAACTATTATTTGGTTAATTGCGAATCGAATATTATTACCATTGTGGCAAATTTATTTGGAAATCTACCGAGCATCCAGGAGGTGTCAACGTGTGATGAAGGTTGTCCCCCAGGAAACAAAAACTTGAAGATTATTTGTATCCAACCATTACTCATTGGAGGTTATTCATTCAAAAACGTCCTTACAGAATTTGTTATGCTGAAAGGACCACGTGAATGCCCTAAAGAAGGTGGTTCTGGAACCGAATATACAAGGATAAATAATATAGGTAACTCATTGATATTTCTGCTAAATGGTTTACCACAATTATTTCTATATCAGTACTTATTATACTAACTTTGCTTAAGCTATGTGAAAATACTTCGAGTACAGTTGCTAAGAATTTTATTTTCTAGTTGAACATTCATTCAATATTGATTGATAGGTTTCAATTCATAGACATATGTATTAAATTTCGAAATTATTATCTATGAGTAATAAAAACTAGAATAAATACTAAATAGGTGTTTTTTCAGGTGATATAATTTCTATGGAACTAATCGACTACGGAGAGGAAACCCCATCTGCAGTACTCGGCGATATAAAAACCAAATTTGATAACCCTTTAGATCCAAGCAGTGGATTCGAACTATTAGGAATAGTGAACTACACACAACCTCCTTCATTGACCAGAAGGTCCAATGAAACAATGGGGCATTACACGGCTATCAGTCTCAGAAATAACACATCAGTCGAATATAACGACCTGAGAAAAAAAGAAAAAAAAAAATGAATCCCAAATTCAGAAGTCACCCTCATCTTATGGTCTTTTGCAAAAAAAAGAGCAATTTTCTTTCTACATATTTATTTTTCATACTTTTAATTGTTTTCAATAAAAACTTTTGTTCAAAACGGCTCACGTGTTTTTGTCATTAATTTTCATGTACAATCTACTGAAATTTGATTAAAACGAATACATGGTGATTCAGAATTCTGAATTTTTTATATTTGTTTCAATTATATATCAATTGATGTCAATTGACCTATCAGAGCTGTTGGTTTGTTCTTCAACCATAAATTCGCCAATGTAATAAATTGGTAATTAATTAGTAATAAACTATGGAATGTATGAAATTTCTATTCACTGATACTTGGAGTTTTGGTTCTGTTAGGTTGAGATCGAAATATCAGAATTGATGATTTTTTCCTTGAAATGGAGAGTAATAAATTAGCAATAAAAGAGTAACAAGTTATTATCTTTGTCAAGTATGAAAAAAAAAGAAATTTGAAGGTGTGGTTCTACTAGGTTAATATAAAGCTAGCAGAGCCGTTTATTTCTTCGTCTTATAGAAGGGTAATAAATTCGCCAATGTGATAATAAATTAGTAATAAATTCGTAATAAATTAGTAATAAATAAGTAAAAAATTAGTAATAAATTAGTAATAAATTAGTAATAAAGTAGTAATAAATTAGTAATAAATTAGTAATAAATTAGTAATAAATTATTAATAAATTAGTAATAAATTACTACACTATTACGATTTTGAAATTTGAAAATGGTTCTGCTACGTTTATTGGGGTTCAGACCTGCCGCTGAACGCAGGCCAAGTTTGTTGAATTCCGCACACCACAATTTTTCGCCATGAAAAGAATTATTTTAAATTTTTTCTCTAAATATTTTTCAAAACTTGTAAACAGACATAAAATATCGTTCTGGACAACTTTTCCGAATAATGTTTGTCGATTGACTGTACAGTATATCCAATTTTTGACACTTGCAAGTTATCTCAGTTTTCTTAGGGGGTAAAGAGTTGCGGTTTTTACATTACTGTCCTACTTTTTTGTGAAACAAAAATTGCCGATTACAGAACTATCATAGCCCTTCCTGTTTTTGAGATACAGGGCGGAATTGAAAATATTGCATTTTGTGACCCCCTTTTGTATCTCAGCTATTTTTTTACTAATAGGAAAAGTAAAAACTGTATCTCGTGCATCTTTTTACTTTGAATCAGATGGCGTAGTCATATTTTCGAAATTAGCTGTCATCATTTAGGTATTACCTCTAGCTAAGTTATGTTTTTTTTAATGAAACACCTTGTATATTTTTCAATATTTGAAACAAATGCTTTGTACTTCTAAAAAATATAGGGCTTTTCACGATGAGCGTTAATTAGACATTTCTGGTTAACCAGACAACGGATCGACCTGAAAATTCAACAGTATACATAAATCAATATGATTTACACTCCTAAAATATTTTAGACGATGCGGCATTGCCGCTTCTACTATAAAGTAGAAGCTACTCCGATTTTTCATATGGAACACCCTGTATTTTATTGCATTTTAAGATTCTCCTCGGAAAGTTGATTTCATTGATCCCACATACTTGGGGTCTTTATCGAAATATTACAGAGATATAGGGTGTGAAAAATCGAGATTTTTCAACTGGGAATTTTTTTTTGTCGAAACTATTTATAATTGGTTGAAACGGTTCACATGTCCCTATCTCAACTTTTTATCCACTATCGATTGATATTTACTTCATACATATACAGGGTGGTTCAAAATTTAGAATTCTAAACCACCCTGTATTTGTTTCAATTATATATCAATCGCTAGTAAATTGAAAGTTAAGAAAGGAACATGTAAGCCGTTTTGAGCAATAATGGATAGTTTCGACACAAAAAAAGTTGAAAAATCTCGAATTTTCACACCCTATATCTCTGTAATCGTTCGATAAAGACCCCAAGTATGACAGATCAATGAAATCAGCTTTCCAAGTAGGATATGAAAATGCAATGAAATACAGGGTGTTGCATATGAAAAATTAAAGTAGCTGCTATTTTATAGTAGAAGCGGCGACGCCGCATCGTCTAAAATATTTTAAATGTGATCATATTGATTCATGTAAGCTGTCGAATTTTCAGGTCGATCCGTTGTCTGGTTAGCCAGAAACGTCTAATTAACGCTCATCGTGAAAAACCCTGTATATAAAGCTTATGAGATATTTTGAGTATTAGCATTCGGTTAATCTTCAGTTTTTATAGCTATAGTCAGGACAAATATTACTTTTGAAATAGATATTTTGGCGCAATAATCAATTTCCACTCTTATTTATAGAGGGTGAAATGAAAATCATTCGTTAAAAATTATTTTTCTAATATGAGTACTCAAACTATTAGACAAATAAATGAATTAGATACTCATTTTAAATGATAATTTTAAACGAATAATTTTCATTTCACTCTATATAAATAAAGGTGGCAATTGATTATAGTTCAAAAGTAATATTCGTTCTGACTATAGTTTTTTTTTTATTAATGATATGCTCCATAACATAAGCACAAATCATGTAGTTTTGTATGCAGACGATACAACGATCACAGCAAATGTTTATAATCCAAAGGAACTCAAACAAAAATTTAATACCTTGAGTTACGAGTTCAAAAACTGGTATAAAAATTATTTGGTAGTGAGTGTAAAAAAACTGTCCTGATGCACTTTTATTCAAAGATAAATTGAAAAATTGATAATTTTTATGTTAGAGTGGGTGATGAAATAATTAAATCATCAGATAACAGATAAAATGTTTGGGTACTTACATCCAATCCAATGTCAATAAAGCCCAACTTTCAAATGTTTTCCCATATTTTTTTTTTAATATTTCCGCTTGGGGTTGCTCCACAAAAATTAACAATATTTGTCTGCCAGAAGAGGGTAATGCTAATGAGGCTAATATATAGAATAGAATCTTGTAGGCAACACTTCAGAAATAAAGTCATGTGCGTACCTTGCATTTATATTTACAAATGTATTCTACTTTTCAAAAAACAAATATACAGTGTGTCCAAGATAAGAATGAACAGCATGGGGATATCGGAAACGGTAAGTGATACGGGGTTGATTAAATTAGAGAAAAGTAGCGCATTTATGATCCTAATAATATGACATTTAGAAAGTTTTAATATTCCAAGTAGTTTCGGAGATATCCGAGAAAAACAGAAATTTGAGAATTTCGTTTTTATTTTCTCCTAGCTTTATTTTCAAAGGAAATGTAAAACAAATAGCACTTCGCCATGGCCACTTTTCAAGGACTACACGATAACATAAGCAGACTTTTTCTGCGACGTTTCGTCTTTTAGAAAATATCATCAACTTTGTATTTTTATACGGGCCGAAACTAAAGTATACCCTGTACACGACTCCATTTCTCATTGTGAATACAGCAATGTATGACACAATATGATTTCGGAACCATTTCTCGCGCAAAATGTAATTTAGTGAAAGTTATCGGCAATTTTTGTTTCAGAATAAAGTAGGGAAGTAATGTAATAACCTCAACCCTCTATCCCCAAAGACAACTGAGATATCGTGCAAAATGTCGAAAATTGGACACACTGTACAACGTCTTTTGGGGTTACTTTTGATTCAGAACGATTATAGGTACCTATCAATGTTCGTCAAAATTCACTAGTAAAAAATGTTTTATTTGATATAAATCCATCAATATCTGACTATTTATGTCATCTCGTATTTGAGGGATAAATCAGTTCAAAATAGGGATAAATCAGTTCGAAATACAAATGATATCACATCAAGTGTTGGCAAATTTTAACAAAAACAAGGATACACAACCTTGGAAAAGGTAGAGAATATGGGTTCAAGCCCGATTTTAATTAAACTTTCACAGATACTTCAAAACATGATATGAATAATAAATCCATCGAAATTTTTCTGCGTAAAGCCCTTTTATTTATTTTTAAATCATTTTCCTGACTAGCTTTCAAAATACACTATTTTCGGTAAATTTTCGAGGAAGGACAATTTTTGATTGAAAAGAAGATAGAAAATGTCTGCTGAAGAGGCAATTCGCGCTATATTTATCCAATGAGATTCATCTAACAACCTGAACGTTACTAATCTATCAATGAAGGTGTAGATCACTAGTTTCAGTTAATTTTTGAGAAAGTTAAATTTTATCGAAAAATAAAGCAAAGAAACAAGAACAGACGATTAAGATTATGTATATGTATGCATATCATGTCTATTGAATATTGATCATTTCTTAACTTATTCAAACGTCTTAAGAATTATGTGTTGATGAAAGTAATGAGGGTTAAACAATGTGTTATGGATTTATTATTTTTATCATGTTTCTTCACATTTATCTACAACATTTTGCGACATCTTTTCTCCGAGTGCTTACAATATGTGTTTTTTAAGGTTGTCTTCTCCAAGATTGTCGAAAAGTTTGCCGTTCTTTTCCCCCAGTTCGAACGTTCGAACCTGCAGGATCGTAAGTTCGGCCTATATTTCTGCACCTCGGACATTCAAAAAGCGTATCAGAAACTGCTCGATCACCGTTGCTACATTTGCGAAGAGGGAGAACACAAATGGCCGTTCAAGACTTTTCAACAGCTGAAAGACCACATGCGGCGAGAACACGAACTGTTCTATTGCGACATTTGCACAGAGAATTTGAAAATTTTTACTTTCGAAAAAAAGTGTTACACAAGACAAGATTTGGCTCACCACAGGCGGAAGGGAGATCCTGACAATACATCACACAGGTAAGGCTTTTCTAGATGGGTAACAAAAATCATAATTTACAGCTGAATTTCATCATTTTTCAAACATTGGAACATTTTGATATAACTAGTGGAGTGTAAAGTACTAGTGTTTTTTTTTCATACGTTTATGGCGAGGTTACTGGATAAAAAATGAGAAAAATGTGAGTCAATTAAATCAGTATTTTTTCATGAAAATCGATTGGTGACAGTATTAGTAAGAATAAAATATTTGATTATTGTTGATCTTCTTTCTGAATGTTGATATACAGTGTGCCCAAGATAAGGATGAACATCTAGGTAACCGTACGAGTTACACAGTCGGTCAAAGGGGCAAAAAGTTGCGCAATTAAGTGATTGATAGATAGGTGATGAGAAATCCCCAAAATTTTTTTTACTTCCGGAGATATTCGAAAAAAACCGAAATTTAGTGGTTTAGTTTTCATTTTTTATTTGAAACGTTTCGAAAAAACCAAGGGCACATTCCCATTGCCACTTTTTAAGCTCTACAAAATGGCGTTCACAAAATTTCCGTGAAACGTTTCGTTTAGGCGCCTCGTATACCGGAGCAATACGCAACTAGCAAGGGGCAATAAGCAATATTATTAATAATAATAATAATAATAATAATAAAAGGTCTTTATTTTATTTATCCTCGGCGAAGTCCAGCTTTAAGCTGCTCCACTCAACCGAGTACCATGAAACATCAAATCAGTAATATTAAAATAAAATTCATTAACAAAAAAAGTATACTATTACTATAGACAATACGATTCATAAGATGCATATAAAATTATGAGAGAAGAATAAAGAATAGAAAATGTATAATATGAAAGATGAATGAATTAATAAAACATACATATTGGGGTGGCATACAATGATTTACGGAGTGTTTTGTATTCCTAGTAGATGGTTCTTGTACGATCTTTTAAAACTTAGGAAAGTCTTTTGATTCTTTACCGATGTTGGTATT
The DNA here is from genome assembly GCA_029955515.1 of Chrysomela aeneicollis. Classification (NCBI taxonomy): domain Eukaryota; kingdom Metazoa; phylum Arthropoda; class Insecta; order Coleoptera; family Chrysomelidae; genus Chrysomela; species Chrysomela aeneicollis. The sequence continues at coordinate 854,182 of JARUHQ010000012.1, forward strand.
TTATTGAATATCTTGGGAGCATTGAAGGAGAAGGATCTTTGGTACAAAGCTGTTTTATGTTTGTTTATTATCAGATGATTATTGTATCTAGTATTACAGTTATGAATGGCAGAACCAATGATTAGTTTATTGTGAATGTATGCTGGAGATCTATTCTGTAGGACTTTATAAACTAAGCAAGCTAGGTGTAGTTTCCTTCTATTACACATGTTAAGCCAGCCCATCTGGGTAAGCTTACCATGCCCCTATGCATTTCCAATTAATTTATATGGCAACTCGTACACTGCCGCAAAGTGATATCGTTATCGCCTGTGTAGAGCAATCTTTGTTGCTAGCAACACGACGTGCGTATTGAAATACAATATAATTGCCTGTAGTTTAGCAATATGTACGAAGATTCGTCACGTAGAACATCAAAAGTTTGTGAGTCTAGTTTTCTAGTCTGGACATGTCGGACGATCCAGTATTCAATATCAAAGTGGAACTTGTGGAAAAGTTGTGAAGAAAAGTTTCGGACTTCCATTGTCTAAAGGTATGAAGATTTGAATCCTGAGAAAAGAATCAGGAATCGCAGAACATGTGTGGACCCACCAACATAACATCAAATGGTCTGAGGCAGAAATCATCCATAGAGAAGAACACTGGTTCAGGAGGAAATTCAAGGAAGCAGCATACATAATGAATAATAACGCTTTCAGTCAACCAAGCGTCGAGATCCGCAACACATGGAAACCGCTGATTAGCCGAATCAACCGGTTACGGCTCACTGAACCGGAAAATCCCGCCATAGCTGACCTATAAATACCCCCGTATCCCAGGACTTTGTTAGTTCTCACCTGAAGACGATTGTAGATACACACAATCGAAACGTCGTGACAAACTTGATTTGAATCTTTCTCATAATTTTAATTCTTTATTCATTCATTTTATTTTAATTTTTAATTCAACTTTTCTTTTTTCAGGCTATTCAACTTTTCTTTTTTCAGGCTATTGATTTCTAATTCAACCTTTCTTTGTCAGGCTATTGATTTCTAATTCAATTTTTTCTTATTTTCAGGCTCATCGACTAGTTAAACTCCCATTTAAATCTACATTTTTTGACTTCATATATACTAACACTAATACAACCTGATTTATTGATACTCGAATCTTCTTGATTCGATAAAATAGTTAATTTTTTTTATTCATCACTTATTTCGTTTTTTCAGCATAACTCATATTTTCTTTTCTCAGGATTCAAATCTTCATACCTTTAGACAATGGAAGTCCGAAACTTTTCTTCACAACTCGAGACATTGTCAGCCACCTTCAAACAAAAGTTGTGGAAAAGTACCCATGTAATTATGATTATCGACGGCAAGATTATAGTAAAAAGGATGTGGTGGAGAAGGCATGGAGTCAGCACATACACTTGCTCCATGATTTTTGAGTACACGAAATGATGGATGAATCCAATCTCATCTTCGTTTTCTATTTCTTCTTCGCCTATACTGCCACAACATTAAAACTTCGTCTTCATCAGACGACGACATTTTGAACTAGTGATATTTCATCACTTTGGTATACGAGATTCAAATTTTGTAAAATTTTGTGTCAAAACAGAAATCTGAACCACCCTCTTTGTGATTTAATTTAATGTTAGTAATAAGGTAATCAAAAGTTAAGATAGAGACATGTAGCCGTTTTGACCAAAAATTAATAGTTTTGTCACAAAAAATTCCTGAATTTGAAAAATCACGATTTCTCATATCTCTGTAATCATTCCTACTAGACTCCAAGTGTGCATATAAAATCCTACATCTAGCCAACCGGAAAAAAATCCGTGATATTCCATGGTTTTATAAGACGCTCTTTTGTCGCACGCGTTGTTTGGAGTACGACAAGAAAAGCGAGGAGTGCTCCAAGTGAACAAGTGCGACAACGTGTCTTATAAAACGTGTGTCATGTGCAATTTTTTTTATTTTGCATCAATTTGAAGTAATTAATTGAAAAAAATTAATCAAAATTAAAAATTAATATCGATAAATAACAGAAACATCTTCGATTGGTAACAATGATGACATTGAAATAATTGAAATCTGACGCACAAGCGTAAAGCCCAGTTTACAGTTGTGCGATTTTGATTTCTGCGGTACCAGCGGTGAAAAATTCAATGTTGTCATTGTTTTTATTGGTCTATTTTAATCAAATTACACTCTGAATTAAAATATACCAAATAAAAACATTGAGTTTTTCACTGCTAGTATCACCAAATCCAAAATCGCTCAGAAGTAAACTGGGCCTAACTCATCTGACTTTCATTTGACGGTTCGATTGTACCAACCTCCGAATCTTAGAGGATATTTCGACATGCATTTGCTTTTCACTATGAAATATCAAATTTATAATATTTCTATCAAAATGATTTCAATTATTTCTTCAACAGTTAGCGATCCCAACTACATAAAAACAATATTATACATGTATGTTCGAAGATTATCAGTATCTCTACGTCTGAGATTTCGATAGCGAGCTGCCGTCAGATCCAATTATGAGTAGACGGATTAATTTTTTTATGATATTTTTAATGATGATAATAAATTGATTTTATTAATTGTTATATTACATATATCATGGGACACTCAAAACTTTTTCACGCGCTATCGAATTGGGTTCCATAATTGTTTGAACACGATTTTATTGATCTAAAATAACATTTTTTTATCGATATTTATGTTTTAAGCGGCGTCCACACTGTGCCGCGATTGGCTGTTGGCAATGCCAGGTTGGCAAAGCCAACGCGGCAAAGCCGATTTTGGCTTGCCGTCCCCACCTGAGTTGGCATTTAGTCGCAAAATGTCTGCCGAGGAGGATGTACTAGTTGCTTTAGGTGCAAAACATTCTCTACAAATGAAACATTTACTCAGTTAAAATGTGTCTTAAGTTTATTACAACACAAAATGAAGAAAAGTCCACTCCATGACTGAATACAGCGCTGTCTCATCCACAACTGAACCACGAACCAAGTGCGTGCCGCGTGAAGCCAACGGTTGGCTCGTCCCCACTACCGGCTCTTGCTGGCTTCCTTTGATGGAGACCGACACTAGAGCGATTTTCGTTGGCAAACCATTGGCTCAGCGGCACATGCCAACGGCCACGTCTACATTGTATTGGCTTTGCCAAATTGGCAGTGCCAACAGCCAACCGCGGCACAGTGTGGACGCCGCTTTATGAATGGGGATCAAAAATCTTTGGAGATTGAAAGTGTATTTTTCTCAAGATTTTATATTTGATGTATATTTGATGTATAAGTCAAATATGCTAAATTGATAATTTCCAGAGGTCACCCACTTTGTGAATTTTGTGACACCCGATTCATGGACAGTGAGGAGCTGTTTCGTCACCTTCGCAGGATTCATCTCTTCTGTCACTTCTGCGATGCCGATGGCAAGCATCAATTCTACAATAACATGAATGATCTGGTGAGACACTTTCGAGAGGAGCACTTTCTGTGCCAAGAAGGCGAATGCAAAACGTCTCCTTTGACGGCCGTCTTTAGAACTGACATCGATTGTAGAGGTATGTTATATTGTTCAAAAATTTTCTCCAATGGGGAATTTTCCTCAATTCGGCTATTGCTTTGCTTCTAGTTCACAAATTTGCAACATCGCCTTGTAGGCTAGAAGAACAACAACTCACATTTGGCCACACTTTCATTATGTACAGGGTGGCTGGAATTCGAGCCTCATCATTGGGATCATCGAAACATTTGAAAATCAGAATTTGTGATGGCTCATAGGTAATAAAAAATGAAATAAATCCAGGTCCATATTAAAAAAAAAATAAGTTGATGGTTTCTAGAAGACGAAACGTCGGATTTCGAATTTGATAACGCTATCTTGTGGAGAAGAAAAAGTGGCAATGATGAAGTGTTATTCATATCTATTGATTTCCTCAAATAACGCCAGAAAAAAATGAAAACGGTTTTAAGAAATTTCGATTCGAAAGTATTCGGAATTTTCCAAGTTTCAGAACGGCATTTTGTTAGGCATCAAGTTGCGCAACTTTGCCATAATTTAACCGACCCTGTATCTCTTACGGTTTACGAGATCACAATGATGAGGCTCAAATTCCAGCCACCCAGTACACTTGATGTCAATGTATAATTCAGGAATATAAAAGAATAATCAGTAAAAAAAAAGTTTCAGTCATGAAACATGAATTTCAGTCCAACAATAACACCAATCCATCCACAAGTCAAATATAAACATAACCTACAAAACTGAGTAGCATATTTTTGCATGGAACATAAATAAGCATAATGGCACCTAAACCAAATAACTTATTGGTAGCATAAGTTCTGTGTTCTAACCTGATCAAAATATGATTAAATAAGGAAAAAGTAACTCTTTTGGTGAGCAGTAAGTTGTCAGAAAAAATCTACAGGGACTCTCGCCCTTCCCGAGTTATATTTTTAGTTCTCCCTGTGTAACTCGGGAAGGGCGAGAGTCCCTGTGGATTTTTTTCTGCTCACCACAATAGTTACCTTTTCCCCTATTCAATTGTCTTTGTATCTTTTACAGTTTAGGATATAGCAATGTTACCACATGATAAAAGAAATGGCCTTTATTGCCGAATTGCCGTTGTCTTTAAAAATGAAACTTCTGAGACCCAATGAGGTACCTTTGAACTAAACTCACCTTTATGCCAAAATGCTTCTTTTAATAGTTGAAGTCTCAACAGTTACTTTGGCCGAAATAAAAAACTGTTTATTCAATGCCCAGAACACAATAATGTTATCTCAAATAGGAAACTGACATGGTGAATATTGAAACTCAGAGATTTTGATGAAATTAAAATACTATTTGAGTATTCTCATAAGCATTTTCCAACACAAAAAAATGGTTTGGAACATCTATTGTTGATCAGTATGTAAAGCTCATACACTTGAGTTATATAGTTTCATCATCATATCAACCGATGCGGTGTTGTCAGTTGTATATAAATGACGAATGAGGTGCAATGTGTGCAAATTTATATGATAATCAAGCTTCTCTGAAAAACTTGAATAATATATATTTCATTATTGATTAAGCACCTCTACATTTTTAGAATCATCTATCATTCCGTTCTGCATTATGATTTATAGAATCATATATCATTTTGTTCTGCATTATGAAAACTAGCGCCATCATGATGAAAGTAAATTCCATTTATTCTAAAAGACCAGTTTGAGATAGGAAGTCACATGTCCGCTATATTTTCCTCATAAGCAACTTCCTAGACTTCTTCTTCGGATTTTTTTCATTGCTCACTATACCAGTAGTGATCAACAATGAAGGGATGAAGGTTTCAAGCTTGCAGTCTCTGATCTTTATGTTTTTGTTGAAATAATTTGCTAATTTCAGTGTGTTGAAGGTAATCCCCACTATGTTCATTACCTTCCTCTTCATTTGTCCAAAACCTTCGAATGAACATTACTATAATATAATAAGTTCATTTAAAAAAGAATTACATTTCAGAATATATTTGGTATAAAAAAAACAAACTATAAAGAAACAATCCCACATTCCTTTCATCACTGCTCTTTCCCACCTATCTAAGGTATCATAATTATTAGTGCAGTGTATATCAATGAAAATCATAAATAAATACCTCGAAACGCCTACTTTTATTTCCCCCACACTGAATAGTTAGTACATCCTATATTTTCATTCTGACTTTTTTTATAGAGATGTGATGCGTTCAAACGTTTCTTTCAGTTGTTCAACATAAATCAGATTCATTGAATATTATTTGCAATGAATATCAATTATTTCTGATTTTTCACCACCGTCAACGTATTTTTCTTGAAATTCTAGATCTGATATGTCATGTTTAAAAAAAACATCTATTATAAAACCATCCCAGTTGATGCTTTCAGTCTTTTGAATACTTATTCAATTCGCCTATAAGGGCCGATTCAGATTCATGCTTGCCCACCCTGCATTTTCGACCCTGCAGGAAAAATGCATACGTGGCGGTATGGTTGTAAAATGCGTGGTGGGCATGCATGGAATAAGGACAAGTTCTTATTTTCCACTGTATTGCATCCGTTTTTGCCAAAATATCCCTAAAAGCCTGTGAATATTTGACATTTTGTAAAGTTTTTAACATTCCCGCCATTCTCTGAGTCAAGTCTCTGTTGTGATTTCAATCTGGACAAAATTAGCGAGATGAAATGTTCAACTCACTTGTACTGAAAATACTGAAAAACCACATAAAATATGAAGTTGGGTAAGAAATGCGATGGAAATGCACATATGTGAAATGTCATGCCTTTTTCAGGCAGAAGCGTCAGAAATGCATGTTCCTGTAAATCGCACGTGCTTCAAAAACCCTGCATGGAAATGCTTAAATCTGAATCGGTCTTAATGCAAAATCACAAATATGTTAGCAAAATAACTCCATTTCATTTATTTATTTATTCAAGACATGGGATAGCCCAATTTAGAAATGATACAAAATACAAATATTACAAATGTTACAAATTTAAAAAATTACATATATATATATTACAAATTCAGAGACTTACGACTAGTACATACATAAGAAATTGAACATAGAACATCACGCACTAACATCATTTAAAACCTTTCTCATCTTATTCATATTCATATAGAATACGTCAAGATCCTGTGAAAACTTGTTTGAACATATTTTGATTCTGTTGAGAGGGGAATGATAGGCATCATTGGTTGAGTGTAATGAAATTGCAAAAATTCAATGAGTACGGGTATTATAAATAGGAGTTTACAATGAAATAGTATCGAGTATTTGTACCAGTTGATATTACCTGAGAGACTTTGTGCAGGAATATTGCATGACTGACATAATTATCTTCTCTGAGAAAGTGGCTGAATATTAATAATTTTCCCTACTTCTCATACTCATTTTTCTCGGAGTAAACCCAATTTGTAAGCACAACATCTCAAAAATGTTCTTGCACTCTTTCAATTTGGTTGACATAGTCATAGTGCTGAGACCAGACCCATACTCCAAAATGGATCTAACATGAGAACAGTAGAGTATCTTCATTGTGTTATGACTGTACTCTTTGTATGTCCTGAAGGTGAAGCTCAACATTTTATAAGCTTTTGCTGTGATTTTATTAATGTGGTTAGAAAAAGTGAGTTTGGAGTCAAATTTTATTCCCAGGTCTTTTATCTCATTGACACGAGTTAATTGATTACCATGGATTTCGTATGGAAAGTTGGTAGAGGTTTTCATCCGAGAGAAAGATATTGCAAAACACTTCCTGATATTCAAATTCATTTCATTGAGTTGACACAAGTGGCCCTAGTTCTCTATATCTTCCTGCAAAAGGTTGGCATCATAGAAAGAGTTCACTGGGCGAAATATTTTCAGATCGTCAGCATATAATAAAAATTGGGAATTCCTAACTCAAAGAGAAATATTATTGATGAATAAATTTAAGAGAAGTGAACCGGAATGTGACCCTTGTGGTACTCCAGAAGATACATTAATTGCATGTGAAATATATCCAGCCAATTTCGGTTTCGGTTTTGGTTGATCTTCCCTGTATGAAGCCATGCTGTTGATCGTTGATTATATTTTTGCACATCCAAGAGAAATTTTTTGTTACAAAATAATTTACCATCTCAGGAATTTCTGATTGCATGCAATTTGCATATCATTGCTCGATAATTTTCAATATTATTTTTCTTTACCGATTTAAAAATGGGTGTTGAGATGTTTCCAGATATCGGGAAAAATCCCCGATTTCACAGACATATTAAATATTGTGTGAATAAGGTTTGTGATCGAATACAGAGGGATCCCATCTGGGCTAAAAGATAATTTAGATGGCAAACTTGCAATACGATCAAAAATTTCAGTCTTACCGATGCTGACTTCAACTTAATTAACAGTTTTTTCATAATAGAATTCAGTTCTTATATGAATATTGCTATGGTCTTTATTAGAATAGCCATCGGAACTGACCATATCATTGTAGTGCATTTCTCCAGGAATTTTGTGTGAATTTCTTATTTTGTTGACATGTGACCAGAAATGCCTGGGATTGTTATTAGATATGTTTTTCTTTATGCCTTCAATATAACTTGATATAATTTACTGACATAAGTTGATAACGCACATCACACATCAAACAGTATGACAAATCTGGTATCATTGATTTACCAGCTCGAATAGGTACTACCAGCCTATTGTCGAGGATAACTATTTTTTTTGTAGTATTGAGTTGTTTCGACTTTTTCACCAAATATGACGAAACTATACAGCTCAACCACAAAATATAGATAATCCAATTTTTTCAAAGTTCTCATAGTTTCATTTTAGAATGAAACATTTATTTTTCAGCCCATATAGCTACAGAACATAGCCGATTCATGAGTAAATCGGCCACAAAGCATGCAAGAACACTGGAGTTAGAATTTACCTTAGCACCAAGACCGAGAGCAGATAATTCCGTAAATAAAAGACATAATGAACGAAGGGAAAGGTAGGAAAATATGGTTTCTGGATTGTCAGTCATTCTCATGGTAATTAAAACTCATGGGTTATAAGAATAACTGCTGTGTATTATAATATAATTCTCTGGGTAATTCTCACTGAAATATAACCAATAACTGGAACGCTAATATAGGTAAATGCGCGGGGAAATTATAATCCCGACTATGCGAACTGAGATTTCAGATTATGCACCGACGCAGTAAAAGTAAAGGTACGAAAATCATGTCTTTGATCACTACAACTGTATACATTTGATGACGTACGTCTGTGATAAGATGAACTAAATCAGACGCGGCTTGGCACTTTTTGTTTCGTGTTAATTCTCACTGGTCAAGTGGTAAATGGTCATTCGCCAAATCCAAATCAAAGAGAAGTTGTTCCATATCGTCAATTTGCCCTGTTTGATAGTTTGATAACATTTTCATAAACAAAAAAGGTTGAAGGTGCATTGTTGCAATGCAAAAACTGCAGTACTAATTCTAGTTTAACCTTTTTGTGGTGAGTTGAGATTGATACTTATACTTGAGCTGTATTATTTTATCTCAAAATCATCCATTTTCAGTTTAACTAAGAATAGACATTGCTCATGAATGAAAGCTAGATATTGGTAGATATCCAAATATCGAGACTTTGAGCTATGGAAATGTGATTTGTGAAGAACATATCATCATTGATGACATCATATAACTTCTGGTGATAAAAAACGACTGAAACGTGATTCAGGCTGAATTTTGGTCCTCAAAAGCCTCTGTCAACTATCCAGTGAACAGTGTAAACAGAATTCAAATTGTTCAAAGCAGAGAAAAGTTATTCAGATTTCAACAGGGGCAACATTTTGGGGTGCGACGTGATTAGTGCTGTGTAGTGTAGAATAAATACATATATTATAATATAATGTGCTGCTAATTTAGATAATTCTTTATGTAATGTTTCTTCAGAGATGTTAATGTAGATAATTGGTCCCAAAGCACAGTCCAGGTGGTCTGTGTACCAAAGGCTAGACCGGACCTGGTTACAGTAATAGTGCGCATGCTCCCGGCCTGATTTATTTTCAGTCTGCGCGAGATTCAAAAGGGTCTATGCTTGAAAAGTTCCTTTGGCATTCCAGTTATTGGTTATATTTCAGTGGTAATTCTAAGTCATGTCATTCATCAAAAAAACTGTATGTCATTCTTTTCTACTTCAACTTGCTTATCCTTTTTTCCTCAAATTCCAAAGTGAAAAAAATGGTTGTGTACTTGTCTTCATATTGTTTCTCTCAAACTGACATTTTTGATGTTAGAAAATGTACAATGTGGTCCAAATTGGACATTTTTGATAGGAAACACCGATATCTAAAGGAATTGGCTCCGCTATTGCTAACACATCGCAAAATAAAGAGTATTTCTTCAAAAATAGATCAAATCGATTTTTGAAGAAATACTCTTTATTTTGCTATTCGGATGGATTTCCTCTAATTTCCTTCAAAATACTGCGAAGAAAATGTCAAACCATTGCGGCGTTTTCAACTTATAATTCATTTTACTATTGCGAGGGCTGCATGAATCACACAGTTTCTAGATTCATTACGATCCAATATTACGTTGTTTTATTGAAGTCAAAAGTGATACTTTGTTTGAGAAAGAAATTTGCGTTCGCGATGTGTTAGCAATAGCGGAGCCAATTCTTTTAGATATCGGTGTTTCCTATCAAAAATGTCCAATTTGGACCACATTGTACATTTTCTAACATCAAAAATGTCAGTTTGAGAGAAACAATATGAAGACAAGTACACAACCATTTTTTTCACTTTGGAATTTGAGGAAAAAAGGATAAGCAAGTTGAAGTAGAAAAGAATGACATACAGTTTTTTTGATGAATGACATGACTTAGAATTACCACTGAAATATAACCAATAACTGGAATGCCAAAGAAACTTTTCAAGCATAGACCCTTTTGAATCTCGCGCAGACTGAAAATAAATCAGGCCGGGAGCATGCGCACTATTACTGTAACCAGGTCCGGTCTAGCCTTTGGTACACAGACCACCTGGACTGTGCTTTGGGACCAATTATCTACATTAACATCTCTGAAGAAACATTACATAAAGAATTATCTAAATTAGCAGTTCCAGGGTGAAACCAAAGTTTTTGGAGCGAATTATGGAAATCATTATACAACCGAATTAAATCGAAACTAGTGGTAGGATTTTTTCATATTTTTAATCAATAAAATGTTTGTATTTTTTTGGATTAATTATTTTGATTGTATATTTCTTAACGTTCTTCAACTATTCCAAGTTTCTATGTATGTATCGTTTTATGTGTATGTAAAATTCTTCAGCGACGAATAAATTATATTCTATGATCCTTGTCCTACAGTAAATAAGTTTGTGATCAACCAATCTTTGTAATAATAATTTTAGTTCCTGTGACACAATATGGTAAATAAACAGCCAAAAAAACAATTTCCATATAGAATAAAGCACATTATATTATAATATATGTATTTATTCTAAACTACACGGCACTAATCACGTCGCACCCCAAAATTTTGCCCCTGTTGAAATCTGAATAACTTTTCTCTGCTTTGAACAATTTGAATTCTGTTTACACTGTTCACTGGATAGTTGACAGAGGCTTTTGAGGACCAAAATTCAGCCTGAATCACGTTTCAGTCGTTTTTTATCACCAGAAGTTATATGATGTCATCAATGATGATATGTTCTTCACAAATCACATTTCCATAGCTCAAAGTCTCGATATTTGGATATCTACCAATATCTAGCTTTCATTCATGAGCAATGTCTATTCTTAGTTAAACTGAAAATGGATGATTTTGAGATAAAATAATACAGCTCAAGTATAAGTATCAATCGATTTTGTATGTCTTCTATAATTCTGTTAACTGTTTCCGTATTATGAATTGGATAAGACGTTAAACGTCTTTTTCCATTAACTGCTTCCCGTAATGTTAGAATGTCATTGCCATACAGTTACCGAGTAATATTATTCTCTGATTAGATACTCTTCATAGTCCAGGTGTGCTCTCATGTTAGTTCTGATTCATAAGCACGGGTATCTTTTGAATAACCAAATCATATGCTCAGAAACTGATAATACGACATTCAATTTAATACGATTCTTATATGCGGTACGCGTCCGTCATAATATGGGAAAAATGTGTTATTGAAATTACTGATAAACTCCAATGGCGGTTCATTTCTGTATGACTTATATCTAAAAATCTGTATCACGTGACCTCTGATTTTGTTTTATTAAAAAAAACTTGTATGTGGTGCCGATAACTGAATCAAATTTTATTTATAAAATATGTTTGAAATCCATCTACGAGCCCATATACCAAATTGATTATGGAAACACAATTTAGTATTGTCACTAGGTGTAGTCCTGCCCTGCATTCAATAAGTTGATAAAATTTAAACCAATTAATATTTTTTATGTAAACTTGATAATTTTTTGTCACGTAATATAAGTCGCTACGGATTTTTTAGTGGTTAGACCTGCAGAAACGAACTTTCAGAAGTTTCAATAAATTTTTTCCTCAGTTGCCTGAATTTAGTTTATCGCGATATACCTCTCAGAAGCGCAATGTATACAAAAATATTTCTTTTATTAAATCTTGGAACAGTATACAGAAAAACAACTTTGTGATGATTACTTAGATTCAGTGTGGCTCTTTGCGTCAAAAATTGTTTGAATAAATTATTTTGACATAAAATACAGATAGAGGCTCAGGTTTACGAAAGACGTTGATACACATTGAAAATAGCAACTGAAATCTTTGTGAATCGTTTCTTCAAAATGAAAGGGAGAAATAAAAGGAAAAACTCACCTGCAGATGAGTCACAATTTATATTTGATTTTTTTTTCTATTAGATGGAAATACGAGGTGCTATATTAACATCAGATCTTTTGTTAACACATTTTTCACCATGCTTTGTTATTTCAGTCATTTCATTCAGGAGTCTTTTTTATTTTGATATTGCCTGTGTCCGATGATAATGACCGAATTAAAATGCAAAGTTTTGGAAATGAAAACTTGAAAATAGCATGAGACGTGAAAACACTGTAAAACAATTTTTCACGAGCCTGAACAAATACACCAAAAAATGTAAAATCAATAATATTTACAAAGTATCATTTGCTGAGTGTGACAAAGTATACATAGGGCGAACAGGTAAGTAATCGAAACAAAGCATGACAAGCAACAGAACAGGGATTGTAAAAATATACACTAAACAGTAAAAATATCCCACAAGCCTTGCAGAACATTGTAAGTCATCCTTTCATACTCTCGATTTTAATTTGGTCAGTATTATTGAACAACAGACAATATTGAAGAAATAGTCTTTTCACATTATGAAATAACGAATCAGATATTTCTGTTGTTAATTTCATTGTGTATGCATCAACGTATTTCGTGAACCTGTGCCTATATTTCATGTACAATTTTTTTGTCTATAGTGTATACTGTAAAAAAGCATTTTCTTCCAAAGTATTGACATTTCACAGAATGTATTTTATTGATCGAAACTCCATTCAAGATTTTCATTTTAATGTTCATCTCATTCTTTTATTTCGTAGTTCTGAAGATGATACAATTAAGTTTGCGAAACGTCGACTATTTAAAGAATGGTTCTCTTCGATTTTCCTAGTGAATCCCCACCGCATATGTGGCTAAAGTTTGTTGGATAAGTTGCAAAACATCCTGAATAATCGTTCTTGGAATTGATTTGACCGTTAATAAATTCATATACATTCGATTAAGTGTTCTGTAAATAAGTCTTTGAATAATTAATAATTGTGATTGATTTTCGCATTGGTAATAGTTTGTTTCGTTTCTTGAAGGGATGACAGTGATTACAATTTGGATCCAGGAGGGTCTTTATATGGCGAAGATGAAAGGGTGAATACACTGACACCTCAAAATTTCCCTGCCTTGGGCGGTGCCAATAGTAACATTACTGCGAACTGTAGACCTACTAGTTCAGTGAATTTCACATCCAAATTGAACACCAACTTTAGGAATGAGGATTTTCCTACGTTAGGTAATTATGCGTAGTTTAAGTCATAGTTCTGGGGCATATGTAATTCCGTGGTATTTTGAATGAAGCAAGATTATGATTGGTGTACTACCGGGTGTTTGGTCTGCAAGTCTGAACGAGCCGGTGTATGACGTCATACTTCCAAGATGGTTGTCAACGCCGACATTCGACCCTTTCAAGCGCTCTAACTTTCTTATGCTTGTTTTTATTAAGATTTTTTATTGAACACTTTTTATTCATAAATAGACAAGAAACAAATAATGTTATTAGAAAAAGTGTCATAACTATCACCAATTTATAGATAAAGGAACTTCGTGTTATTAATCTGATATTTGAACAAATTCAATGATTGTGCGACTTCTAATTATTTTTGTGTTTTTTCTCAGTTTTATGAACATGATTACGAATTGAAGTGAAGATTATAAAAGATGAATATAGTGTTCAACGAACCTAATATCATTATGAACATTATATATATCTTCACCGACACCGTTTTAGGCAAGTATCGAGCAAGAAAAAAAAAAGAATACAGATTTTTTCGTGTATTTCGTGTAAAGAAAAAAAAAAGGAAAACGAGCCACATAGTTCAATAGTCAAGGCCCAATGCCTCCTGAATTGTATCGTATGTCAAGGCATTAGAGTGAATTAAAAGACCGGAATGAGACGAACTGGAATATGTACAAGGAGTTTATCTTCTTGTAGTTTTCAAAACAATGATGCTTCATGAAATTCTGACCTCTATGAAAAATACACATAAGGCCATCATGGAAAGTAGTGAATATACACATAAGGCCGACATAAAAAGAAGTGGAAGGCCAACTATACCAAGGTTATGCCTTAAACCTCTGAATGTGAAGAAAATGCCATTATATGACAAGTAAGTGTATTTTCTGTGACAAAGATGGAGTTTCCAAAAAGGATCAGCTACGTAAAATGGTAAATGATTATCTGAAATTCATTCGAGAAGAGCCATACGAATATCACACATGAAAGATTCGAGTATTCACCTCAGTGATCGTTCTGATCCTAGAGAATGTCACGTACGAGATATATCCTACAAGATGTGCTGAAATACCTATGTTGTTGATTTTTTGAGACAAAAGCCATCTACGAGTGACCGTCACCTACAACTTATTACTAGGGAAAAGTTGAGTTTTCTTCTTGAAGGCAATTTGGCATGTAACGATCGACGACAATGATAGCTGAAATTGAAAACTACTACAATACAATGGCCTACCTAAAGGACAAATTATGTCCATTTTGAGAGGAATGACCAGAAAATTTTGATATAGTACAAAAAGGGTGTTTTCGGTGCTGAAAGTAGTAGCAGATGTTGCGTTGTTCAGTACTGAAATTTACGAGGATTCTGATCATGATATGAGAATTTTTGCTTGTGCTTTAATGCGAAAAATGGTACATTTTTTGATAGTTGATACAGAAGATGGGAGATGGGTGGTATTTTTCTTTCTCTCAAGTAGGTTATCACTGTTGGCATAAAATTTAACTTATTTCTATGTTGACATGTGTAGGTATAGGTACAGCTCTACTAGACAATATAGTGTTTCCAGGATTTATTTTGAAAAGTTTTTTTAGTAGACCTAACAAAAAATGTGGTGGTGTGGCAATATGGGCACGACATGACATTGATGTGAAAGTATTAAATCTAGGGAAGTACTGCATTGAACAACACTTCGAGATCTGCGGCATCTCCTATACACTGAATAAACACAAACATATCATAATAAATTGTTATAGATCTCCCTGCGGGGATATACACATATTTCTAAAAAATATTCGTGACATATTAGACTTTTTCTATAAACCAGGTATAACTTTTTATGTCTGTGGTGATTTTAATTTCGATCTTTTTACCAATGTTCATTTCAAATCGTTGTATACTGTAATGTCCTGTTTCAATCTACGTCCATTGGTGGGTTGGCCCACAAGAATCACAAACACGAGCTGCACCTCCATAGACCAGATTTTCTCGAATTGTGTTACCGAAGAAACGTTCTATGTTCTTGATAATGACATATCAGATCACCGCACGATTTTATTAGAAACTGAATACTCGAATTCAAAACCTAAAACTAAAACAGAAATTAGAAGATGTTTCAATGAAGAGAACCTTAAAAATTTCGAATTTATTTTACAAAAAAAAGATTGGACAAGCATATATGAACACTATAATATTGACGAAGCCTTTATACATTTTTATGATACATTCCTTCATGATTTTGAAATTTGTTTTCCTAAACGAGAAGTACGATTAGGAGCCAGAGAAAATGTGTGGATCAATGACACAATACTCAACTCAAGCTCTTCATTGAAACATCTTTTCTACTTAAAGAAAAGTATTCCTGCTCTAGCAGAAATATATTCCATAGAGAAGAAAAAGCACCTGAAATTGATCAATGAATCAAAAAGAAAATATTACCAAAATAAGATAAATGCATCTGGAAACAACTCACGAACTTTGTGGAATGTAGTATATGAACTTTCAAATAGAAGCAATGATTCACAACATGGAAACCTAGTTATTGAAAAAAATGATACTATCATTAAAGATCCAACTCTTATTGTAACTGAATTCAATGATTTTTTTATTGAAGCACCCAAGGCACTGATACGTGATATTTCAAAAGACTGCTACTTGAATGATTCTATGAATGAAAGCACATACTTAAATTACCATACTATGTTTCTGAATCCTTTTAGTGAAACAGAATTGCTTAACTTGATAACACGCAAAATGAAGAACAAGAAATCCTCTGGAATTGACGAGATACCTGCTTTTATAGTAAAAAGAGTTTTACACATAATTATAGAACCAATTACTTTTCTAGTGAATCTCTCATTTTCAACTGGTACTTTCCCAGAATCTTTGAAGGTGGGAAAGGTTACACCTATTCAAAAAAAGTCAAAAATATTCACAATCGAGAATTACAGACCAGTGACCGTACCCCCAAGTTTCTCAAAAATCTTCGAATACGCATTTTTAGAACGTCTAATTAATTTTATTGATATGCACAATATTCTGATAACTAATCAGCACGGTTTTCGTTTTGGAAAATCGACACAAACTGCCATACTCGATTTTTTCAATAATCTGATGGATTTCATTGACATAGGCGAATGCCCTGCTGCAATTTTGTGTGACTTGAGCAGAGCATTCGACTGTGTGAATCATTCCAAACTTCTAAATTATTTGGAGAGATATGGTCTTAGAGGAAAGTCACTGACCTGGGTTTCTTCGTTTCTTACTGATCGATATCAATGTGTGTCTCTTAAATTCGATAACGGTAATGCACTATCTCCCTGTACATCTGAGATGAAGCTGGTTCAGATGGGAGTACCACAGGGATCCATTTTGGGACCAGTTTTGTTTCTCTTGTATATCAATAATATTGATAAAGAAATATCATATCCTTTATTCACCGCCTATGCAGATGATATTAGCTTTCTGGTATCAACGAAAGAAACACATTCATTATCTCGTAAATGTGAAGAAATCTTGTCTTCAGCCACCAGATATTTCAATACACAGGATCTATTTTTCAATGCCGGGAAAACACAGGTAATTCGTTTTCACAATTATCAAAATAAAATTGATGCACTCCAACTAAGTGTTAATGATAGTAGCATTGTAAGCACCTGCTGCAATGTGAAATTTCTCGGAATCTATATGGACGAGTATTTGAATTGGAACACACATTGCGAACAGTTAGTATCTAAACTGAGCTCAATAACTTATATGTTCAAAAACCTAAACACTGTTTTAGATTCAAATCAACTGATACGCATATATTATGCCCAAGTTGAGGCTAGATTACGTTACGGTGTTTGTTTGTGGGGCAACTCATCAATGAGCAACAATGTTTTTATCAAACAGAAAGCCATTTTGAGGTGCATATTCAAAATTTCAAAACGCCGCTCATGCAGAGCACTTTTTCACAATCATAAAATTTTAACTCTTACCAGCTTATTCATCTATGAATTGTCAATATACATTTTTATCAACAGAAACGACTTCACACTCAACAGTGATATCCATAAAATTAATACACGTCAAAAAAAATTTATTCGCACAAAAATGGCTAAATATAAAATCAGTCAAAATTCTCCAAATTTCATTGGGCCAAAAATCTTCAATCGTCTACCGGAAGGAATAAAATCCAAAAATGACCTTATAACATTCAAGAGAAGTCTGAAGTCTTTTCTGCTTGATAAATGTTTTTATACACTTGACGAGTTTTTATATGATCAAGTGTAAATTAAAAAAACCAACCGTATTTCATTCATTGTATTTCTTTGTTATATTTTTATTTGTCATTTTGTCTCATATGTTTTGTTATCGTTCCTCAGTATTAAGTATTTCTTGACAATTCCTATACATATTTGTCATTTGTCATTTGAAGGAAATAAATTAAATTGAATTGAATTGAATTTTCTATAGCAGTCAGATTGCCACTAAGCATCCTTAGACTACCAAGAGAAAAACAACACATGCATTTGAGCTGGCATAAATATTCACTTCTTAATGCACTCTGATGCCTTTTTATACGATTTTGGAAGTTGTTTTTTATACGATTTTATACGAGTTGTTTTTTATACGATTTTATACGATTTTGGAAGTTGTTTTTGCTCGTAGTCTACCAGACATTGGATTTAATTGGATATACTATTTTCTCTTTTAAAATTAGTAGTATATTCTTCTTTTCTTGATGGAAATAAAAACTGAAGGTCTTCTTTGTTTTTTCTTGTTTGGTAATCTCAATACGTTGTTGATTTTTTAAGTTGAATAGATTTTACAGTGTGTCACTTTTGGAGCAATTCAAGCACCCCCATCTGTAGTTTTCGAGGTAGATTCTTGAAATTTGAAGATCATCCAGTTCTGAGAGTTTCATTCATTTTTATGGAAGATGAGAGGGTGCTTTATTTGATTACAATATTTTCTCTCAAATTGATTGAACACAAAGTTCCTTTATCAACCATTATCTATAAATTGGTAATAGTTATGACACTTTTTGTAATAACATTATTGTCCTTTTCTGAATAAAAAGTGTTCAATACAAAATCTTGATAAAAACAAGCATAAGAAAGTTAGAGCACTTGAAAGGGTCGAATGTCGGCGTTCACAACCATCTTGGAAGTATGGCGTCTGTTCGGTCACACTTGCAGACAAAACACCCGATAGTACACGATTCTATTACTCATTACCTACCCATCAACACCATATATCTATTAACTACGAATATTGATAATAAGGACATTCTATGTGAAGCCGTAACAAAAAAATAAAAGTAGATGATGACAGTCAAGAGCGACTCTCTTTATGTCCTCGCTGCTACTCAAATTGAAAATGATCATATGTCGGGTATCACTTTTGCAATCTTTTTCAAACAACCAGGTTATATTTGTGTTTTGTTGATGTGAATTTCCTCGTTTATCGTTATTGTTTTTCGATTGCGTGTTGAGTGTTTGTGTTTCATTAATTCATAGTTGTTCAGGTGATAGAACGTAACATAGTTTTTTATAGCAAGAAAAAACTCAAAAATCTCGGTACGAAGCACTACTGTTGGCTAAGGAAAAGTTTGGTAGAGCCAAAGTATGGTCAGTGAACGGAAGAATTCGCATCCTGAAAGATAATGGTGAAAAACTCTTCATAAAAAACTGCAATGAAGTTGACGTAATATGAAATCTATTTTGGAGAACCTGTGCCGAATCAGCCTGAATACCGCTAACTGTTTCTCTACATACACATTTCTCATTAAATATTGTTATTTTTTCTTCGAGTATCAATTTATATATCCATTGTTGATTTTTGACAGGAGTAAGGGCATTTCATCATATTATTTTAGTTATTTTTGTAGCCAGTATTTTCATACATAATCCTCAACATATTATCATTGAAGAGTGATTTTCATATTATACTTGTATACAGTTACATAATATATACATATATCCTATATTTTATCCTACATTGATAACATAATAATTTGTTATTTCGATTTGATCTAGAATTTATTTGAGATAATTATTTCTTTATTTACTTGGTCAATTACTCGAACAATCTTCGAAAAACTAGAATCCTAATTTCATTGTAGGTACTCTTATCTCAGTATCTATAGATTAAAAGCGTGAATACTTTTTTGTTGTTGTTGATCTTACTGCTTGTTAATTTTAGCCAGAAAAAGGTATTCGAGCTTTCTTATAATTTTTTTTATTACAGTTCAAATGAACCCGTTACCATAATTTAATTTTCAATATATACAGGGGAATTCTTCGGGGAATCAGTTGCCTTAATTGAATATGATCGATTGTTTGAAATTTTGCCAATTGAATGTTCGTTCACTTGTACCACATTTTGCAGAATTTTTGAGATGGTTGATATAGTGGGTATCTCTGAAACATGGCTTGGTGATGTAATCGATGATATTGTTGTTTCAATTCCTGGTTATGTATTATACAGGCTGGATAGACCAAGTCGCGGTGGAGGACTGGGTATTTATGTCAAGAATGATATATCATCAACTCTATTAGATTTCAATAGTAATAACGAAAATTGTGAACAAATGTGGATTCAAATCAAGATAAAAAACCTCTCATTTGCCATTGGTAATACATATAGACCACCAAAAGGTAATGTATCTTTATTTATCAATAATATAGATGATTCTTTGTCACAAATAATGCCTACGGTTGATGAAATTATTTGTTTTGGAGACATGAATGTAAATTTGTTATCCAATAATGTCCTAAATGACTATTTTGAGGGGTATAATTTTTCTCAATTAATTAATGAACCAACGAGAATTGTGCAACAGTCTATGTCTTTATTAGATCCAATATTCATAACTGATACAAAATTTGTGAGGAACTCTGGTGTGAAAGACGCCAGTACTGTATCCGATCATTTGTTAGTATTTGCCGAACTACATTTAGAGTTTTCTAAACAAAGGCCGAAATTGCATAGTTACAGAGATTTTAATAACTTCGATTATAACAACTTTTGTGTCGATTTGGAAGGAGCAAATTTTCAGGATATTTTTGCAATAGATGATATCGATGATAAGGTGAATTTTTTCACGGGCCTAATTCTATCAATTTTCAATAAACATGCGCCACTTAAGACGGCTCGTATGACAAAAGCTTCGGCTCCTTGGCTGACATATCCTATTAAAATGATAATGAAGGAGAGAGATAGAGCTCTGAATAAATTCAAAAGGTCGAAAGCACCTATTGACTGGTTGCGCTACAAAGATTTGAGGAATTTCACTTTGTCATCCATTAGAAGGGAAAAGCGATCATATTATGATAATTTGTTCATTACTCGAGATTCTAAACAATTATGGAAAGGCTTGAAAAATCTTCATAACAAGACTAAGGGCAATGTCGTATTACCTATTTCTTTGCAAAATCCTGAAGAGATAAATGATTATTTCAGTTCTGTGTTTATTAATAATGATATCGATGACAACCTTTTGAATTTCTATGATAAAAATAAATATCCAAAATTAAAAAATCCTGAAAGTTCATTCAAATTAGAATTCATTTCTGTAGAACAAATGATGAAGTACTTATCTACTATTAAGTCTTATGCTACGGGATATGATGGAATTTCTATTAATATGATAAAATATTGCAGCTCATTCATAGATATTTATCTAACACACATTTTGAACTGCTGTTTAGAAAAAAGTCATTTTCCAAACTTATGGAAAATAGCCATGGTAAGACCTTTGAGTAAAGTATCAAATCCAGAAAAATTCACTGATTTACGACCAATAAGTATACTCTCAGTGGTTTCGAAAACTCTGGAAAAAATAGTTCATCATCAAGTCACAACCTATTTGAATATTAATAATATAATTCCCGATTGTCAATCTGGTTTCAGAACTGGATATAGTACTTCTGCTGCTCTTATTCAGGTGACAGATGACATAATTCGTGACATAGATAGAAAATACTTAACAGCCCTTATTGCTTTAGATTTCTCTATAGCATTTGAAACTATAAATCATACTTTATTATGTTTCAAATTAAAATATTTTGGATTCTCAGATGATGCAGTATTCTTCTTTTCGTCCTATCTCACGAATCGTTGTCAAATAGTATGTTCTAATAATATTATGTCAACCATGAAAAATGTTACTTCTGGTGTACCACAAGGATCAATTCTTGGACCACTCCTGTTTCTGATATACACTAGTGATATTTTGACCTCCATTAAATACTCTAACATACAAGCATATGCAGATGATACACAACTTTATACCAGCTTAAATATCAACAATTATGGTACAGTCCAAAACCTCATCAATTTGGATCTACAGAATATTTCTGAGATAACGAAACGACACAATCTGAAACTTAATAAAAGTAAATGTCATTTGATATTGTTTGGAAATAAAAATCACAGGGCTATCATCTCTCAAAACCTTACCATAAAAATCGACGACACAACTTTACCTGTCGTGAATTCTATCAAAAACCTGGGCATTATTTTCGACTCCGACCTCAAGTTTGACTTGCACTTGAACGATTTGCTTAAAAAATCATATGGTACCCTCAAACAGATTTACTCCAATAGGCACTGTTTCAATCAACCTATCAGAAAAATTCTTACTGAATCGCTGGTATTATCTCGATTTAATTATGGCGATATTGTATACTGTCACCTATTGAGCAAATTCGATCAATTCAGAAAACAGAAAATTCAGAATTTCTGTTGTCGCTTCATCTTTTCTCTCAGAAAATTTGACCATGTTTCAGACAAAATCACTGATTTGAAATGGCTTACAACGAATAATCGTTCTGAATATAATTTTTGCAATTTTGTATTTAAAGTCATGAATTCTAATATTCCAAGATCCCTTCATGAAAAACTGACTCCAAGGTCTATGATGCTTCTTTAGATATCAGATCAAAAAACAAACTCCACCTGCCCCGTCATCGCACCAGTCTGTTCCAGAGATCATTCACATATAAATCCATCAAATATTACAATTCATTATTGATAAACTATATGCACCTCTCCAAGCCTCAAGTGAAAAAGATTCTCAAAAATCATTTTTTGAATAATTTATAAGAATGTTATTTATTAGGTACAAATATATTATGTTATATTTTGATTTTCCCACATATTGCCTGTTTTATTTTTTTTGTTAGGTACTCATTATCATCTGTTACCTCGATAATTGCCACTTATTACAACTTTCTCTTATGAAACATGTACTCGTTGGGTTAAGTGTAAGATTAGCTATTAGCTAAACTTCGCCTATCTTGTACACCTCTCGATAAAGACGATTTATTATTATTATTATTATTATTCGTAATTTAAGTTCAACACTGCCGTAAATATGTCCAGTGTCGGTGTCCAGGTCGTGTCCAGTGTCGGTGTCCAGGTCGTGTCCAGCCTCCAGGTTATCTTCCACGATTCCAGAAATCAAGACACAGTGCCTGTGCCATCAATGTCTATCAAAATATTGCAAAAATCTGGATAATTCATATGCCTATCATTGTTCTGATCTTGATTGCTTCATATTCTTTCAAATCTGAAGGAGTGGTTTGCTGAATTAGAAGATTTCTGATGAATACTTTTTGTCAAAGCCAAGTATACTTCATGTATTCTAATATCATCGGATATGTTCCAAACAATATTTGTTTACATATAAGGTAAATTTTCCATATGAATATGAGATTTACGAATTTTGGATATTTTGATTTGAATTTCGCGCTCGATGACGCGCATGCGCCTTCAATCAACGTTGCCAATTAGAAAAGGATAGATATATGAGAATCGGCTTCACTTTGCTAATATGGTCAATATTGTAGTTATTTAGATATATGATCAACACCAATCATATACTTGCTTCATACAAAATCCTACGACCTATTATATATTCACATATGCTCCTACACTATCATAAATCAGTAGTATTTTGGTCGAGATCAAATCAATGCAATTACAAAATGAATAACTTCTCGGTTACACTGTGTCTCAATGTAATTTGAAATGTTTGGTTGATGTGACTACCATACTCACCATTGAGCTATAACTGACGTTTTGCTCACAGAATATAATCGAACACTATTTCCTTCCCTAAACCATTTCATGATTTGACATCATAAGTTTCAAATTTTCTAAAGTATTATGCTTCTTCAGGTGGATCAAAAACAGTGCAACCGGCTGTATCCATAACAACAAATTCATCTTCAGCAAAATCGAAAAAAGCTCCTGAGGTTACCATTACTAGGACGACTAGAGGTCAACAAGGATTGGCTAAAACTAATAACAATTTTCCGGTGTTGGGTGGTCCCAGTTCATCTTCTAACGGTGGAAATACCGTCAGATTTAGCGTCAAGTAAGTTAATGTTTCTTATTCCTAGCTCTTATTTTTTGTATTTCTTTCATATTTTGAAAGACTATAATATTATTCACGGAAAATGTTGCGAGCAGCGACAGATTATTCGGGGAGGAATTGGAGGATATAAGTATTGAAATTTTTTTCGAAGTTTGGGGGTTTAAGGCATTGAAAAAACCTCTTAGGCGATGAGTTACACTAATTCGCCATTCAGTACAAAAATAATTCTGGGAGGGGGAAGTTTGCCAGGTCTCAAGTCTGACAATAAATAATCCAGCAGCCACCGCCTGTTTTTTTTTTCCAGTGATTAATAACAGGCTGAATGTCAAAATTGTCTGACTAACAGTAAATTTTTTATTTCAATTATAAGATAATACGGTAATAAACTCGGAAAAACAAATGTCCTTCAAAAAAGATGGTTTGACTCAAGCGTCCGCATCTACGAATATGTCTTAATAACAGGGTCATTGAATTTATTAATAACCAGCTATTCCTACATCAATTCATTTATAACTTATCTGGGATTATCAGGCTCATACTGTTAACATGGAGTCAGTAGCTCTATTTTGATGGAGTATTTATCAAAACTAAACTGCTTTCTTTGAAGCCAAACTCTTTACTTTTATTTCAGTAGAATTTTGGTAATATTATTTACATAATAAGTTCCTCCGGCATAGAAATTAGCTGCTCATTAATTTTTGAATGATTCATCATTATCCATGATCTTTGATGCGAGAATGCATCTGGCAGATAGCCCAAGCAATCGTTATCGCGACATATTCATTTGCTTGACCAAACGTACGGACCTATCAGTGCGAACGGGGATCACTATTTTTTTAAGAAGGAAAATTTTACTGGTAAAAAGGGGTTCGAATTGTATGTGAAGCTGGGACTGTAGCTCATACGTCTCATGACATAATCCTGATTAGCACTACTGTGCTTAGGCACCAAATGCTTTCACCAACATTTTTAACGAACCAATTATTCATCTTCATAAGTGTTCACCATTATTTTCGTGGCCTTTTCTGATATTTTTCAGATTTTATAACCATACATTGCAATCAGATGCATCATATATTTGTGTGATCTTCAGTTCTGCATTCAGTAATTTCTTGGTAACGTTGTGTCCTTTTGATTTCAACTTGAACAACATTCCTAATAGATGCAAGTTAGCCTCATAGCAGACGTTTTTGTGAATCAGTCGAATATATCACTGTAAGACGACTGTCAAATCTTGTTCCCAACTCGTTTTTCAATTTAGCAATGTTATAATAGTATATTATGATACAAGTTTTATTAGACGATTTTTTGTCGCACGCGTTTTTTGGACGAGCGAAGCGAGGAGTGCTCCAAGGGAACAAGAGCGACAACGTGTATTATAAAATGTGTGTCATATAAATTTATTTTCTATTTTGCATTAATACGAAGTATTTTATTGAAATAAATTGATTTAATATTGAAAAATACCATCTTCGATTTATAACAATGATGACATTGAAATATTTGAAGTCTGACGCACAAGAGTTAAGCCCAGTTTACTGTTGAACAATTCAGATTTTTGCGATACCAGCGGTGAAAAATACAATGTTGTTATTATTTTTATTGGTCAATTTGAATCAAATCACACTCTGGATTGAAATTTATCAATAAAAATATTGAGTTTTTCACTACTAGTATCACCAAATCCAAAATCGCTCAGAAGTAAGCAGGGCCTAACTCTTCTGACTTTCATTTGAAACTTCGATTGTACCAACCTCCGAATAATAAAAAATTCGTATCGAAACAGAGGCAATTTCGATGCGCATTTGCGTTTCATAATGACTTCATTATAGTACCAAAATAGAAAAAATATGGTAGGATATAATTGTTGATCAGTATCGTTTATTCTCGATTGTATTCGCTTTTTTTCAGTAGTTCACAAGAGCGTGGCACTCCCCAAGTGTCGATTCAAGTGAACCACAGACCAAACGGCGCCATTACAACCCAGATCACCACAAGTGCCTCCACTTCAACCCAACAGAGAACTACCGAGGCATTTCCTGCCCTAGGAAAATCTGTAAACGTCAATGCTCAGACACCGTGGGTACAGGTAAAGGCTAAGAAACAAGAAGCAAAGAGTTCGAAAGTCGCAACTGCCCCTCAGTTACCTCCAAGCAACTTAGAACAATTTCCTACACTCTCCAAAAAGAAAAGTTCTGTGTCTGTTCCAGTATCTGGCAATTGGGTAAACCTCAACAGTATGACTAATTCAAATAATAGAAAAACTACAAGTTCTAATCTGAAATCTACTGTTAGTAACGGTGTGAAATGTAGTGTCTCCTCGGGAGAGAAAAATAAAGCTAAATCGTCTGGATCTCAAAAACAAAATGTCGTTGAAAGTAAGATGGGAGATCTCAAAATCACGGAGAACGGAGAGTCCAAAAGTAAAAACAAGAAAAAGAAGGCCAAAGGTTCTGAAAGCGAAATTGCAAAATCATCAACGAGCAGCCAACACGAAAAAATACATGAGAAAGAGACGAATGGTAACGAAGAAAACGATTGGATGAGTTCCAAAAATGGCATAGTAAAAAAGCGGTCTGAACTGAAAATTGGAACGTTAACCAACCCTGCAGACACTGACGCGCTCGCTAGCGATTTCCCGACTCTGGGAAATACAAAACCACCTCCAGGCTTTAACGTTAAACCACCTCCCGGTTTGACACCTGGTGCTTTCCCTAGTTTAGGTACTGCTAACGAATTAACTTTCACTTCGAGCAGTGGTCTACGTTACTCGATAACGCCGGGCAATAACTACAGCCAGCCAACTAATTTCCATTTCAGGAATCAGAACTTGATAAAACGTTTCATGAAGATCCTGAATGGCGAAGCAATCAAAGAATTCAAGACTTATTCGGATCTTTTCCGTAACGGAGGCTATCCGACTGCTAAATATTACGAGCACTGCAAGGACATTTTGTCAGATGATTTCGAAGATATATTCCCCGAGCTTTTGGTGCTTTTGCCTGATATAGAAAAGCAGCAGGAGCTTTACAGAGTATACAACGGTAAAAATAAGGAAACTTTGGTGAAGTGTGAGAATTGCAAGCAGATCATCTTCAGAAAGGAGCTCTCGGATCATTACAACTATCATGTCCTGGATAACCAATTTCCTAGTCTTGGAAAGGCACAACAGGTTACTAATGTTTGGAAGAAATAGAAACTAAAATCGTTTAGAAATTGTTAAGCAATATTTTTTTAACTGCATTATTTCAAACTGAAAATGTGGAGGCTGTGGTTATGTTAATTGAACAAGAATTCTCCAATGGACCACCATCTGTAGTAATCCTGAAATAAAAATAAAAAATAGCCCGAATTAATCGAGGAGTCATATATTATGATATGTACTTTCAGGCTTACTGATAATGGTAATTCAGTATTCCTAATATTTCAATTATGTTTGTGGTTATTTTTGTGTATGTGTATTGTTTTGCTGGTGCTCGAAAATATCGAGTTTGCTTTTTGAAATGCTTGTGAAATATTTATTTTCAGTTTTATTTTTTAATTCTTAAACCTCAACATGTTATCTGACACTAATATGATTGATGCAATCATTAACAGACGTAGGTTTTCCATACACCGTATTTTCCTCTTATCATTAACAGAAGTAGGTTTTCCATACACCGTATGTTCCTCATAATATGGTGTGACAATGGGTGTCGTAGGAGCGTGGATATAGCTTAATCAATTTCCAAACATTGAAACTAGTTACAGCTGTATCTCACAATTTTTTTTTGTTTTATATATTTCAGTTGTTCTCTTCATCGTTATTAATAATTGGTAAACTTTTTTTGTAGGTATAATTTCTAGAAAACTCAATACACTTTTTGGCAATACATCATTACCACCACAAAAATCAAGATAATGGTTAATGAAAGTCAAGTCCTCCCAAATGTCACCCTCATCAAATGTATTCCCGATCATTTTGTGGTCGTTAAATAAATCATCTTGATAAAAATTCCTCAGTTTGATTGGTGACCAAAACTTTCTATTTCATTGAATTTGATGCAAATTCGATAGCAGCAGTCACAAACTGTTCAAAGATCTTGGGTTGGGAAACGCTGAGGAGTTTGCTTGGAATCACTTTTACACGAAATACGTTTGTGACGTCAGGCTCTTCTTATTTATTATATTCCAGTGTAAAAATCATACAATATGAAAATAGAACTCCTGAACACAGATTCGCATCTATTCATTCAAATACGGTATACTGGGTGGTCCACTCAAAACTAGCACCCTCAATAACTCCCAAAATTTGATTTAAAAAAATCGCTGAGACGCGTCAATTTCTGTTTGGATGGGGGCACCATTTGACGAGAAGAAGATATGTTAGACTATGGTGGCTCCGTCCGAACAGAAAACTGATAGTTGAAGCCAAACTTCACTAGAAGTATTTCTCACTAATAGCGAGTTTCATTGGTGAGACTGGTGCGCACTCAGTATATATTTTTCAAGTATTTCAGTATATCTTCAATGCATGTCAAAGAGAAGGATTGATTATTTTTATTATAACAATCATTTATTTCGCCTGAATAAAAATGTAGTACAATGAACTCCACAAAAAACACAATACAATATACAAAAAAAAAATGATTTTTCACTACTACGAATAATTGCAGAACAGGTGAATAAATGAATAGAAACCCCAAAAAATTGATTGATAGATATACACTGAGTGCGCACCAGTTTTACCAATGGGATACACTATAAGTGTATAAGATTTTTACTAAGGATTCAGGAAGCAAACATGTTGATGATTATTATTGATGGTGATGGTAGCATGAAAAATACAATCCATGTAACAACTTAATCACAGGTCAACTTGGTATAGGCGATAAAAACAAATATGATAATTGATTCTCTTTCATTTCTGTATTCTATTGTGATACCTACCTGATCAATATAGCTGAAACTTGAAATATAATGTTCACAATAGAGTACGCTTGCTATATTGTACAAAAATGTGTGCATACAATGTTGCACTTCTGTGAAAAACAGATTTATGACAAAATATATAATTGCGACACGATTTCATAAAAACATGAAGTGTATGCAAAAGTGTTCAATAACTTCATTTTTGCACTTGGACGTGTTGTCAAACTGGACCCATGGCATGTTGAAACAATAATCATCACCATCAGTAATGAACTTTAATTTAGTGACTTTGAAGATGTACCACGATGTTGAATGGTAGTTATTTACTGAACTATTTGGCTGTGGTTAACTATTGCTATTTCAGTGAAGTGAACTTTCATCTTTTTTTCGTATTCAGTTTTTTTTTGGGTAAACATTTTAATCAGATTGAATTTCATTTTGATAGCAGTGTTCTAAAGTTTGTAATATATGTAAATAAACATTTTATGCAAGTTATACTTTTATAACAGATGTTGTTCATATGTTTAATATTTTTGGAATAAAATATTCAGTTCAATAAGGTTGTAGAGAATTATTCAATGACTTGTCCCCACCGGAATGAGTTGAAAGAATGCTATATAAAAAATAGAAAATAGTATATACCTACCTTTATTCAGTAATGGATCCATCGATAATATACAGGGTAACAAATCAACTATCTATTGTGTAGAGAAAGAATTGTAGTCAGTTTTTCGTTTTCTAGAGACTTTCTGTTAAAATCGCCCTGTGAAAGTGGACAGTACAGTGGTAGAATGAAGCTATTTACAACTTCAATGTACGATCTGTGCGCCCCAGAGTATCTACTTGATTATAGTTTAAGTGGCTTGTCAGGATGTGTTTCCATACGAATAATTTTCATAAATTATTTCGGATTATCATCTTTCGAAAAATGTCTTTGTCAAATGCAAGAATTTATAATTATTTGTAGTCTTAAGGTCATTCAATCCCAAAGTGAAACATCAAGATGTGGGGTATGGGTGAAAACATAAAAATTTGGGTCTTTAAGTATATAGGATCATGTTTGGAAGCCAAATTTTAGAAGAGGAATTCTGGAAAGTTACAATCCCAAAAAGTTTTAAGGTCAAATTACATAGGCATTTTATTCGACCAAAATAGGTGTGATTTTGTTTATACTATGCCATACGACTCTTCATCTCAATTATTTGACATGATTGATATAAACATTTTACTGTTTCGGTTGAATTTTTTCGATTCCGGTTAAATAGCGAAGAGAACACCATTAACCCGTTTTAGAAATTCCACATAGGTGCAAAGTTCTCATAAATAAAAAATAGTTCGTCGGAAAGACACTGCATAATGTGTTTTCAATTCCATGAATTGTGCCGGTAGACAATAACGTGTTCACGGTGCACGTCGAATATTTATATTTTGAATATTAATACAAAATAATTACCTACAAACTAGAAACTAAAATGTATTCCTACGAAATATCTCTTTGATGTATCTAAAATGTGAACTCTGAAAATTAATACCTCAAATATCATCTAATAATATTATCAATTAATTCTCTATCATGATAAAAATTATTTGGTTAAATTGTGTAAAACCGGACCACTGAAAAGTAGGTAACTATTTTGTCACAATTCTAATTTACAAAATATTGCAATTTGGGAGATTTATATATCTAATGATACTATGCATCCTAATTCAGTTAAGACCGACAGGTTTCTCGCTTGTAGTGAAGATAGGGCCTTGCAGTTTTCACATTCCAGTCCTATTTTGTTAACCTCCAGATGGCCTGATCAGATTTTGAACATTTATACTCAGAACGTCTTCAATATCTACCTTAGAGATAATGCTGAACCTTTCACCATATTGCACCATGTGTAATGAAATAAGCAGCAATCAGTGTCTTCAGACTGAGACAGTCAATAAATCTCAAATAAGGAAATCGGATTGGACATTTGAAGATTGTGGAAAATTTCCCTAGAATCCATGTCTAAGCACAGATATAATTTCAGTTAGGTACGACTTCAAAATGCAAACAACCACCAAATTTGCAGAGACGAGAGATAACGGTCCTCAACTAGGAAGGGATGCATCAGTATGGTAATAAGTATACTGTTAGATCCAAGATGGATAAAAGGGCTGGAGTGAGAGTTGCAAGTCCGAATTTCAGGTTCTCAAAACCCCATCGGTAACATCCCAACCCAACAATCTTTCAAGCAGACTTACATGCTCTATCGATATTTTAGTGCCTAAAAAGGGACACCTGAAGATAGCCAAGCAGCACTGAAAGCTCTGAAATCGTACACTCGAGTCTAAGCCTTGTCAAAGAAGGGGCAAATACACAATTTTCCGGCCCAGAAACCTTTTGTGGACTCTCCAAGGCCCACTTGAAAGAAGATGAGGTTCGACGCTGGGAAATATAAGCGGATGAAATGAAATCTTACTGGAATAAAATGTGAGAGTTTGAAAAGTGTTTTTGACCGACAACTTAGTTGCAAAGCAACCCTCGAAGTCTCATTGAGACTTTATGAATAAGACGGGGACCTTAGCTTTTTCAGTATCATCCGAAGCACTACTCGGGCTGGCTATCGTTGAGAGTCCAAAGGATTGAAATCTAGGTACTATAAGAATTGTTCGGTTGGTCACCTATCTTCTGCTGCTAAACGATGCTGCAGAAATAAATTAAATTTCCAATAGCCACGCCGGGATCCGAACCCGGGACCCGAACCCGGGACCTTTTGGGCATAAGGGCCAGCGCCTCAACCACCAACCCAGACAAGCGAAAATACTAGAGAGCCTTTCGCCAAGGAAAGCTATGCAGCCTCTCTAGTTAGACAAAAAAAGCCTTGCAACTATGGGACTGACACTTTAATTAACGTTTGGCAGGATCGCCATGTGACTGGTTTTTTCTCGTGTGGAATAAAAATGTCTATTCCGGATTAATAACACTTATATTGAAATTAGTATTCGCGAAAATCACGAAGTGGGTGGCCTCTGGTGTCAAATTTTCGAAGCACAATGAAGCAATTTAGCATTGCATTTGCTAGGCTTTCGCATTATTTTCAATGAATTTGAATTATTGTGAATAGTTTTCGGACTATTTTCGTGCTTATCAGCTGGTTACTGATATTATTGAAACATGCAGCCAGTTCACATGGTCGTAAAGACGAAATCGAGAAAGATTTGTTCAGTACCTCAGCGTTCTTCCTACCGTACAGACATCGTTCCTTTGGTACAAAATCCTAAATTTCAACTTCACGATTGTGTAAAAAATAGAATATCATGTTGAAAATAGACAAACTTATTACCACAAACATTTACGTTTGTAATAAGCACTTCCTAGAAGTAGATTTCTGAAGTAAATGCCAAATTGAAGGTATGTATGGTATGTCTCTTTTCAGGTAGAATCAAACAAATAATATCTGGTGTTGTGTTGTCTATTTTATTGTTCGTGATGAAAACCTTGATTTCACTTCAGGACCATCAAGAAGGAGAGTTAAACCAAGAGATAGGCTCAAAAAGAATGCAATTACTTCAATGAACATCTCAAAGTCATCACATGGAAACTTTAACAGTGCACAATGTAGGCTTGATGAAATCAAATTTTTATTTAAAATGAATAAGCCATGAATTGGATAAGTATTTATTGAGAGAAATGAATTTGAATGACTGGTAGACCATAAGTTCTCTAACTTCCTTGGTACATACCAGAGATTATCTATCTATGTATCTATACAAAATACTTTTTATTATGGACTATAAGTACATTGTGGATTCGAAAATAATAACTTGTGTTGCCTATTTAAGATATCTCAATATGAGCAGATGCACCAGTACACTTACTTTTCTCAGAAAATAAAGTTAATTGAACTTATTTCTGTCTGTAATCATCTATTTTTTGGGTTAGAATAAAATTACAGCTTAAAACAGATATATTCACACTTCCACTGCTAACTTCTCCATACAATCATTTTAATTTCATATGAGGACTGCCTTAGAGCTGAAGTTTGAGAACAGTAGTTTATTTATGTGTGTTCCATATCTATCCCACAAAGTATGATGTGACCAGCTTTGAACAATGCTTCTCGTTCTTTTAATGGTTTCTTCTTATTTCTGATATACTGTAACATTTTTTTTATATGTTCTTGTATAATCTGAACATTTGTTTGAAATTAAAACCCAATGGATATGTTACATAAGTGCACGGAGCTTTTCGCCGGAGAGCATTTGGGAAGTAGATTTTTGAGGAACTCAAAGGATGACAATAATTTGGAAAGTTTTTCTTGAGCGCCACTTAGTTTAAGTTAGGAATTTGCGAATTAACCTGATTTGAATTATTGTGCTGCAAACTAAGAAATCAGACACTTATCAATTCTTTTTATAAATAAGATTACCTCAATACACTAGATTCTAGGATTCTGATATTCAGTTGGGGGGAAGAAGTGAAATAAGTTATTTTTTTATACCAGTGGGACTTGATTTAATGAAATGAACTAAATAACCATTGCATACAGAAAATACTTATTATGGAAAATTATACCTAGACATATGTCATAAGGAATTAAGGGGAATCATAACTTCAGTATCTACTTTAGGGTAAATATTACCTACCGTTGATTAATTAATAGTGATAGTCGAATGAAGTTATATGTCAATACATAATTAAAACATGAGCCGCTAGTTTGACATAGTACTATGTGCCACCTTACATAATTCGAGATTCTCGAGATAAATAAATTATGGTTATACCTGAAGTATGATATTTTCCATAACGAAATTAAATATAAATTATTATGTCCCAATCCCAATATATAATATATGTAGAAATGGAAATTATTAATGAAAATTCTGGCCTGTATTACGTCCAGCGAAGATCAGGGTTCTAACTTTCACATCCACACCAAGAAAGCTGTTAGAGGTATAGGGGCTGGAGCTGCTCCGGTTTTATACAGATGCACCAGTGGCTGCATCAGTCGTTGCACAAGCTGTTATGTCAGTTGCCGCGACGGTTGTTATGTCAGTTGCTCCACCAGCAGTAGTTGACGGGCGACTTTAGTTTTTTCTCCAGTTAGAGAGTGGACAGAAAAACCCTACGAGAAACGTTTATGAACGTCTATCTTCTCCAAACATTTCTTAAGAAATGTTACAGTGGAACAATTTGAAAGGAATTATAGCTAATATATTTACAGTGTATAACACTATTGTTGAACTCACCCCTGATGAAGGAGGTTTTCTACTACCCAGATGAATGACAGGATCACCATGGAGATATAACTTAGGATATGGGGATTCGGCTATCACGTCACTATTATATCCAGAAAAACTGGTGAAATTGCAACTCTGCAAGTTTTTTTGATGCCGGCCCTCGAAATAAGTACGCCACTACATGAGTGATCAACACCTCACTTCTTCATAGGTGGAATCATTTCTCCACGACTTCCGTGATCGGTGTTCCCTACCTCTCGCATTCAGTCTCGAAAATTCTCGAGTCGTGCAAAAAGCAAAAGTATAATGTACCATGTACCAAGTGAGATGGCGGTAATGTGCACCAAGTGGAGATGAGGATACTAAATGAAGGAGTAGACTCAACACCACGGCAAAATTCAACAATTCTTAATGTTTGAAAAATCACGCGGCATATCACATCAAGGAATATACCAAAAAAATATGTTACATGAAAAATACAAGAAAAGTATCTGGCTTATCGATACTATTTATGGGTGAGAGACATCGCATATAGGTGGCGGTGACTGTTCCTCATATTATTTATTTTTGGTTGTGGAATAGTTTATTCTCATACAGGGAGGTCATATAAAACTTAGCAGACTTTGGAACTTGCAATCATCACACGACGTCCCATAATAGTAGGAGATGATAAGGAAACAGTAGGAACGCATACAGTGGCATTTAAAAATGCTACAATACTTTAGATACTCATCCCAATATTGGGCATTCTGGAAATATAACAATATAAAGATAAATCATTGAAATACAAATACCTTAGTGGCCCCATTGATTTCGCAGAGGTGGTTTGAAAAGCCTATAAAAACATAATAAATCCATAAACCTCATATAAAATACCTGTTTTGTGTTCTATAAATAATAACCAAACGATAGCACCCTTTCAAATATTTTGGATTCGTTAATTCTTTCCTAAAATGTGAATCAAAAGTTGACAAATTATTATTGAAAAACACAGTGAAATGCTTGTTTATCACCTTCATCTCAAGTTTTTGACATTTCTGCAGCGCCATCTATTGGTTCGTGATTTTCGCGAATACTGCGCTGTTACATGATTCGATTGATAATGTCTTCGTATAGATATTCAGTCAGGTATCATAACTTATATAACAATTAGTGTCGCTGATCAAGCTGTATTGACACTCGTCGAACGTTCACCTTCATACCTACTTTTGGTTATCACCTCAAAAAAATGGACAAAACAGAGAGTGATAGTTGCCGTAACTGCGAGAACTTCGCTCTTCGCTAAAAATGCAAAACATTTACTTTGCGAATGCCCAGCGCTCTTCTGCTTCAAATTCCTGGAAGAGACTTTATTGAAGTCCTTCGATATGTCAGAAACCTGGCTCCCAGGAAACTGATGAACTTAGCACAAAAGATCTGATAAGTCGGGTGTTTGAGAGGCTGCACAACATGTCTACCGAGAATTCTGTGGCGTATGTACCTGTAGTATGTAGTCGCGGAAACATTTTTTTGTGTGGTTTTAGAGTTCCTTCACAACGGAATACCCTGTATTTTATTATTCCATTGCATTTTTTCCCCTCCGAAGTTTATTATAGTATTATATACACAGGATTTTCAGAAATTACATTTTGATGAATTTTATTGCTAGTGGGTTTATGGGCCAAGTTTTACTTGAAGGATTATTGTGTGCAATTTATTAAATATAGATGATTCAAACATTGTTGCTAACTGTTTAACTTTAACACTACCTATTTGCTTAATAATTTTCGGCCATAGTACTTTCAAACCTACGAAACATATGCATGGTGACTATACTGACTATATAGGAATGTCAGTTCTCTGTTAGAATGAGGTTTCCAATAACGTTTAATTATCATAACTCACAAACTGTAAAAGATTGGTACATGGAAAAAACATAAAATACATACAGGGAAATTTCAGTTTTCTAAATAAGTAACAATATATACAGGGTCACTCACGGTCGATGGTACCTTAGACGTTTCTGGAGAACGAGACGTAGGATTATTCTGAAAATTTGGTTTATTGGGTAATCAGTTTTGTTCTATCGATCTAAAATACTTTCAGCGTTACGGCGTTGCCGCTTCTATCAAAAAGTAGCAACAACTTTGTTATTTCAAATGGAACACCCTGTATTTTATTTCATTTTTAGATTCTTCCTGAAGAGCTGATTTCGTCGATCTATCATACTTGGGGTATAGCGCGAAATATTACAGAGATATAGGGTGTGAAAAATCTAGATTTTTCAAGTTTAGGATTTTTTTGTGTCGAAACTAATCATTTCTGCTCAAAACTGCTTACATTTTTAAAATTATTACAATATTTGTTTCTATTAAATGTCAGTAGATAGTAAATTGAAAGTTAAGATAGGGGCATGTAAGCCGTTTTGAGCAGAAATGATTAGTTTCGACACAAAAAATTCCTAAACTTGAAAAATCTCGATTTTTCACACCCTATATCTTTGTAATATTTCGCGCTATACCCCAAGTATGATAGATCGACGAAATCAGCTCTTCAGGAAGAATCTAAAAATGAAATAAAATACAGGGTGTTCCATTTGAAATAACAAAGTTTTTGCTACTTTTTGATAGAAGCGGCAACGCCTCAACGCTGAAAGTATTTTAGATCGATAGGACAAAACTGATTACCCAATAAACCAAATTTTCAGAATAATCCTACGTCCCGTTCTCCGTAAACGTCTAAGGTACCAACGACCGTGAGTGACCCTGTATGTTTCGTTTGAGAACAACTGAGTCAGTAGTTATTTTCATGTGTCTCCAGAAAGAACATACTTCTGAGCCTCCCTGTAAACTGAAACTGAGATTTGCTTCATCGAAGGAATATTCAATAGCCTCATGCTGCTATGTCCCGAATTGCAATATTTTGTAAATTTGCACTGTGAAAAAAATTTACAAAAATAAATTATGTTCATTCATGAATATGGAATCATCAGGAATGCAATGTTTCACAATAATAGTTATAAAATGAGAGGTAAAGTTGAAGCATTGGTCTGTTAATGTAAACATTATATTCTGTTTTTTTTTCGATGATCATCTTGTATAGTCATTAGTAACTTTCAGTCCATATAAATCAATGTGATATATACTAGTTACAGAGTGGTTTCGAAGAAATAAAAATTTGACAGTACAAATAATTAAATTTTATTAAACTCATTTTAAAATAAGCTTGATTGCACCATCACCTAGTCTATAAAATTAAATTCTTCAAGATATAATAAGAAATAAAATATACATATATTCTACATATGATTATTGTACATAAAATTTTAAATATCAATCATGACTTTCAATAATTGTAGGATATGTTTTTAAGGCAAAATATATACAATAAATTATTTATATCAATTAATTAAGTATACATATCAGTAGGTACCATATTTTGTTTTGAGTCAGAGAATGAATACAAACGTTTACGGTGGTACATCATGTCTGAAACTATAATCAATGCTGAAACTAATCAAAACTTTAATCATATCCAGAAGAATCTATGTGAATCATGCGTACCCATTCAAACGAAAAAATTTCGAACAGACCGCATTCATTTGATTATTTACCTAATTTCAGTTTCGAAAAAAAAAAGACTCGATATTATAAACAAAGAAAGCTTATTCGTTTCAGACAAGGGGATTTTCATTTAGGGATTGGTACACTGGTTTTCAAAAAACTTTCTGGAATTGAAGTTGGAAAGGTGGTTAATCTTTTATCAGACATATTCGATACATGGCGATGTCGTGTCACTTTTATTGGATAGCACAAGCGTTAAAAAACAATCAACATATGCCATTTACTTACAAAAAATATTCATGTATTATTACCCATGAATATTTTCTGAAACCAAACTGAACATATAAAATTCTCTTCGAAATCCATTCCAGAATATCATTTTCACTCCAGTTATTGATTCAATAATATCAAAAAAAAATTCCTTAGATTCCAAAAAGAGTATAAATATAATATAATCAAACCCAATTTATGAAGTGAAAATTTCACAATTGAAAGTTTGAAGGAATACAAAATAATGAATTGATGTTCAGAATTGATGTGTGAGAATATCCGGTTTTATAAAATATAATGTCAATATAGTTTATCAAAAAATGTGTCTTTCATTCTCATCAGCCTTAACCGTATTTTCCATTTTTTATAGCTTCGTGGTTTTCCAGGAAAATAAGCGAACGATATTATTGAACAACCGGTGTGTGAATTTCTGTGGCAAACAGGTTTCCCAATGCCAAATCCCTCGCAAAAAAATACACTGTGTAGCGTATATTTCATGATAAAGCCATAATACAACGTTAGCGTAAAAAATCTAGCTACAAATTCAGACATGATGACGTGTATAGAATTTGGAATAGGTTGATTTGTTGAAGACATAAATAAGTGAGAAACGCATATGAAAGCAACAGGTAGATTTCTCATGATAAAAAATGAAATATGTCAGAATTGAAATAAAGTTGAAATGATAATCATTGATGAATCTAGTTCTTAATGTAGTACTATAGAATAGCAACACTCTATCTGAATTTTCAGAAGGTTCAGATTATGTTTACCCTGTTATATTTCACCACTGTTCCATTCCACTATGAACAATTCGTCTCAATCTAAATAATTTTATGCACTGAAGAAGGGTCGTGAAAGATAAGGTTTCAGCTGATTCTGCAAGTAAAATCAATGCAGATAAATTGCATTTATCATGTTATTTATTATATTAATCTATGTTCTAAAAATCACCTCTACCAATCTTTTAAATCAAGGTTAGAACCGAAAGATCGCTCAGCTATGAAAATATGTTCGGAACAAATTATTAATTTGAAAATTTGTTCAGCACCATCTGATTAATTTTTAAACATATGTACGCATATGTTATTAAATCAACTTTTTTGGGTACACTAAAAAGTAATGATTACAACGATTTATGAAATATAAATAAGTTGCAGGATATTGTCATTGTTATTCATACTCTGATATGATTATTCTTTCTTGTATGATGTGTGAAATATTGATGAAGTGCTGAGAAACTTTCACACAGGTAAAAATACAATTCATAACTAAGGCATCTATATGAAAATGTATAGTTTTCACCAGTTGTTGGTCACCAATTAGCCTATATATACAAATGGCAGTCAATTGAAAATTCAATTTCCTAAAGTCTTGTATTCACAGGAAGTATTTGCTAATCTAATTAGTCAACGGAAACTATCATGGAATGCAGGAAGGAATATAAATAAATTTCAACAATTACAGGAAATAATTTAGAGTTATATAAATAGACTACAAAATATATAAATTCGTGTCAGTCAAACATATTTCATGTTCAACTTCCAACTAATTACAACAACCAAAAATAAAAATTCATCAACCATCACCATCTCTAAAACATACTCTCACAAATATTTGTTCATGAGAATGATGATGCTATTCAACAATAATACGACTAATAAAAAAATTTGATACGGGCAATAATGATCGATGATGAATTTCCGGCATACTATTTTGTTCTTCGTTGTTTTGACTGAGATAATAAGTTCTCAGTTCTTTATTGCGATTTCAAATGCAGATGTTCTGCGGCATGAAAGAAAATGTACATATATTTGGATATATCACATAACCTCACTGTATGCACTTCAGATGCCTATTTCTGTTCTTGATGATTCCTGGACTGCCACTTGAAATCACTCTCCATTATCCATTGCTGTCCTTCATTGTAGATGCATGTTTTCAACATGGGTAAATTGTTATCACTAGGATCAGGTTTTGTCAGACAGCTACCGGTGTTGACATGCTTGATAGTTTTATCCTACAAATTAGTATGATTTTGTATTTCAATATGAACGACCGCAAGTCTTTCAAGTGATAATTTGAGTTCGTGATTGATGTGAACCGGCGACCAAGAGTTTGGAAACACCCCTCCTTTAGTGAATATATGAAGTGATTGAAGGTAGGCTGTTATGCTGATTATCAAATATAATTTCAGACAATAACATGGTCATTGCCAAAGCTGACAAAGGTAATTACATCGTTTTCCTACAATAAACATATTGTTACGGACTGTGCTGCGTTCCGAGAATACCAGAAATCATTATCTCGGCGGCGCGCGACTGGCTGTTATTTTTTGTGGTCTCGCGATAACATCGGTCGCCGACGTACCTAATTAGGATGATTCATTGCTGGAGGTCAACGGTATTTCTAGTTATTTCCTGTTATTTCTGGAGAATGGGTGATAAAGGACCGCCGTGTCGCGGACAGTCAGTATTAGTTTAGAAAGAAAGATATCATTGTGAGCATAGAGATTTGTATAGCGAATATCGAAGTGATTTTGAATTGTATGTCGAGTTTCTAGTGGAATTAATTGTTTGTACTCAGTGTTTAAATTAACGAACCCAAGGAGAAATATCAATATTATATTTCCAAAGTTATTCAATTTCTGAATGCTGATAGCTCCTCCATATTAAATTCTTCAACTTCTATCAAATCTACTCCTAGTGTGTGTATTGATACCATCACTTTTTATGATTCATTAAAATGTAAGTCAACCCCCATGAACCCTTCCACTACTCTACTGTATTGAATAACAAAAATACACATAATAAAAATGTTCCTATCATACCAGTAGTCTCCTAAAGCAAATCCCTTACGTTGTAGCATTACAACGTGGTTTAATCATATTATTAGAGATACAAAATCTTCTCAATGAAAAACTCTTTCGATTTCACACAGTAAATAAAAAACAATATGCGCCATAATTATTATGATTTGATGTTGTTAATCTTTTCGCTAGTATTTCCTTTGATGGTTGATACTCATAAATTATGTAACTTATTAATATCAAAAGTGCAAGAAATTATAGACCTTTTAGAAAATTGACGATTCAACTACTCGTTGGCAAATCATTTTATAATGTGAATGAATATTTCGAATATGTTTTTTAGTACCTATATGTTATCGTTTTGTTATCTACACTATTTATTATTTTATTTATACTTATACACTTTTAGTTCACTATTTCTGACTGATAATTTGTTATTTGTTTTACTTATATGTCATTGTTTTTGTGATTCACACTATTTATTATTTTATCTATACCCATATTTTTTTCTGTTCTCTGTATCAGAATATAACTGATTTGTTAATAAGAACTTTGTATTCTTGGACAAATAAATTGATTGATTGATTGATTATTAGATTGCCATATGTTTTCTCAATCATCAGGCAGTATAATGTTAGAAACGAATCGAATCATCGAGTTATGAAATGATAAAATGATTCATCGAACTTTCGACGCTCGTATCAAACAGCCGCTTGGATTGTCGATATAGTTTTACTAAGTTCGTTTGATATCAAATTATTTATTAACTATTAGATGTGTTGCTCGGAATGAATACCGTGTTTTTGGAAATATTGGAGTATTTGTAACAATAGATTGTTTGGTCCTTTTTGATGTTTCGATTGATCAAGTGAAATCACTCTTAGAATTTCTAAATTATTTATTCTCCATCCAATTCACTAATACCTACTATTCTTATTGACACTAATATAATTAGTTTTCCAATGATCGTCACTATTGCCAACTTTTCTATTATTGAAGATACGAAGTCGGTTAAATAAACGTGGTGCAAAAAAAATTGCACTCGATTTCACTCGATTGCCAACTGTTTCCGGAACATAAAAATAGTTATTATAAATTTCATCCTAACACCACAAATAACGGAGTTATGCGTCTTTTAATTTAAACAATATTTATCATTGCTTTGAGATTTTGGAATGAAATTTATGATAACCATTTATGTCCCGGAAGGAGTTGGCTATCGATTGAAACTGAAATATACATTTTTTCGAATAAATCACGCGATAAAGACGTGATATTCAATCGTTTTTATTTTACTACAGTTATCAGCAGAAAACACAACTACTAGTTTTGTAACTTAACCCACCTCGTATTTTCAATAATAAAAAAGTTAGCAATAGCGCCGACTATGTTTCATTCTGACTTCAATTTTGAGTTGAACATAATGAGGTAAATCGGACACATAATAGATTTACTTCATCTTAGATAAATCAAATTTATTATAGACATTCGAAGAAATCACTTATCCAAAGCTAGAGTCCTCTTAACCCGCTTTAATATAAAAGACAAGATCGCTATTTCACAGATCAGATTTATAGAAAATTGCCTTTTCCGAATCTAATTATTGTAATGCAGTCACGTTACATGTTCCATATAGCTCCGTTTCAGAATTTCACTTTTGTTGCAATTTATCTTTGTATAATTCAGTCATAATTAATTTATCCATCTCCGTTTTCTAATATCATTGCTACGTGCTAAGCTGGTGATGGATGTATGTGCGTCCGAAAATTGTAGATCATGACAAGCTGTTGAGGTGTAAAGTAGCTCTTGCTTTTATGAGGCAGTTTTAGCAATATACCTCATATGATCATCCCATAATAGGGTATTGTTGATGGTAATACCGAACATGGATATTTGGAGAATACACAGGCTTTAATCTTGGTTGCATTGAATTTCACAGGATTATCCTCATTTCAAAATGGCTGTCAAATCTTATCAACAGTATCGACCAGTATTGACCAGTAGCTTCCTTAGATGACACAGGGGCTCTAGATGAGAAAGCAGTATGTAGTGTAATGTCATCCGCAAAGCTGTGAACAGAACAGGTCGTTGATGTGTAGCAGGGACAAAGTTGGTGTCAAAACAGATCCTTGTGGACACCAGCATTGATAGTAATTCTATCAGATGATACGCCATCAACTACCACATGGAGTGACCTCATCGAAAGAAAGCGATGTGACGGCAAACCATCATATGAGAGAAGCTTTTCAAGAAGGCCTTCAAGCCAAATTCGGTCAAATGCTTAAGATATAAAAAATTCTACAACCAGAGGCTCCCCTTGTGTTTCGATGTATGTCTTATGTGTGTTACGTAGGCAAGCAGTTGATCTCTGGTGACGGTTATCGGTCGTTTAAGATTACAGATTTGTCCAGATATTGTATAAGCTTAATGTTGATTGCTTTCTCCGACACTTCAGATATGACAGGTAGTAGCGCAATAGGTATGTAGTTGCCTTTATTGGAAAATGGTTGAACTCTAACACTCTTTCAGTTTGAGGGAAACACACCGAGTTTGTAAGAAAGTGTGACGGTGGATTTATGCAGTGGTTTATAGCCGTTAGATTCAAGTCTTCGGTTTCAAGTCATAGCGAAAAATGAACCATTTATGCAAGCAGTATCAAGGACTGTCAGGAGTGTCAATCCTGTTATTTCGCGTCCTTATTTGTTTTTCCCCCTTTGATTTAATTCAACTTTCCAACCTAAGTTTTCAGTCTGCAACCACATATTCAACCATAATTAAAATAAAAACCATATCGCAAGAGATCTTACTTTTGAGTCGTAAAGAGTTAAATGTTGGCCAACTTTTCTCAGGACTGAAAACTCATGACAACTGTAAATAAATGGTTACCTACCTACTTGTTACTTAAAACTTACGACTTGAAACCTCTGCATAAATCCACCGTGAACAACTTGCAAAGAACTGTTGTTAACTCTGGGCAGATTTTTTGAGAACGATTGTAGGAATTCCGTCTGGTCTCATAGCCTCTTCGGTTTGTAAATTTTCAGAAACAATACTTTTTTCTAATTTTTAACATATTGATTAAACGATTGAAAATAATTATGTGAACAAATGGCATGTATTTTTATACATTGACAAAATTAGATAATATTCAAGTAAAAAATAATTATCAGCTATATTGAAGATAGGGAATTATTGATCAATCACTTATATGAACCATATATGAATATGAACTGTATATGAACCCTTTCAGGCCCAGTGATGTCATACGGCATCATGAGTTTTCGCCACTCAAGTTTGTACTCGAATAAGTCAATATTAAAAATCTCTGAAACGTTACTTCTACCTTGATATATTATAACATGTCGATAATCATAAAATAATCTGAAGGTACTATTCACAGAATTCAATATTTCATATATCAGTTAGTAACAAATGGTGAATAGTTGTAATTGATTTCATCAGAAGACATGCTGTTTTGAGGCATGGTAGTATTCGATTTTTCATGATGCCAAATCATTGACAAAATAAATTCATTATACCAAATTTACAATATTGCTTTTTTCATGTGAAGCAAATTTTCGATAAACGTCATATTGAAGTTCCTCTGATATAGTGAGTGAAATTTTTTCATAGATGGAGTTGGCGTATAATCTTTATGATATGTAGGTGTATCACTTTATAGGATTAATTTTGTAGTGAAAAGATTCTATTCACACGTATTTTCTTGAAACACTCGTTCACTTCAGATCAGAATTCGTAATTTTTCGAAAATATATAATTCTAATATCTACCAATATTATCATGTGGCATCATTAATATTAATGTATCAAAAAATATGTTTTGTACATTTTTTATTTGTCTACCTTCAGATGCTTGTGAATTGCTGATAATTGTGGAAAAACCTTTTTTTAACGATAATTTGGAAAGGGTTAAACATTTTCAAGTATGAAATCATTCTATGAACTTAATGTAGCTGAATTTTCATAGTTTTCAAATAAGAGAATATCATGGAGGTGTTACTTTGAAAAAATATTGTTGATATTGATATTGTATTATCAATCTCTGCAAGTTGTTGAAAATACTCGTAGCATTGTTTCAGCAACTATCACATGCTGTAACAACCATTGGTAGATAAGCTAACCATAATACTCTTTCAATTGCAATGGCACCTCCTCTAGTATAAATCTAGTCCCAAATTTTCCAAACTATTCTTGAATAATTTGGGAACATCTCAATGTGAGGACACTTGATTAATGTGCTACAAAAATG
Source organism: Chrysomela aeneicollis (assembly GCA_029955515.1). Taxonomy (NCBI): domain Eukaryota; kingdom Metazoa; phylum Arthropoda; class Insecta; order Coleoptera; family Chrysomelidae; genus Chrysomela; species Chrysomela aeneicollis. The sequence continues at coordinate 899,125 of JARUHQ010000012.1, forward strand.
TGTATCTCCAAACTCTTGGATGTCGTTCAAAAACACTTGCATCGTGAGTAAACTTACCACATCATCGTATGACCACGCCTGGTTACCTCCCATCCCATGACACCTCACAAGTTTCACGGGGCCAGTTCTACTGCTTGCATCAAGGCAATTATCGTCAGACATTATCTGTTTTCTTTTCGTATAGGCAAATACCTGATTGCCACCTAGATTGTGGCAATAAGTCATACCAAGGTTTTCTCCAGATTTTCTACCCATTGTATCTAGACAGTTACGAGTTTCCACATTCCGAATCTGAAAAGAATATAAATATGAATTACTCAATTATTTTTGGAATGAAAACTATTGAAATAATGTATTTGTCTTTTCTCCAACAATCTAAATAAACCGTTGTTGACTCTATCAGAAACAATGCAATGAAGAATGTTGCGAAAAAAATTATAATAAAAATCCAAACAAATTAATTTTCTAACTCCTTCAACTGACCCGCTCATATTTTTCTTCGTTTTGAAAGTGTTTCAATGTGTTCGAAAATCACTCAGTTGTGTGTGGGTGATGTCAATATTTTGAAATATACATCAATTATCATACTCATTCACTTTTGTTTTCATAATAAGAAAGGGTTCAAGATTTCATTTTTTGAATTCTGAATAAAGAGGTATATTTCTCCACGACTATTGTATTTTACATCAATTCCATATGGGATATTTATCGATAAAAGAAGGGGATTCTTTCACACCGTGATTATCAACACTTTCTATCACGGCTGTCAACAAATAGCAAACTAACAATTCTAATTCTACCCAGGCCGAAACTAGTACGTATAGCTAACATTTTCAAGTAGGCTAATGTGCCCAGACCCCACGCATTTACGAATGTGACATTCAAAATGTCATATATTCAGTCGCTATGTCTATTATAAAAGCAAAATGGGAAATAAAGATTTTGAACATTTATTATGTTAGAGTCGTGTCAAAAGTATAGTCTTCTATTCGCATTTGATGGCTATTATTCTTTCGGATGATTCCGAAATGAGAAATAATAATATAAACTCAAACATTTAATGATGCAAATCCCTCTCTTACTCACTTAGTTCCATTTTGATAGGACCAGCTGAATAAAATAATAGTCAGGAAGAAGAGGAAGCTTCGAGTTGTCAAAATTATTAATATCAATGCATTGATTTCAATGAAGCTGTAAGTCGGTTTAAATGTTTGAAGCAATTACAAAATGCACAGAAATATGTTGTTTACATCTTCAATCATTAATAATTTCCAATTCTAGTTTCCGAGCATAGACTGATAATTGGGAGCCTACTAAATTTTTAAATACATTTTAATGAGACAGGCGTCTGCCTATAGTATTTTGATGGCTCAAAGGTTATTCAAATTCGACGCTCATCATTGAGATCTCGAAAACTGAATTTATGGATTGTATTGCATCTCCGAAATAAAGGGGATGACGGCCACGAAAATTCAAAACGTCGACCTCAAAAACTAAGAACGCCATTATGTAAATCGCAAAAAGTAGAAATAATGAAGTGCTTTTAGTTTTGGTATTTCTTCCATAATAAAGCAAATAATAATAAAAATGGTAATCCAACGATTTTGTTTTATTTTTCAAATATTTTGAAAACGAAGAGTTATTGTGTTTTTTGTTTAAAAAAATCACTACGATATTCGCTTTACAAATCTCAATGTTCACAATGCTAGCTTTCTTTCTAAACTGACTGTATGCGACACTGCCGTCCTTTATGTAAGTACAAAATACTCATTCTAGCAAAATCTTGAATATTCAATAGAGTTTTAAAAAATACTATTCATTTTTGAGAAGTTTCGACGGTTATGAATAATCTGCTATTGTCCTCTGATTGATACGTCGGCGACCGATGTTATCGCGAGGCCAAAAATCACACTTCCATTCGCGCGCCGCTGAGATAATGATTTCCGGTTTTCTAGGAAGACAGCACATTCCGTAAAATATCCTGATTAGGTAAGGTTTGAAGTGGACAACATTGTCATTTGATCTACCAGCCAAGCAGCAATAAGAACAGTTGACTTCACGTGAGTTAATACTAAAGGTGGTCATAAAACTCAAGTTGATTCAATTCAATAGGTTTAATGTATATACAGGGAGGGCCAATGGAAACTTTCCACCCTAATTTGTAGGAGTTCAAATCAACATCTTGAAAAACGCTCGAATACGTCGATATTTGATTTTAGGGGGAACTAATTTTCAGTTTTTTTCACCCCCGTAGCTTTAACCCTGTAGCTGGGGGGTGAACAACCCTCAAAATTTGAATATGGAAATAGAGTGGGAAATTTGTGGGATTGAAAATCAAAATTGTGGAATGTTCATGGCTGACATTTTGAACAGCTTGGAATTTAAATTTGACGTGTCCACCTGATTATTGCACTGGTAACTCGAATGATTTGGTATTTTTATTACGAAAACAATAGTCTCTTACCAAGATTTTGACAACCTGTCATTTCGTTATCGATGACAATAATAGGGCAAAATTATAGGGTCATGAAGAACTCAATGAGACCTTCAAAAAGAGGTATGGCACGACCCCTTTTCCCTATTCAAATTTTGAGGGTTGTTCACCCCCCAGCTACAGGGTTAAAGCTACGGGGGTGAAAAAAACTGAAAATTACTTCCCCCTAAAATCAAATATCGACGTATTCGAGCGTTTTTCAAGATGTTGATTTGAACTCCTACAAATTAGGGTGGAAAGTTTCCATTGGCCCTCCCTGTATACAAGATATACAAGAGTTCGAGCAATTACTTAACTTGACCTAAAAGAAAAATCAAAGGCTTCTAGGCGTATGACAGATCTCTGAAACTAGCCCGTGGAGTTTGTGTGGACGAAAAGCCTCTCATCAATTAAATCTACAGCTAATGTTAACTCTTAACTGGGCTGGTGGCCGAGTGCGTTGAATCGCTGGCTTATAGTCAAGAGGGCCCGGGTTGAAATCCCGCGGCGGCTATTAGAACTTTTATTTACTTCTATAGTATCGTTTGGCGGGAGGAGCTAGGTGACCAACCGAACATTCTTGGTACCTAGATTTCAATATTTCGGACTCTCAGTGATAACCACCCGAGTAGTGCTTCGGATGACACTTAAAAAGCTAAGGTCCCCGTCCTCCTTACTCATACAAGTCAAAATGAGACTTCGAGGGTTGCTTTGCAACTAAGTTGGCGGTTAAAAACACTTTTAACACTTTTTTAATCGAATAACTGACATATATGTATTTATCTAACAACGAAGTATCTTCGAAATCAAGACGGAAAAGAACGAATTATTTTATTCACATTTATTTGATTCAAAGTGGATTGCAATTTTGACAGTGTTCTAAAAATTTCTGGAAAACATAATTACTTCATTTTGAACAATTTCCAAGCTGCTAAATTAATCAAGCGGTTAAAATTAATGTACTCACATCCCCAAGATAATAATAGTCCAATGGCATCTGCGATTCCGGATAAACATGTTCTAAGTACCACCGGAAACTCTTACATTTCAATTTGTCCCTCAGTTCTGTCCTGGATGAAATGTCCCCTACAGGTACATTTCGAGCACCTAGGAAACAGAAAAATATATCAATTCAAGTCAATAGAATCATCAAAACATTCCAATGAAATATACAACAAGGTGCACATTATGTATCACATCACAAACGCGTGTTTTTCTACAGTGGTAACTAAAGTGACACAGTGTTGTTTGGAAATATCTCAGGATATACGTCAAATTACTTCAATATTTGTTCCTTGTAAATGTTTCCAAACCAGATTCAATATCCACAGAAAATGACAAAACTGTGCAAACCAAGTCCGGTCCATAAAATTCATGGAAATTTTTTGACGCTCCATAATAATCAGTGGTCAATTTAGAGAAGATCTGTTTTCAAAGTGAACAATAAAACAATGTTTACAAATCTTAAATATCATGAGCCGTTTTCAGAATATACGAAAAATCCGAAAAAGTCTATCGACTAGCTGATGCTACTAAAAACTGAAACACCCTGTATATATATTCAAAACAGGATTATTTCGTACCATTGGAATAAGAGCGGATATGTTTCTTCATGAAATACTGTCATATTTATATGCTGTCATATTTATATGACTGTATTTCTCAAGGCACAATCTGAATTATGAAATTTTTAGTGTATGTAGTTTTTTAGTCAATGGTATTATTCTTGATGCGTTCACCACAAATACCTTATATTACGGTATTTTCAAGATGAGGCAGTTTTGGTGGAAGCATCATAATGCTTTCCATAATAAAAGGAGAAATTCTTTGTATGTATATTCAAATGTTTTTTTTTCAGATTCAATAAAATAATGAGTAATGATTTTTATGGCGAAAAACTCATAAAAATATATAAAACCTAGAAGAGTAGATAGTGTTTGTTGTCAAAAACAAAACATACATCGTTAAAAACAATCCCACATCAGAAGCACAAGAAACTACCACGCATAACAACTTGTAGACACTACAAAATGAAAGATATTGACAATTTAGCACATTGATAACCTGGCAAATAACCATCCTGAGGTTATGAAGTAAGAAACGACAAGAAAACTGCTCGCAATATGAAGTACCAAATAATGACAGATACAGCTCGGCAAATCTAGCTTGGCCTTGAAAAAATAAACAGAGAAGGTATATCGCCGGTTGGTCTACTACGCATCCAACTCTCAGAGGCTTTGCCAAGCTATACAACTTTGTCATCTGGTCTAAACTAGAATCTCGATAATAGCTTAACCAGTTGAATGGCAAATCGTCGTAAAAATTATCAATTTGGGATGCCAGTAACTTATTTTCAAACAATATAGTGAGTAATTTTGACACGTTTCAGCATATCAAATTGTCAATATCCTTCACAAATCCGTACCCGGCACACCCGACTGAACTAAGCACCGAGACATGCAACTCATGCTGTTAAGATGAGAGTTAAAACCTGGGTTAATATTATAGTAGAATTCCTTCCACTGGTCCAACCAGACCTCGGCCAGGCGGGCGTTATTATGGTTGACGATCCTACTCGTACCACCTGGAAAGGAGTACGGCGTGGACTTGCGAAATACATGCCCCACATGTGAGCAAGTCGCTATCTCCAGCTGACCGCCACACATCCATACCTACAGAAGCGCCATGGCGAAGAGAAATTACGTAACACATGCAACCAAAGTAATCGGAGATAACTTGATAAGCTACAGAAAAATCTCACTATGGAATTCTATTCATGTGCACCCTGTGTCTGTTTTGGATAAAACTAGAAATATAATTTACCTGTAGTAATTTTGCAAATAGTGACAGATAAAGTCTATGACAAAATCACTGGAAGATTAGAAAATCGGAACTGTGAAAATACAGTTTATTCCAGAACAATCAGTGACGCTGCAGATTTGCTAACGGAGAGCAATGATTCTCATTTTGCAGTCAAATTGTACTTTGGTACCTTAGTTTTGAGTTCAACATTACTTGATATTTTTTATTTCTTCTGTTATTTCCTTCATTATCATCATTATTCGAAATAAAATTGAGTTCAACATTTTTTTTTCACGTTTAGTGAAAGTATCTATAATTGTAAGCTTGGCAGATCTCACATCAACTTGATATTTTCTATTTTTCTTGTTATTTCGAATTCTCCTTCATTAAACATGAAAGTTTGATACATTGATGATTTTACACATTTAAGGGAAAATTAATGTTATTATTTATTTGTTGTTATTATTTATTATTATCAAAATACCTTGACATTTCGCTTGGAAGTTCTTATCACTTGAGAATTTCTCAAATCTTCGAATAATGCCCATATAATATGCAATTCGTCATTTCTGTCAGATGAAATTTCAATCGTTTTAAAATATATTTGTTGATTTGGTGTCATAAAAATAATACTTTCTATATCTAAATACCGACTCTACCTTCAGTGGAATTTTTTAGAATTATTTACCATATGGTTATCGATCACGTGTAACATTGTATTCATATACATAATATCGACTTAATAAAATATTGTCCAGTCTTGGAATTAAGTTACTATGTACAGGGTGGCTGGAATTCGAGCCTCATCATTGGTATCTCGTAAACGGTAAGAGATACTGAGATACAGGGTCGGATAAATTATGGCAAAGTTGCGCAATTTGATGCCTAAGAAAATGCCTCGGAAAATGCTTATCTGAAACTTGGGAAATTCCGAATACTTTCCGGAGATATCCGAAAAAATCGAATCGAATTTAATTAAACCTTTTTTATTTTTTTCTGGCGTTATTTGAAGAAATTACGCGATATGAATAACACTTCACACTGGCCACTTTTTCTTCCCTACAAGATGGTGTTCTCAATTTTTTTTAAGAACTTTCTTCAAATAGTGAAGAATGGTTACAATCATGATTCAATACATAGAATAAAATAGCAGCACTATCCAAAAAAGGTTATCCAAATCAGCACCAAAGTGCTGGTCTCGGAAAATTAGATAATTAACAATATAGGTATTGAATATAATACTGAAAACAATATACAAAAACAATAATATCAAATAGATTAACTTATACTCAAATTTTAATTCAAATCTAATAATTGTAAATATGGAAAATGAAGAGATTTATGCCAATCATTCATTGAATATGCAAGTATGAAGATTCTTTATTTTACTCTTAAATATACTGATATTAGGGCTATCTGTTATTTCCTTGGGTAGAGTGTTGTATATTTTCATGCATAGTGTTATGAGATTGTTTAGGCCAATGAGACTTCGAGGGTTGCTTTGCAACTAAGTTGGCGGTTAAAAACACTTTTCAAACACAATATTAGTACGTACAGGTTCTATCTTCCAGATACCATCATCAACTTTTTTTTAATACGGACCTGGATTTTTAATTAAATTTCTTGTTACCTTCGGATAGCCAAAAAACTATAAGCTATCTCAAACTTTGACTTTCAAATGTTTCGATGCCAACATTGCCATTTTCTCTATTTTTTCAAATATTTAATCCGAAACTATTTTGAAAACATTGTTTCTCATCATTAATATAACTAAGGAATGCTATAATCAGCATCTAAACACTGGCAAGATTTGAATGAAATCCCCCACCCATCCACTTTCTAAATATTATGAAACTGAACTTCTGGCAATATAATATCTATAATACTCAGTCAATTGATAAAACTATGGCTTAGTTTTAAAAAGTGAAAAATGAAATTTAAAAGTGAATGCTCGAATAATTCCACTTGCACCTGGCATTTTTGTATATGCGTCTTCGCATGTTGCCCGTAAACGCGCGCGGTTGTTACTTCAAACATTAAATTCTGGCGCAAAGTATTCATGTCCCGTAGAATATCTTTGAATAAACGATTTTTGAATATCCTCATAAAAAATAATCCATCGAGTTTTTATTACCACTATAAAAAATTGGGAACATATCACCTTTTTCTGTATTGGAAAACACAATTTTTCATCCCGCAAATAATTCAAAATGTTGAACTGTTTTACTTTGATGAGTGGTTGTGACTTTTATTCACTGAACTCAAGGCCACCTTTTCCATTTTCGATAATTGCATTAGATATACAAGAAGTGGAACAAAAAATCCAGGTCCGTATTAAAAAAAAATAAGTTGATGATGGTTTCTGAAAAACGAAACGTCGGATTTCAAATTTGAGAACACCATCTTGTAGGGAAGAAAAAGTGGCCACTGTGAAGTGTTATTCATATCGCTTAATTTCTTCAAATAACGCCAGAAAAAATATAAACGGTTTCATGAAATTTCGATTTTTTCGGATAGCTCCGAAATTATTCGGAATTTTTCAAATTTCAGAACGGCATTTTGTTGGGCCTCAAATTGCGCAACTTTGCCATGATTTAACCGACCCTGTATTTTTTATGGTTTACGAGATGCCAATGATGAGACTCGAATTCCAGCCACCCTGCACTGTCTCTAATTGATTCATAATAATTTTGAAATATTCCTATATCGTCCAAAATATTATATATTGGAATTTGAAATTATAATTATACTTATTCTAGTCAATAATTCTGAGAATACAAATGGTAATAATTTGAATTAACGTTGAGTCACCTTACGTGGTCTGCACGTAGTTTGAGTGAGATAAATAATTGCCAGTTGATTGATGAATATATTATCAAAAATTCCTGCAAACCACTGCGAAATATCTAATGTTAAGTAGATGAGCCTGAAAATAAAATGTTAAATATATTGTTAGTTACTATCGCCAGGTCTCCCTTTCAGTTAATAAGGCTGTTAACACATTATCTGCAGCACCTTCAAACATTCGCTGTGAAAAAAAAGAGAATTCAACGAAATAAAATATATCAAACCTGGGTTCATCGCATAATAAAAGTCTCTCCACTCGTCCATCCATGCTTCAGCTACTCTAGCAGCATTATGAAGCACGATTTTTGATACACCTCCAGGAAATGTGTAAGGCGATTTGTCTCTAAAAACGTGACCTACATGCGAGCAAGGAATAATTTCCAATATGCCGCCGCACTGCCACACCTAAATATTGTTGGTGAATTAATTTTAGTTGATCAACGTATCAATGATTCTACCCTGGCTACAGAAACTCTACGAAGACACAGGGCGTCGGGATAACTGAGTATATGCATAATAATGAGAATTTTTACAACCAAGCTACACTCTACAAACACAGGAGCTACTGTATGTAGTTGTAAAGTAGGCTTTTACTTTGAGAAGAAATGAACATTCAAAATGGAAATAATAACTAATTAGAGCATTGAACAAATAATTGATTTGAATTGACACGGCCATAATTTAATTGAAACCCATATTATTATCAAGATTGAAATTCACAAACGATGATTTTCCATAAAATTAATATATAAACGACATATTTCGGGTAGCTTTATCGATGATATGACGAGAACACGGTATAATCCCAAAATGTCATGAGATTAACTTTTATCACAAAATTTTGTATTCCTGAACGTTATCTCTATCATATATCTCTATCGTAGCAAATCGTAACTGAGTTTGATAAATTCAACCTAGTTTAACTGAAGCTATCATTTCATTAATTAGAATATCCATTATTTTTGTGTGAAACTGGTCATATAGAGAATCATAGATGGATTTTTCAATTGAAATGTTTTCAACAGAACCGTAAGATGTTAGTTACAGGAGAAAACGTGTAATCTGACACTCCAATAATCAAGATGAATAAATTTAGAGAACTCCAACTAAACTACGCAACACTAATTACGTCGCACCCCGAAATTTTGCCCCTGTTAAAGTTTGAATACCTTTTTTCTGCTTTGAACAATTTGAATTCTGTTTACACTGTTTGCTAGCTCAGTCCTTCAACTATAATCTCATACTTCTCCAGTACATGAGGTATTTTCAAATGTGCAAAATTTCGGAACTTTCGAAAGGATCCCAAGTAAAGAAAGACAGTTTTTTTTCAACATTTTTTTTTGCAACTTTAACATGATAGGCAAGAAGATGATCTCATTACCTTGAGCCATTTCCAAAATTGTCTTCTTATCTCTTTAAGTTACACTGATCTTAAAAAATTAAATTCTTGGTTTTGTAGTCATAACTTTTTTTATTTTCAACCGATTTTCAAAATCTCAGGTTCATTTTGAAGCTGAAACATTAGATGAGGTGATATAAATATCAGAATTAACTCGAAGATGATTATTCGAAATCGAGGGTTTCCTCAAAGGTGACCCAAATCTGAAACACCCTTTAAATCCCGGCTGAGAGGAGAATTAAATGAAAATCAACTTGTTTTCGGAAGGATCTTTCATTCTGGATACGTCCAGATCTTTCCTGCTTACAGAATTCTGCATGGGAAAGCCAAATTGAAACGCCATGTTTTCGAAAAAAAATCAGCCCAAGGAAAATGCATGACATAAAAAAATCAGAATACACAAAAATTTCAAGGACCTTCTTATACAAAGTATTTCATCATGTTTTGGATTTTTTTCAAACAATTTGATTTCTTATACCGCCAAAAGAAAATTATACGTACGCCTATGACAAATTTTTTTCTTTGAACAATTTTTTCCGCTGAAAACAGCTTTGGGTACCACTTGTCTCGATTCTGAAAAATAATTTTTTGTCGCCCTGTACATCAAACTATGATACTTGGAGTACTCGAGTTTGGGCGATTTTAAATAGTTTTGTACAAAACTCACGAAAATTATATGTAAAAAATTAGCAAAAATATCCTTCCCCTTTATCCGTACCCAAAGCACCCCAAGGGGAAAAAGACATTTTTTTTTAAATCTCCGATCCCGATGTGGGGGTAAGGTGAAATATGTTTCCCGATATATCTAACCGTTTAGCCAGAAAAAATTTGCCCCATAAGTTTTGGGGGGGAGGGGGGGGGAATTATTCAGTCTTTTTGGTGGTAATATTTTCGTTTCGATCAAACAACGTTTGAGATATTTTTTTTAATCGGGATTTCGAGAGGGTTTTAGATTTGAGTCACCTTTGCAGAAACCCTTGATATTTATTGTTTATCTTGATTCAATTCTGCAAAACAAAAAAATTGATTTTTTGATATCACTCTGTAAATAAAAAAGGTAAGAAGACAATTCTGGAGATGGCTCAAGTTAATGAGATCAACTGTAAGCATTTGCTGTCATTTAAGATCATTTTGAAAATTCCAAAATTTTGCAGTTTCAAAAAACATCCTGTAGCAATTTTTATGGAAAAAAACCTCGTGTACTGGAGAAGTATGAGATTATAGCTAAAGAACTGAGCTAGAGAACGGTATAAACAGAATTCGAATTGTTCAAAGTAAAAAAAGTTTTAAAATTTCAACAGGGGCAAAATTCGGGGTGCGACGTAATTAGTATTGCGTAGTTTACTTCAGTGAGAACATTGTTTTGCTCAAGAAGAAATCCAATGAAATCAGTTTATTTGTGGTCATCTGATTGATCACAACCAATCAAACCAACAATATAATAAGAACAGATCCCATGGGCTGTTTTCACTCAATCATGTTGCTATGGATACCTACAATTCGATTTTGACATTTCATATATTCAATATTTCAAAATGTCACGATTTGGTGGTAATACTCATGAAAATATTAATGAAATTATCGAATCAAATATACCAAAGAATACTGTTTACATTAAAAAAATTTGTATGGAAAGTGTTTATGGACTTTTGCAATGTTAGAAAGTATGAATCAGCAAAAAACTGTCTATCCGAAAAACCCCCAAACATTGAAAATTGCTCAAAAATGTTACAACTTTCTCAAGCTTGTTGCTTATAGGCAAAAAATCTCCGCCTACGGCGTCAGTCTCTATCCAAGCAACAAACTTTTGAAACCTATTATACTTTTTTAACAATAATTATTTATGTCCTTGGGTTATTACTACTGAAAACTGTTCTGATATTTTGGTTCCGATTATTTCCAAACCATATTTGATGATATACTTAAATATTTCAAAATCTGATTTAGAATGATTTGTGATTTTATAATGAATGATTAGCTTAAATTCTCATTAATATGCAGGAACTCATAGAAGGATACAGTTACAGAACTTAATTAATAACATTATTAAAGGTGCATCAATTACCCTGAAACTCATTTCCAAGTTTTCCCCTCCCCAAATATCCATTCCCTCGTCATACGATCCTAGTTCATAAAAATAGTCTTTATCAATTGAAAATAGTCCCCCAGCCATTGTTGGGGTCCTCAGAGGAGATGTTCTGTCACCATTTCTTCTATCCATTTCTCTTTGCGGAACTCGATACCTGCAAGAGAAAAAAACTTGATCTTAACTTGATCAAATATTTACTACTAGGTTCCTTAAGCCTCGTAGTTACACGGTGAATTTTCTTCGAACCAACGGATCAAAAAAGTGATTTTTATAGATAAGGAAAGCATTTGCTGTAATTTAAGTTACAACCCTCCTCCTGTCATGAATTCACTTTTTGAATCAAACTTGCCACATATTCTTATAATCGCGTTTCTTGTAAATAATGATAATAATAATAATTGGTTTCTTCAAGAGTACATATTCGCTAGAGATCGCATTCACTATGATGTTAGGACAAATTTTCAAGTCTCTTGAAAAATTGCCATATTGAGGTACTATTTTTATAACGGAAAAAAAAAGTTTATAAATTTTTGAGTCCGCTCGTCTTGAACATTTTACTTACCTTCAATAATGAGGGGGTGTGAGCAGCTGTTAAACATATCTTGAATTGCTGTATCTTCCATACCCTTTATCCAAATTTGATCAATTTGGGCTTGTTTGAAAGACGATTTCACACATATTCGATATCTCTTTTCTTTTTCGAGTAATTTGCAAATAACTAATTTTAATGAAGAAAGTCATGCTTACCGTTGAGTATCTACGAATGATATTTTCAGGAAGTGGGCATTGAGAATAGGCTACTTCACCCTATTATACCCTAGGGCCTATTTGCAACATGCATATTATTACAATTATAGATACCACCGTTTCTTTTACATTTTAGTATAATATTCTCGCAATTCATTCAAACTATAAATTCACATAAAACGAACAAGTCGAGCCTATCTAACTCATATACTGCAATATATGAAACTATTATTTTCAGAGGACAAGGACGATGTGTTTCAAATAAAATCAGATAATATCGAACGCTAATATAAAATTTATCATCGATATTATTTGATTATGTTCATTTATAAAATGACATTATCTTTCAAAAATAGAAGTTATTATTTGTTGATGCGGTTTAGTAGTATGTAATGAGTAAATTTCAACCAGCATTGAGAAATACGATTAACTTACCTATACTAAGGCCTACTTACTGAAGATACCTCTCATAAAAAGAGTATATTATCGACGGTAAGCATGATTTTCTTCATAATTGGTTATTTGCAAATAACTCAAATGAATGGAGATATCGAATAACGGTTTTCATCAAAATGTAGTATAGTATTTTCATGCTTTTCATGTACAATCCAAAAAAATGCATAGTCTCATTTGATTTTTTCAAGAAAATCTGAAAAACTCAACCTTTTGTATACAGTGCCCTCTAGAAGACGCAATAAGAAGTAGGATATCTAACAATTGTGAAATCATCTTTCAAACGAGCATAAGTTGATCAAATTTGGATGAAGTGTATGGAAGATACACTAATTGGGAATATATTTGTTTCAACACCTTCTCCTACTCTCATTATTGAAGATAAGTAAAAAACGAGCTGACGCAATTTGTAATCTTTTTATATTCGTTATAAAAACAGTACCTCGATATGACGATTGAAATTTTTCTTAAATCAACATCATAGTGAATGCGCCCTTCAGCAGTCATTTCAGAAACTCAATCAAAATATTATTTGAACTATTTTCCATCAATTTTTCTTGGCCGATTTGGTACATTATTTTTTCCGAAGCCGTAAGTTTTATAGTTGTCATAATATGGCATCATGGGGGTGTTTATGTTCCCGTACTTTTCCAAAATTTACAGTTCATTGAATTTAGACTGAAGCATAAACAAAGACATGACCGACCTATGATTATGGATTGCTTCGAGATTATGAAAATTTTTACAATATATTCCCATTTGTGACAGTACCTTGACGACCTTATTAGGACACCTACAATAATTATATAATCTAAAAACTAACAACATGAAATCTGAGTTATGCCTCTTTTTTTTGGGTTATTTTGAAAAAAAAAAAAAAAAACTGTTGAATCATCATCAATTTCCCTATCGAAAAATTCGTCTTCGCGCAACCCACAATTTGATTTCTTCAAGGGTGTGATTTCTTAATGTCTTATTTGAGAGTAATGTTTTGATCACGTTTAATATAATCTTTCACTATCTTCAAGACATTTTTGATATACGGACTTGTTAGAAATTCAAGAGAGATAAAAATTCGAAACCAAACATTTATGTGAACTTCAACTCCCGCTTTTGTTGAAAACCAGTATTTCCACGAGAAAACGAAAAAATACGTGAATAATAGTTTAATTTTCTCTATGGATTGTCGAAAGTAAATCTTTACACCCGTTCAAAAATTTTATTATTAAAATGTATAACAAAGGTTTAACAAAATAAATATCAGAATGAAAAGTCTCAAAAATCGCGTTAGAACTTTCATTCCTCTGGACATGTTTAGTTTTCAATGATTATACCATATCAGAATATTTGCAATGATTGTTTTCAAAAATATTCTGATCATTCCATCAAATGAATCACATGTGAAATACAATTCTTCAGGAATTATCACGCCAAGTCGTCCAAACGCTAAATAAGGCTAACCAACTCGACCATTTTTTGTGCACTTTTCATTTCTATCTCATTTCAAACTTATTGTAGGTATCTAAATAATAAGTTCATCATCCAATTATGACAAAATGCTAGTACAACAAATTTTTTTTTATATAGTGAACCTTATAATTTCAATTCATTGTCATTTTTCATCATATCAGAATATTTTTTCTTAAAATCGCGATAACCGAGTCAGGGGAGCAGAGCCCACTTTGGGATTTTTTTTATTATTGCAGCTTTGTCATTGGTCTTAGCCCGTGGATAATGAGAATTTAGTTTACTATTGGCCGGCAGCCGTGATAGAAACTGTTGATAATCACGGTGTGAAAGAAACCCTTTCATTCATTAATAAATAACCTCATTGCACAATATATTCATGTTTCCTTTAGTCGAGACTCACCATCTAAAGTTCAACTTCCAATTGAAGCCGCCCCACGTCATGTCAGATGCTGTAATATATTCAAACGTCTCGTCTGAAATGACATCTATGATGGGACACACCACCGTCTTCCTGTCCTCAACGATCCTAGCCAGCAGTGGTTCCAACCAGCCCTCCGTACACTCGCAATGGGCATCCAGGAAGGTGATCACCTGCCCCTCAACGTGCTTCGCCCCTAAGAGACGAGCTCTGATCAAGCCCGAACGTTTTTCGGTGCGCAGGACAGAGACTGGAACCGGAAGGGTTTTCACGTAGTCTTCCAACTCTCTGCCCAGATGATCTGGAATGTAATCCAAATATTCTTGTTCCGAATTTCGACTAACCTTCAAAAATATATTGGTAGTTTCATTAGAAGAGGCTTGCATTAAAAATTGTAACGAAGTTACTTGACCTTTTATTAACATACTGTATATAGTAGTAATCGGGTAGTATCCTGGGTAAATGTCGTGCTAGGAATTCCGTTCTTTTTCGTAACGATTTGTTTTCACACACCGGAAGTGTATTAGTAAATATCAAGTTAGCGCGAAGTCATGATTTGATAGTTATAATTACTGATAATTAATTAGCGAGATAGGCTGGCGTTCGACGATATCGAGTCAAGTTTGCAGCGATGCGCACTTCGAGCGATCCCCACTGAATCAAACCGAGAGTAGAGTGGGGCGAACGGAGATATACCCGCGATCGCCACTCGCCAGTCCTGCTTGAGACCGCAAGCTGGACACTAGACTCTCTTGGGAGCACCGCAAAGCTGAAGCCGCAGCTGAGTGGTCTGAAAGAGAGAGGAGTTCGAAACCGCGAACTAATAAGTAATAACCGAAGATAGCCGACTTCTTGAGACCGCAAGAAGTAGGTGAATCATAATCCGTGTTGAGTTGAGAGGGCCGTACTTGCATTCTTGTACAGGGTGACTATTATCCCACTGTCAGCGAATTATATTCGGACTGGGGGGATATTAGGTACATGCTAGGCGACTGCTTCAGGTTCTGCGAATTCTATTCGGTACCTGAAGTTGTCTCTGGTTGTTTTACTCCCTGCTTGAATCAATGTACGGGGTGTTTTGGCATACCATCAGCGAATTATATTCGGGTGGTAGGACAAAATACCAGGGAATCCCTACCGTCTCCCTTAAGATAGACACAGGAAACCGCCGTTTTCGCCGTATGCCTGATTAGAGTTTTTGATAAATCTGCTCCGCATAGCTATTGATTTCTTTGCTTTTTGATTTTGCTTTCCCGGGAATATTCTAGCACCGTGATTATTTCATTTTGTATCCGTTGGAGGGGGGATATTATCTAGTAGGATATATTGTATATAGTTGTACTTGCTAGTTTTCGATTTATATTGAGGAATATAATGATAGCTTTATTATTATTGGTAGTTTTATTTTCTTTGATTTAGTTTTGAGTTTTAGTTTTGATTTTCTTATTACCAAAGCAACCAGATTCAGGGAACTGATACTTCTCACATATGTCACTTTGACAGTTGTTAACATCTAAAGACCCCTGGATTAAACTTTCTTCACTGATAGTTACCCGGTGCAAGTGGACCTACCACTATAATATAGGTGGCGCCCGAGATCTGTATATATAGCACCCGAGCTAAAGCGCCAAATAACGCTTCTCCGAGCAGAAAGCGTTACAAAATGCGCGAAAAAACATTTGTTTTCAAAACATATCGTCGTTGAATTTACAAAGGGGCGTATATCAAAAAATGGCGTAGTTTTTTCTCGCATAACAACTTGAGCAGAAGCTGATTCATTTGCTCTCAAAGTGAAGTAAGTACATCAATTCCTGATCTTTCAGAAAATGGATCCATTTTTCTTCCGAAAGTGACAACATGAAAGACTAGTAAACCTTAAGAAATTGTTTAAATCCATATATACGCCACTTAGTTAATTCACCGACGATGTGTAACAAAAAATTATTGATTTGGGGTATCATTTTCATAATAATAAAATAGGAATGGAATGGAAGCGCTGCCACCAGGTCAGATTTTTGATTTGCAACTCGCACTGACCAAACAAGTTGTATAATAAGATGTTTCCTTTGTTCAATTATAAATATGAATTTCTTTGACGTTGATTATCCAAACTCCAAATAGGCTACTGGTTAAACTAGACCACCATATATCCTCGGGGACGGTGAGAACGGCTACGGCTTCACAAATGCGTAGTCTTCAGTATAGGGGAGGTGAAATTTAATAGATATCAAATAAAATCTCGAATTAACTTTAACGTACAAAATGTATTGCGATCAAAATAAAAATCAAACAAAATAATAAAGAGAAACAAAATGAAAATTAATAAAAACAAGAAATTATGCAGAAACAAAATATAGTAATAGATCAAATACTCATTTCAATATAAAAACACCGCGAAATACGGACCCATCGTATTTCCAATCAATTTGTTAAAACTTTGGGAACTGCGTAACTATGTGGACTCTGTACTTGATACGAAAAAACCGTCTGAACCTTTATGAATGAAAAACCCACGACAAAACTCTGAAACATCGTATTAAAATCCTGATTCTACCATTATAGCAAAGTACCCTTGATTACGCCCTAATAGTACCTTTTGAAATAACCGCTGTTTCTACCTTAATGATAAAACTTCAATGAAATTAAATCCCTTTTGTCTGAAATCTGAAAGGAACTCGCTCATCTCATGACCTAGAGCAAAATTGCAAAATATCTAACATTTGGCCGAATATATCCTGAAAACCCTTGAAATGAATATCGACTTACCCCTGAAGACAGAATGACCAATTCTGTGACTGCGTTGTTTCAAAATATCGAATTGTTCACAAAACTCCCCACAAAAAATCAAACCCTCTTATTCCCGATTCGATTGAATTATCCCATCGATATACTACCCCAAAGCAAATGCACGGTATGTCTTTAAATTTCAAATTATGGCGACCCCTTTCGACCCGTGTCCAAACACTCCCGAAACCAGGGTTCCGTCCCCGAGGGGGAGGAAACCCTCGTCCGAGGCGACCAGTTCCCGCTGGTGCCTTTCCCGAACTCTCGCAACTGACTCTCTGAAACTGAATGCCCCAAACTGAATGCTGAAAACTTACTATCTTTCTCCAACTCGAATATTCATCTCAATTTTTTTCTGTATGTTGCACTTCTTTAGAGCTCGCAAGCGGTTCCCAGAGTTTTTTCGATGACTTCAACAAAATACATTTTAGTTGATGGTTTTCGAGAACGAAGACTCAGACGCAAGTGTTGCAAAATAAAAATGTCTCTTCTCGGAGCCAAATATTTAGTTTTCCCAACGATTAATGTATCCGTTAAATCTGTTATGATTCGTATCAAGTTACATGAGCCCCGATAGCACGTTGCGCTTTCGTTTAGTTTTCGATACAATCATTTCTCTATAGACGAAATGAACTTAACAGAATCAAATACAGGGTGATTCTGTTACAGATGTGCATTGTGACATCCGGTATGAAAAGAAAGTCACGCGAAGAGCACATGCGCTAAAAGTATTTTGATGACATGAAAGAGATTATACATCTTTATATTAGAAAATTAAATCTTAGATTACAACATTATTCATAATAGATATCATGAACATTTTGTTCACTATATTGCAAAGACAAACTAAATATGTTGTTATTTCACGCGGGAAATTATGGATTATTAGATACTGTGGGAATGTTAGTTTCACCCAAAAATAACAAATAAGTACAACCATAACACAACTTTGAATTGAATGGATTTTTTGTGCTACATACAAGGACACTAGTATCGAAACGTATTCCTTTCAAGGGGTATTAGCAAGAACCATTTGCAATCGATTCAATTATGTATATCTCCATATAATAAATTCAAAGGTTTCTCATATATTGCAAGAATGAAAATCTATTAATTTATTAAAACCGATGGTGAAAATTGAGGGATGTTTTCTGTATATTTAGATTAGATTAGTTGCTCTCAGGGCAATTTAACTAAAGTGAGTTTGAATATTTTTGTGAAATGATGATAGCAAATGTAATATCAACCATCTGAAGTTTGTTAGTTATGTATTTCAAGAATTAAATGACGAAATTTTGTAGATAAGTGGAAGAGAAGGTTGATTTATTTCAATATAAAACGATCATAGTTCTAGTTCAGCATAAATTAAAAGCTTTCCGATCTTATCTTCTCATCTTCTGAGAATAAATTCGAGAAAATGTTAAAAAACGTATTACTATAATTCACTTTTAAATTTTTTGTTGTTCAGATTTTTCATGTTCCTTAATTTTTTTAAATCAAATAATGAAAGATTATAGATCACTTAGGATCTTGTTTGAAGTATTGATTTTTTGATTATATGTAACTAATTTTTTATTGAATAATGATCATAAATTTGAGTATTAATAGTGGAAAAACGGAAAAATACAGTGTAATATCTCAATTCGCTCAGTATGATTTTATTTTTATTTTTTGATTGACTGAAAGAAAACACATTATGGTAAGGTAAGTAAATTATCCCGAGTCGAAGACGAGGGAAATTTTCTATCAACAAAAACATGAGTGAAACCGAGAAAAAAATTATAGGGAATTAATTCTACAGCGTGGGAGATTCGGTAACAAAATTTTATAAATTGGAGTTGTTGTTAATGATGAGAAGATGAACCCTATACGACCTATTCTGCGTTGATATATAGATTATAATCATACACTCTTTATCTTCCCGCTAGACCCCAAATGTGATAGATCGATGAAATCAACTCTGATTTTATAAATCTTCAATAGCTAATTTGAAAACAATATTGTTATTATTAGAGACTTTCATTTTCATCAAACGCCATTCAAATGACACGGTATAATACGTACTATTTAGACTGTTAGTTCAAGAGGAGGGTATTACTTGCTCTTACTCATGGCAGAATGCCTTTGAATGTTTTTGGTGGTTTGAAGCAGAAGTTATGACACACGGGAAGTGTTTGGCAGTGTTCATTATCATTTTGTAATAGTATTTTATGGCATATGTATGAAAATCAGCCATCAGGAAATCGGCCCACTGATTAACTTAGCAGTTATGCCAGAATTCTATGTACGTATATACCCTACTCGAGGCTCTATATTTTGTCTTTCAGAAAATAACTTATGTATGGCGGCCCTGGGCTCCTGGACTATATAGTTTGTTACTATATGTAACGCGCGTATTGGAATTTATAAATCTACCACCATGCCATCCACATGCATCAAAGCCGAATGGATTCCAATTATTACAGTTCACAATGCAGTAGATACAAAATATATATTACAAACATAAATATAATGATTGAACTCAATAAAAAAAATTGAGAATACGCATAAAGGATCAACTAAAGAGAAAATTGATCTAGCATGTTGACGTTTCCGAGCAGTCTTTTCATTCTTGTAAAGCCTTCCAGCTTATATAATTTCCAACGTAGATTACACACTTATTGTTTTTTATCGACGAATAATTTTGATCTACGCAAATGGAGTCATTTCTTCAGCAGGAGGAGTTTGTCTCCAATGATTAATTCATCATCATCATATTCGTTGCTTCCGATGTATTTTAATTTTTCATTATTCAAACATAATTCCAATTATCAGTTAAATTTTGCACAACACTTTCACATTCGACATCGAATGTTTGGGAATCATTTGGGGAATATAATTTCTGCGAAGTAGTAGAATTAATTGAAACTTTATCTATGTCACAATGTGAGCTGGTATTGCCGTAGGCTCCTAAAATTTCATTGTTGATGGTGTGGGATGTCATCATGTAAAATTTTGTGTGAATGTTATCTCCCAAAATACTTTTTGTCATCGGATAATAATTTTGGAATATTAAAGCTATTAATTACATGGAAAGCCTCTTCGATAGTGTAGATGTGTTAACAAAATTTCCCGCCTTGACCTAATGAACAATTGCACATTCCAAAATGTATATCAAAGCTTATGTTGTACAATAGAATTATCGCTTCCTGTTTTAACTAAATATTTTTTGACAAAGTGATTTTTCGCTTTGCATTTTAATTTGGTGTGAATAACCCATATCGTTTTTATTTTTTCTATGATTTGCAAAAGATAAAAGTCGTTTTTCATGATAATATTCGAAAACTTCATCAATTGCGCAGGAATGATATGCTTTACACCTCTGTAGGACAAGATAGTAATGACTTCATTTGCAAAGATTAGTCGAAGGTCCGAAAGGCCTGGATTGGGTCTAAAAGAATACAAGCTGAAAGACCTCTCAAGAATAAAAAACCTTGATTATTGAGAAAATTTGATTTTCAGTTGGTCCTTTATGCAAATTCTCATATTTTTTCATGTAGCGAAATGTTGAAATAAATTCAAAATAAATGCGAGTCACGCTGTTTTCATAGAGATGTCCAAACACATTGAATGTCAGTTAGAGTTTTCAATAATTGTTCTCAAGAATTATATTATATTTTCACAAATAAATACATTTAGAATCACGTTGATTGGAATCTTTGGCATAAGTTGTTTTCCACAACAAAGTTCTGCTCAACAGGTTATATTCAGGAATGATTGTGATTTATGTTGACGACATCCTGGTAGCCTTGAAAAACCAAAGGACGGCGGATTCCATTTATCAGAAACTGTCGAATCATTTCGATGTGAAGGACTTGGGAGAAGTCTGATATTGCCTTGGAATAGAATATTCGAAGAAAGAAGGTGAAATAGCAATGCATCAAAGAGGATACATCAAAGAATTACTGAACCGTTTTGGTATGACAGATTCAAATCCGGTATCAACTCCATTGGACTCTAATGTATAATTAAGAAAACCTGAAGGAGCCTCGAATGAAGATGAGCAAAATATACCATATCGTGAACTAATTGGTGGACAGTTTAACAATTGCTACAATAAACTACATTGGACTGCAGGTAAACATGTTCTACGCTACCTGAAAGGAACCATTGATTTGGGACTCATTTATTCACCAGATCAAGAAATTATAACAGGCTTTGTGGATGCTGATTGGGGATCTTGTCTCGATGATCAACAATCCTATTCAGGATATACTTTTATTTTATCCGGAAGCCCAATTTCATGGGATTCAAAAAAACAACGCACAGTCTCGCCCTCTCCTCTACTGAAGCAGAATATATGGGGATGACTGAAGCTGCAAAAGAAGCGATATATCTGCGAAATTTCATGAGAAATTTGGAACTTGAAGAGCTGACAGATGTAATAATTTACAATGATAATCTCAGCGCACTCAAACTAGCAGAAAATGTGACATTTCATGCTAGAAGCAAACACATCGATATGAGATATCATTTCATGAGAGATTCGATTGGAAATGAAGAATTCACAGTGAAACATGTGTCAACTAAAAACATGACAGCTGACATTTTCACAAAAAGTTTACCGAAAACAAAACATGAAGCTTGTGTGAAGATGCTCGGATTGGGTCCTGTTTTTTTATTCAAGAAACCGCAGCATTGCCTCGAGGGAAAGTGTTGAAATAAATTCAAAATAAATGCGAGTCACGCTGTTCTCATAGATATGTCCAAAATCATTGAATGTCAGTTAGAGTTGTCAATAATTGTTCTCAAGAATTATATTTTCACAAATAAATACATTTAGAATCACGTTGATTGGAATCTTTGGCATAAGTTGTTTTCCACAACAAAGTTCTGCTCAACACGAAATAATTACATGTTTATGTACAGACTGAATATTTAATATCTACTGTATTGTGAACTCCAATTGGAACCCATTCGGCTTCCCAAAAAATTTCCAGTAATAATTGAGAATCTAGTGGTATTATAAGTGAAAATTTTTGTTTGTACCCATGTATTTTGACCCCAGGATGACGAATTTGATAATGAAACCGTGATATAATCACTAATAAAAATAATCCATGCGAATGTTCGAAATTTCATCTTCTTTGTCTCACAAGTTTTCGGAAAGTTTTATGTCACTGGGACCAAACCATTCATGTACCGTGTTATATCCTGGGTTAAAATATTATTGAAATACTTTTTATTCATTGGAGGTTTAAGTATATTTGATTTTACACAACGAAACTTTTCTAGACGCGGTTATTGTCCATAAAGACTTATACATAAAATGAAGAGAGAAACATATACAGGGTGTCCCACTAAGGTCGGCGAGGTACGATATTATGGAAACCATAAACCTTAGGGCTCCTAGAAAAAAATTTTGTGGACTAAATCGGCCAAGAGAAATTGATGGAAAATATTTTCAAGTTCCTAAAATGACCGCTAGAGGGCACAACTACTATGACATAAATGAAAATTCGATTTTTCTCGGAAAATCACTGTATCAAGGTACTGTATCAATGACGAAAATGAAGAGTTCAGCAAAATTTGCGTCAGTTTGTTCTTTTACTTTTTTTCATATCTCGAAAAATAATGGTGGAAGAAGCTGTTGAAAAAATAATTTTTTAAATCGCTGTATCTCCTGAACCCTTGCTCCAAATTCGATCAACTTGGGCTCGTTTGAAAGATAATTTCTCAATCTTTCGAACGCTCCATTCGATGTTGATCTCTAGTTCACATCACGTCTACTAGAGGGCGTTGTTCACCCAAGGTTCAGTTTTTTCTGATTTCCTCAAAAAATTCAAATGGAATGCTACAAATTTCTAACATTTCTTTCGAAGAGAATAGTATTAGCTACAGTTTGGTGAGAACCGCGATTCGATATCTTCATTCGTTATTCAGTTATTCGCAAATAATTAATTTAACCTGAAAAAATCAAGTATTTTGTTGAAAAAAATATTCTATGATTTCCGTTTTCTTCAGTGAGTCTGCGTTGCAAGCGAAATGTGAGGTAATTCAATCCAATTCACCTGTGCTAGTGATTAAAACGGTTATTATTCAAATGTTCACCATTTTGGTGTATTTGTGCGTTGATCTAATATTCCGTACTATACGCAAAATAACAATTGATGCAAATGCCACTTACTGAGAATGAAAATGTGGATCCTACTAGTCAAGAATTAAACTGCGATAACGGAAAGTGACTTTTAATAATAACAAATAGAAGAATATCAAATACCCTTCACCATCTGAAGCCATTTCTATCACACATCTTTATCGACAACGCGTGATACAAAAAAATGTCCCTACAAATGTTCAAAATGTATTCCATTATTTTCAATGCAACTAGCATGATTGAAGAACGATTTCCATAGATATCACGATGAAAATAGAGGAATAGTTTGCATCAATTGTTATTTTGCGTATAGTACGGAATATTAGATCAACGCACAAATGCACCAAAATGGTGAATATTTGAATAATAACCGTTTTGATCACTAGCACAGGCAAATAGGATTGAATTACCTCATATTTTGCATGCAATGCAGACTAACTGAAGATAACGGAAATCGTAGAATTTTTTTTCAACAATAAACTTGATTTTTTCAGGTTGAATTAGTTATTTGCAAATAACTCAAAAACGAATGGGGATATCGAATCGCGGTTTTTACCAAAATGTAGCTAATTTCACTATTTTCAAATGTAATGATACAAATTTGTAGAATTCCATTTGGATTTTTTGAGAAAATCAGAAAAAACTGAACCTTGGGTGAACAACGCCCTCTAGTAGACGTGGTGTGAATTGAAGATCAACATCAAATGAAGCGTTCGAAAGATTGTGAAATTATCTTTTAAACGAGCCTAAGTTGATCGAATTTGGAGCAAGGGTTCAGGAGATACAGCGATTTAAAAAATTATTTTTTCAACAGCTTCTTCCACCATTATATTTCGAGATATGAAAAAAAGTAAAAGAACAAACTGACGCAAATTTTGCTGAACTTTTCATTTCCGTCATTGATACAGTACCTTGATATGGTGATTTTCCGAGAAAAATCGAATTTTCATTTATGTCATAGTAGTTGTGCCCTCTAGCGGTCTTTTTAGGAACTTGAAAATATTTTCCATCAATTTCTCTTGGCCGATTTAGACCTCAAAAATTTTTTCTAGGAGCCCTAAGGTTTATGGTTTCCATAATATCGTACCTCGCCGACCTTATTGGGACACCCTGTACAACGAAAATGGCTACAAGACATTCGCATGGAGGTTCTCAAAATGACTATTGTCTATGCATTGTAAATCGTGGAATATGTTTATAACAGAAACTACTAGTGGCAATATCATGTAATCTGAAATACCATCGAATAATGTTGAGTGTTGTCCATTGGAGGATCAACATACTTACAGGCTGGCCCAACAGTGCGCGTTTGCTCCATATATCGATAATGCTAATATACAGGGTTATCCAAATTCAACGCTCATCATTGGGATCTCGAGAAACGTAACAGTTACGGGGAGCTTCAAATTAGGGCAAAGTTGTGGAAATTTATGGTTATTATTATGGTGAAAGAAAATCCGCGATAGCTCGTTTGGTTTTCGAAATATTCGATCTATTTTATTTTATTCTTCCTCTGTTACTGGAGATACAACAAAACTGAAAGCACTTACGAAGATGCATATTTTTTCATAGTTTTCACCATAGATTGACACTTAAAAATTGTATTTATTTTATTCATTTGTCATTGATGAGTTTCAATTGCGAAAGAGTTGTTTATAAGGTAACTATTAGTAATGTTGTATTTCAGAGATCAGTTCATGGTGAAAAATTGATGATGGCCGCCAGAAGACGAAACGTCGAACTCAATATCTAAAAAAGCTATTCTGAAGATCGCAAAATGTGGCAATGAAGAAGGCTTTCAGTTTTGTTTTATCTCCAGGCAAGAATGAAATAAATAATTCAAAAATTTCGAATATTTCGAAGACTAAAAGAGCTATCGCGGATTTTATTTCACCATAATAATGAACATAAAATTCTGCAAATTTGAAGTTCCTCGTATCTGTTACGGTTCTCTAGATCCCAATGATGAGCGTCAAATTTGAATAACCCTGTATATGAAAAAATATATCATATAATTTATACAGCAACATTAAAACCATGTTTACGCACTTCAAGGATTTAAATGGTACTTTAAATCCCTAGCGATTTGAAGTAAATTTATCTGCAATGAAAGCTGAATTTAGAAATTCATGTTCAATAATTCCATTACAAATATAACATGATATGGATGCTACAAAAAACACGTTAATGTTTAAAACAATATTAAACTATAAAAAACAACTTGATTAATATTATTATTAACATTTATGTTTGTTATATCTAAAATGATATAGAAATATATAAAGATATTTTTGACAACTCTTTATTGAATATTATGTTGCCTGGATGTGAATACAGTATGATATTATGTTACAATGTATACCCCATTGCAATTAGCTAAGTGAAAAAGAGGTAAATTATAATTATTGCAGCTGTTATTTTTATTAATTATTAAAGTGTTTTGAAAAATTGTTGGTGTTTCACTTTGTACAATAGGAATCGAAAAAATTTTTTGTAATATTTTCTTTGAAGTTTCACCTATCCTAAAGTGCATAAAATAGTATACACACCTCAGGAATAAAGTATTTTTAAATCCCTCGACAATTATATAAACTTTTTGTCTGGGGATTTAAAATATCACTTTAGTCCCTAGGTGTATAATATACTATTTGAAAATAGTTACAGATGCAAAGCGTGTTTCATTTTTCCCCTGTATTTTATTGTATTTTCATATTCTCCCTGAAGTCCTGATTCCATCGATTCATCACACTTGGGGTCTAACGGGGAAAGAGAATATTTTTGGTACAATGCTGTAAACCATTGTGTGATATAGCCAAACAAAGTTTATCTATCTATGGAGACATAAATAGTCAAATCGATTTGCAAATCGACACACCTTCCGAAACGAAAACCTTTCTATAACAGTCACCCTATATTTTCTTCTAAAAATTACCAGGTTATCATAGCCATTGGATTGAAGAAATATAGTCCACAAGACTTAATTGATATGATTTTATTACCTCTTTCACTTGCATCATCGACTAGAATAATTTCCTTCAAGAGTGGCCTAGGTGATCTGTTTATCACACTCCAGACTGTCCTCAAAAGAGTAGACCAGGCTTCATTGTGGAAAACTATCACTATGGAAGTGGTTGGCAGAAGTTTGGGGTATCGCTTATCTTTACAGCTGTAACAAATGAACACCATTTGATATATTTCTCACGGCATGCGAAGTAGAATTGGTTGAAATCATAGAATACAGGGTCGCTGATATGTATGGAAACGGTCGATTATTTCCTAAAGTAAGATAGCTAACGAAAAATGTTAGGATACAAAAGTTGTAGGGTTTTTCAAAATCCATTAAGCTAATGAAAAATTAAGTATACAGAATGAGTCAAAAAGTCAGGACGAAACAAAGTTGCTTTTTATCTAATGGGACGCCCTGTATATTATTCCACATTTCAATTCTGCTCGAAATTCTGAACAAAATTGATATAGCACATCATTTCCTAAATTCAACTGTTTTCGAGATATCGAATTTTGAAAATAATGTCCAAATAGTCCATTAAGTTCATAGTCCATCAAGTTACCTTTGAAAGTTTCCAGCTCCATAACAACGCCGCGTCGTTCTTTTGTCTAACAGTGATGATCTTGACAACACATGTCAAAAATACATTTAGTGTAAATAAGTTTCGCGCAAAAATGGCACGTTTAACTAATACTGAGCGTATTGAAATTTTAATGATCATAGGATTCGGTGATAGAAGACGAAGTTGTGACCAAGTAGTGAATATTTTTAATGAATTGCATCCAAATCGGGAACCAATTTCTAAATCAACAGTTTCAAAAACATTGCAGCGTTTTCATGAAACTGGAGATGTCAAAGATCGACCAAAAAGTGGAAGACCAGTAAGCGTTACAAATGAAGAAAATGCTTTTAATGTCATGTTAGATGTGGTGGAAAATCCAATAAATTCGGCACAACAGAGGGCTTTGAATCATAACATGAGTCGATATTCCATTCAAAAAATTTGCAAACTGCAAAAATTCCATCCATATAAAATTCATTTGGTACAAGAATTGAGTGAAGACGATTTTGATCGTAGAATCGAGTTCTGTGAAGTTATTATCGATAAATTAAGCGAAAATGTCAACTTTGTCAACCACATATTGTTTTCTGACGAATCTACATTTTGTTTAAACGGGCACGTGAATCGACACAACTGTAGGTATTGGTCAGACCAAAATCCACATTGGATGGAGGAAGTTCACACTCAACGGCCACAAAAAGTAAATGTCTGGTGTGGCATTATTGGTGGACACGTCATAGGACCCTATTTTATAAACGGAAATTTGAACTCTGAACGATATTTATCACTTTTACAACAGCATATTATTCCAGAGCTTAGACGATTATTCCCGAATAATAACAATCCCAATTTGCCGGCAGAACAAATATGGTTTCAACAAGATGGGGCTCCTCCACATTTTGGACGTATGGTACGGGCATATCTAGATGAAACTGTTCCTAATAAATGGATTGGACGCAGGGGAGCAATTGAATGGCCAGCTAGGTCTCCCGATATGACCCCACTTGACTTTTTTCTATGGGGTCACATAAAAAATGTAGTCTACAAAAATACGCCGCCAAATATCGAAGAGTTGCAAGAAAGAATAAGGCATGAAATTTCTACCATTCCTCCTCACATGATTTTAGATTCACTACAAAATTTTGTTCAGCGAGTTCATTACTGTCAGGAGGTAAATGGTAAACACTTTGAGCACCTTATTAAAATGGAATTTCAAAGAAAAATTTGTTGTTTATTAAAACTTGTTTTCTCTCTTTTCCTCCTGTCTTAACTATTGTTTTCATAAAATTTTAAATATCCTGGACATTCATTAAAAAATACATTTTATTGTTTTAATTGCATTTTAATCAACCCTGAACAATTATGCTTTTTTTATTTTCTGTAAAAAAATTATAATTAAATTGTAATCATAATATCCACATACTCCACCTTTTGTGACTTTCATAATAAATATGAATCATTTCGTGCTTTTTCTTTAATAAATTTGAGAGTAGTAAAAAGTTATTTTCAAAATTCGATATCTCGAAATCGGTTGAATTTAGGAAATGAAGCGCTTCATCAATTTTGTTCAGAATTTCGAGCAGAATTGAAATGTGGAATAATATACAGGGCGTCCCATTAGAGAAAAAGCAACTTTGTTTCGTCCTGACTTTTTGACTCATCCTGTATACTTAATTTTTCATTAGTTTAATGGATTTTGAAAAACCCTACAACTTTTGTATCCTAACATTTTTCGCTAGCTATCTTACTTTAGGAAATAATCGACCGTTTCCATACATATCAGCGACCCTGTATAGTACCAAATATGTAGTTTCTCACTATCCATATTTATCTTATGAAAATCACGGAAAATATTTTTTGCTTTGCAAGATAGTTCCTGAAATAATGAAGCTGAATACACGAAGGAACTTGCGAATGAGAAAAAAAAATATTTCACGGAATAAAATGTGTTTCACTATGTTGGTTCTACAGCATCTGTCATGAAGTTGGCTACAAATGGGAAAAAATTGGTGAAATACTCGTTTCTGTATAACTGACAACTAAAATATCTGTTTTCGGCTTATATCAAGTGACCTCAGATTTGGCGGGAATTTAAGAAAAGTTTTCTGTGTTACCGAAAAATGGGTCAAATTGACTCGATATTGAAAAGTTTTATTGAGAAAATGTGTACGAGGGTTCCAATTTTTAAACTGAATTACATTAGTTTGGGTAAAAACTAATCAAATATTAATGGACATTTTGTGGGGGATTGATTATGAACAAGATTTAGCCTTGTCACTCGATGTAGTCATACAACGATCATACCCTGTATTTTGATGCTCATGAGCTTATTCAATATTCTCAACCCGTAAATAAGATTAAAATCAACTAATATTTGTAATTAAAACTTAATGATGCATTATTTATCCTTGCTCAATTTTATATTTTTCACCACCAATACGACTTTTTTAATTCCCGCCAAATCTAAGGTCACGTGATATAAGTTTCAATGGATTTTCAGTTGTCAGACATGTAAAAACGAAACGCCATTATAGCGTTTCGGAGATTTCAAGAACAACATAATATGTAGTCAACTCTATGACGAACGCTGTATAATGAAGTCATTATGAAACGCAAATTCGTATCGCTCTGCTCGTCGTACACCAAACAACACCTGCGACAAAATAGCGTCGTAAAACTTGTACCATAAAATACCTAGTTACTGTTTTTTTTTAGTCAATAATTCATTTGAAAAATGTATGTTTTCCGATATACATAATGAAGAAAATATCGACTCATCTATTTCTCTCACACACAGAAAATCTCACAAAGAGCCTTACATGAAATTCATGAAACAATGTATGCTTATGGCTTATGCTACAAGAGATATCTATATTTTTGACGACCCTTTATTTCAAGAAATTCAGATTTCACTTCGGTGTAGATATATCTCAATTATACCAATACTTGTTTTCAAAATATCAGCATTTTTTGGAAGTGCTGTTTGGCGCAAAAAAAGAAAAAAATATTTTTCTTAAAAACGGTCAGAGATGAGTATAGGAAGATATGAAATTGAGACAGCAGACATTATCAATATAATAGCTATTCTAACTTTGTTAGATGGTGTTTCAAAAATGAGCTTATTTATTGTATACATATATTGAAATATATAAGATCGCTAAATATGTTTGAAATACTATATTATTTGTTATTGATTGGTGGTTTTATGCTGAATCATATATTTTACACTGGAGTAATAGTATATTATTAAACGAGTGTGTAATGAAGCTATTACACATGATAATGAAGTGTCATAATCATTTGAATTAGTACCTAATAGCCATTACACGAAAGTAGAATACTATACTTTTTCTATGACTGTGAGTGTTCATCATTCAATTCAAACGGACTATATATTTACAGAATATTTCATTGAAAAAACAAATTTCAATGGTTGTCAAATTAAAATATTTTTTAAAGCTAATAAAAAGTGAATATTAAAAAAGCCATAAATTTTTTAAGACAAAAAAAGTACTTGGGTATTTGAGACTCGAACATACAACATATCTAGTGCTGTATGCATGCGCAAGCACTTAGTCAACTAAGCTACGAACCCTTCCCTGTTATAAGGAGAATTTCAACATTACTTGAACAGTTTTTTTTCAATTGAGTGAATGAATTTCTAATATAAATTTTATATCTTGTACTTAAACTGGCAGCTTGTAGTACTTTCAATGGAGTGCAGTTGAATTCGTTTTCGCTTTCTGAATCCATTTTAACAAAAAGTCAGTTAAATAACCCCAGGTAGGTACTTAGGTATTGTCAAATTATGACATTACATGGCGAGTCTGATTCAAACATTGCACTGCATGCCCCATATTCCATTTCAATTCTATACAACTGGTGTCAATTGTTTTGTAGGTAATAAATCTACTTCGTCGCTTCCCTACAGACCCAAGGGGAGGAAAATTGACACTTTTCTTTCTAGTTAAATAAATAGCAATTTCACATGCTAGACTCCACTCTGGGTATAATCTGTCTCTGGAACCAATTAGATACTGTTTGGTCAAAATAAATGGAAAATACGAGTACATTATTTGCATGATATCCAAAAACATAATATCATGAATTCATATTCTCGTGATGATGTCTTCAAAGAACATATTTCCCTCGATATTTCCATTCTGCATAAATTTGAAGACTGGATATGTATAATCATGAACTAATCAA
This sequence comes from Chrysomela aeneicollis, assembly GCA_029955515.1. NCBI lineage: Eukaryota > Metazoa > Arthropoda > Insecta > Coleoptera > Chrysomelidae > Chrysomela > Chrysomela aeneicollis. Next base: position 930,521 of record JARUHQ010000012.1, read on the forward strand.
GTTTTCTGGTCATTATAAATGTTATCGTAGCTTACTAATTTGAAAATACTAATTTCTGCTTTGAAAATAGATAAGTAATAATTTATTGACAAACTTTTTGAAGGATCCTAGTGACAGTGAAAGCAGAATATCTACTCGGCTATAATTAAGGTCATCCCGCATACAACTACTAGAACTGCGATTTTTCATTCATATATTAAATAACACAAAAAACCATTAACTGTTATTAATATTTCCATCCATCTTGGGCGCAATGATCTAGTTCTAATATCATAACTATAGAATGGTACTAGTGATAACATATTTTCCATCTGATTTCAATTAATTTATGTTTCGATAGTACATCAGAAGAGATTTTATTAATACTTTTATATCATCACGTCAAAACCTTATTCACGATAATATTCAATTTCGAAATGTATATCGTCTATAATTATGATATCATTCGTTCGATTGATTTTTGAGGAGTCAATTTGAGAAGAAATGAATCAATCGATACTAGCATAGTGAAAATGCCGTTACATTTTTGCCGTTACATTTTTGAAAGCATTCCGATACCTCGAACTAAATCTATAATAAAAATCATTAACAACAACGTTGGTGCTGTATTAGCCATTGAACCAGTCAAAAAGATATAGATTTCAGAAGAAAGTAAAAAAAAAGTTGTTGAAATGATTCATGTTAAATATAATTTTAAATTTAAACAACTACAGCTCAGATACATCTTGACACATCTGATACATCTTGACATCTTTATATTAGTGTTTCATCTTAAAATAACTCACAATATTTCAATTTCATAACAATGATACACTTCTTGAAAAAATAAGAGAACTGTCATTTTTTATGACACTTCTCGATATATACCGGAAATCGTATAAAATTATTCAAATATATATACATATATTTGTCATATGCTTTTACTGTTATACTAAACAATAATACGTCAATAAGGCAACGTTTTGTTGAACAAAATTATGGTACATACCGCGGGCGCAAATGAAAACAGATATGCAAAAATTTTATGAAAATCTGTAGGAGTTGAAAACAGATATGATGAGACTGATTCAGTAAGAGTATCCACATTCACCGAAAGGCTTCAGAGATCAACTACTGTTCACCTATTCACTCAATTGATACACTTTTATTCGTGGGCGGCCTCTGGTATCAAAATCTCGAAGCTTTCCGAGGGTGAACAATAAAGCAATTTACCATTGTATAGCATAGGCTTTAGTATTATTTTCAATGATTTTGAATTGTTGTGAATAGTTTTCGGACTTATTTCGTGCTCATCACCTGGTTACTGATATTATTGAAACATGCAGCAAGTTCACAAGGTTGTGAAGACGAAATCGAGAAATATTTGTTCAGTATCTCAGCGTTCCTCCTACCGTACAGACATCGTTCCTTTGGCACAAGATCCTAAATGTCCACTTCAGGGTTATGTAAAAAATTGAATATCATGTTGAAAATAGGAAAACCTATTACCCCAGACATTAACGTTGATCTGATTTGTCTGTAGTTGTGTCTTATTAATTGTGATAAAAACCTTGATTTTACCTCAGGATTATCAAGAACAAGAATTAAACCCAAAGAATCAAGAGATGAAGAGTCTCAAAAAGAATGGAATTTTATGTGAAGATCTGGAAGTCATCACATGAAAACTGAGAAGATTGAGCACAATATAGGCTTAATGAAATCAAATCTTTATTCAGAATGAATAAGTCATGAATTGAATGAAGTATCAATTGAAATAAATGAATTCGAACAGCTGGTAGACAACAAGGTCTCTGAGTTATTCTTGGTACACACTCTATTTAAAATAATTATTTTTATTATGGACTATTAATATCATATATCTCATATGCTTACATTATTATATTGTGAAAATGAAAATAATAACTTGTGTTGCCTATTTGAGATATCTCAATATAATCAGATGCACCACTACACTTACTTTTCTCAGAGAATAAAGTTAGTTAATTGACTAATTTTTTTTTATTTATATTTTATTCTTGAGTTAGAATAAAATTATTACAGCTTAACAGATATATTCACACTACCTGGGCTGGTGGTTGAATCACTGGCTTATAGCCTAGAGGGCCCGGGTTCAACTCCCGCGGCGGCTATTGTAAATATATATTTATTTCTATAGTATCGTTTGGCGGGAGGACCAACCGAACATTCTTGGTACCTAGATATCAATCCTTCTGACCATCAACGATAACCAGCCGAGCAGTGCTTCGGATGACACTTAAAAAGCTAAGGTCCCCGTCTTCCTTACTCATACAAGTCCTAGACTTACGATAGCAACTAAGTTGGCGGTTAAAAACACTTTTCAAACACACTTTTTACCACTACTAACTTTTCCATGGAATTATCTTAATTTCATATGAGGACTGCTCTAGAGCTGAAGTTCGTGAAGAGGAGTTTATTTATGTGTGTTTTCGTCAACTATCCCACAAATTATGATGTGAATTTCTCGCTTTTTTTAGGGTTTCATCTTATCTCCAGTATAATGAAGATACTTATGTCAATCTTGGACATTCTGGAAATTAACTATATAAAGAGAAATCCTTGAAATACAAATACCTTAGGGGCCCCATTGATTTTGCAGAGGTGGTTTAAAAAGCCTACTACATAATAAATCCATAAAACACATATAAAATACCTGTTTTGCGTACTATTAATGATGAACAAACAATAGCACCCATTCAAATATTATACATTGGTTATTCCTTTCCTGAAATGTGAATTAAAAATTGAAATATTATCATTGAAAACATATACGAAATGTTTGTTGTTCACCTTCATGTCAAATAATTAAAAACTGACATATTATCATTGAAAACATAAGAAATGTTTGTTGTTCACCTTCATGTCAAATTTTTGACATTTCTCCAGCGTCATCTGTTGGTTCGTGATTTTCGCGAATATGATACCAACATGATATTCATACTCATATGTTTTTTCCCACAGAGGTTGCTACATCGTGACATTTGAAAGTGATAATCATCCCATGACCATATTTTTTATTGTTCCCAAATATTTTTTTATTGTTCCCAAATATATATATATATATATATCCTTCAGTAGTTACTTATATGAGTCATATGAGTGTATCAAATACTATGTATTCAATGTTCGTCATATAATACAGTGCCTCATTTATATATAAGTGGTTTATAGATAGTACGTATTTCTGGAGAATGAGGCATTTCTGGTAAATGCGCCAACGCCGCTTATTTCGTTCAACCAATAATCAACCGAACGCAGACAGTGACAGCGCGAAACGTATCGTTTTCGTATCAAATTTCGTTAAATGGTTATTAAACTATGTGAAAATTTGAATGAGATTCTACTTAAAAACCATTCTGTACAATTCGAATTTGAAGGATGGTGGAACGCTGTGAAATGTATAGAAGACAATTCAAGAAGTGGTGACCAGAACACAACATTTCACTGGTTAGTTACTCAGTGTCGTATCATTCGATGTATAAACATTATTCACCCATCCTAATATGCAAAACAATTCGTGGTAATTTGAAAACGTTTTTGAGTTTCCAACTTTAATTTTCCTCATTCTCACGGATTTTGAAATTTTCAGGGGCAGTGCTCAGTGATAACTCAAGAGTTATTTTAACAATATTCAGTGCCGAATGATTTTCATTTGCTCATGAAACAACTTATGAGAACATTAATATTGATTGCATAAACTTCCAACAAGTCGTGAAGTAAATAAGTAATGGCAAGTAACCAAGTATAGCGGGTTGAGGAAATCCCAACTTGATAGTTGCAGACAGTTCATCAAATAACAACTTTTTGAGATCCTCCTTTTGAATTCAACTCAATGAGCTTCTAAGCAATTACTTTTACGCCATATCGCTCTACTTTCATCAGAAATAGATTTGAATAATCTGTTTTTTTTTTTAGAAGAATAGAAGGAAACCAACTGGTTTTCAATGTTCAGTTCATATGAGATACCCCCTAACGTCTTCATTTTCAATCTTTCTTCATTCGGATATCTTCATAGAAATTTGGAATTCGACGACTTCCAGAAGAAGTGTTTGAAAATGTTTAACCGCCAACTTAGTTGCTAAGCAACCCTCGTAAGTCTAGGAATAGAATAGAATAGAATATATATTTGGTGTTAATAAACATTAAGTTTTACACAGGTCAACAATACAAATATAGGTACAGAGCTATACTGATATAATATATAAGTTAGATAAAAAATGGGTGTCACATAGTTAAAAAAAATATAAGTTAAACACATAATTTAAAATTTTCATTTCATTTTCGCTAGGTCTACTTTAGTATTATTACCTAGTAAATTCCTTACATTTCGATTCTGCTGTTAAGAAATTCATCATAACTGTAGAAGGCTTTCTTAATTAAATAATTTTTCAATACAATCTTCAGTTCATTTGTTTTGAGATCCCTAATATGGTGTGGTAGTTTATTATAAAATTCTGGAGCATAGTAGAGCGAGGCATTTCTTGATTTATATAGTCTAAGATTGTTCATTCTTATATTGTCTCTTTTCCTTGTGTCGTGATTATGTATGCTGCTTCGAGTTTTGTACTGACCAATGTTTTCTTGCATATAGACAATGCATTCGTATATGTACCTTGATGGAATGGTCAAAATCTTAAGTTCAATAAACTTTTGTCTGACATCAGCACGATAACCCAAGTTGGAAAGTACACGCACTGCTCTTCTCTGCATGCCAAATACTCTGGCCGCATGAGAAGAGTGTCCCCATACTATTATCGCGTACGTACAGACTGACTGGATAAGAGCATGGAAAGTCATCACACAAACTTTCTGGTCTACTACTGAACTGAGGTTTTTCAAGAGGTAAATACTTTTACTAACTTTACTTGCTATATAGTTTACATGACAGTCAAACTTTAATGAGGGGTCTAGGTATATTCCCAAAAATTTTACCGATTCCGGATTTTTATATATATCATTCTGGTATGTGGAAAAAATCATTGATTCAGTTTTGCTTGCATTCAGATTCAATCGTTCTGCAGTGAACCAGTCTGTTGCTTTGGACATTGTGATGGCCATACTAGCTTTCAAATAATCAAAATTTCCCTCAGAGTTAGTAAAGGTTGTGTCATCGGCATAAAGTACTAGAGAACTATGACCTAGAGCATATTTGATCATATTTGATGTCATTTATGTAAATTAGGAATAATAGCGGCCCCAGGATTGATCCTTGGGGTACACCATGCCTGTTGATTCTTTCATCCGAGAGAATGCCTTCACAAAATGTTACTTGTCTTCTATTTTCTAAGTAACTCGAGATTAGTTTCAAACTGACTTATATGAGTTAGGAGGACGGAGAAATTAGCTTTTTAAGTGTCATCCGAAGCAATACTCGGCTGGTTATCGTTGAGAGTCCGAAGGATTGAAATCTAGGTACCAAGAATGTTTGGTTTGTCACCTATCTCCTCCCGCTAAACGATACTATAGAAATAAATAAATATTTCCAATAGCCGCCGGGTGAGTTGAACCCGGGCCCTCTAGGATATAAGCCAGTGATTCAACGCACTCGACCACCAGCCCAGTAGTAATCATTTATATTTGTCATCTGTCATTGCTTGCAGTGCCATCACGGTAGCGTAGGAAACCTCATAGGCCTCATAATAATTCTCATAGAGGGAAGCTTTCCATTTAATGACGGAGAAAATCAGTATCACATAACGTTAATTTCCATTTTAAATAACTCATATTGGATGTAGAAAAGCGTGTTTCGATATATTTTTTTCAAAATTCAAATCAGAAGATTAAATGGAACTGAATTGAATAAAACGGAGTAACTACTGACAATTTCTTGATAAACCAACCATTTATTGTATGTTTCTCCAAAATAATGACTATTCATTAATTCATTATTGAAGTGGTTTCTTCAATTCAAAAGAAAAATTTTATATTTCATATAAATTTTGTGAATCATCAAATTACTCACCCTTCCAACCTAACATCAGCCAATGACCTATTCAACGAAATCATATCACTGGCCAACAAATTGAACTGGTTGAGCTTGAACTTCTCCTTCATCAAAGCCTCTTTTTCAGACGGTATATGCACTGCCTTACCATGTTCACCTGGCATCCCTGATGCTGGGAGCACAGATGGCGCAGGCTTCCATCGGCGCAAAGTGTTGGGCTTGTAAGTGTGTGAAACACCCGTTTCTGATGGCATGCCAATACTGAAAAAAAGATAAAGTTGTGGTCAGAATGATAAAGTCTCGGATAAAGTTCAGCTGATCAACTATCGAGAAATGTACCATCGATGGATCATTGGGAAATGATACAACTTGTACATTTCTGCATATTTCAATAGAACTTGAAATCACCATCCAAAAAATGTAACACACCTGATGTTTTGCTAGAGTCACCTTTGGAATTCAAAGCTTTTAGATTTTTTCATGTAGACTTTGAAACGCACACTTTGAACAAGTAGGCTTTGGACGACGCGGACATAAAACAAAGCAAATGTTTACTGGTAGCAGTCAAATTTTGATTTAAGCCGTAAAGGCGCTCCTCACTTTGTGGTTTTTGGTAATTATTTTTAAACACATTTGCAATGAAGTATGAGAATGGTGAAAAATGGGATATGATAGGTCAAGATCACTCAGGGATAGGTTGTTTAAAGGAATAGGTAGTTAATTTAGGATTTAGGAGTTTTTGAACGCTGCATGGCTTTTAGCCAATGGTTCCTGGAAAATTGTAACCTCGATTGTAACCATGTGATTGATTTTCCGTTAGATTATATCCAGACAGATAAAGCTTATTCAAGCAGTGCAGGAATTTTAAACCACTCAACTCTTATACTTGTGCACAAGAAAATCCTCATTCTATTGTGGAGCAGAGGAGTCAAGAAATATTTGGACTTAGTGTATGGGCAGGTGTTTTTATGGTAGAATTATCGACCCGTTCATTCATAATGGCAATCTCACATCTCAGAAGTATTTAGAAATTTTTTTGCAATGAATTTAACCCTTGTTGATGAATTGTCGCTATTGGAGCCATAGATCTTATTGCTTACGCTAGATCCGGCATCCTGTAGTAATTTTTTGGTCTAGAGGGGTCTGCAAGAAAGTAGTTACTACATGATCACGTGGTACAACACATGTGTGGACAAAAATGAAAACGACCAATCAATGGCTTAGTACTTTCAACCCCAACAAATAACCTGGATACCGGATCTAGCGTAAGCAATAAGATCATGATTGAACAATATTCATATTTCAAGCCAAAACCACAATTATGAATGATCTGTCTGTCACTGTCACTTGAACACAAAACGATATTAATAGGGAACTGAATTATCGATATTGTTATCGAATGCGATGTTAACACCATCTCCGAACGATTAGGGAAATATTACCGGTGTTTTGATCTTCGTTAAACCAGTCTACAGGTTTTGAGGAAAAACAATTGAAGAGTCGTTTCACCATATCTAAACTACGCAACACTAAATGTATGTGACGCTGACACGACCACTTCAACAAAATCAAAAAAAAATCATACCAGAATTTAGTGCTTTTTTGTTGCTAATTTGTTCCCGTTTCGGAAAATTTGTTGCTGGTGCCGATATATAAAAAAATGGGCCCATGCCAGCTTCACGAGATGCTAGCACGGCAACTTTTTTATTCCGCGGCTGTATTGAAAAACAAATATACCAATATAAAGCCCTAATTTGTTGCTAGTTTGTTCCCTCTTTCAAATTTCTGCATTATTTTCCATTACAGAATAAAATGAGTCCATGCCAGCTTCACGATAAGCTGACACAGCAACTTTTTTATTCCGCGACTGTATCGAAAAATGAATATACCAAAATGAAGAGCTAATTTGTTGCTAATTTGTTCCCCCTTTCAAATTCTCGATTTTTTCTCGATTACAGAAAAAAATGATATACAGCTGTACCCACCATCATAACCATAATTTTTTCTATCAGACATGTTGAATTGAAAACTACTCGGAAAACTATCATACCAAAATAATTGTTATTGCTGATTCGTTCATATTTTAGAATATTTATTTGTTTGATTTTTTTTTAAATTGTAACCGTCATGCAAGATCAATTTCACGATAATTTCGTTATCTGACATGTGGACTGAAAAACTATCACTCTAAAATTTGTTCCTTTCTTGTTGGTGATTTGTTCCCCTTTCAGAATTTTTGTTGCTCTAGTTTTGAAAATTTTCTAAAAACAAGGTGCATGCCAGATCAATTTGACGATAGTTTCGTTATCTGACATGTAAACAAAAAAATGATTATACCAGAATTTGTTGCTTTCCGGATGCTAATTTGTTCCCCTTTCAGAATTTTTGTTGCTCTTGTTTTGAAAATTTTGATGTACCATGCTGCCATGGGTTGCCATGCCAGATTAATTTCACGATAATTTCGTTATCTGACATGTAGACTGAAAAACTATCACTCTAGAATTTGTTGCTTTCTTGTTGCTGATTTGTTCCCCTTTCAGATTTTTTGTTGCTCTAGTTTTGAAAATTTTCTAAAAACAAGGTGCATGCCAGATTAATTTCACGATAATTTCGTTATCTGACATGTAAACTAAAAAATGATTATACCAGAATTTGTTGCTTTCCGGATGCTATTTTGTTCCCCTTTCAGAATTTTGGTTGCTCTTGTTTTGAAAATTTTGATGTACCATGCTGCCATGGGTTGCCATGCCAGATTAATTTCACGATAATTTCGTTATCTGGCATGTAAACTGAAAAATTATTATACCAGAATAGCAGATAATGAAACTATCGTGAAATTGATCTGGCATGGCAGCTTGTTTCTTGAAAATTTTCGAAACAAGGCAACAAAAATTTTAAAAGGGGAACAAATTAGCAACAAGAAAGCAAAAAAATTCTAGAGTGATAGTTTTTCAGCCGCGGAATATAAAAAGTTGCCGTGCTAGCATCCCGTGAAGCTGGCATGGGCCCATATCGGCACCAGCAACAAATTTTCCAAAACGGGAACAAATTAGCAACAAAAAAGCACTAAATTCTGGTATGATATTTTTTTATTTTGTTGAAGTGGTCGTGTCAGCGTAACATACATCAACACTAATTACGTCGCACCCCGAAATTTTGCCCCTGTTTAAATTTGAATAACTTTTTTATTCTTTGAACAATTTGAATTCTGTTTGCACTATTCGCTAGCTCAGTCCTTCAGCTATAATTTGGATGAACAGACATGAAGATTAGAATTGACTGAAAATAAATATTAAAGATCAAGGGTTTCTGCAAAGGTGACCCAAATCTAAATCCCTCTCGAAATCCCGATTAAAAAAGAAAAATATCCAAAACGTTGTTTGATAGAAACGAAAATATCACCACAAAAAATACTGAAAAAAAAATTGTTACCCCCTCCCCCCCCCCAAATTTTTTTTGCGGTACATTTTTTTCTGGTCAAACGGTTAGATATATCGGTAAACATATTTCACCTGACTCCCACATCGGGATCCGATATTAAAAAACAATTCTTTCGCCCCCCTTGCCACCTTGGGGTACTTTGGGTACGGATGAAGGGGAAGGAGATTTTTGTGATTTTTTTCACAAATAATTTTCGTGAGTTTCGTACAAAACTACTAAGAATCGCCCAAACTCGAGTTCTACAAGTATCATAGTTTGATGTACAGGGCGAAAAAAGTTATTTTTCAGAATCGAGACCAGCGGTACCCATAGCTGTGTTCAGCGGAAAAAGTTGATCAAAGAGATGAAAAAATTTGTTTCATAGGCGTACGTATAACAATTTTTTTTTTGGTCTAAAAAATTTAATTCTTTGATAAAAATTCAAAACAAGACTTTATATAGGGGGTGAGAAGGTAACCCTGAAATTTTGTTGTATTAAGAATTTTTTTTATTTCGAATTTTTTTATGAAGTCTCAGAAAAAAAAGACCTACGAATAGTATTTTCTGTCCTGGTCTTTATTTCCACGAGAACGTAATTTTCAACCTGTCTTGTCAGTCACTCATTATGATTTTTGTTACGTTGGTTACGGACCATGCATTTTTTTAGCTGATTTCTTTCTAGAACATGGCGTTTCGATTCGGTTTTCTCACGCACAATTTTTGACTACTGAAAGAAAAAAAGATCTGGATGTGTCCAGATTGAAAGATCCTTCCGAAAACAAGTTGATTTTCATTTAATTCTCCTCACAGTCGGGATTTACAGAGTGTTTCAGATTTGGGTCATCTTTGAGGAAACCCTCGATTCTGAATGTTCATCTTGAGTTAATTATGATCTTCAAATCACGGGTGTGAAAGCAGCAACGGTTATTCTAGCAACGATTTTTTTCCGCCTATGGTATATGAGGGCAATTGGTGATGGTTTTTTGATGCTAAACCACTATTCTGTAGGTGCTCAACACCCTACATACAGTAAAATAATTTGCGATCCCTTAACCACCCCATAACTACCCCCCAAATCGGAAAAATTGGAATACCTATTTTTATAGATTTTTCGATGTGAAACAATTATTTGACATTCGAAACACCTTTCATTCAATGAAATAATTTGTGAATCAAAAACTACCCCTCAACAACCCTCCGAATTTGAAATATCTTGAAACAGTTGAAATAACCGTTGCTAGAAGTTTTTTGACGGAAATGGATTATTTCACAGTTGCTGAATACATTCTTTAGGGTGAAATAATTTGTGAATCGAAAGCTACCTCTCAACAACCATCCAAAGTTGAAGAGTCTTGAAATAGTTGAAATAACGTTGCTCAAAGTTTTTTGACGGAAATGAATTATTTCACAGTTGGTGAATACATTCTTTAGGGTGAAATAATTTGTGAATCGAAAGCTACCTCTCAACAACCATCCAGATGATCAACTCAACTTTATAATACAAAATTATTCACGAGCAACTCCGTGCAGGCATACTAAAAGAGGTCAGACTTGCCACCTTTTCTTTGTCAAGCTCGAGACCAGCTGAACTTCCCTTCATCATAATTCCTATTTTCTATCTAACGGTGAAATTGTGGAACTCCTTACCTATCGAGGTCTTTCTGGATGTTTAAAACCGCCAACCCAAGCTCCTTTCGGAGAATAAATCCGATACCAATATCCTTTCTCTGTCTTGCAGGATGTTCCACAAATATTATAGGTTTTTCTTTCCTGTACTCGAAAGGAAAAACTCATCTCAAGAGGCGTTATTCATCAGAAATATAAACAATTAAAAATATCTTCAACTCAATGATAATATTCATATATATATTTTAATGCTCTTGATTGAAATTTCTTGCAAGTGAATTAGCAGGTCCAGTAGTTTCCTGACACTGTCAACATTGAACGAAATTTCAAGATGGGGTTAATCACCTATTAACATTTTTCAGAAACGTTCTGGAACTGCTGCTCATGCATGCTCATCGTTAACGAATTATAAATCGTTATCGTAAAAACACCGCACATTTTATTACTGTCAAACTTAGAAAATTCGTACAAAATCCGCGCATTTTTCGTATGATGTTTTATTGAATTTTGTATTAAAATAATTCAGAATTGACAGTATCCTGTTTCAAGATTTTTTAACTACAGAGGGTTGATGAGGGGTAGTTTATTATTCAGAAATTATTTCACCCTATAGAACGTATTCAGCAAGTGTGAAATAATCCATTTCCGTCAAAAAACTTCGAGCAAAGGTTATTTCAACTGTTTCAAGACTCTTCAACTTTGGAGGGTTGTTGAGGGGTAGTTTTCGATTCACAAATTATTTCACCCTAAAGAACGTATTCAGCAAGTGTGAAATAATTCATTTCCGTCAAAAAACTTCGAGCAACGGTTATTTCAACTGTTTCAAGACTCTTCAACTTTGGAGGGTTGTTGAGGGGTAGTTTTCGATTCACAAATTATTTCACCCTATAGAACGTATTCAGCAGGTGTGAAATAATCTATTTCCGTCAAAAACCTTCGAGCAACGGTTATTTCAACTGTTTCAAGAGTTTTCAACTTCGGATGGTTGTTGAAGGGTAGTTTTTGGTTCACAAATTATTTCATTGAATGAAGGGTGTTTATCAAATGTCAAATGATTGTTTCACATTGAAAAAGCTCTAAAAATAGGTATCCCAATTGTTCCAGATTTTTCCGATTTGGGGGGTAGTTATGGGGTGGTTAAGGGATCGCAAATTATTTTACTATATGTAGGGTATTAAGCACCTACAGAATAGTGGATAAGCATCAAAAAACCATCTCCAATTGCCCTCATATACCATAGGCGAAAAAAAAAACCGTTGCTAGAAAAACCGTTGCTGCTTTCACACCCGTTAGTGAGAAAGAAATTTTCAGAAACGGTGAAACCGTATTTTTTAGGCGATGTTTACTGTTACAGGGGTAGTTTTCGAGCATAATATAGGGGTACAAAATATAAAATAGGGTGCTTATGCTTTTTCAGCTCATTCAAAACATGTGGTGATGAAAAATTTCCGGAAACGGTACATTCTTAAACCGCCCAACATAGGTGATACAGGAACTCTAATATTTCGTTTCTGACGCGGCGACACCGGTTGCATTTCAAAGGTGGCGCGTTCACATGCTGGCTTCGCATTTTGGCTTATCGCGTATCGCGATTCCATTGGCCGATATTTGTGAGCGCGCATCAAGGTCATCTTGCAGAAAGTCGATTACGTTCCGACTTTCGACTAAAAGAAGCTCAGATTTTCAGGATCTTCACTTTTCAGGTTGAAATCACCATCATCATTATTGTGTAGGAATGGTTTATTCAAGTTTTCCGCGATAGGCGAAAGCTGGCATGTGAACGCACAGTTAAGCAATACATGATACATTTTTGGAATGGTAGTTTCGAGTTCTATTGCAATATGCAGGAATATACAGGTTGCCCCATTTACAAAAATGATTTTTCCATCGATAACACCTGATATAAATAATTTGAAAAAATAATAAATGTTTCTATGGAAACGAATAATTTTCAACAGGAAAAAATGACTAGAGGAGACTTTTTTAAGGTTTAGGTGTGATTTAGTGTGATAATGTCAAAACTTTGTAAATTGAGACAATGAAACTTTGTTACTAAAGAGATAGATTTCAGATATAACACATCTTCCAAAGAAATTTACTTTACTATTGAGGCCACAGAAATTATCACTTTTAGATGTAGAATCACCCAGTGGAAACAGTATATTATGTTGGTTGAGTTCTCCCCAGTGGATATATTATGCTTCCACTTGGGGGACACCTGATTTCTTAAATCAAAATTATACCTTGAAGAAATGATTTACCAACTAATAATACAGGACACAAATGTTTTCTAAGGTATTCATTAAAAAAGTTTACCTTCTCTTGCCCACATTTTCACTTTCTTGGTTTCTTTGATCATAGTCACTGTCATTATTAACAAGAGCTTCTGGTTCCGGAGTTTCTTCTAATTTTTTGCAGGCACCAGCAAGACATTCTGAATAAAATGATAACACTACCACATCAACTAAAAACCAAACTAACGAAGTTAAGAGTATCACTCTGCAGGTATGTATTCTCAATTTGCCATATAACATTTTCTGTGATTATAATTATCTGCAACACATTACAAATTCAAAATAAATTATTTTCAAAATTCCTGCTAAACTTCAAACATCTCTGAATAACAACGTATTTTGTTATTTCTTGTAGTTATTTTCAAGGACACTTCCACATAAATATTATTGAACATATCTTAAAGTTCAATAAATTCAACAATTTTCATATTTTTTACACATCTGCATTTTCAGACTATACACGTTTACACGTACACAACCAGTTCAGCGGCAATTTTTCTTGTCTAGCTTTAGTGAATTGTATTTTGTTGATGTTGATTGTTGACACTTGTGACCTTAAGGTTGTCATGCATGTGAGTTGACACATTAGTTGACACCGTGACAGACATCTCTCGGAATTGACAGAAAGTTGACAGCAAATCGAAGCTTTAGATTATATATGCTCAAGCTAGATCCGACAGAAAGATGGTTATTTATACTGGTGGCGGTGGTACGAATGACGAATAAAACGACATCACAAGATGTCAAACTTGTTAATTTGTTGACGTTTATTAATTTGAAGGTTATATATAAATTTGTGATAGTTGAGACCATAGATCTTATTATTGCTTACGCTAGATCCGGCACCCTGTAGTAATTTTTTGGTCTAGAGGGGTCTGCAAGGAAGTACATGATCACGTGGTACAACACATGCACATTGAAATGAATATACTGACATTCATTTCAATGCACATGCATGAACAAAAATGAAAATGACCAATCAATGGGTTAGTAATTTTTTGTCCGGACCTACAAAACAAATAGGGAGTGTCTAGGGGTCCGGGCGCCCGGATCAAGAAAACAGCTTGCAATATATAAGCCAAGCGTCAGGTGGTAGAGAAGTGAGCGTATTGGATTCACACGCAGGCGTCCCGGGTTCGATCCCCGCTTGTCCTTTTTTTGTTTTCAATCAAACGCCCGGATTACAACTTCAAATATCCATTATACCGGGCGCCCGGATTCCAAACAATTATTTATTTAACCGGGCGCCCGGATTTCAGGTACAAATATTTATATTTTATTCGACCTGGCGCAGTTTCAAATGTATGATTTTGTTTATTTCTTTCCTTTCTCAATAAAATTCTCCTTTCTCAAAAATTTACCGATAATAGTGACAGAGGCCCTCACTGATAGGTTAGTTTGTTTGGTTCAGGCAATCTCATTGAATAAATATAGAGCAGATATTTTCTATCTATTTTCAATCAAAAAATTTTCCTTCTTCAAAAATTTTGTGAAAATAGTAATCAAGGGACTATTACTGATAGGTAAGTACGTTCAGGTCAGTTATAGCACAAAGCACAATAGCGCGTTCAATTTTCCTTTTGTTTTAATCGAATTTCCCTTCCTCAAAAAAGTTATACCAAGTTTTCATGTATTTTCCAGACCATCGGAAGGCAACGCGATGACGTCAATTGGCTCTTGTTTGATTGGTTTTGACTTGACAAATTTTGATACCCCTTTTCGATATGATGATGGTTTGACCAGTTTGACGCAAGACGTTTCTAAAACTTCTAAAAGTGAGGTTAGGTCATTATAATCAAAATTGAAATTTGAAAGATGAAAATGAAAATATGAATAATTGCTCTATGGAAGTTAAACTCGAGGTGATTAGAAATTTGAATGAACATTACGGAAGAAAGTTGTTGGATTTACAAGAATGTTTAACTCTACTAGAATTGAAGAAACGAGAAAAAGATGATATCATAAAAAAGGTATGTGTGATCCCAATTCCATATTGCTTATATGTTCCAATTTATTTCAGTCAACAATAGCTATAGCTTTTCTTGAGAAATAGGTCATTAATAACATAGTGAATTAATACATTAGTTTTCATCAGTAAATTCCAAATTCATCTCATACCATCAATACCGTCAACAAACTTAATCATATTCAAAAATAAAATACCTCCAATTATTGTATTAATACACGTCGATTACACGTCACTGTATATTGTTTGTAGTGGTCAGAAGATTCAGCTGATTCATTTCTTTACTATATTAATGTACAGTACTTCTAGAGATATAGGAATCCTCTGGCCCATCCAATATTTCATTGGTTATATGCGAGGTTATATGTATTACAAAACTAACTCTGCTAGGCATTTCTTAATAAATACAAGTGAAATTTGGAATACATTTGGAATCATTGTGATATTAGTGAATATAATTCTTCCAGGGGAATGTTTTTTGGTTAAATCTTGTGTTTTCCTGACTTCAAATGATCAATTTATCACCTTATTAAGGTCTTTGTTGAATTATTAAACAAAATTAATTTGCCATCACATCATTTTTTTATGTTATTGAAATCACGTTAAATTTCTTCAATAAGTAATGAAGAATAATTATCACTGTGCCAGAAAATGGTTTTGTCATCTGTGAATGGTGTGAATGAGTGCCTGACCAGTGAAATAGAAGTTGAACCAATCCAATCCATTACCATGAAATCCATAATGTGATTACCTTTCCAGTAGTAGTGTCATGATTTGCGCAGTTAAATGCCTTATTATATTATTATACTAGTCACAGAATAATGCTTCATTTTCATTCAAGTGCAAGTGCAGTTTCTCCAAGAACCTGAGGATTGCATCACAATTCACAATTTTTTTTCTTTTTTAAAGTCAAATCGTTCTTTGGTGATCATGATATTCATTGTTTTACATATTTTTTCTTTATGTTTTGTTGATGTTATTATGAAAACTTTTAAATGGGTGGCAATCAGAAAAAAGTACTTCCAGTTTAAGCTTCATAGAGCTATTGCAATTTATTATAGGTTCGTTTATTGTAGATTTTACCACTTAACGGTACATAACTGCCGATATATGATATATATTATAATAAATTATTAAAAACCACATCAATGACAACATTTAATTATAGGTTATATTTGACAAAAATTGAAGGTAACTCGAATCTGAAAACGATAATGTAAAAAAATACAGGGTTTTCCATTTTAAAAAGTATAGTTCTCACACCTTTAAGTTTTTCAAGTTTATTTGTCACAGACAGCATATTTACTAGAGTGTTCAATATTTATATTTTTGTGAAAACAATGTCAAATGGATTTCACGGTAATTTTTTTACGGGACTCAGCAAAAATCAATTTATTGCAGAAAAGCTGAATCCTGCTAACCATGCTGTCAGATTTGAAAATAAATAAATATTAGTGTAGCAATTCGGATTGAGCATTCAAAAATGAAATGGTTGTGTACCATCTCATTTAAAAAAACTTATCTTAATAATAATGAAAAGTTTTCTTTCAAATTATGCCATACACAAAATGAATGACGTCAGGAAGATGATGAATGAACAGAGATACATAAGGTAGGTACACATTGAGGTACACATTATGTACATTCATGAACACACAAAATCTTGAAATTGATGACTTAGATATTCATTTACACTTTATGGTTCTAAATCTAACAATAGTTTCCTAACAAACTCTTTGAAATTCCGAATACTTGTGGCATTTTTTGTATTATTTGGTAACTCATTAAAGCACTTTATACACATGTAGTGTGGACTTTTTTCAGTTGATGCTAAGCGGTGGACAGGATTCAAAATATTTTGATTTCTTGTATTATTTCTTGTAGTTATTTTGTTCATATTGTCAGTAAAATTTGTTTTTATTTTTGAATATGAACAGAAGGCAATCATAAAGGTACACTGTTGTAATAGTCATTATATTTAGTGATTTCAAAACGCCCCTGCAAAAATCATCAAAAAATTTCATTTTGTTCAATATGTGAATAGTTCTCTCTTGAATGACAAAAACCTTCTGTATGTCATTGTTGCTACCCCAAAAATTAATGCCATATCTAGCAACAGATTCAAAATTTGCATGGTATAATATTTTGAGTGTTTCTATTTTCATGTACTCAGATACAGTTTGAAGACCATAACTAATTCCAATCAATTTTGAACATAGCAAGGTAATATGCGGACTCCAATAAAGCAATTCATATATTTGTATACCTAACAATTTGGTGGTTGTATTTAATTGCAATGTAGTGAAAGCTAGTTTTATTTCAACTGGGATATCTACATGGGTTTGTTCAGTCCTAAACAGAATTACTTTAGTTTTTTCTGTATTTGATATTAATTTATTACCATCAAACTAGTTTTTTGTACTAGATAAGGCAATACTAAAATTCTGTAGAATACTAGACAAATCAGAACCACCTACTATCAAATTTGTATCATCTGCATACTTAGTTATAGAGAAATCATTTTTTATCAACATATCATCAATAAATAGAATGAATAGCACTGGTCCTAATATGCTGCCCTGTTGAACAGCAATACTACAAGGCTGCCACACGCCATATTTTTTTAATTTGATCAACAGTAAGTCATGGTTCAAGCAGTCATAGGCTTTGGAGAGATTTAAAAATATTCCTAGGGATAGTTTTTCACTCTCCAAGTTGTCAATAACTGATTGCATGAAATGGAAAATAGCTGCCATAGTGGATCTACCTTTTATATAGCCATGCTGTGAGCTAGAGAATATTTACTTATTCATGAAAGTTATTAATCGGGAACACATAACTGATTCAAATAGTTTTTTAAAAACTGGGTAGCAAACTTTGAAGTCTATAATTGTTTAGGACTGATATATCACCTTTTTCATGAAGTGGCTTAATTACCGAGTTAATTACTGCTATTTTCAGTCCCACTACTGTATTCTTAACTGAAATGGACTATAGACCAAAAAATTACTACAGGATTCCGGATCTAGCGTAAGCAATGAGATCTATGATTATTAGTAATCTGACATTCAAATCATTCAGTGTTTTACAGTTGGTGAAAATATTGTCCAAACAGCTCACACTTGAGACTAGTAGGTATTCGAAAAAATAGTTGGATATAATGCAGAAGATTTCATCGTAAATTACCACTTGGTGGTCTGTTTATTGCTACAATTATTCAATATGTTGTTTATTAACTGTACATTCAGCAACAGAACACTCAAATTCTCCTATTTTACAAAACCTGTTGAGTTATTTGCGCGCAGTGAACTTAATTAACACCCATAAGCTGATATCTTGAAATCAGAACACACTATATGGAAAATAATTTCGGGTGGCGTCTTCATTCACCATGAACAACAACAGAAAAACATCAGATTCATTATAGTAACAAGCTAAAAGGTACAATTTAGTTAAAAGGCGGAGTTTCATCCTAAGCTGTTGTCAAACTCAACTACAGAAAACAAAAAGTTTTCTGTTATGTTCATGAGTAACATGAGTTCATGACTTGAACCCCAATTATTGTATATTTCTTGTTTACCAGCAGAATAGAAATCTGCATTCAGGGGCGTATAAAGGGGGGGAGGGGGCTATAGGGGCTGGAGCCCAGGGCCCCGGTATCTAAAGGAGCCCCGACATTGTGAAATAAACGGTTAATTTCAATTGCTAGTGCACTTCTATAATAATGGATGGAAAAAATATTGTCACAAAATAATATTTTTATTTTTCACGTCAAATCATTCATTTCTAGTACTCAATCAGAAAACGTATTACTTGTTACTATTTCAAGAGTTCTAAGGGAGAGTACCTAATGATGACATGGGCAATAAATTCAAATTCTTATTCGACCTGGGATCCATGAAAGAAAAAATCTACGAGGATAGTATGAACTTCGTTGTGCCTTGTTAACAGACTAAGTAGATTTCAAAAAGAATTGAATGAGGGAAAGGCTTGATAAATCAAACATCGAAAAGAGAAGAAATACTCAGGACACACTTTCATGTTCACAAAGACTTCAAGAAATACATTTCAATGATATAACTTGATAGATATAATCATAACAAGTTGCAAAGGAGAACGGGTGTTTTCAAAATTGAAAATCATGGAAATACATACAGGACTACAAAGATAGTTGGACAAGTTCTCAATTTTATCAATACCAAATCGTTATAAAAGATAATGAGGCAATAAAAGCAATTATTCAAAGCAAATCCCACAAGGCTCTTCTTTTAGTAGGCATGATATAAGCATAACATTGAGTTAGCAGAATCGCTTTGGATAGTTACAGGCTGATTCAAGTCTAATTGAGAGCTAATTTGAGGTTTGATGACAGTTTATAACCTCATTGCCAAAATTTCGTTCTTCGTTTTTTTTAAATTTAAATTTAATAGAAATCAATCCAAAGTCCAATGCAATGGCGAAATTATGGCTTATTTTAATTGGCCATAAGTATATTTTGTCTACAATACCTGAAACATTATCAGAATAGGCAAAACATTCGGCAATAGGTTCAAATCGGAGCCTTGAATGAACCTTCAATTATTCAGATTTTTCATGAAATTTATTTTCTCAAGTTATGCTTACCGATTGAACTATCAAAACCTCGAGAAAAACGTAAAAAAATGGCGTTTCGCTGGAATAAAAGTTTGAAATGATCTTCATTAGTAGGTATTATGAGGTTGTTTATATAGACTATAGAGTCTATAGAGATAAGCAATAGGTTGAAGTGAGAGTCTCAGAAGCGCCTATAATTATGGTGTAATATCAGATCTGGTTACGCTAGCTCAAATAAGTTGAGTTTTACACGAATTTACATAATAAAGCTCAATGAATTCGGCAATACGGTAAACAATAATAAGCCTAAAATTAAGGTCAAAGAAATTCTAACAATTCAAACTAATTCTCAATAGAGGAAATAATCATGTGTTGTTGAATTTTGTATTTATTCTCCATTTCCGTTTAATGTTTGTTCACGAGATAGAAAAATAAAATGTCTCTTTTTAATATTAATTATGAGATGCATATTTTCTCAATTTAAACTAGACACTCAGGAATCTGATGAAATGGGTAGCGTTCAAAATTGTTCAATATCCCAGGGCCCCGCTATCAGTTAGTCCGCCCCTGTCTGCATTATACAGGGTCACTCACGGTCGATGGTACCTTAGACGTTTACGGAGAACGGGACGTAGGATTATTCTGAAAATTTGGTTTATTGGGTAATCAGTTTTGTTCTATCGATCTAAAATACTTTCAGCGTTGCGGCGTTGTCGCTTCTATCAAAAAGTAGCAACAACTTTGTTATTTCAACTGGAACACCCTGTATTTTATTTCATTTTTAGATTCTTCCTGAAGAGCTGATTTCGTCGATCTATCATACTTGGGGTATAGCGAGTAAGATTACAGAGACATAGGGTGTGAAAAATCGAGATTTTTCAAATTTAGGAGTTTTTTGGTTCAAAATTTTGAGTTTTGCATCACCCTCTATTTGTTTCTATTAAATGTCAGTAGATAGTAAATGAAAAGTTAAGATAGGGACATGTAAGCCGTTTTGAGCAGAAATGATTAGTTTCGACACAAAAAATTCCTTAAGTTGAAAAATCTCGATTTTTCACACCCTATATCTCTGTAATATTTCGCGCTATACCCCAAGTATGATGGATCGACGAAATCAGCTCTTCAGGAAGAATCTAAAAATGAAATAAAATACAGGGTGTTCCATTTGAAATAACAAAGTTGTTGCTACTTTTTGATAGAAGCGGCAACGCCGCAACGCTGAAAGTATTTTAGATCGATAGAACAAAACTGATTACCCAATAAACCAAATTTTCAGAATAATCCTACGTCCCGTTCTCCGTAAACGTCTAAGGTACCATCGACCGTGAGTGACCCTGTATATGATTACCAGCACGAATTGAACATTTTGATCAGATATTTCAGAAAAAAGTTAAGTGGCGAGTGACAAAGTATAGTCACAGAGTTTATTTATGGGACAATTCTGATGCCAAGTATAATTAAATGCAGATGCAATTGCAGATGGTTAAGTTTCTCTGTTATTGTTGACTAAGTTGACTTCGGTCATGAAATATTCAGTATTTCCATAAAATTGACTTATTCTCTAGATGATCTTCCTCGGGATCTTCTGATGATTATTTCACAAACTATAACTTTTGATATTTGATCAGATTGCACCTGCTCCACCCATAGATAGTGGCGAAAACTTTGAAGATGTATTATTAGATTGTTTATGTGAATATGTAAAGGAATGAAATAAAATCTCATAACTAAGTGAAACCAAAGTATTATGTTTAATTGAGTTCATTTTGATTGTGATTTTTTCCCTAATTCCACTTTTATTGAATTATGTGAAAATGTAAATCATGCGATATATGTAAATCACTCTTGGTTTAGTTGCTACGTTACCAGTGATTTGATTGGATACTCAATAGCAGTCTAACGAAGTTCAGCTTACTTTGTAAATAAATGCTCTTCACTTACTTTTCAAACCCTAAGTCCAAACCATTTGCCATCATGTTTCCAAAGTTTCAACAAAGATTCAAAGGCTGATTTACTGAAGCGTTCATTGAAGCTGTTACCACATAAAATATCTTATTGCCTATTTTTCAATGTAATTTTTGTGCAGCCACGCAACAAAAATTATTTATTTATCAAAAGTAAGTGGTAAAGGTACAGTTATTGAAATTTAACTAACATTAGGTTTGCATTGCATAGCTAATTTTAATATGAACCAGTCAACGTCTTGGTGTTAGTGATTGAATTAAAACTGATAAAAACCCTATACTCACATCTATTGTAATAATAGAAATACACAGTATACACAAATTCAGAAAATAGGTGAGAATGCTTTTTGTTGTGAAGGCCTATTACTTTATAGAGAAATTCTATGAAGATTCATTCAACTGAAGAATTATAATCGTATCATTTGTGAGCGAATTGCAATGTCTCCACATTATATTTTCTCTTATGTCATTTGATAGATTCATTGAATGAACACACCATCATTAATTTTTAATGTAATGAATATTTAAATTTTAAATATCTGTGAACATAACTAAATATATAGCATTTTTTCATTTATAACACTTTATGATTCTAGTTGGATATTTCACATGCTGATAGTTTCATTGGGAATACATTGAAAGACGCTGAAAGATTTGTCAAAAGTGGAAATGATCTAATAAGGAGATCAAAAGATATCATCGAACATATTGAGAAAGATTTAGATGATGTAGATGAAGTGAGAAAAGATTTACAAGAATATTTCGAGAAAATAAATACATTGCAATGTCTGATGCAATATTATAGAGTGATACAACATGTAGAACAATTGAGGTATTGTAACGGAATTCTTTTGCACTTTTTCAAGCGCTGATTCCACCAGAGGTGGTGGTTTTCACTGATATAATCTGGAAAGAGAAATGCTGTTATTGAACTATGTTCAGAAGTTATACAGGCAATCAAATTATGGAAACTCATACTCCATTTGTGAAAAAAACATTTCCCAATACTGTGTGAATTTCAAACTCAATATTAGTATAATTGAAAACGTTCATAATAGTTGTCAAGAAGGGCATTGTGAATTTGCATTGTCGTTTTAGAGTATCTCCAACATTCACCATTTATGGAAATGTATTAATCACAAGATGAAATTTTTTTATTGAACAAATAATAGAAATGACAAATATGTAGAAAACTGAAGGTAGCCAAGAAGTCGCAATGTTCAAGGAATTATATTTATTGCATCAGCAGAATCAATAAATGTGACATATTTATAAAAAAATTTGAGCATTGTCACAATCTTCTGATACATAGAAATTATTATTATTTTCGAATTTTCAGAATGTAATCGATCTCATGATAAAAACCAATTTTTTGTACTTTTGCAATACAGAAACTGACAAACAGTTAGAAATAGAACATTTAAGCGTATACTCGTTTTCGAAAGATAAATATAAAATCATGTCAATAAAAATATTGTCAATGAAATAATAACAATTTTATCGCACTATGAGCAATAAACACAAACTTTCAGAATTCAAAATTCACGAATAAAGATCTACTTTTGTAAAATGAATTATGCATTTCAGTCTACAACTACAAAAAGAGATAGGAAAGAAAGATGATGAAAGGTGTGCAACACTATTTGCAAACCTAACAGAAGTCAATCGAAATTTAGCAGATTCGAGAGGAAAGCATTTACTATGCTATTTAAAAGAAACTATTCACTATTGGCACAATATACTGAAAGATAAATTTGCCAGGTAAGCTATATCACATTTTTGAATGAGAAATTCGACGCTCCCAACCAATTTTTTTGTAGAGATTTTGATGAAATTTTGAAAACAATAAAATGGCCTTTCGTTAGTACGAACTTTTCTCTGGTTGTTCCTCTACCCAATCACGTACAGAAATTGCAGATGATTTCCGAGTATTTATTACAAATCGAAATACCAAATGAGTCGAGTGTTCCAGTAGTTACTTCTGCATTACTATCGAACTTTCCACCATTATGTTTGCCACTTCAGCTTATGGTGCTACCCTTGAGGAAACGTTTCATTTACCATTTTTATGGTGCCAGACAAACTAATAGGATTGACAAGCCTGAATGGTAAGGTATACTTTGCGTGATTCGATAAATCTGTTTACATTGAGTATACTGGAGACAACTGGATCTGGCTCATATCTATTAACTACGAATTATGATAATAAGCACAGCCTATCTGAAGCCGAAACAAAAGAGCATCGCTGGCAACGATGAATTTATGCACATGCGTCAAAATAAAAGTAGAGGATGACAGTCAAGAGCGACTCTCCTAGTGTTGTTTCTCTCCTATGTCCTCGCTGCTACTCAAATTGAAAATGATCGTATGTCGGGTATCACTTTTGCGATCTTTTTCAAACTACAGTTTATATTTGTGTTTTGTTGATGTGAATTTTCTCGTTTCTCGTTATTGTTTTTTGCGTGTTTGTGTTTCATTAATTCATAGTTGTTCAGGTGATACTATTCATAATTTAAGTTCAACACTGCCGTAAATATGTCCAGGTCGTGTCCAGCCTCCAGGTTATCTTCCACGATTCCAGAAATCAAGACACAGTGCCTGTGCCATCAATGTCTAACAAAATATTGCAAAACTCAGGATAATTTATATACCTACCATTGTTTTGATCTTCATTGCTTCATATTCTTCAAATCTGAAGGAGTATACTTCATGTATTCTAATATCATAGGATATGTTCCAAATGATAATATTTGTTTACATATAAAGTAAATTTCTCCTATGAATATGACATTGATTTGAATTTCGCGCACTATTTCCAATTAGAAAAGGACAGATATATGAAAATCGGCTTCACTTTGCTAACGTTGTCTCTTATGGCGTATGGTCAATATTGTAGTTAATAGATATATGATTTGGCTTTGTTTGGCTTGTAGCGCAAAGGTTGTGAATTCAATTCTAGTACTATTCCGTTAATTTTATTCATGTTCGATGTCGCTCTAGCAAATATAAATAATAAGGTTATAAGTATAGTTTTGCCCTTACTGTATAAAATGATTTATTGAATTCGAAAGTATTTCATCTGCAATTGTTGAAATTTAGCAATACCAATTTTTTTAATGTGCGTCCACCATCTTTTGTTATTGTTATTATTGTTATTCTGCTTGCGATGTTATCTCAACCCTCAATTGGTGAGCCTGGGTCATTTTGATCGGACCTACTATCTTTTGGCACTTCCAAAACAAACAAATTCGAATCGCAAAATTGAAAAAGTGACCAAAAAAATGTTTTTAAAATGGAACACCTCGTATATTTTCAACTATAGTGAAATCTCCTGTTTCCAAATATATATAGTTTTGAATCAAGGTAAGCAATATTTAGTAACAGAATATCGTTTT
This sequence comes from Chrysomela aeneicollis, assembly GCA_029955515.1. Taxonomy (NCBI): domain Eukaryota; kingdom Metazoa; phylum Arthropoda; class Insecta; order Coleoptera; family Chrysomelidae; genus Chrysomela; species Chrysomela aeneicollis. The sequence continues at coordinate 955,741 of JARUHQ010000012.1, forward strand.
TTTTTAATCTGAATTATCGTATTTCAATATATCTAATTTTTAGCGTGACAAGTTCACTTGTTCGTTTTATCGTCTGGTTTCCATGGTATCCTACTGAATCCAAGGAAATCTAAATTTTATTGGTAATTTTCATTCAATATTGAAATTGATATAGGTAGAAAAAATGCTCATTTAATGGATATTCATATTTGGAAACAGAAGAAAAAAGTATTTCTATATAGCTGAAAATATACAGGGTGTTCCATTCGGAAAAAATATTTTTTGTCATTTTTCCAATTGTGCGATTTACATTTGTTAGTTTTGGAAGTGCCAAAAGATACAAACCAAGCAACTTTTATATTCAATGTTTTTTTCCACCATGTATAGTTGAAGCTGTTAATAGGAGTCAAAATAAAACAGGACACCCTGTACCCCGCTGGAGGAGCCACCAAATGTCCATACAAGAATGCCCATATGCTTGTGCGAAATGTAGAAAAATCATTTGTAGTGACTGTAGCAGGCACATTTTTTGTAAATAATGCTTGTAGAATTATGTTTTTATGAAACGCCAGGATAATTATCGAGTTTTTTTTTGCTGGAAGATGTCTTGATGTTCTATTATTTTTCTGTTCATATCCTGATGTTCAAAAAAAAATTCAATCTATTTTTTCGAATTTATTCATATTTTTTCAAACTAGTTGTGTAAACAGTATCCTTTTTCATTTTTTTTTCATATAAAACAGTCCAAAGATATTTTTATTGCATTAAGTATGTCTCATATTTCAGGAAGGAATGAAGTATCAATTAATGGAAGGGGTTCTCAAAGTAATTACTAAATCAGAAAAAAAAGTTGGTCCATAATGAGCTCACCGAATAGATATATAGAACTTTATTGGCCACGTTACATATCCATACAATACATTTGTAGCAAGTCAGTGTTCCATCTTTCGGAACCAAAATTAGATAAAGTACAATGAAAGTAAAAAAGACTCATACTATATATATACACACACACACATACATACATATCCACACATGGCAAATCTGTTTGTTGTTCTCCATACTACACATCAATATTCAATGAAGTTGTCGTTCCATGGAGCTTTGAGAAATTCATTGATGGAATAAAAACAATATTTTAGTAATACGTTAGTTACTAAATATTTTCCACTTCCACCAGTAATTCAAAACTTTCAGGATGCCTCAAAATATTTCGGAAAGTTTCCAATTACCTATTTTTTCAGGTACTTCACACAAATTCTGACCTGGGTGAGAGATCATAAAGAATTCGTTAGTAAATATATTCAACCAGTTATTGAAAAACTAGGTTTACATCATATTGATGCGCAGGTAATTAGGTAAATATTGTATAATACTCTCTTATCATATGATACGGTTTCGAAAGTGTACTGAAACTGGTATCAGTTCTGAAATGCCAAATCGAAGTTGAATTCTTCAGGCAGACTTGACGGAGACCTGTCACCTGTCAGACTTCCCCGTATCAACATTATTTTATTCTATCGAACGGCGAAATTGCGTGGAATTCATTGCCTAATGAGGTTATTTCGTATACTAATTACCTACAAACTTTCAAAATTCCATTAGATTTTTCTTTCGTGCAGTAGAAACCATTAATAAAACTGTTAAAACTTTTCTCCATAGGTACTCATTGGGTTTCGAATATTTGAGAAAGCTTTTATGACCTTCACTTTTCAATATATTGTTATTGGGACTGATTTCCTCAAAATGTTTGTGTATATATAATAGAAAATAATAATAAATGTTCTTTATTTGGGCGAAATATTTGATTAAATTAAATTCGATAATAGTTTGAACATTTAATTTGGTTTGTTTTGTTTTTCTTTTTGGACCACAAAGTATTTTAATCATTTTACATCAATCAAGTGTCAATTTACGGCTGCAAAACCGGGCGATAAATTGCCACTTCATTTTCAATCCTAATGTGTGATATCCACATTATTATAATGAATAAATTGTCACAAATCCTTCACCTACAAGTGAAACTGTGCTATTATTTTTATATCTCATTTATTATCTTACTATCATTGTGTTGATACATTCTGAAACCATTTTTTAGCTGGAATTCATCCGAGGACTAATCGAAATATCAGTGGAGAAATTGAATTCTGACTTGCCCAATCTACAGTTTGATGACTTTACTTTCTCACATTCCATTGATGAAGCTTTGTGCTTTGATAAAGAATTAAGAGAAACATACGAATATCCATCCACTCAACCTGGAATCCTCATTGTGCTCACCCAAGGGCAGGTGTTCATGAAATGGATTGCAATGGAGAAAAAATGTAAGTGTGACTCAGTGTTCTCAATGGTTTAGCTCACGAAAATTATCTATCAATTACGATAAAACGAAATATATGCTATTTACCTATAATAAAAATCGACTTCCGGAATTAAACCAATTAACAATTGTACAAAATAATAATAAAATAAAAATACATTCAACTTCCAAACCGAAATATCTGGGTGTAACAATTGATTACCATCTCAGATGGGATAAGCACATACTAAACATCGTGAATACTCTCAGAAGTATGCTCTTCAGATTCAATTTCTTCACAAATATCTTTGAAACCCATCATTTGAGAATTTTATGCTACGCTCTCATTGAATCGAGAATTCAATATGGAATCCTAGTATGGGGTGGTGCTTTAGACGTCCATCTGAAAAAGCTGTTCACATTATAAAAATATTTCCTGAAAATACAAAAATGAGAAACTACCTAACTGAAAATTTATTTTGTGAAACAAAAATGTTCGACTTGAGACAACTTTACTTTCTAAACATATTGATACATACCTACAAGAACAAAAATAGTTTTCTACAAACACTAGATTATACAAACCAAAACATACAGAAAACACAACTCTAAAAAAAAATTGACAACTCACGTATACTTATATCAAGAAATGTTCAACTTAGTACCAAAAGACCTTAAACAGGAAATAACTAGATCTAATTCAATAACTCTCATAAAAAAAACGAATCAATCTGTATGTACATACCCAACAGAGACAAGATATACATACTTTTCTGCATACCAAATTAACAGTCATTCATAATAATGCCTGATCAATATTTTCTGTTATTTATGTTTTTCCATATCCATAGAGAAATCGTAATTATCTAATCATAAATATTGAATACTAACGAGAATGCCATGCACAACCCCGAGTTTCTATGAAATTCATATTAGTTTACTTGTATTGTTAATATATATGAACATTGTTGACTGCACAATTCAAAATGGCAAATAAACATTATATGGATATGGATATAGGGTTAAGAATTTTTTATCTATTTCGGCAGACATCTTGTTTCTTCATTGGTGGGGGCGCTACAAATTTGAAAATGCCAAACCAACAATAAGTCTGAAAGATATTGAAATTAATGAATGTTTGATAAATTAATACATAAACATTGTTTCGTGAACTGATTGCTCAGAGTTTCAAGCATATTATGAATACTGACAAAATCCAATTCATTTCTGTACTTAGAATTGTGTAGAATAACCACTGAATTGATAAGAATGTAGATTTTGTATTATCATAATATAAATCAAATGATATTTTTTCTTTAAATCTGTAGTTATCATAATTTAATTCTTAGTAGGTACATTACTTCACACATATTTCATTTATTTGTGTAGATAGCCATTATCTTTCAGATGCCACAGAAAAAATGGATGCAATGCTTTCTCCAAATGCTATAGATGCTTTCGATCCTCTCACCTCTGACGTCGAAGATTTGAAAATAACAACATGTGCAGATGCCTTCATTACTTTGTTACAAACAATTATGGAAAGATACGAAGCTCTACCTCAGCCAGGTCACAGACTGCAATTCTTGGAGTTGCAACTCGAACTGTTAGATGATTTCAGAGTGAGATTGCTACAATTGGTCAATGCAGAAGAAGGAAATATTATTGAATCTAAAATTCCTTCGATCGCTAATAGTATATATTATATAGAAAATGTACTGTTGGACTGGGGAACTATGCTGGTGAGTTATTATCTTATGACTACACATACTCTGGACAACACTTAGAAAGCTAACTCCCCTGTTTTCCTAACCCATAAGTCTTAATTAGACTTTCGAGAGTTGATTTGCAATTTAGTTGGGGGTTGAAACACTTTTCAATCATTCTTCACTTTTTCAAACGTTATTACTCTGTGCAACATTTCTTCAAATAATTCTGATAACCTTTTTTTATTAACTGTTATTTGTCGAAAGGTCGAGGAGTATAACATACCACCAGACAGATGTCTATACTTATGGCTATACTAATATTTTTACTTTGCCGTGAGCGCTAACGACCGTAGACTAACAAGTTGAAGGCCCCCAACCAAAAACTTGATTGGCTTTTCGAAGCGGCTACGAATGCAGAGCGTTCACCTGTAGGTTGTTTCTTCTTATTCTTCTTCTTCTAATTGGTTTTGGCCTGTTCCCAAGTGGAAATTGGCTAGCTCATCATTTTGGTAGTTTTACAGGGATCACAATTGAGTGAGTCTGAGTCTTATTTCCATATATCAACTGGTTGAGGCAGAGTTATCTCCGATTAATTGAACAAAAGACAACTATAAAAACGACAAAAAAACAACAACACAATGGTATTTTCACTACAACCACATCCACTATTCAATCTTTGTTCGTGATATCTTCACTACTTTCCAAACTACAAAATCTCGTTACTTATAGTGAATTATAAAACTTGGAGTCCATCTCCAGCGCCACGAAAAGTAAGAGCCTCGTATGTACGCGAAAACACATCCTCCTCGTACGACGGCCAAAAATGAACTCCTAGTACTCAAGTGCTTACCTCTTATATTATATGTACCGGGTGATTCAGTAATGATAACGAGGTACTGTATCTCAGTAAATAACAGTCGTAGAAGGTTGGGGAAAAATCCTTCAGGGAAATCGATCAAGAAAAATTGCTGGAAATATTTTTCAAATCGATACGTCCACCTCTAGGGGGCGTAATAGTATCGATCGTATAAAAAATTTTCCTATATAAGTTCAGAAAAGAATACTCTCACGTTATTGACAACATAATGGTCCATCTTTTTGAAAAATAAACTTTCATTGTAGGACGTAAAATGCAGGCGGGAGGGAATCCTAAACTTTTTGGAATGTAAATGTCTATAACTTAAGTTTGACTTGACGTAATTTAGCTAACAAGACATGGTTCAAGAAAGAAAGGATTGGCATGGATGGTTTTTTATCCTATTCACCAATCTTTTCTTTCTTGAATTGTTAGCAAAATTCCCTCAAGTCAAACTTAAGTTATAGACATTTACATTCCAAAAAGTTTAGGATTGACTCCCGCCTTTATTTTACGTCTTAAGTAGACATACTTTTATATACTATTATTTAATATATTCGATTTTTTCAAATAGAATGGTGATATGTGAGAAGGTAATAACAGGTTCTATTCAAAAATAAAAAATATAATATAATATAAGAAAATACGAAAGTTGATGAAGATTTCCGGAAGACGAAACGTCGGACAACAAATCTGAAATTACTTTTATTTAGCAGAAATGTAAAGTATTGCTATGAAAAATGAAAACCATTCTACAAAATTTCAGGTATTTTTTTCCTTTAACATTTTCGGAATTTTGAAATCTACTCAACGGCATAATATGTAGGTGAAATGATCTGAAATTTAACTTCGAAGTGTAAAGTTTAGTGTTCATTACGACTTGACATTGAACATGACATGGCATTCGATTTAGTTGTTCAGGAGGTAATATGAATACCATGTTAAATACCAAATTTATTTCAGCATTATTTGAATCTATACTATTACAAAAGCCAGTTAGGAAATGAAAAGCATACCCCATCATTTACTGATATCGATGATGATTCCCTCTATGACATGGAGACGGACACAGTATTTGCAGAGACTCTATCCCTTTACAGACACATGAGAAATGATCTATTACACACTCTATCAGAAATTGTGATGGCTGAAGTTAAAACTCGAAGTAAAGCATATCGTAGTGAAAGGTTAGTAACCACTTTTATATTGTCATTAGATCATCAGAATGTTTTAAAAATATAATTGATAGATTCAATTTCGGTGGTTATATCGGTGGTTATATTGAAAAGTACTTACTCAAAATGAATTACAATGTTTCAATATATTCATTACACAGCAAGTTTCAGAGACGTACTTAACGTGATTGATTGTATTCAAGTAATAGTGCTTCGAATGACACTTGATACGAGGGTTGCTTCGCAACTAATGGTGGATTTATGCAGCAATTTTAAGTCCTAAGTTTTAAGTAATAAGATTTAAGACATAAAGAAAAAAGGACCATTTATGCAGGAATTATTAAGGACTATCATGTCTTAGGGGTAACTTCTCCCATTGGTCAATTTATGTGGTTGTGTCAGTGGTCACTTTACAATTTCAGTCATCAATATCCATTTTTTCTTTTTATGATCTAATGATTCTGATATAAGTTTGAATAAACAATACAATCACAGACAATAACCTATAAAAAACCGTCACAGAATTGAAAACTTCGAACGCATGCGCAAATATGATCAGTTTAAAGTTTCAAGCCATAAGAGATAAAAGTTGGCTAACATTCTTACGACTTAAAAATTATGACTTGCAACTTAAAACTTATGTCAAGTGTATGAATGGAAACATTTGGTTCAATGTTGAACTTCTTATGACTAAAAACTTACGACTTAAAACTTATGACTTAAGATCGCTGCATAAATCCACCATAAGTTGGCAATTAAAAACACTTCAATATATTCCGATATATTTCATAAAGTAGACACAAGAATTGAGATCTTTGACATGAGATTTGAATTCTTCAGCTCCATTTTCGAACATTCCTTCTCAATATATGTTTCATCATTCTAGAGGCATTGTGGAAAGAGAACTAACAAACATTCTTTTGTAATACACGAAAACAGTTATATTACAGTATTCGTCATTCATTTTGTCAAGTACTATGCCTTCCTAAAATGAAATATTGAATTGATTCACATCGTTTATCGAACATTAATGAAGTTGAGGCTGAATTAGCGTTTTTTCTTCATCGCAAACACGCTCGAGGATAATTATTCCGATATAGTATTATCGATTCCTCAGCTTAAGATTTTTTTTGAAGATATTATTTCATATCAAAATCAAAGAATTTGAAATTTGAAAATATGGCCCACAGGAAATGAAGAAAGACCCCTGACCCATTTGATTTGCTTACCAGACTATAAGACCGACTTGACCCTTTTTTCTCATTTAAATACATTAAGATGGAATTGAACAACTAGAAAAATTAAAAAACTCGGCAATCTGATAATAAAATAGCTTCAAATAATGAACAAAGAAAAAATAAAAAATTCCAAGGTGGTTCAGCTAGCTTAATGGAGGATGCTAAATAATTTTGGTAGGCTGAATATGGGACGCCGTGTATTTAACTGATAACAAATTTATCATTACAGATGGTCAGTCATGAAGGTAGAGAAAGAATTTCGCAGTCTCTCCTTGACTCCAACTGCGTGCCCTATGTTTGAAATCTTATCGAGACGTCTACACCAGTTACAGAAAAGCTTACAAAGCAAACTGTTCACGATTATTTGGCGTTCCGTGGCCCATCAGATGGATACCTATTTGTTCAAAGATTTGGTCCTCGACAACAGATTCAGTGAAGGGGGTGCACTCCAGTTCAAGTTTGACATCACTCGAAATTTGATCCCTCTATTTTCGCAGTTCAGTGAGAGGCCGCACAATTACTTTTCACAGTAAGTTCACAAACATCTGAGTTAAACCGCTATAAAGCTTTGATACATACATACATATTTTCACAACTAGGGGGAAGCTTTGGGGTAAAAGCCTCCCTCATGTTGTGATCGGGGAGTGATTAAGGAGTGTAGAGATTTATTCTGAACTACGCATAACTCTTCATTTAACTGGCATTTTGAAAATCGGTTGACGAAGAGAAAAGTGGTGACTGCAAAACATAACACATTTGCAATGGAGTATTAGAATTATGAAAAATGGGATATGTAGTCTACATCTCGGTCTACCTTTTTGTTAGTTTTATTGAAACTATGGGTTTCAATTAATGATTTCGACAGATTTTTTGACATTTGACAGCTACCAGTGAACATTTACATTATTTTTCATCACCGCGTCGTCCAAAGCCTACTTGTGTTTCAAAGTCTACATGAAAAAACCTAAAAGCTGTGCATTTCAATGGTAACTTTAGCAAAACATCAAGTGTGCTACATTTTTTGAATGGAAATTTTAAGTTCTATCGAAATATGCAGGAATATACGTCTTATTTAAAAAATATTTTTTCATTAATAACTATAATAACTATTGATGTATGATTTGAAAAAATAAATTACTTAAGCCATTGGATTGTTTGTTAAAAAGTGATTTGGGAATGTTTTCATAGAAAAAGTGAATTTTTGACAAGTTACACCAACTTTTTGAAAATACACATTTTCGAAAAACATGCTGTAACTCAGAAACGGTGAGAGATATCGATATGCGGTTTTCACCATTAAGGGTATCATAAAAATTGACCCTCAGACACAGTCATCGGTTTTTATATATCCCGTCTGGGACATTCCCTTTAAAAGTGTTCAATTTGGCCCACCCTGTACACATGAGTATGCTCGTCTCACTATGGATCCCCATGCTGTTCATCCTTACCTTGGCACACTAAGCCTATACAGGATGTCCCGGAATTATAAAGAGAGATTTCAGCTGCAGATTCCAGGAACTAATATAGTAAAAAAAGTTCAAATCAAAATGGGTCCATAAATGCCCCCCTATGGAGTTAAAGTCATTTGAAGGTGAGCCTGAAATGACGGTTTTCCTATTATTTTCGAAACGAGATAAAATGATCGAATTTTGTCCATATACCTAACTTTTCATGCCCAATTCAAAAATCTTTAGAATGTTTTGAAATTTTGTTCAGGTGCGTGGAAAACGGGAGGTGATGGGGGTACTTTTGCCCTCAATGCATTTTTCGGCAGTTTGATCAGAAAATATAAAAATCTAAACATTTTTTCATAAAAATGGTACCTACTCTTGTTCAGTTTCGATACCATTCACCGTTTTCGAGATAAACCGATTTTTAAATCATGCTGCGTAACTCCCAATTCATGAAACGTTCAATTTTTTCATTGCACACCCGAATACCAAATTAAAACATCGGAGGTAGGTGTTAAAAGAGGGGGTATTTTCTGATGAAACATCTGAAAATTGCATAAACAAAACATTTTACAAAAATACCCTTAGCACCTTCCGTTTCCCAAGCCACTAAACATGATTTCAAAATATTATCAGGATTTTCGATTTGGGCATGAAAAGTAAGGTATTTAGACAATATTTGGTTATTTTATCTCATTTACAAAAAACTTTCATCTCTGGCTCGCCTTCAAATGGTTATAACTACATTTCTGGACCCATGTTCATGTAAACTTTTTTTACTATTTTTATTCCTAGAATCGACAGCTGCAGCTGCTATGTAATTTCGGGACACCCTGTATATTTATGAATGTTTAAAAGCCTTGCAGAATACAATTCATGAAATTTCTGTCAATCGTTATATTTTTTTATATTTCTTGGAATACAAAATTTATAGCTCACCTACTATGAATGTGTGTGTGTATTTCACAAATCAGGTTCACACGCATGAACTAGTGTTTTTTTTTTCGCTAGGCTATTTTGAAATTCAAAGTATTTTTTTTATTTTTCTAGGCTGATAGAGTCATGTAATCTATTGAATGTCAGTAAAGGCACTGCACTATTACTTCGAGAAACCATCATTGCCCTGGAGGGAGCCACTGGAGTCGAAGATACTAGAGGTAAAGCACTGAAGGAAATTGGTGTAAATAATTTTACTCCAAAGATGTCACTTCGGATTCTGAACCAAAGAGCTGACATAACAATAAATAGGATTCAAATTGATTAAGAGAAGAACATGCATTTATTATTCTGGTTTTCTCTGTGATTATGTTGTTATTCATTAATGTATATCCAGTTTGAAAATAAACTATTTTTACCTATATACCAGGTTTTCTTGTATCCTCTCTCCATAATTCCATTGGGCAATGTGTACATTTCACAAAAATTGATGGAATGATATTTTAATTTGGTATAATTTGTTACCTCTTTAGAATCATAATATAAACTTGATATACACCTGGGTGCTTATTCAAAATATATATGATATCTCTCTATCTTCAAAAATCGATAGAATATTTCAAACGAATAAGAAAGTTTTGAACGATAACATGTTATCACAATTGGGTATCGAAAAATACAGGCAAATAGGACGGGTACAGAAAATCTAAATATAAATGAATATATCGCTATAATTATACAAATTATCTTAACCCTTAATTATCGTCGCATTTAGGGAAGTACTGACCAATTAATAAATTAATTTTGAGAGTAGTGTTTTTTATTGAGTTGAGAAATTTCACCAGCACTAATAGTTATCGAATAAAATAAGGTTAACAGTTTTTTATCCAATTTTCCAACTAGGAGTTTCCAACTAGGAGCTAGAGGAGAGTCGCATAATTATTTATAACAGCTATCGAATTGTTTAGTTAGATATTACGGAAGGAACATACTTTTTTGAGTACCTATATGCTTATACTGGTATCCACTGAGATTCTTATTTCTGGATGGACGGAAAAATAAGTTATGACCATGAACAATTCCCAGATAACACGAAGACGTCCTGTGTACGTACAGGGGACGTACATTTAGGGCGTACAGGACGTCCTGAAGACGTCCAATGTCGGTCGAAAGACGTCCATAGTACGTATTAGGGACGTCCAATGTTACAAGACGGAACGTATAGGGGACGTACATAAAATAAAAATTGGCGCCAGGACTAAAACGGTCACCCATCCATGTTCTAACATAGCCTCACGATGCTTGACCTTCGTTATTGGATTCTAATCTACATGTAGCTACTGCTGTCTCCTTAATAATTAATATGAGTACCTAATGAATGAGATTTGACCAAGAAGACTTCTTAGTTATTTGAATTACTAGGAATTTCCGGATGTCAATCTGAAATATTTCACCTTACAAAATGAGAAGGAATATTTTCGTCTGATGTACATGTAAGTATTTGCATATCGCAAATTATTGTGTTGCAAACTCCTCAAATTCATTCGGAGAAAAGCGAGATCAACAGCTTATACTAGAACCCGAACCACTTCTTAGGAGTCGTAATTAAATTGTTTCTAACATGGTTTCCAAGGTATATTTTTCTTGAACATGGGGGTGCTGTGGGGTATTAATTCGACATATTTATTTTGTTTCAAATTCGCTACTTCCTTTGACGATTTCAGACTTTACCTACGAGATAAACTAGGTAACGTCGTTTCAGATCCCCACACAAAGATGACGTTTTCCGAGGAATGTCATTAAGTGACATAATTTGCGCTCGTGAGCGGAAATATTGAAAAAACGTTTGTATATACTTCATACTCCATGGTACCTACCTTGTTTGAGGAGCACTATATTTTCCTTGGTTCAATAGGCATGTAACGTATTATATATATGATAGACATAAATAAATATGTATTGGAACTGCTTTTGTAGATAAAGTCTTGTGTGTATTTGGAACGCCGCAAAATGTCTTGCCGCTCTCCTTATCGAGCGGCAATCTATCACTTTACGCTCTAAATAGACAAATATAGCTATATTAACTCATTGTGCTTGCGGTATATTTATGGATCTCAGTGAAGCATATGATTGTTTCGATCATTCTATAGTTTCCATAAATTAGTTCATATAGTGAAAAAATCAGAGGAGAGGCACTCGATCTCTTGAAATCATATTTAAGCAATAGAAAACGAAAAGTATGCATTAGACAAACAAATTTAAATTTATATCAGAATGTACTAAGATCGAGGGGGAGGTACCCCAAGTAAGTGTGGTGAGTGCGTTACTTTTTATACATTATATAAATAATAATAATAACGTTTATTCAGACAAGGATTACAAAAATAGTTATTTTTGTATCTAGTGCGCGAAATGCTACTTTGGTGATCGAGAACTGAAAAATAGTCGAGATCACCAAAGTATTTCGCGCATGAGATGCAAACAAAATTTTTTCTACAAACGTCAAAAATATTGTTCTAAAATAACATGCTTAGCTCAACATGAAAAATAGTAAATCAAGTAATTACTGTAACTATGGAAATAAAATGGCATTTCTTGACAATTATTTCAAAGTGGCAGTTCTTGCTAATACGGGGGCCGATATATGTGTTTTGAAGCGACATGATGGAGGATGGAAATTTTCGACTGTGGCCGAAGGATACGTGGAAGATTCTATCAACAATAAAATACAAATATCAAATAAAATTTTAGACCGTGAAATTTCACGATAAAGTGCTGTCACCTCTACGGCAGTTGCTTGCAAATCAAAATGGATAGTCTTCCAACTCCCAAAACTACGATATCACGAGCTGAATCTGAGTTATCTGGTTTAGGAATAAATATTGGTTCGTGCACCATGGCTGCACCATTAATGTTAACATTGTAAATAATAAATAAAATTAGGTAGTGTTAAATTTTCTCACAATTTGAAAGCCTTAATTATTGTTATACATTAATAAATAAATGATTTCTTGGATTTTTGCTTGATTGAGGAACATAAAGGTTAAAATATAAAAATCCCATATAATTTACATGCAGTGTGCGAAGTAAGTATGAAAAAATGAAAAAAAGGTTCACTTCGCATATTGTTGTCAATGCGCGAACCTTTTCGAAATCTCCAAAGATTCAAAATAATCACTATATACAATAATTGTTACTTATGCAAACGTCTAACATAAGAACTGTTTTGATCTTGAAAAGTCACCTTTTAGTGCGTATAATCTAAATAATTATCAAAACTGTATGTATGCGTGTTTTTCTGATGATGCTATAATATTGTTGGATTACTGTTATCATAAAAATAGAAGGTTGTGTGTACTGCGATAGTCGTAGGAGCAATGTGGGTAACGTGGATACCCGTGGAAAGTGGTCACAAGTTCTCAGTTTTTTATTTATAACGCCATCTACTTCATTTCATCTTTGAATTGATGCATACATTGAAGCTATCGGCGAACATTTCCAACTATTAAGGTGCGTCAAAGTTGGTAAACCACATCCTGAATTTTTGAATTAAAATGAAAAACTACACCCTCAAGTTTAAATTATTTGATGAACCTCTGGAAGTTGTGAAAAAATTCACTTATTTGGGAATCATCTTTTCCTCCTCAGCACTTTTTCTGGAAATGAGCAAAATAGCTTCAATGAAAGCTAATCAATCTATTGGTGCAGCCATGAATTTGATGAATAAATCTGAAGTAAATTCTTGGGATTCCAGAATTTATTCGATAGCTTATTTTATGGTGTTTCAATCAATTAAACGTTTGGAATTCATTTTACTTCCTTACAAATTTATGACAGACGTATCAGATGAAAAAAATACGTTGTCATATGATTGTCATTCAATAAAAACATTCAATTTTCTCATAAGTCTGTTTTCCATTTCACAACTCAACTGAATTGCTAAGCAACCCAGTTTCGTATGGAATAAATCAAGGTGGATATAGGATGGTGAAACAGCTTCCTATCAACAAGCACTAGAATAAACTGTAGACCTTTGCCTACTTGATTTCATACCGTAGTAATATTTCCTGAAGTTATCAGAGATGGCGACATACCTTGTGTCGGTAAAACAGAAACTCTGCATCTGTCATACTTTTATCATTTTCATCTGTTCTAGATGAAAAATGATTGAGAAGAGTCTAAATATCAATATTCATTCCAGATTTATCGAAAATATATTGTTTTAATGTCGTTTCAAGTCACGTATGTCAGATGCGAACCACAGAAATACGTAAGCAACATAAATCTTCTTCGATAATCGATCTTACCGCCATCTTCTTTCAAGTCGTGGAAATATTAGTACCTTCTCAAACGGTCTACAAGTTTTTCGCAGAAACAATTGAAGAGCTGTTTCACCATCCTATATCCACCTTGGAATAAATCAACAGACTTATCGCAAAAATGCAATCACATGTGATATAACTGATATAACTGTTGATGAGTCTATCGATTTATTTCATAACGAAACTGGGTTTTTTGGGAGCACAATGAGTCCGCAGGACGAGTGCTGTTATCTTCAAGCAACTGAGTTGAATTTGACGTTTAACTTTCACATACACAAATCTGAAAACATCCAACTTGACAGGCCAATCAGAGTCAAGAGTCAAGTTTGTGTTATCGATAATCCGAACTTAACTAGAGCTCCTGATGATTGGTTCATTTGGCAAGTGCCCAAAATAGTCAGTAGTTCAATTAGTACATCAAAATATTCGGGTTATACATCGATAACTTGTTACATAATTTCGAAGAGTATCAGATTGACTTGTGCATGAAGTATAATGAGATGTACCTCAAATATTTTGAAGTACGAATTGTATTCGATACGATTATTTGTTGAGTACAGTCGTTCGAATAATACTCTCGTCTATCACTTCTAATAGAGATGGGATATTGACTGATGAATTCACTTATTACTACTTATCCTGTGACTGGTCCCAAATCCCAAATCTCTTGATTGGAACAAAATGTTTCAAATATCATTCGACGGTAGTCTATTGTCGTATAAGAGAACCCTACGTAACGAGCTGAAAATCAATTGTTTCAAATCAAGGATTTTTCTGCTGAAGCAGTTGAAGAGTAGCGGCACTGGGTCTTATTTTCTTGCATTGGGATTGCCATTGAATTGATATTCCAAAAAATTAAAGGTTATCGATCATACAACGAATTATATTTAGGACGACAATATATCGATTTGAAATAAAGAAAAATCGTGTCACTCTTTCAATTTGAAATAATTTACAGAAATCAAAATCAAAAACTAACAATGTAAACACTGAAGAGAAGAATAAGGGATACTCTTTTCCACTGAATCATCTATGATACCAATGGACATTTGTCCCTTACGATCGCTCATATTGGTAAATAAAGATAACCACTAAAATTCGACGTTTATAATTTAAATAATTATTTTCACTTGACAGTTAGTGAAAAAAAAACTAAGCAGGTTTATCACCGTGAAAATACAGCGACAAGCTATATTTTCAATTGTAATCTCCCTAGCAGTAGAATTATTGCCGATAATTTTTTTCATGGTCACGAATAGACGAGGGAAATTTTCTATCAACAAAAACATGAGTGAAACCGAGAAAAAAATTATAGGAAATTAAATCTTTTGCGTGGGAGATTCGGTAAGAAAATTTCATAAATTGGAGTTGCTGTTAATATGATGAGAAGATGAACCCTATACGACCTATTCTGCATAGATACTGTAGATAGTAACTGATGTTTATTACTAAAATTTAAGGAACATTCAAAACAGTGATCCGTTTTCAATCATAACATCTAATATCACATCATGTCTACCCAGATTTTATTCTGAGTGACGTTTGTCAATATAGATATGAGGCTCTTCATTTTTGACAGAAAAATTATCACTTATTAATTTCTTCAATAGGAACTAATAAAATTATCGCATGTAATACGACAAGTATATTGATGATTATCGAACCACAAATTCCTTCGATTTTGAGAAACAAATCATGTTGCTTGGAAACTACACGAGCGCACAGCGCGAGCAACATGATTTGTTTCGAAAAAGAGAAGGAATTTTTGATAATCATCAATAACACAATTTGTATTTGTTCAGATTATTTCATGAATAAAATCAAAGCCATTTTGATGATTTCCTATTTATTGTTAATATAAAACGTACAGTTTATGGAATTAGTTATTTTGATTATGCATTGTAGTTCGACACATCGTTATGCAACCAACAATACATTTATGCCATTGTATAATGTAGGCAAGATTACCTATGCACTAGGTACTACTGAGCTAAATTCATTTTGATTGTTGTCAGAATTTGTGTGGTTGGTTAGGTTACATTAGATTAATTCTTGCTGAAATTATCCATAATTTGTTGAAAATGAAGTGGATACATATTAATAGTGTGTGTTTATCATGGTTCAGACGAAAATTTGGTGCAGTGGTATTCATTTATTTACCAGGGAATCGGAAAATACTATGACAGATTGCAACTAGTAAGTAGTTGTTTAATTAAACTACCCTACTGCCTACGAATTAGAAAGCGAAATACAGAAACGAAAACACAGCATGTAGGCAAATGTAGGTATCCAATAGCCAATCAGGAGCCGAAATACAAAATCGAAAACATGTTGTTATTGCTTATCAACACAATCATTTCAACCAATCAAAAACGTGTATTTTAACATGAATGAAATAATCACGGTAATTCCGATTCTATTGGCTGAATTTCAAAATTTGAAATCCACTGATTGGTTGTTGAGTAAGGAGATATATTGTCAAAATGATACAAAGTAACTTGACTCAACTGGCTGAGTGGTTGAAAATCATACACGAAAAAAAATCTCTGGAATAATATAAAGTAGATTAATATCACTATATATAATGAAGTTTTTTGCTAGAACGTACATTAATGACTGAAATTGTGAATTTCTATTGGTTTCGAGAAACGACAGGAAATAATCGCTGGAATCGTAAATACCTGCCGAATTTCAGGTTGTCTAGATGTAGTTCAGATTTGACTTGCAAAATTTGTGCCAAACTGAAAAGAAAGTGTACCTATTTATGAAAACATGGTGAAAAATCACGCAGATTCAAAATGTTAATTCAATGATACGAGATTCATTCATTGAATGAAAAACAATGTTAGGCACAAAAATGATCTGGATAGGAAACATTTACGGAGGATGTGAGCATCGAAATGATGGCCAGTGGTGAAAATTCAAAATATCTCGAATACTGAACGAGCACAAAATTCGTAAGATACGGCACAAATTGGCACAAGATGAGCACAATTTATCTGTAAAAGAAAATTTTCAAATTTCCATATACGAGTCACAGCGTCAAGTTGGTGACTCACCGAAAAACTAGAAATATCTCGGAAACTGAACGGGCACAAAATTCATAGCATACGGCACAAATTGGCACAAAATTAGCACAATTTATCTAAAGTATAAAATTTCCGAATTTCCATATACAGTGTCACACAAGTCTCATTGAGACTTCGAGGGTTGCTTTGCAACTAAGTTGGCGGTTAAAAACACATAAAAACAACACACATAAAGTTCGCGACATGAAAATTTGACTTCGCAGTTAGTTTGTGCTTGAAAGATGTGTAAAATACAGCATCTTTCCTTTTTTCATGTACTACTCTAAACCTGTCAAATTCAATTTTTTTTTCGAAAATCCTCAAAAAATCTGTTTTTTTTTTTGGAAACTTCGAAAAATGATTTTATCTACTGTCACTTCTACTACTACTAAGTGAAAATTTTATTTCGATTTGATTAGTACCTACTATTTTTATTTCGAGGCGTTGCATTAGTCTTGTATTGTTTAAAATCACGAAATTTTATATCATGTCTTTTTTAGTTTACAGAAAAGTATGATATTTCGGGTTTGTTTGTAACTGAATTATTGGTCAGAAAAATAATCAAACTGGATAAAAATCTATTAAAAAAAGAAATACGAGTGTAATAAGAATGAAGAGAAATTCGTTTATTCGATTACTGACATATTAACGTCCATACATTGAAAATCCACATCAGTTTAACAATGAAATGAAAAAACTAGATGAACTTTGCAACAACAAAGACGAATTTCTGGAGATGCATTTGTTTCATTTTCTGGTAACAGGCCAATAATGGGGGTATTTCCTGGGCAAGATATGATATTAAAGTCTCATATTCATCAAAATTATGAAATTTGAATCATGTTTCGTTCGAATCGATAGAGCGAAAGATTCGAAAAATTAAAAAAAAATTGAAAAACTGCGAAGTGACAGTAGAGAGTCCAAATTTGGAACAAATGTATAAAATTGAAAACTGAGCATCTTTTTTCGCTGGCATTTTTCGAAATTTAAAAAAATTTCAAATTTCATATTTGACAGGTTTAGCTAGTACAGTGGCATTTAATAGGTTACAGTGACGACAACGGAATGTCATCTTTTCTATTGGTTGTTTCAAGGTCGACGTAAATCCGCCATGTTTAGGCTAAATTTGTGATAGAAGCATTGGAAATATCATGTTTTTTATTAAATTCTTGTATATTCGTGGCTTTTGAATAAATAATCGCTTGGAATTCGACCTGCCCAGGTAAGTCCCTCAATCCTATCTAATATCGAGTATTTCTGTTGGGTATAAAGTGAAACTGGAGACAAGTTTATATTATGAAAATAAACAACAAACAATTATGAGAATATCTCCATTTAAGATAGTTGTATAGTTCCTATCTGTGTTAATATATATTATAATCATCAATATTATGAATATTATAAAAGTTGTGAATTATTTCACAAAAAGTTTATCTAACCTACAATATAGTGTTCGATATGCATATTTTCAAGTAGTATAATTTTTAGGTATTAAAACTCAAGAATGCCTGGATGTTCAGCTTTCAACTGTACAAACTCTGCAGCTAAAGGGTTTTTGATGGAAACTTTTCCCAGAGACCCAGCTAGAAGAAAACTTTGGACAGCCAAAGTATGGCGAAGATAACTGGCAACCAACAAACTATTCAGTTCTTTGTGGTTTTGTGTGTTATACAATATTGTTCCATATTCTATATGTTCACTTTGAGGGGGATATGTGGGAACAAACTCTTGTTGTCATAATTTGGAAAAGATAGCAAGTAAAAAAAGATTGTCAATAAAAGTTTCATTCGGGTTCCGATTTCAGAACTGTTCAAGAATCGTTCTTGAACTGCGCAGAAAGTCAACAATTATGGCAGTAAATCTATGAGAAAATGAAGTAAATGTATTTGTCATATTATTGTGTTTTAAAAATAAATGAAGTGTCGATTATTTCATATATGTATTTATCATTTCAAAATAAAATGAATGTATTGTTGAGTGGTCTGTTATTTATTTCTTATACATGTCCTTAAAATGAGGTAAGTAGAATGTAGAAGAATATTTCAAGATATACATATAATCAATTCATCATTCTCATATTATATAATTCGTCGTTTAACTCGAATACCAGTTCAACTCTGATCAATTAAGTTTATTCAGAAATGTAGTAACGTTGTGTGGAAGCATCGTTTGAAATTCGTATTTACCGCGAATAATTCAAAATTTTGAATTACCCGCGTTATATTCGCATTCTCGAAATTGAATATTACTTCATTTATAAGGTATAAGTCATTGAAAAATTAATCACAATAAAGATAGTATAATAGTACATCATGATCAGAATGTTATCACGATAAATTATAGTCCAATTCCACAAAAATCGTGAATTTTGTGTTTTCCTCCTATAATACCCATAGAAAATTTGCCTAAACATGGCGGCCGCTAGCCCATTGGCGTCACTGTAACCTATTAAGCCACTGTAGTTTAGAGTAGCACATGAAAAAAGGAAAGATGCTGTGTTCCACTCATTTTTCATGCACAAACTAACTGCGTAGTCGAATTTTCATTATATCTATCAATAAAAAAACTTCCATATGTCGCGAACTTTATTTGTGACACTGTATATATGAGTCACATCGTCAAGTTGGTGACTTACACGAAAAACTCGAAATATCTCGGAAACTGAACGGCCACAAAATTCGTAACATACGGCACAATAAATTGGCACAAAATAGCCATATTTCAATTAAAAGATTCAGGATGTGAGTCACCAACTTGACGCACCTTTCCAACTATGATTTGTTATTTTTCTTTTTAATTTTGTAATTATGAAGTTAACGTTTGGTTTTGTTACTTGTTCTAACGTTCAAATAAAATTTGTTTAATTAGTGAAGAAAAATTATTTTTATCAAAAACGGTCAACTTTAGACTTATGACCAGGAGTAACTTTTTTGTGTAGTAAACAATGGCGGTTCAAATGGTCTCAAAACTATACTTCTTCCAGTGGCTTAGAAGTTGGGGAGAAACACACCCACTACCCCTTCAAAATCTACACCAATTATGACTTGGAAAAAAGTTTCGTACAAAACGTAACCTGTGATGAGTATAAAATGTTTTTTACAAAAGCTGTTGTCTGTGCGGTAAACGGTTCTAGAAATATTCGCAAAAAAACGTTTTTTTTTATTTCAACACCCTCTATCTCGAATATGGTACATTTTAGAGGTTGAATCAATGGAAACTTTTGTCTCAATATTAGAACTGAATACATCAGATGTTTAGAACATTTTCTTCATTGAAATTCGGAAGAGTATTATCACTGAGCAATAATTATATTCGTAAAGGTAAAAGTTACTAACAAAAAAAACTCTTAGACATGTAAGACTGTTTTTCATTTATTTTTTCAAAAACAAAATGAAACAGTTAATGGTGATGATTAATCAACCCTATTTATTACTTTTTATCTGCTACATCAGTCTTCTACATATGTCTTAGGAAAGTGTTTCCTATTGAAATATCATATAACGATAATTCAGAATATCTTCAATATCATATGATTCTTCTACAGAAGAAATTAGGTGTTTTTGTTGTGCCTCTGGACAGCAGAATGACGATAAACCACATGCCTGACTGAAGCCCAATGAATATATGATGGATTCACAGTACATAGAAGTGTCCCATATGCAATAAATCTGACCTATCTCTTCACACCAAAATTGAATTCAACCACACTCAGTTTGGGACAAATTGCTTTCAAACGAGCCAAAGCCTAACCAGCTATGAAATTGGACTGCGTATAGGGTATAAATACGAAGCGGGCGGAGATATTCTTCACAAAGTTTCCAAGTCTCACCAACCACTATTGCCAAGTACACCAATATTACTATACAAGCCACAAGTATACTGAAAAATAATGTTTTGTTTTGATTCCATCATGATACAGTTCAAGAAAAAATCCAGTAAGTCCGTCATTGTTTTACTAATATTTTTAACGACCACTACCCATGGCTTGATTAAGAATTCTCAACCATTGGCATCCAGATCTGCCGATCGGAGATACCGCATTTCTTTCGATAGGCGACGAGTTGAAACAAATCTACCCGAAAATCGTAATTTGGCAAGGCAAATTGATCAAAAAGATGCAGTCTACGAGAACTTATATGACAGACGAAGCTTCAGAACTGGTCCTCACGAGATAAGATCATCCAAAGTGAACGAAAGAATAAGGCTCGTTGATAGACATCCATTCAGGAATGATGCCAGAAATGCCCTAGAAGGAAGGTATGTGCGAGACACAAGGAATACAGATACTTTCAGAAATCGCAATTTCAGAGTCGATCTGTCTAGAAGTGACTCCGTTAGACAGTTCAGAAATGCTCGAGTCAATTTCGAAAGGATTCTTTCAGATGACCAAGGTATCCGAGGAGTTCGATACACTTCTAGAAATTCTCAGATCAGAGAAGTCTCTATGCGAACTGATTCTACAAGGTATTTGAGGAATGATCAAAATAAAATTACCAGGGAGCGGCCACTTGGTAGTGCAAGAAGGCAATATAGCGGTAGACCAGAACAAAGAAGAAATTCAGAACGAATGTCTCGTAAAATACGATTAGAGCATGAACAAGCTTCAACTGTACAACCAAAGGAAAACTCTAGAGAGTTCAGAGCGAGAAGTATTTTGATCGATGAAACCAGACGAATAATCTTGCTTAGAACGAGTGTACAAGGATCTACAGACTTTAGAAGAATCAATATGAGATACCGTCAAGTAGAAAAAATTGAATCTCCCGTAGACACCATAATTTATAACAAAGCTGGACGATATATCATACCTGAACGAAGAGTTACTTCATTTAATTCTACGAGGTCTGGCGAACATGCTTGGCAAGTCGGAAGACCTTTAGAAATTTTGGAGGAAAACCGGATCGATTCTTTGAGATCTATGTATTTGAAAAAAACATTGAGCGAGAATTCATGGGTCAATGTAACTCAAACTGTTTTGGCCATTTACATGATATGGCAAATTTTGGCGAAGTCTTCCCAAAAAAGTAATTTCAGGTGAGTCATTTTCTCCTAAACTGATTTTCACATCCGTAATTTCATGATGATTATCATAAAATATGCTATTGATAAAAAAATTGTCGAGAAAACTCTAGATGTTAGGGTGTGAAAATACCAGAAGCTTGAAATGTATATGGATGATTGAAAATAGACTGGATATAGTTTCAGTGACGATTATTATTTGGATATTCATCAGTATATTGTCCATGCGTTTTTATATAATATTTTCCCTATTTTCTCAGGAAGATTTACTTAATGCAATTAACGGATAATTGTACAACAGTTCATACGCACTCTAGTCATAATAAACCTATTTTTATACATTAAAAAAACCAATACTACTGCTGAACTTTTAACCAAAATTCCAGTGAAATTGGTCGATATTGAAGGACCTAACAACTTTACAATCATGAAAGTCTGAAATTCATTTCTGAAGAAAATATTTGAACACATTGATTTTTCCTCCGTTCATATTGATTCTTTCGCTTTTATCAAAAGATTTAGATTGCAACAGAAATACTAATGAAAATATGTTATTCCCTTTAGTTTAAATATAGATTTCTGAACCTTTTTTTCGTATTCGAAGCTATTTTTCGGCACCGATAAGTTGATATATGTATCATAATATCTGTGATGATGGATTTCCTTATGAGTCACCTCTGAATAAGACATTGTCTAAAATAGATAGGTAATTATTCACTAACTAACATGTGTACCTATCGTAGATTCGTAAATATTATATATTACGCATATTATTCATTGAGTTGAAACTATATATATACTATATAGGATGCATTATTGATAATACCTATGCTTGTTAATTTTAGTTGGAACTATAATAAATATATAGTGACATCGAAATTTTGCTATTTCCAGATTTCACAACATGTTCTCTGCGAAAGAGAAGCTTCACTAATCCAAAGCGTCGTTAGATACGATTGATGACATTGATGACAACCGCTAACGTTATAAGGTCTACTGTAGTAAAATAATAGGTAATATCTAGAAAATCAGCTTTAATGTGATTGCTTAATTTATATACAACCTCTTCAACTAAGTCTATCAAAATCTCGGAATATTACATGTACTATATACTTGAGCATATTCATAAAAAATTAGCAACTTATTATAAAAAATATATATTGTATGTATTATGAATAAATGTTGAATTATGTGGTATAAAAATTGCCTCATTGATAATTTACCATACCAACCTGAAAGTCAACGCATATGTTTTTGTTGACTTGATCGGATCAAAATATGGAAACCGCAGAAGTCTGTGTCGTTGAAAAGAGAATAATTGTAGGCAGAATTTTGTAGAGAGAGAGAGAGAGAGAGAGAGAACGACCGAGGTTGAAGTCTCAGAGCCAGAGAATAATCTCAACCGTTGATCAACTATACAACGCCTCATCAACTATACAAAAATTGTTTATCGTTTTGAACATTATTCCAAAGTGAGTTTTTTTGTTCATCAGCTCAAAAAGTGATTTACTCTGTGGTGAATTCATATAAACTCTAAGAATTTAATTAACAACCAAAAATTATGAAAGATGAATACCGGAAAATCCCTTCCAGGTTTTATAAACTTGTATCTGTCATTTAAATTAATAATTAACAACTGAGAAGATGGTCATCTTTCATCTCTTCAACTAAGAATTAACAATTATGAATTCAACGCATGCGCATAAGGCATATTTGAACAGAACCATTTGTTCGCTCTGAATTTCAGGCACGGAATAATAAAAAACATAATTCTTGACTGATGTTTATAAACACCTCCTTATTAAATGATGTAGTTGTTAATTATTAATTCGTATTCTTATAGTTTAGTTGAGTTTATAAATTCACCGTGAGAGTTGAATTTTATCGAAGTATCATCATCAATGATTTTTCAATGATAAATCAATTACCTACTGTAGCATGAGTTGTGTAGATTTTTCTTTTTATTTTAGTTTCAACGACAAAAAATGTTATTCGGATTAGTAATTAAAACGTTAAGAATCCCGATCACCGCATAATGCTGATTATTTTTCGCAAATATCTTAGGAATCTAGACATTTATACATGTGGAATATTTCACTTTTGAGTTGAGTACCAATATGACTATAATCAATGTCACACACCAATTTGAAATTTCATCTCTGTCTAAGAAAAAAATATGAGGGAAAATGTGGCGACACATGACCGTAAAAAATGAAAAGTCCAAGTGATTACCTATAGGTACGTACGTACGTACCTTGAATTTTAGACTAGTACCTATCACGTCCCTTTATCCTAGTAATTCTCAACACATTTGGGTCATTCAAAAACTTTTTTCTGGAATAATTTTTCGCGAATTTTTTGTATTTGAGCTCACTTTTTCCTTATATCAACAATATACAGAGTGGCTCAGATGAGTTGATTCTACATTTTTTCATCCATGATTCGAAAAAGTTCGTCAATCTGATTTCAAAAATATATATCATTAATATATTATCATCGAATAAAAGATAGAAAACAACCGCAGAACATAAAAATGAAATTCTTGAGCCGCCCTGTAATTGGTTGAAACTGAGAAAAATGAGCTCAGATTCAAATAATCCGTCAAAAATTATTCCAGAATAGTTTTTGAATGACGAAAATGTGTTGAGAATTATGAGAATAAAGGGGGGTGACATCTTTAAGTGGGACACCCTGTACCAAGATTGAATTTTTTTCGCAGAAGGGTTCCGAAGAGATTACTATAAGTAAACACTCTATATCAGAGTATGCATTTTAGTTTTCTCACCCTCTGTATATATTCAAATTTCTGCCAATTCTGATGAAGACACAGACGACATCTTCTGAGGATAACGTCAATCGAACTCTGATAAATAGCTTACTTTCTCCACAGCCAAATGTTTTCTTCTGCTATCATTGTGTTTATGTGAAAAGAATTCCACTGGACGACCTGATTGGGACAGAACTGCAGAAATCGAGAAATCAGAGGCTTCTGTTTCTACTACAAAAGGTTCATCATTGTGGTATCTTTTGTTTTCACTACTGCTTTCGATATTTCGTTCTTCATAATTTCGAAGTTTCCACTTTTGTAGATAAGGGAGAAGTATTTGCGTTAAGAAGATTAAAGACATTATCAAAGTAATTTGAAAATGATGGTACCTATTGAAATATTAATTTTCAGATACTTTTGCAACTAGGTATCTGTCCAAGATCAGGAAGGAGATACGCATCCAATGAAGTGTAACGATCTACTGTTTGTGAATAGCATCCTCTTCTTATGACTATCATTTTTTACAACGAATGCTTTGGCCCTTCACGGAGATCTACTTAGGTACTTATTATTTCTTACTGACTTACTGAGTTGAAAATATGAGTTCGTTTTGAATTTTTGTTAATGAATGTTTCTCGTAATAGAAGAAATACATTATATTCTACTAGCGTGTATAATGGCTATTTCTCACTCGAATGAATACGTATACCTGCATTTTAATTTCCAAAACCAACTTATCCAAAAACCAAGAACTAGAAAGTGAATTTCAACAATGCTCCGAACAACAAACTCACTAGAATAGTAACACCCCAAATTGCCTGAAGCCAACATGAAATTCATATTCATATGTTTTTTTCTCCCACTGAGGCTGCCACATCGTTAACATTTGAAAGTGATAATCATCCCAAGATCACATTTTTTCAAGATTCCCAAATATATATATATCCTTTCGTTGGTACTTATATATGAGTCATGTGAGTGTATCAAAAACTATGTATTTTCGTCATATGATGTACAGTGCTCATTTATACAGGGTGACTCACGGTCGATGGTAGATTAGACGTTTCTGGAGAACAGGACTTAATATCATTATGAAAATTTGGTTTCTTGGGTTATCAGTTTTGTTCTATCGATCTAAAATAATTTCAGCGTTGTGCGTTGCCGCTTCTATCAAAAAGTAGCAACAACTTTGTTATTTCAAATGGAACGCCCTGTATTTTATTTAATTTTTGAATTGTTCCTGAAGAGCTGATTTCGTCGATGTATCATACTTGGGGTATAGCGAGAAAGATTACAGAGATATAGGGTGTGAAAAATCGAGATTTCTCAAATTTATAATTTTTTTGCCGAAACCATCCATTCTTGCTCAAAACGGCTTACATCTCCCTATCACAACTTTCCATTTACTATCGATTGATATTTAATTGAAACAAATACGGGTGGTTCAGAGTTTTGCATCACCCTCTATTGGTTTCTATTAAATGTCAGTAGATAGTAAATGACAAGTTAAGATAGGGACATGTTAGCCGTTTTGAGCTGAAATGAATAGTTTCGACACAAAAAATTCCTAAAGTTGTAAAATCTCGATTTTTCACACCCTATATATCTGTAATATTTCTCGCTATACCCCAATTATGATATATCGCCGAAATCAGCTCTTCAGAAAGAATCTAAAAATGAAATAAAATACAGGGTTATCTATTTGAAATAACAAAGTTGTTGCTACTTTACGATAGAAGCGGCAACAATGTATTGATGAAAATATTTTAGACGGATAGAGCAAGTTTGATTATTCACGCCCACAAATTTTCGACATGATCTGTTTTTCTATTCTGTAGATACTTCTAATGTTCCATCCACTGTGAAACACCCGGTATATGAGTGGTTTATAGATAGCACGTATTTCTGGAGATTGCGGCATTCTTGGTGAATGCGCAAACGCCGCTATAATTTCGTTTGATGGTTCATTAAACGGCATATTTCCAGTTTTGTGTGAAATTTGAATAGGATTTTACTTAAAAACCTTGATTATTCTGTTCAAATTGAATTTTAAGGAAATGGTGAAACGATGTTACTGTTTAAGAGACGATTCAAAAGTGGTGACCAGAACACATCATTCCACTGGTGAGTTACTCAGTGTCGTATCATTCGTTGTATAAACAATAAACATATTATTCACCCACCCTCATATGCAAAACGATTTTTGGTAATTTGAAAACATTCTCGGGTTTTCCCGAGATGGAAAGTTAGTGGATATATGTAAAAATAAGATCAAGAGAATATTCCAAGAGACGCTAGAGTATGCTCGCATCATTTCACTACAAGTGATAAAATGGTTGGCCCAAGTGGTGAGAAGATGCTCAGAGTAGTAGATAAGCCTATATTTGTTATATTTCCCAAGTTCGACACTTTGAAACTGTATATTGACAGAAAATAAACAATATAGTTGTGACAGTGAATTAAATCTATTTTCATTCGGGTAATAAATCGAAGATGCATATTTTCAGAAAACTTTGGTATCACAATGTTTTCTTTCAGTCTTAGGAAGAATGGTAAGATAATTTTGCTAGTAGGTCAATTTATTCAAATTCAGACGTTTCCAAGATAGCAAGAAACTGGTACTGGAGGAATTTGTTGTTGCTATCCTTGTTTAAGAATGAGGTAACCCTAGTAACTGATTTAGATGTTGGCTCCAAACAACTACTGTGGTAAGGATTGAGCGTTAATTATCTAGTCTGTTTTATGATCGAAGGTATAATGATATATTTTCTAATGAAACCAATCCGAGATTGGTATTTGGTCGGGCAGATAATTTCAACGTCTTGAAGTCATCAGACATTGGTTCAGCTCAAGGGTCATGAGATTGTTTGTTACATGGTATTTAATTGAGAAACATACGCTTATGTATGTAACATATATTTACTTAATATGTTGCACTACATATCAATAGTAGTAATTCTGAGTTAGTATTTACATAAAAATCTGACGAAAGTCAGTAATTGCCAAAATATCAAATAAAATGAAGGAATAAAATTTGGTAGATTTTTGAGGCAAAATATTATATACAGAAATACGTCTAATAATAAAATATGCATACATCAACTACAATAAACAATAATCACCAAGTTATATAGACAATCTATGATGGCATCTTGAACAGAATAAAAAAACATACAACAAAGCAATTAACAGGACATGTACCATAAAATATACTATTTCAATTTCATTTGTGTACAGATATTTGTTTTTCATTTCTTTCGTTAAATTGAAATCAGGTGAATTAAAAAAAATAAAATGCTACACAATCAATTTTTTCATGTAAGTATTTTCGATTCATACTCTCGATCCATAATAAACTTTTTTTGAATAATAATTGAGACAATGTATGTACTTGGATTCATAAACACAATAGGACAATATCTTAAAACTAAATATCTGGATAAAATAGAACGTAAGTATATTTTTTATTTATAATATTTACCTTACTATTGCATTATAATAATTATATGAGCGAAGTTATTATTGAGAACAACAAAAAGTCTCTACCGACAACATTACCATTCGATTTGCTGTAGTTCATTAAAAGTAATAATCGTCATTGTTACCTTTTGTTGACTCAATATCTCAAAAAATCACGATAAAACATCACATTACTAGTAATTTCGTCTAAATTTTGTAGTACCTGTATTTTTTGTGCTATACAATGATATTCAGCTGATAAATATCGATGCATGAAACAGTTAAGGAAATTATAAAAAATCGATTGCATTTTGCATGGGTATATGGAATCTAAAAATAAGCTATTCAATATATTATTTCGCAAAAATGTTCAATCAAACTCGTTTTAATCTCAAAATGTCAAGAACATTGTGCCCAACATCAGTTCTCTTTGCACCAATTTATCAGTTCAAAACAAAAATCACACAATTCTCTTCTTCAAGGTAACTCTTTCTGATCAAATCTGATGAAAAAATTAATGCCTTTATGAAATGGGGTAGTCTACTTTTTCCAAATTACGAATGATAAGGCGTGACATAAGTAGCAGGAAAGAGACCCTTGCGATGTCCAATTTCACCATGCCACCAGTGTTGATCGGAGCGGTCAGTTACAGTTATAACGTCACCCCGTTTGAATTCCAGTTCACCGACTTCTTGCGGGGTAAAATCATACAAAGCTTGCACCAAATACTGAAAAAAAAATACATGCCAAATATTGTGAACTGCAAACTCAATGTAAAAAGTTGATGACGTTCAAGATATACCTATAACCACTGATGTTTCAAAAATTTCAACAGAGAATTATATCGTCAAGTTTTGAGGAATACATAATTCTTCCGCATCCTTGATCAAGAAGTGTGGATGGGAAAGTGTCATACACGATAAATTGTTTAAATAACATATTAGACCGACTTCAACAATATAATAACGAAGTATCTCAATAACTAATAGTCATAGAAGTTTGGGTAAAAAAGTCCTCAACATGATATCGACCTATAAAAATTTCTGGAAATATTTTTGAACTCTGGACGTATGAGAAAAATTGCTGGAAATATTTTTGAACTCATACGTCCACCGCTAGGGGGCGTAATAGCATCGATCGTATAAAATATTTTCCAATATAACTTTAGAAATGAATACTCTCACGTTAATGGTCCATCTTTTTGAAACATACTTTTTTATTGTAGGAAGTAATATAAAGGCGGCAGGGGATCCTTATCTTTTTTAGGTCTGTAAATGCCATTGTTCGTTTTCACTGATTGACATCTCCATTTTGTAAGGTTTTCGTTTTTTCAAATAGAAATTTGTTCAAAATATTTGGTGCCATTTTGTTTTTGGCTCTTGTACTCTGGGGCATTTCCCCTAAATTCAAATATATTCCGTTTAAGATAAACTTGGTTTAGTTGCTAGAGAACAAGTGATTTGATTGGCTATTCAATAGCAACCGAACGGAGTTTATACTCGTTT
Source organism: Chrysomela aeneicollis (assembly GCA_029955515.1). NCBI lineage: Eukaryota > Metazoa > Arthropoda > Insecta > Coleoptera > Chrysomelidae > Chrysomela > Chrysomela aeneicollis. Next base: position 985,524 of record JARUHQ010000012.1, read on the forward strand.
ATAAAAACGGCCCTTAAGAGTTTTTTCCCTTTCCTCTTCTGATCATTATACTCCACTTTGAGCTATGGATTATATCCGTCGATTGTCTATAACTTCAGTTTGCCTGAATTTTGCTAACAAGGTCTTGTTCAAGAAATGAAGGTTTGGTGAATAAAAAAGAAAACCATCCATGCCATTATTGTTCCTAACGCCCTCGGTAGGGGCGTTTCATCAAGATAACTGTTTTTCTTTATTTTTCTCCGAAATCGTAAATGGAACCGTATGGTTATTTTATTAGATTCGGAAAGTAAATAAAATAATAAGTTCAAACCGCATGGTGATATATTCCCTATTCGTTAAAAAGTTATGAATTAAAAATATTTCATTAAAGGATTTACTAAAGAATCAAAATAGGTAATTGAGTTTAAATTTTTTCAAAGTTTCGTAGCCATATGGAAATTAAAAAAACCAGTTTAAAACTGCGTTCCCATATCAATTTAATAGCTTTAAAAATAACCGAGATAGCTATACATGCAGCACCAATCTGGGATACAGTGTATAGATTTTTCATAAATGATTCTTATGCAATATTTAATCAAATCAGTCCGAATATATGACATTGAACTCGGTAGTGCCACAAGGTTCAATCTTGGGTCCTTTGCTTTTCTCTATATATACCATCAATTTATTACAATGTAAGATTCATGTCTATGCAAATAATACACAGATCTATCATAGTTTTCCTCCGCAGTAAGCAGATAATGCTTGCGACATTATCAATAGAGAACTGGCAACAAATATTAATTTAGTGTCCGAACATTGTGTATTTATTAACTGTGCTAAATCTAATGTAATGGTATTTGGTTCTATGTATAATCGGGCTAGATTTCAGTTTCCTATCGATATAGGAATTAATAATTAATCGTCGATCACTATAGTTTGAGAAGCTGAAAACATAGGCCTCATTATTATACCACAAAATATCTTTCAGCACGGATGTACATCTTTTGTTTGAAGGTGGCTGACAATGTCTCGAGTTGTGAAGAAAAGTTTCGGACTTCCATTGTCTAAAGGTATAAAGATTTGAATCCTGAGAAAAGAACATATGAGTTATGCTGAAAAAACGAAATAAGTGATGAATGAAAAATTAACTATTTTATCGAATCAAGAAGATTCGAGTATCAATAAATCAGGTTAGTATTAGTGTTAGTATATATGAAGTCGAAAAATGTAGATTTAAATGGGAGTTTAACTAGTCGATGAGCCTGAAAATAAGAAAAAATTGAATTAGAAATCAATAGCCTGACAAAGAAAGGTTGAATTAGAAATCAATAGCCTGAAAAAAGAAAAGTTGAATAGCCTGAAAAAAGAAAAGTTGAATTAAAAATTAAAATAAAATGAATGAATAAAGAATTAAAATTATGAGAAAGATTCAAATCGAGTTTGTCACGACGTTTCGATTGTGTGTATCTACAATCGTCTTCAGGTGAGAACTAACAAAGTCCTGGGATACGGGGGTATTTATAGGTCAGCTATGGCGGGATTTTTCGGTTCAGTGAGCCGTAACCGGTTGATTCGGCTAATCAGCGGTTTCCATGTGTTGCGGATCTCGACGCTTGGTTGACTGAAAGCGTTATTATTCATTATGTATGCTGCTTCCTTGAATTTCCTCCTGAACCAGTGTTCTTCTCTATGGATGATTTCTGCCTCAGACCATTTGATGTTATGTTGGTGGGTCCACACATGTTTTGCGATTCCTGACTTGGTGGTTTCTCCTCGTTGGGTGTTTTTCTTGTGTTCGCCGATTCTGGTTTCCAGTGGTCTCTTGGTTTCTCCGATGTATGATTTGCCACATTCGCATGGTACTCGATAAACACAATTCTTGGAGTCACTGTTTTTGTTCGTTGGTCTGGTTTTGGTGAGTTGGCTGCGGATGGTGTTTCCAGATTTGAAGCAGGTCTTGATCTTGTATTTGGATCCAATCTTCTTGATTCTCTCTGACAATCCTTTGATGTAGGGAAGGCACAATGTTGGTTGTTGCGGTTCTTCTTCTTTTTGGATTATCCTCTGTTTCCTGCTCTTCAACGTCTGTTCCACCAATTTCCTTGAATAGCCGTTCTGGTAGAGGTCTCTCTTGATGTGGTCCAGTTCGGAAGTTAGGCTTTCCTCGTTGTTGCAGAGGCTGAAGGCACGATCAATCAGAGTTTTCACTATGCCCCTTTTCGTAGCTCCGTGATGGTTGGATCCATTGTTGAGATATACCTTTAGACAATGGAAGTCCGAAACGGATGTACATAATTTAAATCTACGATTCGAAGGTTTATTATCCCCACCTACATTCAAAACTGAAATGTTCAGGTGATCCTTCATCTACCAAATTCATCACCTGTATAACTCAGTTCCTGATAGCTTTAGCATTAAGCTAAATTTATAAACTCCGCTGCCGTAGCTACAGTTGACGCAGCTTGACGCTGCCGTTCCAAAATGTATTGACAAGATATCCTACGGCACCTGCGGAATTTATGAACAGATGTTTATTTTCGGCACATTCCATCTACGAACAGTAACTGGAGCGTCAACTGTAGCTACGGCAGCGAAGTATAAATTGAGCTTCACTTGTTTAGATCTGAATATAAAAATGAATTATGCAAAACACAAGTCTCAATATCTCTCTACCTCAGTGCTCAAATAAAAACCGAGTAGAAAGATCATCATCCCCTTTCTCTCATTGTCTTTTTGTTCATCAGAGGGCTACAAACTGTTATGTTCTCAGTGTCACATTGTATCAGGAGGGTTAAGTGGAAGAACATTTTCGTAGTGAAGCAATACTGTTTCCCTGCAGATAATGAACTTCACTCTTTATTTTCAGAAATGTATTTTATTTTAATGACCAAATTAATTACTATTTATAATAATAATAATAATAATAGCGTCTTTATTGTCCATTCCAATTTTTTTTTAAATAACATTATATTATATACATACAAAAATACCGGCATAATAGGCGGAGTCAGCTTACAAAGTTGAAAAATATCGATAAAAATAAATTATAGTGAGTTGTTCATATTAGCTGCTCTTCCACTCAACCTCGAAACAAACCAGTCTATATGGAAAACAGAATCTTACTTTCTAGATACTTTTTCAACACATTTGTTCACACGAAAGGGGGGCTCATTTACATATTCTGCTTATTGAGAAGAATTACTTTGAAATGCTTTTTGAAACAGCTTTCTTTCATTTTTTTTCAGATGGCTTGGTAGATTGTTATGAATTTTGACTATCTGATAACTAAACGATCGTTTAAACTTGAAAATAGACCTTTATTATTATCATTATTAACTCCCATACTTAATCCATACTTAATCCATGTTACGTTTGACAATCCACAACTCAGCAAACAAATCCCCTTATTCCACATTTTGGTCATTCGACATTAAAACTTCTAGATCTGATTAATGTTGGTTTTTCTGCAACCTACTCAAAATTTGTCCATTTTGAAGGGAAAAAGAGTCTTATCCATGAAAAAATATAACAGTTTAAATTTGAGTTTGCATTGGGACAGGCACCGCTTCGAGTGGAGATCTCAGGGTCTACTCGGTAGACTACCCTGCACTGATGAGGACCAATAAGCCCGAAATCGGTATGTAGTTTTTTAAGCGTGTCTATCTCGATGTGACCTCTGCCACGTCTTAGAAAGAAACATTTGCATTTTGCATTCACAGAGTGAATCGTTGCATGGACTACGAGCAGATATAATTCAATGTTCTGCGTGGTATTTTCTAGGAATGTAGTTGTTTTCTGCTCGTGGTCTACCAGACATTCGAATTCAAACTGTGTTTGACATTTTTAATTGGATTAGACTCTCTTTAATTTTCTCTTCAAATTCTTGGCTTCTTCATTTCTTTCATTTTCGTTATAAAATTAGCTCCAGCAGTTGAAGCTTCTCATACTGACACCTTGAAATGATTAATATGTATGTTGCAAGGCAACACTTCTAGTGTATGGAAGTTAAAGTTGACTTTCAAATCCTAGTATTTTAAACTAGTGGAGCATTGTGATATAATTGTGATTATTATTATTTGAGAAATGACTAGGTTATTAAGAATGAACAACATAGTATTTGATAAATTCAACAAAAAACTCTGATACCAATGCATACTTCTACACTCTACTGCTTCAACTAGGTGGCAAAAACAATTAACATGAGAGTTAAAGGCTTTCATCAGTACTATCTTGTATGTCAGTATATGCAACATGAAACAGTTATTTAGTATTTATATTTTGTCAAAGTTACTAGATGTTCTGTGTCAAATATGTCTCCTTACAACTGTAATGTCAAGTGTCAAATAAATTTTCGTTTTGCTAAAAAACAAGCAAGGTATATTTTTATCTGGCTCCAATATATTCAGAAATAATAAAATAAAAGTACATCACACAATAATACAAATACAGAAAAGTGCTTGAAAATAATAATATAACACTTATTCAAAAAATGGACCTGATCAACAATAGCGTCCAAAGAAGTCATGGATTTGATAAACGGTCAGTCTAAATTAAAATATACATCAACGTTTCCTATGCGGCTCAGTCCCAATACCATCAGTTGACAAAGCAAAAATCGATGAATGGAAAACGAAAGATGCAATTGCAGTTCTATATTTCAAAATCCATAAATGTAACTGTGAAACCTTACATTCTGATGTGTTATACCCGCAAAAAAATGTATGACACTCTGGTTGCTATCTACAGCAGGGACACAGTACAACAAAGATGCCACCTCCTTACTGAGTTTCACAAATTTAAGTTTGACTCAACAAAAGACATACTTTATAAATTTGCTGAACTACAAAACCTTTCTCATAGATTAAATCGTGTCAATGGTAAAAACAACATAAATGAAACCATGTTAATGACAAGTTTCATGGCAGCATTACCAGAGGAATACATGTACTTATGTACAGCATATGATTCCCATGCTGACCTGAAGATAAAACCATATCAAGATTAAAATCAAAACTCTTGATAGAGAAAGAAAGAAAAAATAACTTCCAAGAAGAACCAAAAGCTGCTTTTCAAACATTTAAGAATATGAAGAAACATAACCAAAACAAGAAGAAAAATCGAGAAAAGACAAGAAATGCAACCACTGTAAAAAAACTGGTCACGAAGAAAAGGATAGCTGGGGAAAACAAACATTTCCTGCTTGTAAATATTGTTGAAAATAAGACATCCTGAAGATAGATGCTATTACAAGAATAAACAGAAGGCTGCTTTCCTTGCTGAAACTTATATAGCTGACAAAACACCTGCAGTAGATTCCAAATTTGTTTGTGATAGTGGAAGTTAAGGACATTTGTTTCACGACAGGAACAATTCGTCCAACATGAAAAAGATAAGTGAAGTTGGAACTATCAAGGGTGGAAATGTTATTCTGAACAATGTAACATGTGGAAGAACTGTCAAAAAATCTGCTGTCTGTAAACAAAGTCACAAACCATGGTGAAGTGGTGATGTTTGACAAAACATCTGTAAAAATACTTCCAGCAGGTGAACTAAATTACAATAAAAAAGTGTCATCATAGAGTGACTGAAAACAACAACAGGATTTTATGAAGTAGATCTGAAGAATAGCAGTGAAGCAATCCTAACTCAAAAAAATGAAATAGTCGAGTAGAGTGGTATTGCAAACTGGGTCATCTCAATTTCAATAATATGAAAAAAATTGTGTGAATTGAAACAGGACATCCTTTCCAAAATGAGAGGCACAGAGAAGAAAGACCCATGCAGATAATACACACAAGTATCTGTGGAAAAATTAGCCCTCCAACAATAAACAATGAAGAATATTTCATGACATGCATGGATGACTGAGATATAAAAGTGAAACATTCGAATATCTGAGAGAATTCATTGCTGAAGGTGAAGCTCACTTCAATGTTAAAACCGAAATAATTTGCTGTGATGATGGTGGTGAATAATGAAGCCAAGAAGTCAAAGTTTGGTGTGCAGACAAAGGAATAAGGATTCAATACACCATAGTGCATACATCACAGTTGAATGGAAGAAGTGAACGTGTAAATCTCACACTCATGAACAAAGTGAGGGCCATGATACATTCTTCAAATCTAAATAACAATATGAACGGCTTTGCAGTATAAACTGCAGCATACATCTTGAACAGAAGTCCAACATGTGTTCTAATGTGGCACTCACAGAAAAATAAAGTGAAAAAAAAAAACAGATCTCAGAAGACTCCGAATTCTTGGTACAGAAGTAAACACACAAAATTTGGGCCAACTCAAGAATCTGCAAGCAGGAGCTAAAAAGATCATCTTCATTGGATACTCTGACCATGAATATCGTGTTTGGGATCCTATTCATGTATATGTCTATAGAGGTGTCATTCACAAATGAAGATGAACATGAAGAAAATCCTGGTTTTAGCATAGGAGTTGAATATTAGTTTGAGAATAATGAAAACAATGAGGGTGAAAATATAGAAGAGGAAAATAATGAGGTTGAATAAAACCACGTTGAGGTTACGAGACGAGGTTATAAATCGTTATCCAAGTTTTATTTATCAATCGACTAATAAATCTTGTTAGATTTATCATAACAAAGTTAGGGGAAAGGTAATTTTCACAAAAATCAACATATTTTAGGATACTAAGAGATTCAAAAGCCTCACATCGGTGAGGAGGTCAAATCAAATTGGGGGTCAAATGAAAATGTTAGATAGATAAATAATGGAGAAAACCCATTTGGAAGAATAGCAGTCACGCAGAGGCCTAGAATTATAGCTGAATACACATCAAGAAACATGGGACCTTACAAGGTAATGGTCCGAAGTAGAAATGACAGAAACGTGGGCAACATGCACCCAGTGGAATCTCGTGAGCTTTTGCACGAGAATCGATGCCAATGCATGAAATAAATTGAAAAAAAAAGAAAAAACAAAGTTGGGATAACATTTTCTTTGCTCAAATTCGCTAATGATTTTAAGAAGAACGAAAAAATAAAGTAACAAGGATATGATACTTTTATTTATTATTCTTGACTACGGTAAGGGGAGTGGTTGAGGTCCAGGAACAAAAATATCTTCTAAGAATCGCCAACATAGAAAAAACCGGTGATTTCAAAATCTTGGAAGTCAGGAGACTTTCGGGAAGAATATTGGACAGATCAACAAATGATCTTATGGTCCTACATGTACCTTAATAATTACTTTTGAAGGAAAATCATTCCCAAATTTCCTAAGTATATAGCAACAAGTTGAAAGTTTCATATACAGGGTGCCCGTTTTTCGAGCTTAACCATGGGGATCTCAGTTATTATTAGAGAAACGAGGTCGGTTAAATTGGGGCAAAGTTGCGCAATTTTATGCTGAACAATTATGTGAAAGAAAATTTCATGTATCATTTTTCGTTTTTGAAATATTGAAAAAAAAAACGGAAATTTGTAGTTTTCGTTTTTATTTTTTCAACCGAAAACGAAGCGAACTAGACGTTTTTAACTAGGACGTTCTAGAGGCACTTCTTCACAAGGAATCTGAATCTGTCATCGTATTTTCTATTGCATTCTTGATGTCAGAGATACAACACTCAACTTTGGTTTTTCTTATGGTCGCCATATTGGATTTTTGCATTTTTGAAAGTCTATTTTCTTCTGATTACTATGACCTATCACTCGATGTGTTCGAACCTTTCATGCTGGTCAAAATTGGCGCAAAAAATCGTTTTTGCGAAGTGCTTTGGAACAAATGTCAAAAATTCAGCTTAACAAATTAAATTCTGATAGTTCGATTGAACTTGAAAGCTTACTTACATAAAAACCAAGTTTATTTTGAATTAGGAACGACATTTAAAGTTATAAAAGTGTTTTCTTCGCAAAACGAAACAGTCATAAAAGATGCTCGAATATTCGACCATTCACTTCTAAACACAATTTTATTCTTCTCCCAAAGTTCTGAATAGCTCAATGGATGGGTACCTACAATTCCAAGAATCAGATCTTAAAAGAAAGAATACTGTATTATTGTTTATGGAAAATGAAAAAAGATTTCTTAAAATTATACCCATCGATGATATCGCTGAGCTGGGAAGAAGAACGAGTGAAATTGTGTCTAGGAATGGTGGAGTATTCGAGCATCTTTTATAAATTTGTTATGTATTTAATAATTTTGTTTCGTTTTGCGGAGAAAAAACTTCTAGCTTTCTTGCCAAGTTCGTTCCTAACTTTTAAACCTTTATTTTTAAGAAGGTAAGCTAGTCAGAAATATAAACGTTCCTTATCCTCAATTGAAGTATCAAAATTTATTTGTTGTTAAACATAATTTCTGGCGTTATTTTCAAAGCACTCTTCGTAAAAACGGTTTTTTCTCAATTTTGATTAGCATGTAAGATTCAAACATATCGTGTGTCACCTCATTGTATTCAGAAAGTGACAGAATTTTCAAAAATGCAAAAATCCAATATGGCGCCCATAAGAAAATCCAAAGTCGACTGTTGTATGCTGACATCAAGAACGCCTTGGAGAATACGATGACAAATTTAGATTCCTTGTAAGAAAGTGCCTTAAGAACGTCCTAGTTAGAAAAGTCCAGTTCTTATGGTTTTCGCTTGAAAAAATAAAAACGAAAATTACAAATTTCAGTTTTTTTTCATTAATTGAAAAACGAATAAAAAGGCTCAACTTTGCCCTAATTTAAGCTCGAAAAACGGGCACCTTGTATATGAAACCAGTACTTTTATGTTCCAACTGTCACAGGTTTAATAATTCCAAAAACATGTGCAGAGGAAAAGAGAGAAATGTGGAAAAAACGATCACACCAAGAAGAGATGCACCATCCAGAACGACATCTGCCTTTACTGCAAAGAAAATCACATGATATCTGACAAAAAGGAAACTAAAAGTACTTGCCCAGAATATATAAGACATACTGAAATAAATGAACTATGAGCTTAGACAATCTATCATACTTTGAAGCCTCTAAATTGATTCCTAATGTTCATAGAATTATAATCCCTACACAAGGGAAAATAGTAACTTTCTCCCTCTAAAAAATGTAGGAGAGCCCCATGACCAAATAATCAATCCAAGCGAAATAAGGTCCCAGATTCCGAATGTTCTGATTTAAAAAAAAAATGGAAACCTCTTAAACAGGCTACGACAAGGAAGCCACAAAATCATGCCTGTTTCCTCAACCCACTCGATCCCCTATCTCAGCGCTCCCGGTAATCCAATACTACTCACCACAACAGCAGGTCAGTAAGGCGCAGGAAACGGTACTGGAAATCCTAAGTGCCAACTATGGAAGCATGAGCGAGACTATTTCAAACGAAGACCTATTTAGGCTGTCACAATCACAGAAAACCTTATAAAAAGAGGCCTCTTCACAGAGGACGTCAGTAGCCTCAAATTCCCCTGGGGTGTACTCAAAAAATCCTGAAAACTTCGGCGGGGAGCGTGAGGGAAGCTGGGAGGAATCTGACATGGAGACCTTCTAGCGATCCTTTGGCACTCCAGCAGAATATAATATTTAAAAAAACTAACAAAAAAGTATTATTACGAGGATTTTTTTTTCACAAAAATGATGGTGGATTCTGAATCAGGATCACTTGAAAGATTTCAATATTTTAACAAAAAAATTCACTATTGTGGTATTTTTGGGAATAATTAATGATAAATCATCATTCAAACAGACAAATTGTATATTTTAATGATAAACATTGCTAAAGATATGTTTGAAGTCCTCAATAATGATGTGTCATTGATTTGATGGCTTCAAACAACTACTGTGGCAAGGATTGCGCGTTATTCATCTAGTCTGTTATATGATCGATGGGTTTCACCCACTATAATCTGGCATCCGAAAAGGAAGAGGAATTAATGAAAACCTGGTCTGGCTTGCAGCCAAGATTTTTCACGCCTTCACAAGAAATAAAACTGCGGTGATAACATTCCTAGACATTTCGGCAGCATACGTAGCGATCCTATTGCTGCTTCTGAAGCTAGCTGAACAAGATATATTGAATCAAATTTGATGGAATAAATTCAACAATTGCATACGTCTTAGGTAGGTAGTAAAGTAATCAAAGATAGCAGATCAGGAAGCACAACGGAGGAGGGACTTGTGGAGGCAGGCGTCCCACAAGGATCATCACTTAGCCCCTAATTGTTTAATTAATACGTGAATTCCATAAAAAAAATTGTTCACGAAGAGGTAGAGTTATTGATATATGCAGATGACGTTGCACTGGTAAGTACAGGAAGGGATATAACAGAAATTGAGAAAAAAACAATATATCACTGGACAATCTATCTGAGTAGATATCAATTCATGGCTTCACCATAGCAACGAAAAAATCGGCAACTCTAATTTCCCAAAAAAGAAAAAGATATTAAAATACACCTGTAATTAAATACAATAATGAAACAATCCCGATAATTTCAAATATTTAGGAGTAAAATTTGACCGTAACATGAAATTCACTTCACATAAACAACTTATGCTCCAAAGCTCAAAAAGGACTAGATATCATGAAAACACTCACCAGGATTTGGTGGGGCGCAGACCCCAAAATTCTTAGCATGATCTACAAAGGTTTGGCTAGGTCTCACCTAGACTTCGGAAGATACCTAATATTATCTAAACAAACCCTACACAAATTAGACAGACTACAATACCAAAGTCTTAGACTCATTCTAGGCGCAATAAGAAGCACCCCAATTTCCTCTTTATTGACTGAAAATGCAAATGCATGTAGACATTACACCTGGCTGGCCTGTAAGTTTATCCTAAAAAACCTTTCCGTCACTGACTATCCCATAGTGACCTTGCTTATCAATTTATATCCAGAACTTTGTGACAAACTACACATGGAAGATATCTCAATAATAGAAGGTCTAGACAGGTCTCTACCCCACATAGAAGTGATTCATAAACAAGAAAATCTATCCTGCTTTGCATTTGACTACAGCACCCAAACTATGGAAATGAATTGGTTCAATCAGCTCAGATTTCAGAAGAATAATAAACGAATAATGAACAGACAAAACTCTCATCTGCACAGATGGATCGGCAGAAAACCCCAGAGTGGGGTTCGGAGTACATATACCATTACTAAAAAATAACTCACAATGATAGAAGATGACACTCCCATCTGCACAGCTAAAATGCTAGGCCTCGCGGCAGCAGCAACGAAAATAAAGGACCTGAAAATTGTCAACTCACTAATGCTAACAGACTCCATGAGTGCCCTCCAAAAACTCTCAAGGGGCGGAGTAAACTGCTCCTCGGATTATTACACCCTAATGACAAGGACAGGACTCATCAAGGCATTCGAATAAAATTCAGCTGGATTCTAAGTCACACAAATATTCCGAGAAACAACAAAAAAGGAACCTCCAAGCCAAGAGTAGAAATTAGAAACCTGGACTATAGACATTCTACCTAGAGTAAAAAAAAATAGGAAGTTTGGGACGAAGAATGGAGAGAACTATGTGTAAGCAAAGGAAATAACCTATACAATCTACTAAGAAAATTTCCCAAGAAACCATGGTTTTACGGATAAAAAGTTTACAGAAACACCTCCTCAACAATGTGCAGGCTCAGAACCGGTCACTGCCTCACCCCAGCTCACTTATACTCAAAGATTCACCCTTATGCCATTGCGGAACTTATGGCAACTTGCAACACATTTTGCATGAATGTCCTACCTATATGAATCTCTAATAAATTATAAATGAAATTCATAGCTAATAATAATGCACAATCCGCATCTAGGTGCAGCCTCTCCCCTATATAGAAGATCAATCCCCGAAGTACCTGGGTAAATAACCTAGAAGGTTGTGCCCATCATTAAGAAGGAAGGAAGGAAGGAAATAACCCAAAGACAAAGAAAAGTTCTCCATAGATTTCAAGACTATGTAGTGGATTATTCAGATGAAGAAGCACTGTTAACCTCTGAAGAATGCCTGTTAAGTTTTGACAAAGAAAATTGGTTGGCAGCTATAAATGAAGAAAAACATTATCTAGACAAAAATAAAACTTGGGAATATGTTAAAGATAAAGAAGTTATTTCTAGTCGTTGGGTTCTCCGAGTAAAAGAAGGAGGAAGTTTCAAAGCAAGACTTGTTCGAGGATGCGAACAAACAGGAGAAATTGACTGAAGATGTGTATAGCTCGATTATACAAAGCACCTCTCTACATGCTATGTTAGCTATTGCTGCATGGATTAATAGAGATAGAGATAAAAGTGCCTCAAGGATACAACAAAAAAGGAAAAATTTGTTTGCTAAAAAAGACACTCTATGGCATAAAACAGGCACCACTTCAGTGGAAAAATAAAATGATTGATTTTCTCAAACAAAAGGTTATGATTGAACTACTGATCAATGTCTTCAAGAGCTGAGGCACAGATGAATTATATCTAGGAATTCATGTTGATGATGGATTGGTGATTGGAAATTATCTGTATAAAATAAATTCATTATTGTAGCAAAAACTTGACGTTTTTCTTTTAGCACTATCGAGACTGACCTACAGGAAATTACAGCCCTTCAACAGCATAATGGCCCAACAAGTTATAAATTTCAACTGAATTGCATGATTTTACAAATCATCATAGTGAAGGAAGAAAGAATTGATGCGCTAAATCAATGTCCTCAAAGCATCGAAAAGCTCAAATAAACCACAATATACACAACACGTGATTTGAATCCAAAGCAATCTTTGTTTATTTTCAAATATCTGTAAGTCCTTTTTCTGCAGAAATCCCACAATGAGATTTGAAAACATTGAATTAATCACCATCTATCTGTATCTGTAATAGTATAGTATATCTGAATGAAAATATTTCAAATAATGTGAGAATTCACTGTAATTGATTCGTTTTGTGTGTTTTGGTAAATAGTAGATTCAAATTTTGACCATGTATGATTGAAATTGTCAATTCTCATGTTGATTCCGAGTCCTATAAGCGGTTGTAGATTTTGCCTAGCGACTTTGACTAGACCTTTTTTGCGCTACAAAAAAAAAAGTATCGAGTCTTAGATTTTCCGCTTCATGGCTCCACGAATAAGAAGTATCGCCTGTCTTTTTTCATTTTTTATACGACTGATACAGAAAAAGTTTTGCCCACGGAGAACTCACTCCGAAAGCGGTACGTTAAACACATCGTGGAATCATGTCCAAATGTGTTCCATTACACAATTTATTCTAACTGTATCTTCGGGACACAATTCCATAATTAAGGCTCGCGACGCATTATCATTTCTTACAGAGGACACTGTCGACCTCTATTTAAAGAACTTAAAATTTTACCCTTGCCATGTATTTTCATAGTCTACAATGTTTTAGAAATACACAAAAATAATACCAAGCACCTCACAAACGCTGACTTTCATAATTACCCAACTCGAAAAGGTGCACAACTGACGCCTCAATTTTATTGACTGGATCTATCAGCTCGAAATTCACTAAACATACATTTATACAATAAAATACCAGCAAACATTACTGGTTTGATTTATGACCGTTTCAAGGTTAGAGTTAAACACTCACTATTGGAGCACTGTTTCTTCTCCATTGAAGAGTATTTGTATTGTGAGATATTGAAAACATGTTAGTTTTTGTTTTTAAATATTAGAAATAAGTATTTTAGATGTAATTAGTGTGTATAAATTGCAACTATTGTTTTGCTCACTTTGTCAGTTTAACTTGTCACTATTGTACATTTTTTAGTTAATGTAATGTGATGAAATAAACTATCTATCTATCCATCTATCTACTCAGAATATGTGATTTTTCAGTGTGTCAATTTTTGAGCAACTACAGTCTTCAGACAAATAGGTGTTATTACAAAATGCACACTTCATAAGTATATTTTGATAACTAGATCCGAAAGACAAGAAATTTTTGGAGAAGTGGAAGGGACTTATTCCAGTAGGACAGAATACAATAAACTCCTGGACAATCCATCCAGCAACAACAACCGGTCTAGTTACAAAAAACGTGGAGATAACTAAACATTCGATTTGATCTACAGCTGTCTCAAGTCTAGCAAAAAAAGGCGGCATGGAGCAGCTTATTGAAATTACCGGCCATTCAAGAACAAAATCCATTTTATGTTGAATTCTGATGTGTCAGTTGCAGCTAATGATGCGACTGTATAGGGTTCATCCCTGTTCATAAAGTCAGAATACTAAAACTTTTACAAATGCATCTTCAACTGCAATTCTTGTAATTTTCAATGTGTGTGCTGAAAATAAAATGTTTGAAAACTTTTCCACTTTTTTTTTTCTTTCTTTCAGTACTATTAAATTTTTTAGAAATATTTCTTCATTCGTGAAATATTTCAATGAATAACACTAACTGATGATCTCATCACAATTAGGCTCGCAATTAGGCATATGAATACTCAAAAACAGTCATAAAGTATAAAACCAGTGATACTATTGAAAACATGAAGTAGTAGGAAACAAATTGGCTTGAAGATGAATCTTTTGGAAATGGAAAAATGTGATACTTGGAATTGTCACAAAGAATAAAATTTTGAATTATGAATATGTTTGTGTATACCACCCTTATACAGTTTCCAAAAATAACCTTATTTGAAAATTATGTACTCTACAAATACATTATAAAAATAGTAATTGTTTTTGTTCAAATAATTATATCTGAAGTTCTCATAATATGAACCATGTTAATACAGATTATAAATGTATCTGAGCTGAATATGGGCAAGGTGAAAGAAGTCTTATTATAAGGAACATGAAAATTATATATTTAGACTTTTGTCTACTTGATCTGTCGAATTTCAATCAGTTTCAAACACAGGTGATAGTTCCACGAGCTCATATAGATGGCGTCATATTTTCACGAAATCATTTGAATTATCTGTCACATAAACAACAAGCATACATTGCATAGAACACAAAGAAGAAATCATAGACATTATTCAAATTATCCATAATGACAGTGAACTATCATCAGCGTTGTGATCTTTGCTAAACTAGATCAAGTGGTTCTAATATAAAATGACTGAAGAGTAATTTCACCATCTTCCATCCACCTTGAATGTCTCTTACCTCTTCGGCAACCATATCTCTGAGCTTCACATCTTGAGATCGTGAAACTGAAGCAGTCCTGTGATACTCAACAAGTTCATTCAAGGAGTTGAACTTGACCACCCACAAGAAA
Source organism: Chrysomela aeneicollis (assembly GCA_029955515.1). Lineage (NCBI taxonomy): Eukaryota > Metazoa > Arthropoda > Insecta > Coleoptera > Chrysomelidae > Chrysomela > Chrysomela aeneicollis. The sequence goes on from JARUHQ010000012.1 coordinate 1,000,705, forward strand.
AACTTGCCTGATGCGTCACGTAAAACTTTGAAATGTTGCACACCATCAGAGCATCTACAAAATTTCAATTAATACAGTAGAGTTATAGCAAATGGTAGAAAATCAGTGCTGAATACAATTATTGTGGACTAATAATTTTTAATTTAGTATTTCTGTTTTGTATAATATTTAGAAGGTTAAACAAACATAAGAGTTGGGAGATTCACCTTTTCACTGATGTATCACTAGTATGATGATATTTGTCTTTTATGTCAGACACTACATTATTTTCATTTCAATGTTAAATAGATTATGTTAATTTAATTGATATTGTGAGTGAATGGTTTGTAGTGCACAATACAGCAAAAGCTAATATATAAGAAGATATATAAAGTAGAATATATATTATTATACAGAAAACACAAACAATTACTAGGTACACATTATACACAAAACTTTGAATACCTGAAAAAATGATTACTGATGAAGAAAGAGTGTTAATTAAAAGGTTATTTATATATAAAGTATTGGAGAAACAAAATATTGTACTAGTTGCATAGAATTTTGAAAGTTTGTTGTCTATCATAAAACATAATATGGGAGGTTTACAGAATTCACACTATCATGGATAGGTCAGAGTTTTAAAGTAGTGGAAATAAATCATCTCATATTTCATGGAATTGATTTAGGTTAAACATAAATATTTTGAGCCTATGATTCTACAGTAAGAATATTTAAAATTAATGTTGAAACATATCCTTTGAAACCACATATTTTTATTTTTATTATTACTTATATCTTGCAAAAGCAAGTGGAAATTAATAATTTGAAAGCAACTTGAATATAGCTTACTTTACAGATAAAGAAAAATCGCCTGGACTGGATTCACTTATTCTAATTAAAAAGGCCCCTTCATGTTTATTCAACAACAGTTTCTCAGCATCAGCTCTTGTAATTCTTCCATAATACCAGCTAAAAAATCATAAGCAATATAGATTAGTTGATCTGATTTTAATGGATTACTTGATTCACTCACTCATGTGATTTCATTTCTATATAGTTACTAGGAATCAGTCCTTCTCTACCATCTAGTTCAGCTCTGTACCAGTTCATATCATCTTCCATATTCAGTATCTGTAGATGGAAATGAATATTATGAGTTACTTTACTATAGTTTACATTATGGAATATCTTACTTTTAGAACTTGACCTTTCCTGAAACTAAGCTCATCATCAGCTGTAGCATTGAATTCATGTTTTGCAACAGCCTCCATAATAATCAATCAAGTCTTATCACAAAATTAAAACAAAGGTCTTTAAACTCCTAGAAGTCTCAACAAATAGAATAATGAACCTCACTTATTTTTTCACTTGGGAAACTCGAATACATTATACTACTGTAATATTATCGTATCATTTATTTTTTATATTTTCCAAGTAGGTACGAGTTCATGTATTATTTTTATCACGAACACTCCCCTTCGAGTGAAATTCAACACTGACAGGACATAAGCACGATAATGGAGCATTAATGGCGGAGATATAAATCACACAATGTTGTCGGTTATTTCCTTAGATGTTATTTCTTATTTCGGTAAGAATTTTTGTTGTTCTCTATGCGTCTATGGTAAGAATGAATAAGGACCTGCAATAATATCGAGTTGGCAAAACAAAATCAGATTTTCTTCATACTATCATTAAATGATAAGAAAAGTCCTATTTCAGTTAAAGTAGCCTATTCTTCAAAAATCAACACCATCAATTCAATCAAATATCGAATTCTTCATCGTATTAACTACGGATATATGGTGCAAACGGTACAATTTTGCAAATTTCCAATAAGAAATAGGTGAGACTGAAACAGAATCAGATACAGGGTCAATCAAACAGAACGATTTCAGATTCAGCGATCAGTGGCACTGGCAGTATCAGTAATCAGTATTATCACTATTATCAGTAATATCAGTATTGTCGTGGAACTTGTGGCAACATCGGAATTCGGAACATGGTCCATAACCAAGGTTAGTAACTTCAGTCCATAACCACAGAGTACAGTACCATAACACAATTACTAATCAGTTTCAGACTCAAGGATATTAAAATTTGAAATATCCTAGGGTCCATCCAATCCAATGTCCATAACTGGAGATTTGTAAACTTCAATAGAAACTCCTGAGGAAAACTCCATGACATTTTGTGATCATGAAGAATACGAGAGGCTTGCGCCGATCGCGAATTCTATTCTAGTTACGACCTGGCTGATTGGCTGATGTATGCAAAGCTGAAACCAAGAAGGTTCTCTAATCTGTGCCAAGCATATATGCCAAGGTGCTGAAACATTATTGAAAAAAAAAAACTTGACATTGAAGCCTGAAGTCTGACTTCTAATAAGGAGCTTCCGAGAGTCCCAACTTACCAGGCCACGCCACCAGAGGTGTCGTGTCTGTACTCTGTGACCACTGACCAGAGAGCTTATATACAACCATACAACTGAGGGCCATAAATCATTATTTTCTGTAAATGTTTCAGAAAGAAAAATATCAGACAGGGCTCGAACTTGGAACACCTGTTTTGACCATTGTTTTGACGCTGTTTAATGCTTCACCGCCTTCACCATATGGCTTTAAAAGTTGGGTGGAAGTCTATTCTACCAACCTTGGGGTGCAAGTATACTACTGATATAAGAAAGGTGCAAGTGAGATGCTTACAATACCTGGTGTAACTAGTCAATAGAAAAAGCTTCGTCAAAAGTTGTGGATGGATTTGGCTCAACGCCAACTTGATATCCATCATTTTTAATTCGATGGCCATCCTTTTCAAAAGATCCGCCAGGTTGCGAAGTGTTGATAAAATGGCGTCTCGCGAGAAATTATTGTTTACAAATTCAAATAAATGTGAATTGTGAGCGAAGTTTTGAGGTGTTTGTTGCTCTGATGATATTCATAACAGTAATTTACCAGTTATACAATAGGTCAAATAACTATATCGAAGAAATACGATGTATTAATTCCATACGGGGGCTGTATTCAGCCAAGACATCAGAAATAAATTAGAATCTATGATGATTGTGGTCCAAAAACAAGTCATCATCCAGGTATATTTCAGTTCCCAATTGTATAAACGAATGGTGAGTACCTCAGTTCATGAAATATATAATCTGGACATAAGAAACATGACTTTGTAGCCATATAACAGAAGTACATATCACTATTGAATGGAAGAGGCCTCTGTTTAACAGTCAATAATCGATTGAAGACACTCCGATATTTTGTTGAATTCATGACTAGGTTCTGCCAAAGTATAACCTATACTTTGTGGTTCTGCTATGAGTACCCAAGCACAGCATTGCAGCAAGCTACACAATGGGATTGAAAAACTTATTGGACAGGCATTGAGAACATTATCTATCTCATTATCATTCAATTCATCATGTGAGTATATTTACTATATTTTAAAAACACATACAATAGGTACCTACCTAGATTCCTAGTCAAGTGCACATTTTTGTAACATATTTTGGATGAATGTGGCTATTATTATAAGTTATTTTGTAGGCAATTTGCTTTTTTGTCACCAAAAATTCATCTCATATGTGATTCTAGAAGATCAAAGATGAGAGATTCAATGAAAAAGAAAAAGTTTCTATATCCTAAATGATTTTTCCGGATTTTTCCCTGTATTTTTTCATCTCTTGTGAGTAGGTTCTTGTATTTTCTATTATATTGATATACCTTTTCGAGTGATCAATCTATATTTGTCTAGCAAATTTCATGCAGAATATTATCTATTTACAGCAACAATATTTGGCTTTATTTTAATTTGAGATGTTATTCAAAAATATGTTTTACTGATTAATGTGTGAATTATGAAAAGTTTCATATTCAATTCTGTGAATCCTAGATTAGTGATATAATGTCCTATAGATACTATCATAAAATAAGTAATACTAAGATAACACTTTTTGCTTTTCAGGTTACTGCATAGACATTTGATAATGTGAGGAAAGTCTGAGAACATTCTCAATTCACAACTTCAATCAACTGGATGCACATCACCATTCTTCCAACTCTACTACAGGATATATCCACATTGGATTCCATATATTGCCCAATCACTAGTGAAAATATCAATTTTTTAATTGAGAGTTTCAATTAATGCAATCCAGAATAATTTTGACCTTCTTTTTATTCATTTTTGTCAGTTATTTTGCATTCATTGGTAGATAACTATGTCTTTACCATTTTTATAAAATGTTTGTGTTCAAAAAGTTCCATTTATGCTTTTATGTACTTGAATGTATTTTCTTTTTTATTCACATACACATGATATTATTAGGGAACTAACTAGTTTTCTTGTGTGGTATATAATATTGTTCATCAAATGAGTTATTGATTATAATCTGTGCTGACATTTTGTAAATGTAGATGAAGAATCCATGAAACAATCAGTAGATGGAGATTTGTTCAGTATTCCAATAAAATATATAATAAACAGAACTAGCAGAGTTAATCAATAAGAAGTATGCTGGAGGATATCAGTATCAACCTCAGAATGTATACAAATTGCAAAGTCAAGGTTTTCAAAAATTTTAACAATTGATGAATCAATAAAAAGCCTTGGAAAGTTTTTAATCATTTCAGTTTATTCTTTATAAACATTATCAAATGAAATAATAGATTCATTTGCCATACATTGAATATAAAAGAATAATGTTTCATGAATAGCTTGCAATAAGGTGAAACTTAGTAAGTAAGTTTAATATAGGTATCCTAATATACAAATATAAATATAAATGTTACAATATGAATAACAATAATAACATTGTAATAAATTATTCTCTGAACAATAGTATGCAACGATATTGAAAAAAAGAAAATAAATGAAAATCACATTATTTCACATATTTTATAGTTCTGAACAAATGAAATGGTGTAAATATGGTATATAAACATTGAACTGACTCAAATATATTTTGATTTCAGGTAATCTATAAGTAATTTTTTGAAATGTATTATAGAACTGCTAGTTGTAATGTCTTTTGAAAGCTTGTTATATTCTATGAGACCACGGTGAAATAGGGAATTCATTGATCTCGTGTAATTTGTTCTTGTCACATAAAAATGCATGTTACCTCTTGTAGGGTAACCATGAATTTCATTTTGATAAATGATGAATTGATTAAAGTAGGTTGGTAGTTTTCCTGATATTATTTTGAAAATAAAAATCATAGAATAATAAAACACTCTGTCCTTAACTGATAACCAATCAAGAACCTGCAGCATATAAATTATGGGAGTGTATCTGTTACATTTCAACAATATTCTCATTCCTCTATTTTGCAGTTTCTGCAATGATGAAATACAGTTTGAATTGAGAAGAAATAATAAGGAAGGACAGTAATCAAAGTGAGGTTTGATTATCGTATTATAAACCGTTAAGGAGGTTTGAAATGACAGATATCTGCTGATTCGTGTGAAAAAAAATAATTTTTTTGCAATTTTTTTGCTAATATATTGAAAGTGTTTTTTTAGGTTTACAGTGTTGTCTATTATAAATCCAAGATATTTAAATTCATCTACCAATTCAATTGTTTCACCATAGATTTCAATTTTTATCAAGTTTTTATCCAACAAATTGTTTTTATGCTGAGTGGTTATAATCATTGATTTTGTTTTCTTTATGTTGAGTTTCAGTTTATTAATTGTGAGAAATTCTGAGATTTTGCCAAGTGTTCTATTCATTTTTTGGATAGCAATGTGTAGATCAACATCACTTGCTGTTAGTAGGGTGTCATCAGCGAAAAGATTAATAAATTCACATTCCTGAATATAATTGATATCATTCAAGTATAAAATGAACAACAGTGGTCCCAGTACACTCCCTTGCGGAACACCGGTATTGATGACTTTATTAGTTGAAAATGAATTATTTATTTTGGTACGTTGCGACCTATTTTCCAAATAGCTTTTGAACCAGCTGTAGGGACCATCGGTCAATCCATAATATTGAAGTTTCAAGAGTAAAATAGAAATATCTATGGTTTCGAAGGCTCTTTTGAAATCCAGGAATACTGCTACTACATATTTGTTTGAATCAATATCTATTTTCCATTTTGACAATGTTACTTGTAGGGCAGTTTCACAGGAATAACTAGATCGGAAACCAGATTGGTATTCCATTAGGAGTTTATTTTCATTAATATAGTCTAATAGCTGACTGTAAGCGGATAGTTCAAGTACTTTTTCCAAGCATGGTAGTGTATTAATTGGTCGAAAATTAATAGCTTCACAATTGTTTGCAATTTTAGGTACTGGGACAACTGTGCTATTCTTGAGTTGTTGCGGGAAAACTCCGGTTTCCAGAGAGGTGTTAACAAAGTTCAAAATAACAGGACCAATACACAGAGAAAAACGTTTCAGGTACACAAGTACACTTGAAAATAATTCAATAACCATTAATACATCAATGAACTCTTGTACCATTACAACAAGTACAAAAATGTTTCTGATATCGAGTTCCAGTGGTAGCTGAACAATCATTCTGTTACAGAAAATATTTCTTCTGACTGACATATTTTTATCAATGTGTCTAATACTTAGTATTCAACATTCCACCTAACATTAGTATATGTGCCCCTCAATGCTTGATTTCTATTAGTGAAAGAAATTGTTTCGCCGTTATTAACAATTTAATAATAACAGGTAACAGTTCAGTAGATTTCAACTTTTTTGTCATCGTTCGGCTATGTTCGGTAACCAACACGACGCGCTTCGCTGACCGAGCATAATCATTCACACAATGTCTGTTGCCAGTGCTGCATCGCATCGCTGTTGCTTATGCGTACCGTTCTTCACCACGTTTTTTTTTTCAATATTTGTGTGAGTTGTTGTGATTGTGTGCCCTCTATTTAAGATAATGTAGTTCTTCAATACTTTGGAACAGTAGGGTTTGGTGATGTTCTCACAAAACCTAATCGGTAAGTAGAAAATGTACAATTTTTCTGTTGATAAGCAAATTTCACTAATGCTCAATAATCGGTCACGCGCGAATTTTGTCACCATTTGAGAATATCACAAGAATTAAAATATTCATGGATATAGTGAAACAGAAAGTGTTCATCACCTGAATTCTCCCAAATATAACTATAGCGATTCAAAACGCACCAGCTTCTTATTGAAAAAAAATTAGTTTAATCTGAAAATTTATTATTTTGGAAACTAAAAATAAAATCTTCGGCTATGTCATTCACAAATAATTTCGCACAGATTCTCAAACTGCATGTGCACTGTTAATCATAATATATAAATGGTATATAAAAAATACTCCATTTCAGGCTCCCAGCATGACCTACAACCTCCGGCACTTGGCAGTTGATTTTTAATCCAAGTAGACCGTGGATCTACACCTGCAGAAACTTTATAAACATCTGAAGTACATCTCCATGGGTCACAAGGAAAACAACTGAAGGATTTTGAAGGACCTGTCCAACTTGGAACCCTAGCAAAAATGATGAACGGAATTCTTGTCAGCATCCTCGAAAAAACTGGACCAGAAACAATTATTCTAATTCCTGTTTTTCAATGTTTTTGTAGGTGCACCCGATTGGCTCTAATTGTATTATTTAGTGGTGGTGATTAAATTATTTTCCTGCAACAGTTCTATTTTCTACCTGTAGCTCCAATAATGTATTGAAGATTTATTGAAATGTTGAATAACCATTATCGAATTGTGACCTACGATAAGTGAAGAACACTCCAAGATAATATAGCATTATTTTAAAGTGAGATATCTAGTATTCAATGGTTATTAAACTGTTCAGTAGATGTTATTAAACACTTCAACAATGGTGAGTTGAGTGGAAATATATTCATTCATTAACGTCCAATGAACTACTCAACAGAGTTTCTGCTGCAGGTATACCAATTCAGGATAAAGTTTTTCTCTACTACTAATAAACTGTATATCTGTCCCATATAGTATTCAAGTTTTTAATTACGACGATTGAATATTTAATAATCGTTAGTCAACTTTTCTCTCTGTGTAACATCGAACACATTTTTTAAAACTTTGTTGTTGATAATATCCGAATTGCATTTATTGTCTAAGTTACTTATTATGATTTTCAATTCTTTTAAAGTCAGTGATTTAAATGATGAGAATTTGCATTGAATTCTGGGTAAATTGGTATAAGACCATGGGAGAGAAGGTGGAATCCCATCTCTAATCGATACTATACTTTCAATGAAAAATGAATTGAACATTTCAGCTTTATCATGATCCGTTACAGCTTTTGTGGTTATTTGACCTGTTTCAAAAATTATTTGATTTGGGATAGAGGGATTTTTTGGTTTTATTAAAGTTTTTAGTGTTTCCCACATTTTTTTTTGGGTTGTGTGAACAATTGTCAATTTTTGTTTTATAATACTCATTTTTTTTTATTTTGAGAAGATTAACAACATCATTTCTACATCTCTTATATGTGATCCAGTTCATTTGTTTAAGGTTCACATCATCACCATTTCTAAATGCTTTATAAGCCCTGTCCCTCAATTTGCTTAGTTCAACAACTTCATGATCATACCAAGGCAATTGATTTTCCTTAATTTTATATGAGATTAATGGAGAAATGATATTTACTTGCCTCCCAATATTTTCCAAAATGTTGTCGTAAATCACATCAACATTTATTGAATTTAAATTCCAATTGCAGAGTATCAATTGATTATTCAGTAAATCTAGATTGCTTGTACTAAAATTTCTATATGTTCTGATGGAATCATCATTAGATATGGATGTATTTCTGATAGAGACTGAAATAATGTTATGGTCAGTTATTTTTGGTGTTTTATGTACCTTATAAAAACAGTCAGCTCTGTTACTTAAAACATAATCGATCAATGAGCTGCTAATGTTAGTTACTCGGGTGGGTTCATTAACTAGTTGATCAACCCCATTGATGGTTATGAAATTTTTAAACTGTTGAACGTTATTGTCATCTATGTTGAAGAAGTTCAAGTTAAAGTCCCCCACCAGAATACAACGATTTTTCTCATTAAAAAAATTTTCTGCCCAAGTTTCAAAGTGTTCAAAGAAGTTACTTACCTTGTAGTGCATCAGATATGATGGGAGTGATAATATATTCTCTCAGAGGTTTTATTCAATTTGCATTAGTCTACATTAATACTTTGAATATGTGTGTCTGTAACAAGCTTTCTTTCTTATATTAGGTTCAATAGGCTCCCATGGAAGAATATCAAATCTTGTACATGGTTTGGTTTGAATTTTGATATTCGGTGTCAAATAATGGAAAGGGAAAAAGATTGTCAACATAACACACCAATTTATAATTTTGAAAAATTTATTCACATAATGGAATTTCCATATTATGCGCTTTGATCCTCGCTGGACTAGAGGAAAATTTCTGCAACCTGTGTCCACTAAGGATCTCATCAGGATATAGTTTTCATTGAATATATACTACATTGCCCTACACCAAAGACATTCAAAAATGTCTTTGCCCTATACAAAGATCAATTGAATAATATAGTAATCTATTTGATGAAATGCATGTGAATATATTATATTTTGACTAGATCTTGTATAAATAAACGAAAGAAGCATCAGATTGTCCACAAAATCACAATGTTCACTATTCAGAATAAACTGAAACAACTAGAAAACACAATCGTAAAATCTCAAAAACCACAAACAACCACAGTCAAATTGAATGAAATGATTGTGAATTAAACACTTATAACACTGCTGGTCCAACTAAAAATATTAATTTCGAATCGAAAAACGAATTTTCAAATAATTTAATCTTGACAAAACTGCACAAGCGAAAAATTTGTGACAGAACCGATTTGATCGCCATCTACATGTGAAATTTGGTAGTGTGGCCATCAAAAAACTCATCCAGTGATTTTGACGAAAAACAATTGAAGAATGCACACACCAGGTATTGTAAGCATCTCAGGTGCAAGCAATCGGGTTTGACATTGTTCAAATAAGTTTCATATAATTTCATATGCAAAATGTCTCGCTCGGTAGTCATCAGATTTTTTTGGGGAAAATGCGCTTCTAAAAATGTTAAGCATTTTTTCAACACGTACCCGTTTACAATAACTTGCTTACCCGATTACTATATAATCTTTCGAATTTCAGTCAGAGTAAGTTACCCTCTCTGTCACAGTATTTTTACGTGTCATTTTACGTAAAGTGCGTAAATAAGGTACATCAACCTTATAACACTTTTACTTCAAGTTGATAATTTCATTTTCGAATATTCCTATACAATATTCGTGTACCTACTACGATATATTCTTTTCATTTTTGAATCATGCAATCATGATAAGATCATTTATCAATATAGAAAAGTTTTCGTGACAGAACGCAGAACTATATAGGAATACAAGACAATGAAAGTATGTATATATCAGTTCAAATATCAATTTTGATATCTTTCAGTTTTGTGATTGGGCAGCGATTCGAGCCATTCGCGATTTATACAAGTTGCTTTTCCAAGTGCCCGTTAAAGTAGGTACATAGGTTTACGTACGCCCGTTAACGTTTTAACCCATATTCGACGTAAACTGTACAGGCACTTGGTTCAGGCAGTCTCATTGAATAAATATAGCGCGTTCAAATTTCCCGTACAGCAGACATTTTCTATACGAAAGATCTGGAGGGCCATGGGAGGGCCAATGCGGCAAATAAAATAAGTCGAATTTTCGTCTTAGTAAGTCGAAATCTCGACTTCTCGAAATTTCGACATATTATCTCAAAATTTCGACTTAATTATCTCGAAGTTTTGACTTGATACAATATCAATACAATCTAATATTATATAGTGAATAATATAAAATAAGAAATAATATACAAGAAAATTGAACATACGTTATTGAAAAAGGGTGTCTAAGATCTATTATTAGATCATTGCGTTATTTTAGCTTCCATCTCAACCTTCTTTCGTTTTCTTAGAAACTCCTGATGGGACTACGAAATTCTAATCGTGAACCAATTGTGTTTCTTGCAGTGACAAATCCTTTTTGGATACATTTTATATGCATCCATATCGATTTCCGTGCATCTATATAACATCACTGATATATTTCCTGTAAAGGATAAACATAACAATAAATATCTAACGATGGATGTTCGACCAAAAAAGCCTATTTGAGGAATTCAGATTAGTAAGTCGAAATTTCGAGATTATAAGTCGAAATTTCGATTTAATTAAGTCGAAATTTCGAGATAATAAGTCGAAATTTCGACATAATGAGTCGAAATTTCGTGTTAAGTTGAAATTTCGACAACTGATGAAATCAAGCAAACGTGAAATATTGACCAATGGAGTGGAAATCGAGATACATATTTGTGACACTTTGGGTTTGAAAAACATTTACGTGCTCCAAAACTAGATAGTAGATTTTCGTATTTTTTGCAGCATCAGCCATCAGCCAGCAAATCAGCCAGTAGTAAAAGATAGTTCCTATCACGAGAGGTCGAGAGGTATTTGAGTTTTGTAGGTCCGGGAGGGTTGAAACCAAGGTGGATATAGGATGGTGAAACAGCTTCCTATTAACAAGCACTAGAATAAACTGTAGACCTTCGCCTACTTGATTTCATACCGTAGTAATATTTCCTGAAATTAACAGAGATGGCGACATACCTTGTGTCGGTAAAACAGAAACTGTGCTTCTGTCATCTTTTTATCAGTTTCATCTGTTCTAGATGAAAAATGACTGAGAAGAGTCAAAATATCAATATTCATTCCAGATTTATAGAAAATATATTGTTTAATGCCGTTTCAAGTCACGTCTGTCAGATGCGAACCACAGAAATACGTAAGCAACAGAAATCTTCTTCGATAATCGATCTTACCGCCATCTTCATTTAAGTAGCTGAAATATTACTACATTCTCAAACGGTCTACAAGTTTTTGGCAGATCCACCTTGGTTGAAACTGTTGAAAGTACTAAGCCATTGATTGGTCGTTTTAGTTGTTGACCATACAAATGTGTTGTCCCACGTGACCATAGTACCTACTTTCTTGCAGACCCCTCTTGACCCAAAAATTAATACAGGATGCCGGATCTAGCATAAGCAGTAAGATCTATGTATTTGAGGTATGGTCACGTGACTCGAAGTAATGCTGTCAAAATGTCAAAAATCATTTGAAAATTTTGATTTCCTTTGTTTATATAAGTTCCACAGTCCTATAAATCAAGGTGTATTCCAATTCCAAATAATTAAATGGTGAGTATTGCTTGCTTTACAATTAGTAGTTGGTAAATATAACTGTCACACAATTTTGAGCAAATTTCGTTCCGAAAATCATAGGTTAGGCAATGTTTTAATATTGAAATTAGACCAAACATTGGTAATGTTTTGAAATTCATCAATTACCTTCATACCTTCATTTTTATTGAACGGACTTTGATTTTCTTTTAACTAAAACGCAAATGATATCAAAAAATTATGTTGCAGATGCCTATATACTTCATACTCTCCAGAAAAATAAAGCTATGCCTAAACTTCGGCCTATAATAGTTTAGGTGGGTACAAGGTTCATTTATTGTATTTACTTATTATTCTGTATTCTTCCTTCACTCAGGAAACGAAGCAGGAACCGTTATTTATTATAATAATTGCTAAGATCTACTAGGTAACTTCCATTTTAAAGTAATAGTATTTTTACCATATGCCTCAGTGTCAGTAGTAATAATTATATAATAAATATGTGATGGTTCTATAAAGTAACAATCTTTTATTGGCATTTCAAGAATTGAATAATACTTAACTAATTACAGTGGTTTGAATTGTTGCTGTATAATCTTCATACCAATTATTGTTGTACTTCTATTGAAATGCCCAAAAGTACATATGGATTATATTATCATCAACAGATAGGTACACCAATTATTTTAATGCTTGAACTACTCAACACAATATTAATCCAATTCTCATATACCTGATACCCAATACACCAGCAGGACTAGATATCTCAGTGTTCTCTTTGTTAAACGTCTAGAGCCTCATTCAGTTATTGGGATCAGGTAATACCTTATTCATTGTCGATTTCACCTATATATATATCCTTATAATTATATTGAAATGAAGAGGATATGAAAGATGGAATAATTTGTTTTTCAATAGCATTCGAGTTCAAGTCTTGAATGAAATAGTTCATTATAGATTATCAAAGAGTTTTGTTTCACTTGTTTTATTTATGCTGATTTAATATCAGGATTCATCCATGAAGAGATTTCTTGGCAGAAAATGTTTACTGCTATGTAAAGATTAAATTCTACAAGCCAGGTTGAGTTAATGGTAATATAATTTCAAACAGTCATTTGACAATTTTAAAGAAATGACAATGGAGCAAACTCGAGGGGGAGGACACTCTCGAAAATTATGTACACCTATTGCCTCTTTCGGCATTAAATGTTAGTTTATTGCCGTAATGCCGAATTATATAACTGAAACAGGAATGAAGAATAGACGCCCCCACTCCAATTTATTTCGTTGAAATGCCCTTTATTGCCGTTTATTCCCGACTATTTCCGACATATTGCCGTATTGCCGATCTATTGCCGAGTATTAACTATCTATTGCCTATCAAATCCGACATAATGCCGTCTATTTTATTTTCGAATAATGCCGATCATATTCAGATAATGCCTATAATGCCGCAAGTATCGGCATTAATTTCTGAACATGGTGTCCTCCCCCTCAAACAATTCAACAAACATTATCCACATTGGCTTTTGATATTGACAAGATTTATTGACTGAAAATATTCATAATGGTGGAGAGCAGATACTGAAGCCCTGGGATACAATTTCAGTCCCTCCAGTTAATATTCCGCGTAATATTATCATCTTCCTTGATGTATAAATAAAGGATGAATGACCCCACTAGGTAATGATTTACACAACTTTGCCATTAGATAACTTTGTGTAATTGGATAATGGCTTGTGGCCATGTACAGGGTCTTCACGTATATTTTGAACACCCCCCTCAACTTTTGAACAGTTGAAGGTCTGAAAAAAAATTGTGGGCACCGAATATATTTTTTTTAAATGGAACACCCAATATATTTTGCTGCTATTTGATATAGTATATTATTACGATATTTCTAATTGGGTTCGTGAATTTAAAACACAGTACAAAACTGAACAATTTATTTCACTAAACACTCGAAATACAACTCAATAAACACTTTGCTGAATCACAACGGTATTTGCTTTACAAATCTCAATGTTCACAATACTAGCTTTCTTTCTAAACTGAACTCTTTCCAAACTAAAACTGACTGTACGCGCCAGTGCGCTTTTATAAAGACAAAATACTTATTCTAGCAAAATCTTCAAATGAGTCATCCGCTATTATTGTCCTCTAATTGATACGTTGGTGACCGATGTTAACGCGAGGCCATAAATCACGGCCTGCGAGCCGCCGAGATAATGACTACCGGTGTTCTTGGAAGCACAGTTCGTAACAATATCTCGAGAACCATACGACCTATTGATTCCGGAAAAAATAATCCTTTTAAGAGTGACCTCTAAAAATTCATTAATATTGTTTTCCACTCTCAAATCCCACCGCTAGATGGCGTTAAATGAAAACAAAATTGAAAAACGGTTATTAAAAAGTCCCAAATGAAGGTGGGTTATGTTAAAGCGTTTTGGACTCTTCTAATGATACTCTAAAAATAACCTATCTGACATCTTGACCAATCTCTCGGAATGAGGGGTGGGGGAAGGGTGGAACCTTATCGTAGGAAAATTGAATGGGATGCTATATTTATTATTACACTATTATTATAATACTCATGAAATAACCTACAAAATGGCACAAACCGGACGTCGCTATCATTTCTCAAACATGAGTTATCAATGAAAATGCTGTTAGAGGAACTCACTTTCAATACAGTTACAGCTCAAATTGTTTTTTTTTGCAAATCGACTCCGTATCAACATATATCTATTTCATATGGTTCAACGAAGTATATTTTTCTTGACTGACGTTTTATAAAGTTGTGTCTAGCTGGAACAAACTATGGTTGATCCAGTTGCTGAAGACCAAAATGGAAAAATGCGGTTAGGCTGATTTTTACCACCGCACTTGCCAAGGCTATTTAGTGATTACGATTTGGTGGTAGACGAGAAAAAACGGCAGATGTTTTTTAAACAGCTGCCTCACATCAACCCATTATTTCACGTTTTCAGCGGATGTGAGTGGTTCCATATCAGCCTTATTTGGTCATGGCAAATCGAAACTGCTCGCTAAAGTGAAGTGGAGCTGAGGGTTCCAGTCGAAGGAGCAGGCTGCAGCTTTTTTGAATCCTACATCAACACCTGCGGAAATAGCGGTCAGAGGGAACAAGTTATTGTCACCATGTATGGTGGCATGCCAGGTCTTGAGACCCCAACTTCTCTGCAGCAAAGACCAATTTCAACTTAGCCCGGGTTCCTCCATCTACTGACGCTGCAAAGTTACACTCTTTCCGGGCTTACCATCAGGTGCAAAAGTCAATGGGGCAAGACCTGAGCCCTACATACTGGGGATGCAATCTCACACCCCAGGGCCTGATCCCAAAAATGATGAACCAGGATGCTGCCCCATCCCAGCATCTGTAGATCATCTCCAACTGCCGGAAAGGTTGTAGAAATGCTTGCAGCTGCAGAAAAACCAGGCAGAAATGCTGAATGATATCAATATATTCTGTCAGAGGCATCGAAATTACTGTAGTAGTGGTGCCTCTACTGGAATAGAATATAATGGAAAGACAAAGTAGTCTACAAAGTATCGCAATGATACTGTACATCGTTGCAAATATCCAACATTTTGACTTTACTTCTCAGCCTCTCAGTCCGATTTGATGTTCTCACTTTTATAATAAGAATATACAGAGTGACACCGCTTGAATTTTTCCGAAAAGGAATACATTTTTCTCCTAGTTTCTGGATAAGTCCTAATTTACACTCAACATGGTGGTGGGTAGCTAGTTTTGAAGTGAGTGGATCATTCGACCGTCTTCTGCGACCTCTACGGGTCTATTATGGGTCACACCAATTTATATTTCACAAAATGAATCCAGCCTCTTAGCGAAGCCGATTATTTTATTTGGTGATTGATATTTCAGGTGCGAGGGCGAGAGTAAAACCGTGCCAAACATCATTTTGGCGGCAGCGGTTCAGACGGGAAGTTCCATCATCCAGGCATACTTCCGTCAGACCATCTTCAGACCATCGTATCATATGATGATGGAGATGAGAACGGACCTCAACTGGGAAGGGATACATCACTGTGGTATACTGATGGATCCAAGATGGATGAAAGGGCTGGATTGGGAGTTACAAGGCCAAATTCCAGGCTCTCAAAACCCCTTGGTTACACTCCAACCATCTTTCAAGCAGAAGTACATATTATTGATATATATGCTGAGGAATGCCTCGAAAGGGATACTTGAAGGACAAAAATCTATATTCTATCAGATAGCCAAGCAGCACAAAAAGCTGAAGTCATACACTTGTGAGTCTAAGCTGACTTGGGACTGTAAACAATCCCTGAGTTAACTGGCAGCAAACAACCAGGGTCTGTATTCTTGAATTCTAGGGAATAGAAAACAGGTCGTCTATTTCACTTATTGACAGATGAATAATATATTTCCTTCTCACTGCTCTATCAGTTTTTCTATTTCCTAGAATTCAAGAATAGGGGCCCAGGTCACTTTGATGTGGGTTACAGGTCACGAGGAAATTGAAGGCAACGAGGAAGCAGACTGCCTTTGCCAAATACACAATTTCTCGGCCCAGAACCCTCCTGTGGACTCACCAAGGCCCACTTGAAAGAAGAGTTTTGACGATGGGAAGCGGATGAAATAAAATATCACTGGAATAAAGTGCCAGGACAAAGACAAGCGAAAAGGCTAGTGAGCCTTTCACTACTAAACAGCTTCTCAATTTGGACAAAAAATACTTGAAACTGGTAACAGAAATCCTCACTGGAAACTGCCCTATGAGGTATCACCTAAAAAAGATTTGCTTCGCGCTCTTCTGCAAGGCTCAAAGTCCTGGAAGGGGCCTTCATAAAGCCTTCTTTTGTCAGGAACCTAGCTCCCAGGAAACTGACAAACTTTGCACGAAGTCTCGAAATCCTGGACCTCGAATAGATTGAGGATTATGCCCAAAAGATCTGATAGATCTAGGTGCTTGAGAGGCTTAACGATCCCCCCCCCCTACAATCACATATGATGATTCAGACGACAGTGACCTGTAAGTAGGCCTGTTAGACAATGAACGCCAGATATTCAATGTTTGTTTGAAAAAACTGCCAATGACAGGTTTTGGTCCGAGGATGGTCCCAAGCAAGACAGTTCGATACCAATTTGGACAATGCTCAGTAAGACCTTTAGGGCTTTCAAAGCAGACTCCAAAAATATTTTAATTGTTTTATGGTTAAGATTGTCTCCATCTAGCCTCTCTTCAAAAATATGTGGAGAGGAGTTAGGTCTAGAAATAGTTCCATGGCTACTGACGGTGTGGTGCTGATGGCACCTCCAAACAACAAACCCACTATAATTGTAACACTCCAAATTGCCTGAAGTCAAAATGAAATTCATATTAATATGTTTTTTCCCCACAGAGTTTGCCACATCGTAACATTTGAAAGTGATAATCATCCAAGATCACATCTTTTCAAGGTGCCCAAATATACAGTGCTATTCAAATTTGAGTCTATGCATGGGGATTTCGATAATGGTAAGAGATAGAGGGTTGGTTAAATGGGGGCAAAGTGGCGTATTTCAGAGGTTAATTATATGGATGAAAAAAATCTGACCTAGCTACTTCAGTTCTGGAGTTATACAGGAAGAATTAAAAAAAATTGAAGTTTCACTGATAATAGTTCAATATTTCCAAAACACTCTGTAGTTCAGATGAAAACACTACATCAATATAAAATATGACTCCTGGCATTCAAAAAAATGCAATAAAAATACAGGTCCGTATTTGAAAATTAAAAGTTGAGGGTGGCCCGATTTATACGATACCCTGTATATAATTTTTATTCAGGCTACAAAAAGTTGCTATGGCAAAGTGGCAAAATTTTAAAAAATCTTCGTAAAATAAAAAGAAATAGGCAAAAGAAGAATTTCTAAATTTTCGATTTTTCCTGTATAACTCCAGAACTGAACAAGCTAGGTCATATTTTTTTCATACATATAATTAACGTCTGAAATACGCTACTTTGCCCCCATTTAACCAACCCTCTATCTCTTTGAATAGCCCTGTATATATCCAGTTGGTACTTACATGAGTCATATCAATGTATCCAAAGTTAAGTTTTCAATGTTCGTCATACAATACAGTGGTTTATAGATAGCACGTCTTTCTGAGGATTGCGGCATTTTTGGTAAATGCGCCAACGCCGCTAATTTTCTTCAGCCAATAATCAACCGAACGCTGACAGTGACAGCGCGAAACGTCTCGTTTTCAAGTCAAATTTTGTTTGATGGTTCATTAAACGGCATATTTCCAGTTTTGTGTGAAATTTGAATAGGATTCTACTCATAAACTCTGTTTATTCTGTTCAAATCGAATTTGAAGGATGGTGAAACGATGGTAAATGTGTGAAAAACAATTTGAAAGTGTTGAACAGAACACAACATTTCACTGGTGAGTTACACAGTGTCGTATCATTCCTTGTATGAACATCATCAACCCATCCTAATATGCAAAACATTTTGTTGATTGAAACATATGATCGTGAAAGAGAATATTTCTATGGAGACGCTAGAGTATGCTCGATTGCTCGCATCATTTTACTACAAGAGATGAAATTGGTTTGTCCAAATGGTAAAAAAATGCTCAGAGTAGTAGATAAGCCTATATTTAGTGGAAATGAAAAGTAATAACATGTTTGATGTTATATTTCTCAAGTCCGACATTCGGGTAATGAATCAAAGATGTATATTTTTAGAAAACTTTGATATTAGATTGTTTTCATTAACTTTTAGGAAGAATGGATACAATACAATGCCTTCAAATTTAGACCCTTCCAAGATAGCAATTCACTGGTGCTGGGAGAATCTGGTGCTATCCTTGTTTAAGAATGATGTAACCCTAGTAACTGATTCAGATGTTGGCTTCAACTACTGTGGCAAGGATTGATCGTTATTAGTCTGTTATATGATCGATGGATGGCACCATACATAGATATTATTGCTTACGCTAGATCCGGCATCCTGTAATTTTTTGGTCTAGAGGGGTCTGCAAGAAAGTAGGTACTATGATCACGTGGTACAACACATATGCATGGACAAAAATAAAAACGACCAATCAATGGATCAGTACTTTCTATCCCCCCGACCTACAAAACAAGTAACCTGGATACCGGATCTAGCGTAAGCAATAAGATCTATGGCACCATAGATCACCATGCAGGCAAGTCTCTGTATACTAGAGAGCTTTGTCTGGGCCGTTCGCTGTGAGGCTTTTGTCCACCAAGTAATAGCTCCAAAGGTGATCATTAGTATGATTACATCCAGTGAATTTTTTTGGGCCGTAAGCTACAAGATTTTCCACATATCTTTCGACATGTCCATAAGGATAGTCTGGTTTTGTGTAGAACCTTCTTCAAACAAGCGTTAAGTTTCTCCGAGGATAATTGGAGATATTTCACTTTCGCTTCAGACGGTATAACTTGATAATCCAGATTTCTTTTCCTATAACAGTTTTGCAGGGGTCGACAAACCTCTGTTTCCTCTGGTACCAACTTTGATCATCATCCAATTCATTTTGGAGGATATTTGTGACTACCTACCCTTCCCAAAGTGGTCCTTGCTAATATAACGAGGTCGCCTGCATAGGATTGCAGTTCTACTCACTCGAGGCTAGATGATATGTCTAAATATATTAGGACCACAAATTGTCTTCACCAATTACCAATTTGGTTTATTCAAAAAATAGGGATGTAGGTAGTATTAACGGGTAAAATTATCCACCTGTGTGATCCAACTAATAGAAAAAAGATTTTCCCATACCGGGGAGTTGAAGGTTACCATCAAGCATTGTTCTATTATAGAACATGTGGATCCTTCGTTAAAAAATGCAGGTACTGTGATTTCATCAACTGTAACATGAAGTCAGAGACAACTCGCAATACTCACATACACGTGAGGAATTTTCAATTTGTCCCTGTCTTATTGTGCAATTTCTAACAATGTAGAACAATTTGTCGTCTCATACATCAAATCTCTTCATACTTCCATATTCTCATGATGACACCGATTTGCCATTTGTGCAGGTGTTAAACTGTTGAAACCAAATTTTATCGAGTCAAGACAACTGCGCCCCTTTTGCTACACGAGTTTCAAAATACTGCTATATGTTGCTGGTTGTGGTTTCATAATAATAATAATTTATTTTGGTCATTTTTGGTACAATACGTACACATGGTTCGAGGTAGAAACCATCAGTTCATCAATCAATATATCTCGTCAGGAAAGGAAAATCGGAAAATATAATGGAGATACACTAGGTGGTATTTATCACTGTTCCTGCGAAGTTTGAAAGGAAACCAGTACAGGTGGATTTATGCAGCACAAATTTACACTCAACTTCAACTTACATTTACACTTCAACTCTAACTAAGAAGTTGAACCTCTTGTTAAATAATGGTTGATTTTATACACATAAATTAAAACTAAACTTGAACTAACAAGTTTGCCAACTTTCAACTTTCTAGTGTAGATGTAAATTTTTGAGGTTATGTGGCGCATTTATTGAAGATTTTCAGATGAAATAAATCAATTTTAGAAACAATTTCGTCAAATAGAATTCCAGTTTACAAACAGAATTAGGTTACTTTTTGTTAAGATGATTCACAAAAATATCACATGCCTGGATTTTGTTAATTTTGTTGCACAAAATACCATCAAAACCAAGAATTAATTTTCAAGTAATTCAAGTTTAGTTCCAGTTGAAGTTTGATGTTGATTGTGCTGCATAAATCCACCTTACTTCCCCAACTTAATTGAATTCTCAGACTGTCCATCCATAGATAAAACTTTTACCACTATCCTATTGAATGTGAAATAACCATTGACACTATCAAATAAATTTTCCCTAAATTTGAGAAAATCAGCTATTTCGATGGCTCTCTCTCTGCCCTCTACGAAATAAATTGTAATAATAGTTTTCTTGGTCAAACCATTGTCGTTCTAAATGAAAACCTATTGGGCTGGGACTATGATATTGTCTGTTCACTCAAGTCCCAAACTTCTGCCAAGTTGAGGTCGCTACTTTATAGAAGTCGTTCGATGCTCATTTGTTACAGTTTTTTCTGTCAGTGACCCAATTATAGGTTGAAGTTATGTTTTTTTTTTCTAACTTCAGCACGTAATTATGTTTCTATCATAATCTGACATATTTTTACTTTTATACATATATCTTTTTCCTCAAATAGGTCCAATATCAGTGTTTAGGAACAATAATAACGCATTCTATCATAATCTGACATTTTGTTTGAAGGTGGCTGACAATGTCTCGAGTTGTGAAGAAAAGTTTCGGACTTCCATTGTCTAAAGGTATGAAGATTTGAATCCTGAGAAAAGAAAAGATGAGTTATGCTGAAAAAACGAAATAAGTGATGAATAAAAATTAACTATTTTATCGAATCAAGAAGATTCGAGTATCAAAACTGTTCTGAGTTCTGAGTTCTCACCTGAAGACGATTGTAGATACACACAATCGAAACGTCGTGACAAACTCGATTTGAATCTTTCTCATAATTTTAATTCTTTATTCATTCATTTTATTTTAATTTTTAATTCAACTTTTCTTTTTTCAGGCTATTCAACTTTTCTTTTTTCAGGCTATTGATTTCTAATTCAATTTTTTCTTATTTTCAGGCTCATCGACTAGTTAAACTCCCATTTAAATCTACATTTCATATATACTAACACTAACCTGATTTATTGATACTCGAATCTTCTTGATTCGATAAAATAGTTAATTTTTATTCATCACTTATTTCGTTTTTTCAGCATAACTCATCTTTTCTTTTCTCAGGATTCAAATCTTCATACCTTTAGACAATGGAAGTCCGAAACTTTTCTTCATAATCTGACATATTTTTACTTTTATACATATATATTTTTACTCAAATAGGTCCAATATCAGTGTTTAGGAACAATAATAACGCATTCCAAGAAGAAGAAGAAAAAAAAAGTACCTAGGAGGTACTCATGTATTATGGCCTCCGGAACAAGAATCCGAAGTATCGTGAATACACCATTTGACATCCTAAATATCTGCTACTAAAATCACAAAATTCATCCTTCTTACAACTAAAACACCATACACGCTTACATTTACTTGTTTTAATCACTTTTTATCAGAGAAAAGTAATATTTTTCAAAAATGTATCGTTCTTCGAAAACACGAGACATGGAGAATTTTTTCAAATATACTAGTTTTTTCTGCTAAAAATCATTGAAAACGAGTAAATGTAAATTCGAAAATTTTCTAACAGATCGATGTTCGAACAGATCGATGGCGAATAGAACGAGCAATAATGGCCTCAGTACTGATCCTTGGGGATTTTTCAATGCCTCTTTTATTTTTAATAGGCTCTTCTTTCGTACCACATCATTCTGAATACATTTTTTAGGTTGTTTATTTTTTCAGTTTCATCACATTGCTTCAGGGTTTTATTGAGTTTTTCCTTCTTCAGATTGTTATTGCTTTTGAATTATATTCAGCTTTTCTGTAGCTTCCTCTTAGCTGCTTCTGTAGCATTCTACATTCGAATGTGGTTCTATGCTGACTTCTGACTTTAATATCTGACTCAGATTCCATAACGTGCTCTTGTTATGGTTAAAGAATCACAATACAAAATAGTCTTCTTGAGATAAATTGTCAGCTAACGACAAATTGGTATTGAAAGCATTTGAACCTTATAGCGTGCCTCTTTGTGTATTTCACTTTGGTATAATGACCAGTTTTACTATATTGTGAGTAGGTTATACAACTATTTAATTCTCTAGTGAAATTTTATTAGGTTATTGTTTGTATAGGTACATAAAGTGTAATTTATTCAAAATAAATATACATACCTTACTTACCTATACAGGGTCACTCACGGTCGATGGTACCTTAGACGTTTCTGGAGAACGAGACGTAGGATTATTCTGAAAATTTGGTTCATTGGGTAATCAGTTTTGTTCTATCGATCTAAAATACTTTCAGCGTTGCGGCGTTGCCGCTTCTATCTAAAAGTAGCAACAACTTTATTATTTCAAATGGAACACCCTGTATTTTATTTCATTTTCAGATTCTTCCTGAAGAGCTGATTTCGTCGATCTATCATACTTGGGGTATAGCGAGTAAGATTACAGAGACAGGGTGTGAAAAATCGAGATTTTTCAAATTTAGGAGTTTTTTGTGCCGAAACTATCCATTCTTGCTCAAAACGGCTTACATGTCCCTATCTCAACTTTCCATTTACTATCGATTGATATTTAATTGAAACAAATACGGGTGGTTCAAAATTTTGAGTTTTGCATCACCCTCTATTTGTTTCTATTAAATGTCAGTAGATAGTAGATGAAAAGTTAAGACAGGGACATATAAGCCGTTTTGAGCAGAAATGATTAGTTTCGACACAAAAAATTCCTAAAGTTGAAAAATCTCGATTTTTCACACCCTATATCTCTGTAATCTTTCGCGCTATACCCCAAGTATGACGTATCGACGAAATCAGCTCTTCAGGAAGAATCTAAAAATGAAATAAAATACAGGGTGTTCCATTTGAAATAACAAAGTTGTTGCTACTTTTTGATAGAAGCGGCAACGCCGCAACGCTGAAAGTATTTTAGATCGATAGAACAAAACTGATTACCCAATAAACCAAATTTTCAGAATAATCCTACGTCTCGTTCTCCAGAAACGTCTAAGGTACCATCGACCGTGAGTGACCCTGAATATGGCGTTACATAAACTGATTATAGTTCGAAAATACATGTTGCTATTATGGGTAATGATTTTTTCGAGTAATTCGAATTCAATAAATCATGATAATTTTTTTTCCAGGAGATAGAGTGAGGATGCCACCGGTGCCACCACAAAAAGTCGAATTTCCAAAATTTGTTGACTCACTATGGTGTGTTTACATAGTTTCTGTGGCATCAGCGTTCAATGCAGAATTCGGTAAGCAATCATGGATAATCATGGATATTCCATAAAAAATACCTACCTACCTACCTACATTGATAATATTTGACATTATTACGATTTTCCTTAATGAAAATCTATTTATTAATCAAAACAATGAAATAAATTTTTTTGAGTATTTAAGTTTCATTCGATAGTTTTCATACGACCGCAAATAGAAACCACTCCTTATTTTTCTCCGAAAAACTCTTATTCATTAGGAAAACTGCAAACAGAACATTGCAGAATTCTGACGTTGTAAGGGGAGAGGGGAGACAAAAAGAAAAAATAATCACAGTGAACGAGAGATATCCATGCGGAAAGATGACATATCCGTGCACAAAGTGTTTTGCAGATGGATATGCATACAATGTTAGGAAATGCATTTTCGTTTTGCTCACAGGTCCACAGGTCAAAAGGATGGGTACTAGGTACAATATACATACAATATACATACAATATATACAATCTTACAAACAACAGTTCAACAGTTTACGTCTATAAAAACATTTGGAGAAATACAATGTGAAACATTTCATATTGTACTCTTTTTATGTTTTTGAGCTATCAATTATTGATGCATAGTAGAGCGGCAGAGGAATCGAAGTCCAGAGTATAAGATGATCACCCTCTCTAGGAGTCCATGGGAACTATGAGAAAAGTCTTCATCGAATGTGTCGCTGGTGCTCACCAGGCGAGCAGCCTAGTTCGACAGAGTGTCCTAGCATAAACGGTTCACGGTGTGCCAGAGAGTTTTAGTGGGTGCGCAAAATAAACATATGAATTTTAACACCTTATTCGATATATAGAATTCAAGGAATTTGACAACATGCAATGCTTTCATGGGATAAACAGAATAATTTGAGTTTTTGAACAGAATGGAAACTGTTCTCGAACTCATAACTGTTTCGAATAGAGCTGGAAAGAATGTCACAAATTCTGTGAAATTTATTTTCGGTTGGAGGCTAACTATTTTATCAATCTTACAATTTCGGAAGGCAACAAGTATAAATTCTTATTGACTCGTAATGTATATCAGGATTGTGAAAATTATGTTGGTCAAATGAGAAACATATGAAAATTTTCAAGAGAAAAAAATATGACAATCTATCGCCAATCTTAAAAATCGATTCAACTGATATCAGAAGAGAGTATTGCACTGGTCTATGTAGGTGCTGGATATTTTTCACGCAAATGTCTTGAAATATTCCTCAACAATATTTTGTGAGCTCAAAGCGTATAATGATGGTAAATGACCATTTGGTGGATTAACAATGCCTCCATACGATTTCACAAAATTTGTAATCGATCTAGATAATATATTTGGTGCAAATTTTGAAAATGATTGTAAACGAAATGGTTTAGGAAACATATTTCTAAAGAAATATTCTGATTCAGAATTGAAATACCCATGTACACATTTTCCTCATACCTATTCAATTTATTTATATAGTTTAATACATTAAAATTCGCAAATGGAGAATTGAAATCACAGTATTAAACAAGAATTATCCTAAATTGCAAATTTTACAGAATTTGTGAAAAAACTACCGATTTCTGACAAATTTTTAATAAAATTCATTGATCGGAGGTTATTTTATTGCTACGAACTGGACAATGAGGCCATGACTCAGCTCATTTCAGAAAAATGAGTTACAATTAGAAAAACATTTTAATAGAGGAATATGAGGAATGATCTTCATCAACTAATTTTATTGAAAATACTTAGTTTTTTGTAGGGTTTTTCCATACATGAATTATATATTTCTGAAATAATGTAGTTATGATTCCTCAATAACCTACTCATTTCGCTTATCTGTAGGTTCTCTAGTCTGTGTCTGTAGGTACCTGATGAGTACCTAGTTCTGTCCTAATAATTCTGTCACACATATTCAAGTAATGGTTACATAAATAATACGCGACCCTCCTACATACACTTCCGAGTACGTTCAATTAAAAATATAATGTACGCTCCCTGTATGAGGACGGCGCGCTTGTTATCGCATGATTAACGACCGCTCACAAAAAACGCCGGCTTTTCCAGGACATCAGAAGAGTGACCGGACTTATTCGTAGATCTATGGACGATGCCTGAAGGGAACAATCAATTATTCTGTATCTGTCACATAAAGTCCCATATTTGCTCTTTATATTTACACAATAAGTTTGTGGGTAATAAATTGAATACCTATTTAAAATAAAAATAACAAAATCATGTGCAATGTATAGTTAATATGTTTAACTAAAATATTTATTCATATTTATTAACATCAAGTCATAGAATATAAGGAAATGAAACATAAATCAACCAATTTCGGGATTGTTCCAGAAGTTATTCGAATAATCTTAGTTGGGTTCAACTGGAGGTAATTTCTGGTACATAAATATTACCATACATTAACAAAAAATCGATTTGAAAAATCACCAGTAACATTATTATTTGATAGTAATAGCTATTATGCGCGAGTAGACTACTATAGTTTGACTACAACTATATTATTATCTAGACAACTTCTGAAGTTAAAAATTCAATCATTCAAAATCAGATAGGTAAGTAGGTACTTTTTTTTTAATCGTTTTAGTAAAATTGACCATTGCTAAAACGGAATATCTTGAAAATCTTAAATCAATACGAAACAAAACAGCTTGATGAGTAATATGTGACAAACGCATATTGATATACAGTGTGTCCCACTTATCATGCTCACCATGGGTATCTCCGTACGAGGTCGGTTGAATTACACCAAGAGTGTAGAGTTTATCAAGGCCAACTATAATGTGGAAAGATAATTCGAAAAGTTATATTCGTTTTTGTTTTATACGCAGAAAACAGATTTTGGTAATTTTCATCTTCCCTTTACAACTTCCTTATTTGTGAAAATCTTCGAATAGGGTTTCCACATCCTGATGGCAGTTTTTTATGAGGATTTCTGAAAAAAGGACGAATTTATTCCAACTCTTCCAGATTTTGAGATATCAGCACCAACTTCCATTTTTCAAATACAGATCATGGTGCTATGACTTAGTTGAGAATAACTTAGGCATTTTTCTCATTCAGATGATATATCACAATTATGGTTTATTTTTGATTTCAACGGGATTATTGCCAAAAGCCTCTCTAGCAGTTGATAGATAAAAAAAATCTATATTTTGATGAAATTTGTTTGTTTATACTTATGTAAATAACTAATTTCTTTAATAATCCACGCCAAAGCTCGAAATTTTACCTGCTTTCACTTGCAACCGTGCTCAAGAATTGACCCTTCCCAGAATAGAAAGTTATCATGGCGGATTTTGACATTTGACAGATTTAGGGAAAAATCTGGGGAAAAACTTGACACTTGACAGTTGAGAAAATGAGTGTTCGATGTCAAAATTGAATTAAAATGGAAACGAATCCAAATTCCAGAATATCGATAGATATTTCTTAGAATTAAAAGGCACAAAGAAAGAGGATATTATTCTAGAATTTGGATTTGTTCACATTTTATTTCAATTTTGACATGAAACATTTATTTTGTCAACTGTCAATTGTCTAATTTTTCCCTAGATTTTTCCCTAAATCTGTCGAATATCAAAATCCGCCATGATAACTTTCTATTCTGGGAAGCGTCAATTGACCCTTCCCAGAATAGAAAGTTTTGTCAACTGTCAAGTATCAAATTTTTCCCTAGATTTTTCCCTAAATCGTCAATTGACCCTTCCCAGAATAGAAAGTTATCATGGCGGATTTCGACATTTGACAGATTTAGGAAAAAATAGGGTAAAATTAGACAATTGACAGTTGACAAAATAAATGCTTCCTGTCAAAATTGAAACAAAATGTGAACAAATCCAAATTCCAGAATAATATCCTTTTTCTTTGTTCCTTTTAATTCTGAGAAATATCTATATCGATATTCTGGAATTTGGATTTGTTTCAATTTCAATTCAATAAGTGTTCCATGTCAAAATTGAATTAAAATGGAAATAAATCCAAATTCCAGAATATCGATATAGATATTTCTTAGAACTAAAAGGCACAAAGAAAGAGGATATTATTCTAGAATTTGGATTTGTTCACATGTTAATTCAATTTTGACATGAAACACTCATTTTGTCAACTGTCAAAATTTCCCCTAGATTTTTCCCTAAATCTGTCAAATGTCAAAATCCGCCATGATGACTTTCTATTCTGGGAAGGGTCAATTAAGACCAATCTTCGCAGGAACTTTATGCTCTTGTATAAACTCGGTGCGTTTGCCTTGAATTAGTAGACAGCTGGTATGCCTGCTTCGCAATTGCTTGTGGTGAAATGATGACACGATTACCGATTAGCATCGACGATAAAAATATCTATGTAAAAGAGTATTATTGTTGGCGACGATATTGACTAATTAGTGAGTAAAGTCGGAAAGCAAAATTGAAACAAAAATAACTTGACCATAAAGTTTCGAGATCATATATTTTTCAAATGCAAGTTGCTACCTACAATATTTCTATTAATATGTTTATGTTTGTTACATAAGTACCCACATGTGCTAAAAGTATAGATGATTTAAGTTGAAGATTTACTGAAATTCATCATCGATAATGAACTACAAGAGCTTAAGGAAAAAGTAGCATAATTCATTTGTGGTTATAGTGGTTAAAATTATTTCCTGTAGCTCATGGCTGATGTTTTAGAAAAAACGCTTCCTGGATATTTTGCTGGGTTATTAAAATAAACAATATATTAGTAGCGATATGTTGCGTCGTTCCATTAAGATGACTAGCATTCATTGTTTTTTGATACCACCTTTTTTGGAAAATCGAATAGAGGTGAACAACAAACCAATTTAGCAGTATAGCATAGGCTTTCGTATTATTTTCAATAAATTTGAATTATTTCGGATAGTTTTCTGACGTATTCCGTGCTTTTGAGTTAGTTACTAGTATTATCAGAACATGCAGCAAGTTCACAAGATCGTAAGAACGAAATCGAGAAAGATTTGTTCACTATAATCTCAGTGTTCCTCATACTGAGCAGACACCATTTCTTTGCACAAATTTCTACTTCAGAATACATGATTGTGAAACATGGGAGGATGGTATTGGAAATATGAAAACCGATTACCCAAAACATGTAACTACATTTGTAGTGAGCATTTCATGGAAGAGAAATTTTTCAAATTAATGAAAAAATTTAAGGTAAGTTTCCTGTCATGTTGAATCAAACATTTATATAATCCGAAGTTTATCTTTAGTTATGACTGTTATTGTTTGTAATGTACACCTTGATTCTATTACAGGACTATCAAGAACAAGAATTTAATAATAGGCTAAAAAAGAAATGCTCTCAAGTTATTATTCGAAGAGTTAGGACAGAGTGTGAGTAATATATAAAGTAATATACAGTACGATGCAAATGTATGGAATAAATTCATTATCTCTAACGTTTATGAATTTTAAGGAAAATCCCGAGACAGGTCGATTTTTATTTTCAAATTGACATCTCTTGATATACATACGGAGTTTGTGACGTCATCCGCGTAGTTGTGGTGACGTCATCGATTATTTTTTAAATAGGAAGACACCCTGTTTATTTTTTTTTCTGGATGGTATATTCATTGTCTATCTGACCATATACTAATATCAGGACAATAAAGTGATACAGAGTGTGAAAACATTATTTTATATTTACAACATCATTATGCTATCAATGTACGCAATTACCTTAATAGGTTTTTAGAGGGTCAATCGAATGGCCAACTATATCTCCTGATTCAACTCCTCTCGATTTTTTCTTCTGAGGTTATCTGTAGAGCAGTTTATGTAGGAAGCCGGAAAGATCAGATAATTTGAAAGAACGAATACGAGTGAATATTTCACAAATATATTCAGAAACGATAGCAAAGTTCAAGAATGATTTGTTTTCTGTCTATCACATTGTATTTTTGCAGAAGGTCACAAATTTGATTATTTATTATAACGGTTTCCGTTGTAAATATAAAATAATGAATAACTTTTTCTCACCCTATATTACTTTAAACTCCTAATATTAGTATACGGTCAGATCGATAATGAATATACCTTCCAGAAAAAAAATTGAACAGGGTGTCTTCCTATTTAAAAAAATAATCGATGACGTCACCACAACTACGCGGATGACGTCACAAACTCCGTATGTATATCAAGAGATGTCAATTTGAAAATAAAAATCGACCTGTTTCAGGATTTTCCTTAAAATTGATATACTTTAGAGATAATGAATTTATTCCATACATTTGCATCGTACTGTATATCATGAAGATTTATTGAATTGTTATTGACAAATCACTTGTGTGAATAATAAATGTATTTTTCCCATTTCTATTTTGATGAACAGTGAAATGAATCAAGTAGTTCTAGATGATAGGGTCCTACAGCAAATAGAGTAGAACTGTGGTAAAACAACCATAAGGTATTTCAGGACATTGAGCTGGAGCCAATTGAAAGTCAGCCTATAAATAGTTGAGTTGTCTATTGACTTCCACACATCTATATCAAATAACTGTTATAATTGATAGTTGATTCATCAGTTTTTGTGGGTTCTTCTTATGAATTATATATTGTGAATATGATTATAGTAACTTCTTATGAATTATATATTGTGAATATGATTATAGTAACTTGTTACCTATTCCAGATTCATCAATAAAAGCAGATGAACCAGAGAATAAAGAATCTGGCCTATTTTTCGTTTTTAATTCTTTGAACATTTTTGTTGAGTTGGAATATAACAGCTTTACAAGTAAATTTACACACTTCCACTGCTTCACTATCCTTTTGTGGGTGCTGCCCAAAATCTGATGTTTGTAAATACAAAGTGGCTGTGACCAGCTTTAAACACTGTTTTTCATTCTTATAAGAGTCTCTTCTGATATACAATATACTGAAGATACCTACCTCAATTTTGGAAATAAACCATAAAAGATTATGGTTTTCACATATTTCGAAAACTAAAAGAGCTATAGCAGATTTTTTTCACCATAATAATAACCATAAAACTCCGCAACTTTGCCCCAATTTGAAGTTCTTCGTACCAGTTACGATTCTCGAGATACCAATGATGAGCGTCGAATTTGAATAACCTGTATATTGAGAGTCGGATATTGGTGATTGATGGATTCTCGATTCACAATGTACCATGTATAGGTTACTCATAATGAGCACTGCTGTATAATAGACTACCTAAGTGTGACGTCAAGAATGGGCGGAGCTTAGCAAACCTTTCCAAACAAAGAAATGTTACATTGAATCTTCCATAAGAGTTTTTTTAAATGATCATATAATAAATTTAAGTGATAAATAAGCATTTTCTTGAGGATATTCATAAACTTGGCTGTATCTACTACCTTTCTGTCTAAATCTGAGTACGGTAAGTGAATATTCGTTAGACTTATGGGCGTTTGAAGTATTCTGAGGTTAGGTTTTCGTAAGATAAATTCATTATTGTGCATCTTTTTATTCATATTATTGAACTGGATATGTTTTATGTAGTGTGACTACAGTTTTTATTGATAATATACATTTTCTTCTGGTTTCTCGAAGCTACAAATATGGTTATGTGTGAACACTACAGGGAAGGTTGCATGCAAGTTCTTTGCATCACCTGCAGTACAGTGCAGAGCACAGACCACCTACCCTGCAGAGTGCTGACCCTACTGAGAGGAAAAAGTGGATCAATTTCATAAGGTACAATCCTATAATATTCATATTGAAATAACATTCTGATGTGAAATACTTTGCAGGAGACAAGATAGGAAACCTTCAAATAGTATTATATTTGGTTTGTTGCCATTTCATCAACAATGATAGAATAAATAGATGAACCATGTTAAATTGTATTTTGATTCCCCATAGAAAAGGTACCTATGTCATTAGAGAAAATAAAAAGGTAATTGTGTTTATATAGTGTTCTGTTTTTAGATGAACTAACATTGAAGCCCCTCTAGTTTCTGCCTTGAGGAGTGCAACTAATATAAGTATAAATGTAGCAGGACCATCCCAAATGACCAGGAACATCAATAAATGAGAATACTCTATAGATATACCTGCATGTTCAAGAAGTGCTTACAGAAGACCATGTAATTAAAATTAATAGGTCATGTATTTTCATTTGATTCTCTATGTAGTTGTGAACCTGACTTATACAAATTGAATATAACTTTGAACATTGCAAGACATTTTTGTTCATTCGAACAACCTCTGTTTCTCATCCCTACATACATACTATATTTTATTTCAACTATTTTTTCAATACATATAATTTTATGGAGATTTCTGAGATACAAATTTCATGTTTCTAAGAGATTTACTCAATTTAGTTCTGATATAATATAGACAATTCAAATAACTTTTATCATAACATAGGTATATTTGTTCAAGAACTAATTAAGAAGTGGATTACAATAATATTGACACTAGTATCTTCATAATATTCTAGGAATGTTCAACTAACAAATGTATTCGATTTTGGCACATTCCAGGTACTTTCCTAGTCCTAATCAGTTATAGATATATTGTCATGCCCAAATAGAGCTATGCTGAAATAGGATGGTATTCTTCTGGGACAAGCATAATTTGCTGTGGAAAATTCTTCAGTTTCGTTCAATGTTATCTGTGATAGAAATGGTATAATCAGTAGATAACATCACAAATAAGCAAATGACATATTTACCTTCTGTACATTATGATATTCTTCCTTCTTGTTGGCATGTACTTCTCCTGTGATTATCATCAACTCAATTTCATACTGCATGCCTTTCATATGTCCAGGTTATAAGACATTTTCACCCTTTTTAATGATTTCAAATGAAGATTTTCAATTAACTCAATAATGGAAGAAATCTTCAGAGAACGTGTTTTGAAACCATTTTATTATGGAAAGCTAGAAAAAACAATTTTGTTATCCATTTTAATAACAACAAAGTAGTCACACATAACCTCAAAATATTTATATTCTCAAAATAGCAGCTATTTGAAAACTTACCTTTGTGATATATTCGGTCACAAATCAGTGATACCCCACTGTAATTGAATATGTACTTGTTTGCTCTTATTTCCAACTAGAAATTTTTATAAAATCAAATAAAGTATCTCTTATGGCAGATTAACATGTAACATCGATTTGTATGGAAAGGTTCGCTAAACTCCGCCTACTTGTGACGTCAGGACTTAGGTAGTCTATTGGAAACATATATGTCAATCATTCAACACCAATCGAAACCATTGGAATATAGATTCCTATCGGTATAAGAGTAAAATTTACTCTATGCACTTCAGGAATTTAAAGGGTACTTTAAATCCTTCTTTTTGTGGAAAAAAGTGGGATTTCAAATCCCCAGGGATCTACAGTGAAATTTCTTTGCCTCAAAAGCTACATTTAGAAATTAATTTTCAACAATTTCATAAAAGAAATATAACATGATATGGATGCAACAAAAGTGTAACGTGTTTAGAACAATATTAAACTATATAAAAAAACTTCATTTCTATCATGTTTGTAAAATAGGAATCGAATTCTTTTTCTTTTCGTTATTTTCACGTTACGTTTAGCGCATAAAATAATATATACAATATACACCTCTGGACTAAAGTGTTTTCTTCCAAATCTGAGGTCACGTGATATAAGTCTTGACGGATTTTTTAATTGTCAGACTTGCAGAAACGAACCGCCATTTGAGTGTTTCAGAAATATCAACCAACTTTATGGCGGACACTGTATAGTTATTTCGAACAATTTTGAAAGTAGTATCATAAAACCCGAACACTCCCACTATTGTCTCACTTTGTATACCTATTTGGATTGTTTTTGTATTAATATATTTTTGAGAGGTGCAATTTTGGATATTGAAAATTATTTCTGGATAATATCTGACTGAATCAACCAAACATTTTTAGGCTGAAAAAGTAATTTATGGATTTGGGATTTACTCACTTTCACATGAATTTATAACATTCTGAGTAGCTATGTCTTATTTATGATATGCAGTTACCTATCCTTTGGACTTGGTCAAGACCAGGCTGCAGATACAGGGCGAACAGTCAAAAAATGGCAAACTTGGTCAGGTAAGATTTATAATTGGCCTAATTTTTTAATCTAGAAAAAAATTTAATATTTTATCGTGATTCCTTCCGACTATTGTGCGTTGAGCAGAATAAATATTTAAATAATTTAATTTGATTGAGTGATTGATTGCATATTATTTTTCATGATATGTAAACGAATTGCCCTTTATGAAAGCTCATCAAAATTTGATGGTATTTAAACAGCAATAGGAGAAACATTCGAATATCGACCTTGTTTTTAAATTGAAGTAACTTGTTCAGATTTGAGATAATTTATCAAAATAATAATATTGTTCAGATAGGTTCCCTATAAGAACGTTCGAATTCGGATATCCGACCAAAACTTGATTCATCATGAAAACGACTCAAAAAATTCGTTTACATTTACGAAATACGAATTTTGGCAAACTCACAATAGATTTGGTTGAAAAGCTGTACAACACTTTGAATGAAATTCTTACATGAAAACCTGCTGATTTCATTTTTTATTCCACTATTTCAGGCTCCACACAGGGGCTTGATGAAAACGGCTCTCGGAATTGTCAAAGAAGAAGGAGTTCGAAAACTGTGGCAAGGTATCCATGCGGCTTTTGCTCGACACATGATATATTCTGGTACCAGAATAATAACTTATAAAGCTTTGAAAGATGCTTTGAATAAAAGACACCCGGAACACAAGCATTTTCCTCTATGGCAGTCTGCTTTATGTGAGTAGAATTAATTGATTTTATCACTGTTTTTATTAACGATTCAATTCAAAATTGGTATGTAGAAGTGTTCTCAAAATTTGTAGAATCAAAATGGCGAGATTTGTGCTCATGGTCCGAGTAGATTCGAAATTCGTAAGCAGGGATTTTTGCTTTAGTTAGAAGATTGAGGTCTGGTTGCATAAAGGATTTGAGAGACGATTAGATATTTAATTTTTTGCAACTATGGCAACGCATGCCTTAGCTCGCGAGTTAGCAGAGTTGACAGAAGACTTTATGAACTTTCATCCAAACTGCAAACCATAACATATAAAATGTTTAAACTCGAGTCTCATCATCACTTTCCCATTCAAATATAAGACTAAAACATAATGTATTAAAAAAATTAAAAATCAATCTTTTGCAACACAATGTACCAAACTGGAAAGTAGGAAATATTTTTTAATTTAGTGTTCTTGACCTATATTCTTAGATTACTTATTCTAACTTCTTGCAACACAATGTACCAAACTGGAAAGTAGGAAATAGTTTCTAATTTAGTGTTCTTGTCCTATATTCTTAGATTACTTATTCTAACTTCTAAATAGGTCACGAGCACCAACGCTTTCATTCTTTACATTTGAGTGATTTTTAGGCTTTATTTTATTCATTACATAAAACTAACACACAAGCTTTGTGAATCATCAATATTTTGTATGTTAACTTTTACAATATACCTACCCATTTCAACCATTTCATTCTATTATACGTAACAGAGTCAACGAATATCTCTATTTTATTCTATAGTAGACAAATTTGAATTATAGGCAAAATAAGAACAAAAATCTTGTGAATGTCTCCTAGACTGGTGTGATATGTTGCTTCATCTGTATAAAAGCATGAAAATATATGACGTGATGAAGATTTTCTGTTTGAATAATTCCGTGCAAGAAACCGTACCAAGGTAGCGAACAGCATTTTCTTGAAGATCGGAAATTATGTTAAGGTACAATCGATATCTTGAGGTGTATAATTTTTTATTTGAATAAACTGTATTACAGAGCCAAAAGTTCAGAGAGTTCTAACAGTTCTCGAATCATTAGCATAAATTCCTGGAACATATGGTGAAGTGAGTCTTCAGGGTCAAATTATCGATGTGTTTTGAAGGTGGGGTCTCAGCAGGCGCGTTCGCCCAATACCTAGCCAGTCCTACTGATCTCATCAAGGTGCAAATTCAGATGGAGGGAAAACGAAGACTGCTAGGACTTCCACCTAGAGTAAACGGAATGTTTGATGCGTTTCAGAAGGTTTGGTCGACTGGAGGAATCAGAGGCCTCTGGAAAGGTAAATAAATTTCTATATCAACCATCAACAATAATATCAAAATGTTATTACGATAACTTTATTTTCTCAAAATTATTTGCATATTTACAACAATAGTTCAATGCTTGAATGAGAGGAAAAAGTCAATAAAACACAAGAAGAGAAACAATGTACCGAGCGGTTCTGTTTGATGAAGAATGGTGAGAAAATATATATTTTTGGTTAGATACAACAAAATCGATATACATACCATGGGTGCCTATTTTTGGTAAATCTCTAATGACAAAAACAGTTTAATGATCAATATCTCCTATAGATTCGATGTTATGTTGGACGATCTCGAGGACAATCTATTCGTTTTTTAAAGTTTTGGTTTTCGAGAAATGAATTTGTATCGAATATACTAAGCTTTGTACGAACGCAGTAATAAAGGACGTTATTTTGGGTGATAAGAGCAGTGTTTTTCTCTCCAACAGACTCGTGAAAAACCCACACTGAAAAAGTATTTTTAGCCGGGTCCTTTTTCCCTTTCAAAATTGAACAACCTGACAGTTTTCTAAATGAGTAATAACTCTTGAATGTCATAAGATGAGTTAATAAAATGTAACTTCATATCGATTTCGGTTTGAGCGGAAATGCTACGCCACTGATATAATAACCAATTTTTGAGTCGAGTCGAAAACTTCTAATGAAACCCGAGTTCAAGTTGATAATTTTCATCGTTGTTTTATTGATGTTTATACAGATTATTTTTCTTAGGATCGGTTCCCAATGTCCAACGGGCCGCTCTTGTGAATCTGGGCGACTTGACAACTTATGACATGGCGAAAAGGTTCATATTGAATCATACTGATATGGAAGATGATTATGTCTTGCATATGTTATCCAGTTGTTGTGCTGGTTTCGTTGCAGCAGCTATGGGCACACCAGCTGATGTTATTAAAACCAGGGTCATGAACCAACCTCTGGATGAAAAAGGAAGGTGAGATCAGAAAACTCTTGGTAATAATTCATCGATATGTTCTATGAAATTAGACATACAATACTACTTGAAATTTCGAGGATCCATAGTATCATAAAAGTGAGACATTTTTCACAAAAAACAAACTATTTTTTTTAGAATTGATGTTTATGCACAATCCTGCGAAAAATGTAAATCAGTCTTCATTGGATTATTATAATTTTTTTTCAGAGCATATTCAAGTACTCGATTCATTTCAATCAAAAACAACGTGTGCATATATTGAGGCTCTATAAACGTCTTTTGAGTAAAATTTTCAGCTGCATGTGTATTTCGAGTCTTAGATTAAATTCTACAAGAAGCTTATTTGGATAAGCCATAATCTATTTCAAAAAATGTTTCATAGAACGTTTCTCCCATGAATCCTAAGGAAAAAAAATCTTTTCTGTGTACGGAATATAGGATATTTTGTACAGAGACATACCATAAGTGAGTAATATCTTTGGAGAGGTGATACTTGATAATTGGGATATAATATTTGGAAGAAAACGAAAACATTCTTGAGCCACTTTTTTACAAATAATTTAAATATTTCACCGCATTTTGCAAAGTGTTCTTGATGTCAGAGATACAACACTCAACTTTGGTTTTTGTTATGGGCACCATATTGGATTTTTGCCTTATTGAAAAGTCTGTTTTTTCCTATTACTATGACGTATCGAACGAAATGATCGATTCTTACATGGTGGTCATAATCGACAAATGTTTTTGCGAAGAGTGCTTTGGAAACACGCCAACAATTTTTTTAAACATACCAAATTTTGACTTTTTGAATATGGAAGCTTACTTACAAGAAAACAGAGGTTTTGAATTAGGAACGACATTCAAAGCTATAAAGTTTTTAATTCGCAAAACAAAACAAGTCATAAAAGATGCTCGAATACTCCACCATTCACCTCTAAACACAAGTCTACTATTTTCTCCCTGTTTTGATTAGCTCGATCGATGGAAACATTTCCTCCTAATCACATTAGAAGAGAGAATACTGGATTATCATTAATTGGGAATGAAGAAGGAGTTCTTAAAATTGTATCCATTGATGTATTGATGAGTTGAGAAGAAGAACAAGCAGAAGTGAACGGTGGAGTATTCAAACATTTTTTGTAACTTTCATATGTATTCAATACAAGTCTCAATGAGATTTCGAGGGTTACTTTGCAACTAAGTTGGCGGTTAAAAACACTTCAAATACTTTAAAAACATTTATTCAATAATCTTGTTTTGTTTTGCGGAGAAAAAACTTCTGGCATTCCTATTATGTTCGTTCCTGGTTCAAAAACCTTAGCTTTGAAGTAAGTACGCTTGACAGAAATTGAACATTCCATATCCTCCAAATTTAGTTTGTGAAAATAAATTGTCTGTGTTCTTTCCATATCACTCTTTGCAAAAACGATTTTTCCTCAATTTTGTAAGCACCTACGATTCAAACAGAAAATAACAGACTTTTTTATTTTTTAAAATGTATAAATCAAATATGGCGCCCATAAGAAAAACCGAAGTCGACTGTTGTATCTCCGATATCATGATCGCCTTGGAAAACATGATGACATATTTGGGTTCCTTGTGAAAAAGTGCGTCAAGAACGTCCTAATTAAAAAAGTATATTTACCTTCGTTTTCGCTTGAAAACATAAAATCTAAACTGAAAAATTTCACTTTTCTTTCACATAAGAAGTGCAACTTTGTCCCAATTCAACCGACCTCGTATTTCTCATAATAACTTGGATTCTCATGGTGGAGCTCGAAAAATGGGCAGCCTGTATATGCGCAAATTTTACACAATTGGTAACACTGAGGAAATATTTGAAAACAGGGTTATGATTGCGAAAAAAATAAATTGATGTGTTATCATCATCAATTCTGAAATCCAGAGAGAAATTATGCATATAAAATGAATTGAACGCTTTTTACTCTCAAAATTAAAATAAAATATTACTTCACACGTTGTGTGATAGATATATAATTTTTTTGTTATGGTTATATAATTAAGTCATTGTTCAACACGAATGCGTGTCGAAATAGCCTCTATTTCGATACGCATTTTTTATTATTCGGAGGTTGGTACAATCGAACTGTCAAATGACAGTCAGAAGTGTTAGGCCCAGTTTACTTCTGAACGATTTTGGATTTGGTGATACTAGCAGTGAAAAACTTAATGTTTTTATTGATAAATTTTGATTCAGAGGGTAATTTGATTTAAATTGACCAATGAAAACAATAACAACATTGAATTTTTCACCGCTGGTATCGCAAAAATCAGAATAGATCAACTGTAAACTGTGCTTTACGCTTGTGTGTCAGATTTTAATTATTTCAATGTCATCATTGTTACCAATCGAAGATGTTTCTGTTATTTATCGATATTGAATTCATTTTTTTCAATAAAATACGTTTTATAAGACACGTTGTCGCACTTGTTCCCTTGGAGTACTCCTCGCTTGCTCGTCGTACTCCAAACAACGCGTGCGACAAAATAGCGTCTTATAAAACTTGTATCATGATGTACTATTATTTCGAAACTATCAGTAATATCTTTGGTATCTTTAATAATTTTCAGAGGGCTGCTTTATTCTTCATCTATAGACTGCCTGAGGAAAACCGTGAAGCAAGAAAGTTTAGGAGCACTATATAAAGGATTCCTCCCAATTTGGATGAGGATGGCTCCATGGTCATTAACGTTTTGGCTAACATATGAAGAAGTAGTGAAACTTATGGGAGCCGAGAGCTGGTAGGAAATGAGTAGTAAATAGTAGTCAATTTCATAGTCTGGTAATGCAAGATTTAGCTGTATATGTCATATATGAAAGGATACGGTCTCTCTCTTTAAAATATATGAAAAAAAAACATTTTAACTTAGGAGATATTTCAGTCAGAATATGCAAATGTTTATGTTTGCGATAATTTGATCAAAACTTTCAAAAATATTTTTCTTTTTATGGAATTTGACCTAATGAGTAATCATTGAAAATCTGAATATTTTATAAGGGTGATCCAATCAAAGCCAACCTTTTCTATGTTTAATAATTTGATATTGTTTAGCGACAACATATTCTCAGCAAAACAGTTCTAATGTAAATTATTATCATCGTTTTATTATGATTTATTTTTTTAAATCGGTTGGAAAATGCTGACTTTATGAGGGTGCTTCTGTACCTACTAATAGCATACATCACTTAATTTGTATAATTATTCACTATATTGACCTCCATTTTTCTGTTAACCATAAATTAAACCTATTTATCAAGATAAATGAAATCTATTCAACAAAGGTTTTCATAGGATTCTCTATGGTTAGAGAGAACAATAGTTATCTTGCATGTCAGGAACTTTAACTTCCAATATCAAAAATCACGAGATCATATTTTTGAAAGATCTTGGCTGCGAATTTGAAATTTTCACATCAAAAAGAAATGTATTATCTTTGGATAATAAATAGTTATCTTCTTGCATGCAGGGCAAAATTTTATCAATTTTTTTTCCGAATTCTACAGAAAACGTAAACGTACCATTTTCGTGATAAGGTTTCTTTTGAAATGGACATGTCTCAGAACATTCAAAAATTTTTAATCATGCCAAACTCGATTCGGTATGTAATCCTACAATTGTAAACAGTAGATCGACTTTAGTTGTCTCCACTTCAGAATATTATAACTCAGAGAAATGTTTTTCAATGTGTGTATTTGGTTTCTCTATACCTATCTCTTATGGTTTTGGATAAATTCAGTTCCCAATAAAACACATAACATATGCCTATCATTATCATCATCTAGAGTCAAATTATTAACCAGATTTTTCCTTCTGTAAATGAGGGAATATCTGCTGAAAGAGATCAGAAATCTCGTCAAAATTGTAGAAAACTGTGCCCATTATATTGTTATTTGAAAAAAATGAAAGGTACAATGAAATAATCTCCTGCGTATACAGTTACCAATAGTCCAACAGTTTTTCATACAAATCATTGATTTTTTTAATTATACATTCTAGTTTTTACTAAAATATTTCCGTTTTTGAAATAAGTAGCTTTTTCAATGGTACAATAAAGTACCATATAAACAAACCAAGTAATAGATGGTTAAATATGCATATAAGGTTAATTTCGAAGTCAAAGTTTCAACTACAGTGACTCTATACAAGACAGTGGCGACAATAGGGTTATAAGCTCCGCCCACCCCGCCATTAGGAGGCAAATAAGTGCGCCAAGATTTGAATCACTTGCCTCCTAAGTGGCTTAAATGAAGCAATTGATCTCATTAGGATTCGATCTTGAAACTGAAACGAAATATTATGCAAGATTAAACATGGCCATTTGCACAACCGAATGTTAGGTTATTTTCATAGAGGAATTTATGTATATAAGTATATACCAATCAAATTTTTTGAGAAATCACTGCTTATTATTATTATACGTGTTATATTATGCTGAAATTGACAAATTTTTGGAAAATATAACTGCACAAGAAGAATTAGTCACCAAATACCTAAATAAACAGAAAATTTGCCTCCCTAATGACGTCTGACGTGACAACCAATCAAAACGCTGACGACTATTTTCACCACTGTCTTGTGTAGTTTCAACATTGTTCTATCCATAGCGTATATACTCACGGTCGATGGTACCTTAGACGTTTACGGAGAACGGGACGTAGGATTATTCTGAAAATTTGGTTTATTGGGTAATCAGTTTTGTTCTATCGATCTAAAATACTTTTAGCGTTGCGGCGTTGCCGCTTCTATCAAAAAGTAGCAACAACTTCTTTATTTCAAATGGAACACCCTGTATTTTATTTCATTTTTAGATTCTTCATGAAGAGCTGATTTCGTCGATCTATCATACTTGGGGTATAGCGCGAAATATTACAGAGATGTAGGGTGTGGGAAAATCAACTTTAGGAATTTTTTTGTCGAAACTATCCATTCTTGCTCAAAACGGCTTACATGTCCCTATCTCAACTTTCCATTTACTATCGTTTGATATTTATTTAATTAATATTTCACGCTATACCCCAAGTATGATAGATCGACGAAATCAGCTCTTCATGAAGAATCTAAAAATGAAATAAAATACAGGGTGTTCCATTTGAAATAAAGAAGTTGTTGCTACTTTTTGATAGAAGCAGCAACGCCGCAACGCTGAAAATATTTTAGATCGATAGAACAAAACTTATTACCCAATAAACCAAATTTTCAGAATAATCCTACGTCTCGTTCTCCAGAAACGTCTAAGGTACCATCGACCGTGAGTGACCCTGTATAGTAGGTATCAGAAATGTTATGCGAATATTTTATCGTTAGATTAGAGGTTCATTAAACATTAAAAACTCGACACAAGTTGAAAAATAATCCTCAGTAAGTAATTAAAGCTACTTTAAATCGACAGGATACAGTAGTTGACAGAGTGATCAAAATTTCTCTGTATAAGAGGTCCTCATGAAAACTACCAGAACATGAACTTTTCAAATATAAACTATATTATTTTCAAAGATATTCGAATTATAAAGAAAGAAATATGCCTCGGAATATGCCATATTATGTAAATTAATACTTGGTATTCATTCGAGTTCTGGCCGTTTCACAATAAAGTTTTCATCACCATGTCCAAATTGTTTTACATCTACTGTATCCTATCGATAAAACAGTCATTTTTATTACTAATGTGGATTATTTTCTTTTAGTTTACCTTTATTTACTTGTGCCGAATCAATCAATTCTACTGGAGAGATTGGTCTTCTACTACATTGTTGAAGCGTGCAATGCTTTAATGGGTAATGAAAATAATAAATTTGTTTACATGGATAATAAGAATATATGAGCTATAGACAGGATCTGAAAATTACGAACAAAACTCTACAGAAGATTTCATTGATTTGAATTGAAAATAAGTTATTGTAAAATTTTCCCAAAATCTTTTATTTTTGATCATTTAGAGTTAGAATAACACTTTTATTTTTTAGTTTCCGGAAAAAATTATAAGGACTTATTATATCAATTTGAAATGAGATCAGATGCCCATTTAATTTGACATTTATTACCATGTATTCTTGAGTTGAAGCTCATATAGCTCGATTTAGGCCAATGTGTGGTTTTAGGCCAATGTGTGGTTTAGTTTTCAATTAACTAGTTTCCAATTGAATCACTCATCTCGTGAAATACGTTAGATATAAAAGGATTCATCAGATATCATTGCATTGGTGAACACGATCTTTAGGTGGGTACTTATATCTGACTGACAGAATAATGTTTGAATTGGACTTACTTCTACAAATATCTTCGTAGATTATACTGATGATGTTCAAATTTAAATATGCACTGAATGTTGTAGACTTGATATATACCTAGTGCCACATGTTTTTATTGAAAAGATGATTATATTTTTGTAGTTGTATGATGAATAATTGTAGTCACATATCTCAAGATGTATATAAGACCAGGACATTTGCTATGATGTTTTTACTTTGGATTTTCATGTACACAAAAGTTTTACGAATTTTTTTGTTGTTATTTTGTATCTACAAAATGTTGAATAAAAATTAAAAAAAAAATACTCTTGTTAGTCAAATATGATCACTTAATTCAATGTTCATAATGTTGTCTGATATAAG
Organism: Chrysomela aeneicollis; assembly: GCA_029955515.1. Taxonomy (NCBI): domain Eukaryota; kingdom Metazoa; phylum Arthropoda; class Insecta; order Coleoptera; family Chrysomelidae; genus Chrysomela; species Chrysomela aeneicollis. The sequence goes on from JARUHQ010000012.1 coordinate 1,044,604, forward strand.
GTGAATTTCAGAAATATTGAAAGTAAAGCCACTTTCTTATATTATTCCTTATATAGATCAGTCATACAAGATATCTCAATCTATATTAATTGTGGTAAACTCGCTTTTTCAATATGTCATTAGGGTCCACCTAGATAGTATAATTATAATTATTATTCGTTATCACTTCTTCAATGGAATGCTATAAAAACTGGTTACAGCTCTGTCAATTCGGTTCCACCAGAAGTTATGAAATAATTTCGCCATTTATGTAGCCATATAAAAAGTAGTGTTAAACTCACAAGTCTTCATTTTTGGAGAGGACGTCGACTCATTTGTCATTATTACTGGATTTGGTTCCCATATCAGCAATTTCTACTTTTGAAAAAGTGACAGAGGTGGGTCAAACATCCAGTTTATCACCTCCTACCACAAGGCATGGTGCTCCTTTATGCGTTCAGAGGATGCGATACTACTGTGGTCTTGTACTGGGTGAAATGAAATATGTCAAACGGAGGAGTTCCTACCGATTGGGGGTGGGATATGATCGAACATGGTCTCATGCCCTTCACCACCTTGCAGCCCCCTGACTACTTCTGCCAAGTGCAGGAAGGGTTGTGCAGAGACCTGATCTTGCAGAACATTTTTGGAATGAAGTGCTCTTCCTTTGAAATCGTTGCCAAGGCATCGACCAGTTATGTTACAGCCATCGAAGATCTGAACGACAAGGAACCACTTCTGGATCAGGTTCCTTCAAAACTCATGCGTGCGACTGATATATAGAATTCGCCAATATGTGATAATCCCACATAAACTTACAGAAATTGGCTGGTTAAATATAAGGAATATAAAGTTTTATCTTGCTGTCAATCTATTCCGTTTAAATACTTGCATCGAAAAATCAAATATGTATAAGTTTCAGAAGGTGCTCTAACGCCTTTATTCACTTTATTCACTCGTACAGGGTAGTGCAACTTGGACACTTGAATTTTGTGCATTTTTAACCCACCCCCGTGATATTTGTGTATTGATATTTCTTGTTTCTGTAAAAAATTCTTCAGACAGTTTCTTGAGAAGAATTCAGTAGTGTGTGAAGGTATGAACTTGTAATTTCTGTTATGGACCGACCTGTATATACATATTTTTGAATATTCTTTTTGGAAATCAAAATTTCTCTTGAATATAATTCACATGTCTATGTTTTTAGTGAATTCTATTTTCTAGTAAATCCGATTTGTTTGACAAATTATTGGTGACGATTCTTAGACAAATTATCATACCTGCGAACGCCGATCTGGTCTTGGAATGAGGGTAAAACGATTTACTACAACCTTTTCCAATAGGCTTTTGTGGCATGAGTACATCGCTCAAAAGTAGACCAAAGTAGATGTTCACTTTTTGGGAAAAAATTGATCATGTTACGGATTTGATATGAAAGTGTGTTTTAAAAGTGAGATGAACTACTTAATGGTCTAATAGTGTTTTTGGGGAAAAAACTGAAAACATATAGTGCCAACATTTCGCGGTGTTTCGGCTGTACCTATTTCTGGATCCTGGAGTTTTTGAGGGTAGCAAATCTAGATATAATCCTAATCAGGGTCCAGTAATGTTGTTGACAACATATTGAAAAAGCCAGTTTACCACAATTAATATGTAGATTTAGGCCATTTTTTGTGTCTGATATGATTGCCTTTTTCTTGATAGAGGTTTTCCACTCGTATATGAGCCAATGCAACATAAAAAATCAAATAAATAACAACTTCAACCAAGCATTCTCTCGAGGCAGGTGTTCCCACTTCGCCAGGGACCATGCATGTCTCCTTTGCTTTACTCACTATAACGCAGATTAATGTTTCTGCCAACGAATGTAGCTTTGTACAGGGTGCAAATACAGAGGGCGAACACCTCATGGAAACAGGCAGCATCACACAGGACGCCGAACGTCCTGAACTCGAAGCTGACCATTCCAAAAAAAATCTGGTAGTGACGGAGACACTGATAAGTCCGCAAAAGCCTTCTCGAAAGGGAAGGATAGAATCAGGCTCAACGGTGCTGCCAGAAAAAGGTTTGAATACCTCGTCAAACAAGGCCTCCCATTATTAGAAGAGGCCAGGACGAAAGCGGTTGAATGGGTCAACTTCTGACAAAGGGCTGAAAAGGGTCCGGTCAAAGGATAACACACCCGACGGTCAACTGAATAAAAGACCAAAAGCGACAGACAGAGGCCTCAATGCCCACCAGTGACCTTCAGTCAAGTGACAGAAGGCGTAAGGGTAGGCATTCTGCCGATGAACTATCCAGAGACTCCTGACAACGGAACAAATTGAAGCCGTAAAGGAGGCAATTCTGGATAAAATCATCGATAGCTCCCACAATAGACCTGGCTGGTTAGCTCCAATGTGTGCCGATAACACCACCGTGCAGTGGTTGAAAGATACTATTGGGGATATAAAACCCTAGGAGGATGCGCGGCTGAGGGTCATTGAAGAGGCAGCAATGCCTCACAGCGAGATCTTGGTGGCGTACCTACCAGACAGCCAGTTCTATTCCACGGAGAAAATCCTTGGATTATATAATAGAGGCTCAGAACGACAGCCTCAACGCAACCACCTGAAGGGTAATGAGGAGAACATCCGAAGGCCCTCAAGAACTTCTTACCATTTAGGTTGATATCCAATCGCTCGAAAGATTAAGAAAAAAGAGGATTATGATCAAGTATAAGTTCGGTCACACAACCCTTAGGACAAGGGATGGCAAACCTAAATCGGCCACACTTGACCTCTCAGAACCTGATGATACCTCAGGTACCAATCAAAGTGCAGCCAGCACTAAGAAGCAGACCGAGAAGGCTGCTGCATATGAAGGAAATGAGGTGACCAAAGGAAAGAATGTGCCTCAGAAACTTGACAGATTCCATGTCGGCGGAGTTAAGAAGAATGGGAAGCCAAAATAAGCCTCACCTTATAACCTCCAGTGTGAGTCGAAAGCTTAATTGTCTACATATAAACCTCCAACATTCAAAAGCTGCCACGAGTGTGCTTAGAAGGAGGTTTATTGATGATAACATTCAGATAGGGCTACTCCAAGAGCACAGGAAAAACAGAGGACGTACTTCTCACGAAAAACCTCGAGCAGTCATATTGCTAACCTGATATTAAATATTTTCCTGTTCCACAGTTCATCACTGGTGTCAACTGAGGTAGGCAAGAGGCAGGTGGATATTGCCTCGGCATACTTCCCAGATGACTCCGCAGCGCACGTACCTTCTACCAGAGGAAGTCCAAAGCCTCATCGAATGGTGCGATAAAGGTAACAGGCACTTCATTATGTGCTGCGATGCAAGCGCCAACCACTTAATATGGGAAAGCACAGACACGAATGTACGGGTTGAGTATTCGCGAAAATCACGAAGTGGGTGGCCTCTGGTGTCGAATTCTCGAAGCCTTCCGAGGGTGATAAACGAAGCAATTTAGCATTGCATTTGCTAGGCTTTCGCATTATTTTCAATGAATTTGAATTATTGTGAATAGTTTTCGGACTATTTTCGTGTTTATCAGCTGGTTACTGATATTATTGAAACATGCAGCCAGTTCACATGGTCATAAAGACGAAATCGAGAAAGATTTGTTCAGTACCTCAGCGTTCTTCCTACCGTACAGACATCGTTCCCTTGGCACAAAATCCAAAATTTCAACTTCACGATTGTGTAAAAAATAGAATATCATGTTGAAAATAGAAAAACTTATTAACACAAACATTTACGTTTGTAATAAGCACTTCCTAGAAGTAGATTTCTGAAGTAAATGCCAAATTGAAGGTAGGTATGGTATGTCTCTTTTCAGGTAGAATCAAACAAATAATATCTGGTGTTGTGTTGTCTATTTTATTGTTCGTGATGAAAACCTTGATTTCACTTCAGGACCATCAAGAAGGAGAGTTAAACCAAGAGATAGGCTCAAAAAGAATGCAATTACTTCAATGAACATCTCAAAGTCATCACATGGAAACTTTAACAGTGCACAATGTAGGCTTGATGATATCAAATTTTTATTTAAAATGAATAAGCCATGCATTGGATGGGTATTAATTGAGAGAAATGAATTTGAATGACTGGTAGACCATAAGATCTCTAACTTTCCTTGGTACATACCAGAGATTATCTATGTATCTATACAAAATACTTATTATTATGGACTAGTACGTACGTAGTAGTAAGTACATTGTAAATTCGAAAATAATAACTTATGTTGCCTATTTAAGATATCTCAATATGAGCAGATGCACCACTACACTCACTTTTCTCATAAAATAAAGTTAATTGATACATTTTTTGTTTTTATTTCTGTCTGTAATCATCTATTTTTTGGGTTAGAATAAAATTACAGCTTAAAACAGATATATTCACACTTCCACTGCTAACTTCTCCATACAATCATTTTAATTTCATATGAGGACTGCCTTAGAGCTGAAGTTTGAGAACAGTAGTTTATTTATGTGTGTTCCATATCTATCCCACAAAGTATGATGTGACCAGCTTTGAACAATGCTTCTCGTTCTTTTAATGGTTTCTTCTTATTTCTGATATACTTTAGATACTCATCCCAATATTGGGCATTCTGGAAATATAACAAAATAAAGATAAATCATTGAAATACAAATACCTTAGTGGCCCCATTGATTTTGCAGAGGTGATTTGAAAAGCCTATAAAAACATAATAAATCCATAAACCTCATATAAAATACCTGTTTTGTGTTCTATAAATAATAACCAAACGATAGCACCCTTTCAAATATTTTGGATTCGTTAATTCTTTCCTAAAATGTGAATCAAAAGTTGACAAATTATTATTAATAATAATAATATAATTTATTGTCTGCCGAAGAAAAAAAAAAGAATAATATTTTCTATGACTCACATACAGAATATAAAGAGTGGCAAACAAAAGGTTAAGTGATAGGTCTATTGACCGATTCTTCCACACTTCCCTAAACGAAAAAAAAATAAAATAAACAAGAAATATGACAGTAAATTATGTCTAAGTTATAACATCTTGAATTTCATGTGAAGATAGAGTGACAAAATCCATATCATCACTGCTGTGAAAGAAACATGTCTTTGAATTTATTTTTGAAAGAATTTAATGAGTATGAGAAGGTTGGGATATCCATGTATTGGCTTGAACTCGCAATCTGGTAGGAGAATGATGACTTGTACATTTGTTTATTGTGCATAGGTATGTTGATTTGATGCTTTCTCCTCAAGTTCAGATTGTGTATATCTGTCCTATACGTGATTTTTCTATAGAGGTATTCCGGTTTTTCAGTTTTTAGAACCTTATAAAATAGACAATATGAGTGAAGTCTACGGCGATTGTACATACTCAACCAGCCCATTTCCTTCATTTTATGAGAAATTCTGTCTCTTCTTCTTAATCCATGAATTAAACGTAGACATGAGTTTTGCACTTTTTGAATACGATATGCGTCAGCTTTCCGTAAAAAAGGCCCATAAACTGTATCACAATGATTGAAGTGAGACAACACCAGAGAGTCACATAACATTTTTTTTGTTTGTGGGTTCATATCATGTCTATGGGGATACAGAAGTTTCAAAGAAGCATATGCATTTCTGATTTTACTCGTGACATGTTTATCAAATTTCAGCCTTGAGTCTATATGGAGACCCAGGTTTTTGATTGTTCACTGAAATCTAATTGAGCATCCCCGATGAAAATCTGCAATTGGTTCGATGCTACAGTTCTCTGACTTTCGCTACCGAATAAGATAACACAAGACTTCAAAGTATTTACCTTCAGTAGATGTTTTTGGGATAATGATTGGAGTGCTGATAAATCTCGATTGATATTTATATTCGCCTGTTGCATGTCATTCAATTTAAAGGAATAATAGACTTGTGTATCATCAGCATAAAAATGGTAATTACAATAAGAAATATGGCGGTGAAAGTTAGATGTATATAGTGTATAGAGAAGAGGACCCAAAATGCTACCTTGCGGTACACCCTGATCTATTACCAAGCTATTTGACAGATCATTTTCAATTTTGACTTGCTGTTCACGATCTGAAAGATAGGATTCCAGAAAAAATAAAGCTTCGGTACTTAAGCCAACGAAGTGTAAAATCGACAATAAGATTTTATGATTCAGGGTGTCAAAAGCACGAGAATAATCAATCAATATCAACACACATACTTCATTATTGTCCAATGAATACACAATATCATCGGTAACTGCACTCAAAGCTGTAGAGCAGCTGTATCCACTTCTGAAACCAGATTGATTTAATGGCAACAATTTTTTCTCTAACAAATATTCCCTGATCTGTCGTTCTAGTATATTCTCCAAAACTTTGGAAAGCGTTGGTAAAATACTAATACTTCTCAGTTGATTGAATTCGGTAGGATTGGATACTTTGGGTAATGGTAATACATATGATTTCTTCCAAACTTTAGGAAAATAACTCTGAACTATACAAAGATTAAAAATGTTGGTAAGATAAGGCAATATGAACGGACAACAAAGAATAATCATTTGAATATTCAAATTATCGATTCCATAAGCTTTGGTTTTGATGCATTGTATAATATGCAGAACTTCTTGATCGGTGATATTTTTGAAGGAAAATTTGTCAGTGATATTTTCATGAACATTATCACGATAATAATTCAGTAACTCATTGTCTGGTGAGCGATCATCCCTTGATTCATTTATAAGGAAATTATTATAATCATCGGGTTTTTTCAGCGATACTGGTAAGTCATCATTACGTTTTTTTGTGATGTTAAGTTTTTTGATTTCATGCCATTTTTCTTTGGAGGTACAATTGGTGAATTTGAAATGAAGATATGCTTTTTTCTCTCTTTTTATCGCAGATGATGTATAGTTTCTAAGTTCTTTATAATAGTCAAAATGCGCAGGCAATTTTGATCTTCTGTACCTTTGAAAAGCTTTATCTCTCAGTCGTTGCATCAATTTAATATTGTCAGTAATCCACGGTTGCCTTTTTTTCTTCGACTTCATAGCACAAGTTCTGACAGGAACATGTTTATCCACCATTTCTAGGATATTACTATTCAAAAAATCAATTTTTTCATCTATATCTCCGATTTGATAAAAATAGTTCCAATCTTTACATTCCAATTCATGATTGAAAGTATTCAGATCTACTTTAGAAAAATCACGGAAAGTTACATTTTTTGTGGTAATTTTATTATTACCTATATCAAAAGAACATTGTATTAAGAAATGCCTTACCACACTGGTATCAGTTGCCCTACAATCTTTCACCTCAAAATTAGTGTATAAATGGTCAATCAATGTCATAGAACTGTTCGTAATATGGGTTGGATCAGATATATTCTGTATGAGATTGAAGGACTCAGTGACAGACATAAAGTCATTTACAAGGTTTGAATGAGGATTGAAGTAGTCTATATTGAAATCTCCGAGAATTATGATATTTTCATATTCAGGGTTAATATCGATCAATGTATTTTCAAATCGATTCAAAAAAGCCATGGAATCACCCTTAGGAGGTCTATAAATAGCACCAACAACGAAGGTTTGTTTTTCCATAACTATTTCAACCCATAGATGCTCAATAAATGATTCGTTCTCTGATACGATGACTGTATGATTCAAAGTTGAAAACATAACGAAATGTTTGTTTATCACCTTCATGTCAAGTTTTTGACATTTCTGCAGCGCCATCTATTGGTTCGTGATTTTCGCGAATCTTCTAGAATATTTGTCGGCCAACAATATCGACATTATAAACAGAGGAAATAAACCCACCTTCATAAAAGCGATTAGGATAGAGGTTCTTGATTTAACTCTCGCGGATCCATTTATGACAAACTATAATCACAACTGGCATGTCTCTGATGATTCTTCAATGTCGGACCATCAGCTCATAAGGTTCGACCTGGAGACGTCAGACAAGCTTCGATGGATACAGGGTACCAAAGATACAAAAGGGCATCGCGAAAGGCAGACGGAAGATCAACTAACATCCATCGAATCAATAGAGGCACGCTTGACACAGCCTCAAGACAACTTCGAAATGCTATAATGAAAGCATATGAATTTAGATATCCCGAAAAACAAAAGGCCACTACCATAGATATGCCTTGGTGGAATAAGGAATTAGCAACATTTAGAGAAAAGTCCGAAGACTTTTCAATAGAGCTAAAAAGATTTTAAGATACTGGAAATACTACAAAACAGCTCTTTTTGAGTACAATACGGAACGCAGAAAATGGAATATGGGGGCGAATTAGCCCCAACACAACGTTTTCAAAAAGTTCTCTTAGAAGAACACTCCAACGGCATTGGTCTGATCTAAAAGCCGAACGGGGGATATACTGATAACCCTAAGGAAAGCTTGAGTTGATTCAGCAGAAGCCTAGCTGGGAAGATCTTCACAACTAAAAAAATCAAATGGGCTATCGTTGAAAGGTGAAATAAATAAATGTAAGCACATGAGGTTTTCTAGTTGAAGGGACGAATTTTGTGTTTTTGATAGCAGGAATTTGGGTTGAGGGGCATGGTGGATGGTGTATTTTCGAAATAAGCGTTTCGGCTTAGGATTCTTGGGAGTAGTACACAACCTTAAAAATTTTTCAACTCGTTGAAATGATGATAAGAATGTGCAAGGGGCCGCACAGGATACAGAATACAGCACTCTCGCTCTTCACTTCTCAATTGAAAACCAATCAGTAATTTCTTAAATTTTTGACATCATATATGACTATAGGATCAATATATAACGGATACTTTCTCATTTTCAAAAATTTAAAAAAGGCATAAAAATTTACTTCAACTTTGGAGAGAAAAAAAATAATTTCTTCATCGAATAATTAATTTTCAAATATAGTATCTGACCTAGATCGAATCTTCATCTTACCATACAACAGATCAAAAATGGAAGTGCCTTCACAAGTCAAGAGCCGAAGCTCTGCAATGTCTGAAATACACTTTAGCCGATGATTTGCTGATGATGGTGATAATGAAAGTGTATCGCCTTTTCCAGCCTTTATGAAGATTATTGTTCCTGAAGATTGGTACTTATTGGTATACATCACTTTGTCTTTATACAATCACTGTTCTAAGATTTACAATATAATTGTGATATTATACAAGCCATTGAATATTGAATGAACAAATCAAAAACAACACCACTGGGTGGACCTAATTTTCATAATTTTCCGCATATGATCTAGCCAGTTCGCCTCTAAAACATCCTGTATGTACTACTAAGTATTATTTATTAGATGCATAAGACAATCCAAATGTCCTTGTCAAAGAACAATATAAATCAAATTGTTCTAATATTTGTTTGCCGCTGAATGACAACTAGATTCGCTATCAGCTGTAGGTATTTCAGTTTCATTCAAGTTTTTAAGGTAGTGAAAATTTGAACATCAAAAGTAAGTTGAATTACGCGAGGCAATCTCATTTCTCAAATTATTTTTTTTGCAATAGCGAAAAATATGATCTCTCGAAACTCATAGAGAATATAATTGTATCATTTTGTCCTGATTTTATTATTACCTTCGAATAGTTTAAGTAATAATTACGCATTACAGTTCAAATAAAGACATCGAATCAAGATTCGAAAGGAAGACCTATAAGGTTCGTGGGACATCGTGCAAACCAGAGTAGAAGGATATTGAAAGGAAGAATAGGAATAAAATCTCCAAATACGTGAATTTTATTTGTGCAAGTCCTATTTGAATCCGAAAATATACAGGTTTATCCAGAAAAGCATAGCATCTCAAACAACTTTTTTCAAATAGCACTAAATTTTATTACAAATTTGATTTGGGATTAGGATTGACATCTTATAAAAAGTTTAACACAGATTTTTCATCACCTGTGAAAGAATCCGATTTCAAGTATTCAATAAAGAATTAAAGTGAAGGATGATATGCATATTTCCTCACTAAAGCTGAAGTTTAGTAGGTACCTATACTTATATATGCTGAGGGGAATCAGGAGTCAAAAGACTACCACACTACCTTATGGGATTCCTAGTAAAATAGGTCGGATAGGGTGCCCATAAAGGGTTTCAACCACCTCGTCCACCAAAAATTATATTCTCACTCATTGATCGTAGGTACTTATATTGAATCATATCCTCAAAGACAAGACACGAATATTCTACGATAACGATAAAAAAACCATCGAGCCAGTGATCGATTAGTGATTAAGTGAAATTATGTTGCCAAACTGGAATTTACTTCCTAGAGGAGTTTTTCCTGATACCTATAAAATCTCCAAACTTTCAAGCAGAAATCCATTACAGGTCTTCCTTTTGTGCAGTCAAAAGATAAAACATAATAATTTGCCATTTTTCTCTGAAGACGGTGGCAAAAACGGAGTAAATCCCTCGTTCGATTCACCAATAATATCAAATAGTTTGAACTTCAAATTAAGAATTATACAAAATGCAATAGAAATAATTTCGCACTGGATAATATATAGCTTATATATTTTGTGGATTCAAAATTGATGCATTAAGAACTAAAAATAAATTTTTGTTGGTAAATACTTACGTATTTTGACCTCCTGAACACGAATCCGAAGTCAAATCGTGGCGCTCTCATGTACTTTTGGTTTCTAAAATGAGTCATTGTAAATCTCAAATTTCGGCTATTGAAAACACAAAATCCTTCCTTCTTTCGACAGGAACATCACACACTCTTACATTTGGGTTGTAGTTGTAGGTATTCAAGAAATCAATATTTTCAAAAAAATTCACCCTTCGTTCAAACGTAAACAAAACTTGAGAGGCTCGTCTGATCTTTCAACTTGACACTGTGACGACATGATTTTTTGGCACCCGCCGCCATACCACTCCCGAGGCTCGCTAATTCGGATATTTCGATGACATTTTTCTCCCTCAATAACGCTGTAGCAAAATATGAAGGTGGTAGGATATCTGATGAAAATATTGCCGCCGCCAAAAAGCCTCCGACGCTCAGTAATTTTTTTGATGGAGTTTTTCATAAGTATTCTGTATGTACACTCTGACGAAATATGGTGTGAGGGTCTCTAATAAAAATATTTTGCTGGATTTATTGCTATAGAGTAATCGGGGTTGTTCGGCATCTGTCGGGCTATTTTTTTTCCATTTTGATTTAGTTCATTTTTATATAGGAGTATTTCTTGGCATGATGATATGTTATGTTCACGTTTGAGAGGAGGGTGAATTTTTCGAAAAATATTGTTTTATTTCCTCTTCAAATTATTGAAAAGTGAATGTGAACGAAAGATAATGTATGTTTTGAATAGGAGAAATTTCAGATGTCAAATGGTGTATTTCAGAAATGAAATGGGCCCATATATCCACAAAAAAATTTCGAAGTGCACCGCGTTTTGACTAAAAGTTTGGAGTGGGATTAAAGGAGACTCACCCCCTTCGATCGTATAACATACTAGATGAATAACGCACAATCCTTGCCACAGTAGTTGTTTGAAGCCAACATCTAAATCAGTTACTAGGGTTACCTCATTCTAAAACAAGGATAGCAACAATAGCACCAGTGTCTTGCTATCTTGGAAGGGTCTGAATTTGAATAAATTGATTCACTAACAGAATTATCATATCCATTCTTCCTAAAAGTTGATGAAAACAATCTTAAATCAAAGTTTCCTGAGAATATACATCATATAAATAGATTTATTACTCGAATGATAATATAGATTTAATTCACTGACGAAGTTTCGAACATGAAGAATATAAATAAAACATGTTGTTATTACCTTTCAATTCCACTGAATATAGGCTACTATAATACTCTAGCGTCTTTAGAAATATTCTCTTTTCCGATTATATTTTTCCATATATCCAATAACTTTTCATCTTGGGGAAACACAAGAATGTTTTCGATTTACCAAAAATTGTTTTGCATATTAGGGTAGGTGAATAATGTTTATACAACAAATGATACGACGCTGAGTAACTCACCAGTGGAATGTTGTGTTCTGGTCACCACTTTTAAATCATCTTTTACACATTTAACAGCGTTTCACCATCCTTTAAATTCGATTTGAACAGAAGTAACATGGTTTCTAAGTAGAATCCTATAAAAATGTTCACACAAAGCTGGAAATATGCTGTTTAATGAACCATCAAACAAAATTTGATTTGAAAACAAGACGTTTCGCGCTGTCACTTTCAGCGTTCGGTCGATTATCTGTTCAACAAAATTAGCGGCGTTGGCGCATTCACCAAAAATACCGCAATCTCCAGAATGACGTGCTATCTATAAACCACTTATATTTGAATGAGGCACTGTATTATATGACGAACATTCAATACACTCATATGGCTGATATAAGTACCAACTGAAGGATATTTATTTATTTGGGAACCTTGAAAAAATGTGATCTTGGATAATTATCATTTTCAAATATTACGACGTGGCAACCTCTGGTGGGGAAATCATATGAATATGAATTTCATGTTTCTTCAGGCAATTTGGGGTGCTACTATTCTAGTGAGTTAGTTTTTCGGAGTTCACTCCCAATTTCAACGAGTGGCGGCGGAAACTTGACATTGGCATCCTTTCCCCCAAGCATTTATTGAAAAACTTAAATGAGTAATATAATAGGTGAAATTTTCTGTGACTGAAATAATGATGAGTCTTGAATAATCAACTGGTAAGGGTTACAGTGACTCTATACAAGACAGTGGCGACAATAGGCGTCAGCGTTTTGATTGGTGACGCCATTAAGAGGCAAATTTTCTGTTTGTTTACATTGGTTTATATGGCGTTTAGTGACTAATTCGTCTTGTGCAGTTATATTTCCCAAAAATTTCGCAGTTTGATCACTACAATACACGTATAATATCAATAAGCAGTGATTTAGCAAAAAATTTGACTGGTATGTACCTATATATCCGTAAATTCCTCTATTGAAATAACCTAACATTCTGTTTGTGCATATTACTATGTTTAGTTTTGCATATTTCGTTTCAGTTTCAATACAAAATGCCTGGGTGTGCAGCTGTAGGCTGTTTCAATTCGGCAAAGAAAAGTTTTCTGATGAAAAAATTCCTAAAAGACCCAAAACGCAGGAAATAATGGGCAATCAAAACAAAACATGACAAGTGGATCCCTACATATTCATCAAATCTCTGCAAGGTAAAGTTACTAGTCATTCTGTTGAAATCATCCAGACTCACATACTTTGATATATACTGAAATACATAGATCATTGTTTTTTTAGGCAAATTTTGAACCTGAAATATAGGAGAGAACTAGAGAAGATGAAAACTGCAGACTGAGAGCTGATGTTGTACCAATAACTTTATTTTCGTTTGCAAACCCCATATTAAATAAAGAGCAAAAAGAACCACTACTACTTTTTCATGAACCTGCAAGTTTCCAGAAACTATATATTAACCCTGTTTTATTTGAATTATATTGAAATGAATTCACTTCTTAATATTGTATGGTAGGTATATAATTTCAAACATTGAAAAAACATCTAAGACCTGTGAAGATTTTATTAGCTCCTTAGGAAATGAAAATCCTATTGAAATGGTATACCAAATTGTCAGTTTTGAAATGTTAGAGACAGAAAACATCATTTTTCTGTAGGGAACATGTAATGTATTTTTTTATCAATATGGAGTATTTCAGGCAATATTATTATGATATTGTCTCCTCAAAACATTGAAATTATTATAAATCTATGTTTCATAAGATGTCTCCATCACATATTTTTTTCCACATGATCGAATCCTAATGAGATCCATTGCTTCATCTAAACCACTGCAAATCTTGATGAATATATAGGGATCCACTTGTATTGTTTTGTTTTGATTGCCATTCTTTCCTGCGTTTTGGGTCATTTAGGAATTTTTTCATCAAAAAACTTTTCTTTGCTGAATTGAAACAGCCTTTAGCTGCACACCCAGGCATTTTCTATTGAAACTGAAACGAAATATGCAGAATTAAACATAGTAGTAATATGCACAAACAGAATGTTATGGTTATTTCAATAGAGGAATTAATGGATATAAAGGTACATACCAGTCAAATTTTTGGATAAATCACTGCCTATTGATATCATACGTGTATTGTATAGGTCAAACTGCGAAATTTTTGGGAAATATAACTGCACAAGAAGATTTACTTAGTAAACACCATATAAACCAATGTAAACAAACAGAAAATTTGCCTCTTAATGGCGGGTGGGCGGAGCTTATAGGCCTATTGTCGCCACTGTCTTGTATAGAGTCACTGTAGTAAGGGTTAGTTGTTTGTACCCCTGAATCTGGGGTTGAAAGGAAATATATGTTAGATATTCTAGGAAAAAAAGAAGCAGATTAATAAATCACAACCATAGCAATACTTGAAGTTTAATAATAGTAGGTAAACAATTTCAGTGCGAGAAGATCATCAGGCAAATAACTACTACTCGAGAGAAAGTTACTTCCTGAAAGCTAAGCAAATACTGTACAAACGTGTCCACATACTCCAGTGGTTACCAAACTACACAAAAAATGACATCATGGCAGATTTTATTTCTGGCTTGACCGTGGGTTTGACTATGATGCCACAATCCATCGCTTATGCTAGCCTAGCTGGTGTGGATCCTCAATATGGACTCTACAGTGCTTTCATTGGTTCTTTCACATATATATTCTTCGGAACAATTAGAGAGGTAAGTGTGTCGTGAGTGTACATTACAGTTGCCTATCAGACGCGGGACCATTTGGTCTATTAGCTGTTATAATTCCTAACATGACCTCCAGACTGACAGTTATTCATATGATTGTATCAAGGGCGTAAAATAGGTTTTCATGGACCGCAGAGCTACTACACGCCGAAATACATACAATAACATTATGTGCACGACCGGTATATTCGATATTTCATTGTAAATATCCAAGAAACACCTCACGATATAGATACATAACGGTTGTAGTAAGGCTGCAGTCACATTCGCGTAATAGAAATATGAAGGCTTCAGGAGTACTCAGTACCTACGAGTTACCCATCAAAAGGTAGATTGGGAGTCCGACTCTAAATATATATGGTATATATAGGTGACTCCCCAGCCATCATATTATGTAATCCATATCTCTGTGAATTTATATTGATATTGATTTATATATATCGATTATAGATCAATCATCGACATCATCAGATGTTGGCTTCACAGGTATAACATCGATACAATAGATATCGATTAGAAATTATCTAGCAACATCACTTATACACTGTTGGAAATTAGTTGCTAAATCAGCAAAAAAATATAGTCCCAGTAGGTCTACAACATTTTATAGTTGAAATATCAAGAGTATTTGAAGTTAATTTCCACCATAATGGTTATTGCTCGTCTCAACAACCGCCTCTTTGTATGGCTACTACGTCTTATTGGTGAATTAACTACAGTAAGTTAATAATTCTTATGCACCTTATAGCTGTTCGCAGTATTCTCTGAAGTTAATTGAGCAATTACAAATTGTCATTTTCACTTTAATTTGTTGTTATGAGTCCTACGTCATAATGTAGTTCTAGCTACGAAAAGTTGTCGATTGTACTACAACTCAGTGTATTTTCAACAATATTCTACTGCTAGAATTCAAAGTTCAAAATACTGAAATAACCATATATCATGAAAGACATTTTATTTTCTGCATAGCAACAATACGAAAAAAATCCACTATTG
The DNA here is from genome assembly GCA_029955515.1 of Chrysomela aeneicollis. Classification (NCBI taxonomy): domain Eukaryota; kingdom Metazoa; phylum Arthropoda; class Insecta; order Coleoptera; family Chrysomelidae; genus Chrysomela; species Chrysomela aeneicollis. Next base: position 1,060,293 of record JARUHQ010000012.1, read on the forward strand.
GCACAAAAACACATCAAAAGCTGTCAGTAAATCGAAAGAACATCGCGGCACGTGATTCACTACAATGCTGGTCAACCTCTGTCTGTGTTTGTCATCCGAGACAACTTATTCCTATCTCCCTGGAGTGTTGAGTATCTCTCGTTCAATTGCTGAAACAAAAATTAAATTAATAATTTATTTTGGATTCATTTGGTCATGAATTTTTCAATCCAATTAACTCTTGAAATCACTTGGATTTATTAACTGAATAGTACATTATCATTCAAAATATAATTCAGAACGAACCTTACCAGTACATTAATTTCTCTTCAACTTAACTCAGTTTTTGTTGTCTTTTTTGTTACCCAGTAGTAGCTTGAAAAAATCCGAAGAAAGTGAAAATCGATCCATCGAACAAATACCTGAAATGAAGAGTTGTACAAATAATCGCATCACAACTTCAACAGTTTTAACCTAGATGTTGCAGTTATCTTCATTAGTATGGTAAAAAATATATGAAATATGCATGAGAAGTAGTAAAACTTCCATAATAATAATTTCAAAATGTGAATATAAAACTGATATGATTATACTCACTTTTTTGCAGCGAAACTTCAATATTCACAGAGAGAATCCAAGAAAAATTCTCAACAAATCATGTGAAATTATTGCGCTTGCAGATTCCGACGAAACATTGTTATTTGTTGCTCTAGATCAGGAAAAATATTCTCAACCGAAACAAAACAAAAATAATATTAATATTGGAATGAGTAAATAAAATTTATGTACCGTCCACATCAATCTACTCCATGTAGGTAGTTACCTTTTTTATATCTTGACTACACGAGAGGAAAACCTAATGTATTCGTTCTAATGCTCTACAACGGCAACAGACTGCAGATAACTGAGTAAACTTGGGTTGGGACTTGTAAGGAATCGGTATTCGTGAGAAGACAAACGAAAAGTAGCGAATATATCCGAAGAGATCGGAACTAAAAAATCTTTGTAACCGAGCACAAACTGTTGCAAATTATAATACTAGGTGATGTTAATTGGTCAACAGAGTGCGACAAAACCGCTATTTAATATTAATGTATTAGCAACTAGATGATGTTTTACTGTCTATGTTTCAATAACCATTATTGAAGTTCTAGTTACAATTATTTTTTGTTGTGTTACAGATTATATCAAGTTGTTTGGACAGAAATTTCATATGTTCATTTGATGCAAACTTGTTGCTGTTGTATTGACAATATCAGTAGTGAATTCGATAACTGACTGATTTAACAACTACATCGAAAATTGTGAAAGTGAAATTGAGACACAATTGTTGTTGAATTTGACTACAATTTTTTAACGATATGAGAAGTTGTTGAAAGTAACAACTGATTTCCAACAGTGTAGGTTGGTTTTACGAGTCATACGGAATGTCCATATTAGGTATGTCCGTCTATTCTATAGCAAACCCAGCGCTAAATGTCATCTCACGTCTCAGATTGAACAAAATGGTTGGCTACATAGGTGCTCACCTGAGTGGTGAACACCTCATCAGATATAGGGAACAATGCTTATTGTTACTGACCATATAGTTACCAAAAATATGTCCTTCCTCACTGCATTGTCTGATTGGATTAGAACACCTTGTGATAATTGAAGCATATACCAGTGTTAAGAGATGTATATGTATAAATCTTCTGGATTTGAAAGGATTTGCTCATGTTTATTTTTGGCTGTATGCATGAAGTTTTGAGGACGTTATCTTTTGTGTATTTGTGGCACTTTTGTGCTATGTAGGTATTTTGTTTCTTATTGAATCTGATTATCCTATCTATATTAGCGAATTTTTGAGGGTCGGCAAGCAATCAGGATGGCGGTTAGAAAATAATAATGCTAAAAAAAGCTCGTAAAAGCAGAAATTCACGTGAATCCACTCCTACACGACCTGACACACATCGAACTGAATCAAGACCCAAGATTTGAAAGAATCGAATAGAAAAGACCAATACACCAATTACAAGACCATCAATAAAATAAATAGACATTCAAACGAAACACAGCAACTCAAACCAGACTAACAACTACAAGAATATAAAATACCAAAACTTGAGGCACAATCTGACAAGGTCTTCAAATTTATCAATATGAATATATTTATTATATATTGCAAAATTAAACAAAAAAATCTACTAGAAACGGAACCAGCCAGGGGCCAAAAACCATATCTTATAAAACACGAAGATTTTATGGTCGAATGACCGAAATGGAAAAAAAGTGGATTTAATTGCTAAGTATTGGGTGGAAGGATATGGGAATTGGTAGGTATCATAAACCGCTACGTGATTTATGGCGGTACCTGATGTATATAACATTTCGAATAGACCATAAGCAAATTATATGATTAGTTTCAGAAACCCGCAGACTGACTTCAAAAGTAGTTACAAAAACAGAAAATATAAGTTGGTAATTCATCACAGACAATTTTTTTTCAATTCCTGCCAAATCTGAGGTCACATGATACGAGTCGCAACAGATTTCTTAAGGTTCGTTTCCTATAGGGCGGCTGTCAATCGCGGATGCCGCGCAGCGTTTCACGCATGCGGCTGACGCTGGTATGCCCATTTCCTATAAAGTGTAGCCGCGAGGGATCTGTCGAAAAGTAAAAAACAATTTTCTGAGTTTCTAAGTTTTCTAAGTTGAAAATGTTTTCATTGGATTTGCTATTAGAAGAAATTGAGGACGAATAAATTTTACTAACAAGCATGCGCAAAGAAGTTCATCAATTATTTGAAACCAGAACTGAGGAAGATTAATAAATAGACATTTATTGAAAGGCAATGGTATTTCCCAACCCATTTCACCAATTTTTATCTTCCTCTGCAATAAATAAAACTTCGTACAGGCATGACTTTCACTACCGGTGGCTGCCGCTTGACTGCCTCTAGAGGGGTACGGCCGCGGCGTCTGCAGCCGCCAGCGTTGAAGGCTGCAGTCTAGTTGTCACATGTCACATGAGCAGTACTAGGCGTCAGACCGGTCAGACCGTTAACGGTCAGACGCTGCGCGGATGCCGCATATGCAGAAACGAATCGCCGATAGAGTTTTTCAGAAACTTCAATAACTAATTGTTTCCCATATGTTTAGCCAACTTTATGATAGTGAATACATACACACAAATGTGCACACATATAATATACAAATATGATTACGGCCAACCTCTATATCAATTATTGCTCATTTTAGCTCAGAGTTGTTTTATGTCTTTTATTGATCAATGAATTCAAGATTACTCAGTCTATGGATGGTACCAATCCATTTCTTATAGAGTTTGTTGAATTAAGATGTTTTAGTTCCACTGTTTTAGTTCTCAGACCGAGATATGAATAGTTCCATTGAATTTTTTTCAACTAATCTTTAAATAACCCATCTTTCTTCCACGTCCTATTCCGTGCGAAGTTCTTCATATATCCACGACTCGTTAGGTCTACGGTACATAGGAGATAATGATATGTCGTAACCTTCTCATGGAGATACCGACACATTTCCCAGTCTGTTTCCGGCGATAAAACTGAGGAAAAAAGCAAATAAAAAATTCATTCAATTGCTGGTGTGAGAAAAATAGTCTGAAAGCCAACAATTCCAAAATGGAATGCATATGATTCACTTTTCATGCTCGCTCAAATCTTTCAATTTGATCTTAATGAAGCAAACACTTCGATTGTGATGTAATAATCCAATAGGCACATAAACTCAAAGGTTAATAAATGGGCGATTTGAAAAATGAAAAACTTCAGTACAGACTTATTTCTAGTAAAGGTTACAAAATAGTTTTTTTATTTTCAGGTTTCTATCGGTCCTACAAGTTTGATGTCCCTACTGACGGCCACATACACTATAGGAAAGCCAATAGAATGTGTAATACTACTAACACTGATAGCAGGATTTGTAGAATTGCTGATGGGAGTTCTGAAACTGGGTGAGTGAAAAGTCATTATTATTTCTTCTCAATTCCATTTTTCCAGGATCATTACTGTTGGGAATGAATTTCAATAATTATTTCCATAAACTATTGTTTGGACAAAATAAATTCAGAGTTCGATGGTATAATCGATGAACCAACAAATTTAAATTTGTACAATATATTAATAGTTCGAGGAACTGTATAATTTGAACTCAATAAATATCTGTAGAGTTACTTCCGATTCAACTGGAAATCATTCATACTTTCATATTTCAAATAGCACCCTATTTATTTCTGAATTGTAGGTTTTCATTATTGCCTTTCTGAAGATATAGGTGTTACACATATTGAATTTAACATTTTTATTTATTTATTTATTTATTCCAACAAACAGGTTTGACCCAATTATATGTTGTGTAGAATGATTGGTTGTTCGAAGTGGTACCTACTTCATTTTTATAAATAACCACAAAAATGAAGTACTAATACGAACAACATGACCTAAAACCTAACTTAAACCTAAAGAAGTGTACAATTTTTCAAGAAGAATAAGATCTATCACTGAATCAGTACAATGTCAGTATTTTGTGATAATTTCATTTTGATTTGATTTCCAAATGTAGTCACACTGTCTCGAAATATGTCACAGTAGGTTTGATTTTTGTTATAGTTTACTGCCATAGATACATGTGGAGATTTCAGTTGATAATTTGTCCGAAATCTATTCACTGCAAATGTTTTATTATTACCTGCCCGAGTTCTTGAATTTGGTATCTGTAACCTCACAGATGAAAGGGTAGTACAGTCTTGAGCCATATTGTTATATATTTTGTACAGATACATCAGGGTGAAGTACACTCTTCTATTGAATAAGGACATCAAATTATATTTACTTAGATTTGAGGGATAATTTGATACATGAACACTATGTAGTATAAAATCTGCTTGCCTTATAAACTTTTTCTGAACTGTTTCAAGCATTTGTATATATTTCGTGTATAGAGAAGCCCACACAATACTGCAATAGTCTAATTTTGCCCGTACAAGACTATTATAGAGAACTTTCAGGGTTTTTTCTGACTTGAAATTTCTTGAATTCCGAAATATAAAGCCAATATTCCTGTATGATGTTCGGGTTATACTTGTTATATGGTCACAGAACGATAATTTTTTGTCGAAAGTTATGTTGAGATGATATATAAGAGCATTTTATGAAACCGTAACATTAGTTAAATCATTCACCTATTTGCAACTAAAAATTGAATTTTAAAAAATTTTGACGTTTGAAATGTCACTTATGTGGTATCATTGGATCCAGAAAATTATGCAGATTTCAAAAATGTAATAATATACAGGGTGTTCCATTTGAAAATCGAGAGTTGGTATCACTTCCGGCGAAACCGGAAATGAAAAAAAAATCATTTGTAGGTCAAAAAGTGACGCTTATTATATTCATAGCATGTCCCAAATTTCAATAAATTACCTATGAAACTAACGGATATACGGGGGGTGTACCATGATCCTGTTACACCCGGTATACATCCACGAGATTATTCACGTCCAAAACTTTTTTGAGTTGGACCATGTTGCGTGAACAACTTCAACTGATTTTTTTGCATACATGATTGATGTGATTAAACCGGTGTTTGTATGTATCAACAAGTTTTGTTGTTTCCGAAGGTTGCACATTGATATTATTAATTTTTGCAGTATCTTTTTCACCAAAGAATTGTATGAGTACGATCTCCGCATTAGTTTAGAGAAAGTGACATTGACATTAACCTTGAAAATAACGATTTCTTTCATTCTAGAATTATAGAAAGCTACTCATACTTACTATCATTATTATTCCTAACGAAATTATTAATAGATATTTATGTTATCATCACCATCATAAAAATGAGGTATTTTTATTGTATAGGATTTTCAACTATTGAAGTCAAAGTCAAGAATACACCAAATTTTCGTACCTCCAATGCAATTATTTAAATTGAAATTTCAAGCGAGCTTTTCTCAATCACCCAAATAAAAATTTCGAATAATATACTGAGTGCCATTTAAAATGTTGACTAACAAGATCCTTGATTGAATAATAGAATAGAAACAGGTATACTGGGACATCTGAAGTACCAATACATTTTTGACATAACCGACACATCCCCGGATTACCTCAACTTCATTAACGCCCAGTATGTACAGGGTGTCCCAAATTCGCGGGCCAACATGGGGAACTCGGGAACGGTCAGAGATACAGAGTCGGATAAATTGAGAAAAAGTTGTGTATTTATATGCGCAACAATATGCCGCGAAGACATATTTGAAAAATTTCTTGGTTTTTGAGATATTTCAATAGAAACCAAATTTCAGATTTTTGATTTTTATTTTTTATTGGCTTTATTCTAATAGATACCAAAAAAGGAAGACAATTTCTCACAGCTGTTTTTGATGCTCTGAAATTTGGCGGTATAGAATTTGTAATACGACGTGTTTTAACTAGAGGGCCGCCATCAACTTTTTTTCAATACGGACCTTGATTTTTTTCCCATTTTTTTACTCGCCTTGTGAACCTCAATACGTTGACATATACCTCAATTGCAGTTTCTAAGTTTCAACGACAAAATTTTATTTGGTAACAATGGGTATTCAAATACTACAAATAAATAAAAGACATAAAGAAAATAACAGATTGAATAACTTGAGAATAATGACTTGTTCTTATAACAAATGTCCAAAATTATTTCCATCACTCTCGATGTATATGGTAATTCGAAGTTTAACGGTATTGACAGCTCTCAACATAAAATTTCCTCTTATTCCCCGGCATTCCCTGTTTGATTCCCTGTTTGAATTTCTCCTCAGTTCCTTTGTAGTATTTAAATTCCCATTGTTACCAAATGTGATTTTATCGAAGGGAATAGCCAAAAACTCTAAGTGGAGTGGTGGTGTATAAAAGGAAAATAAATAACTCAAAGTCATCTCCACAACATTATTAGAATAATCTAACATAACAAGGTAGAAAACGAGCAGAAAACAACGACATTCCTGGCAAATACCACGCAAAATATTTAATTATATCCACTCGTAGTCTATGCAACCCAGCCACTCTCATATCTTCAATAAGGGAAATTTATTGAGGAGTGTTTCTCACATCGTCGCTTGGTGTCGCCGTCTTCATACACTGCTTGGGGATCGGCTCACTGCTATCAAATATGCGTGGATGCTTCCATCGATTCAGACCTCGCCTCGTCAGGATCTCTACTCGGTTGACTACCCTGTACTGATGAGGGCCAATAAACCCGAAACCGGTCTACAGGTTGTCAGGCGTGTCTGTCTCGTTGGGAGCATAAACGCATGTTTGAAGAAAGAAATATTTGCATTTTTATTCATTAATATGAATTGATGCATAGACTACGAGTGGATATAATTCAATATCTTGCGTGGTATTTGCCAGGAATGTGTTTGAGTTATATATTTTCATTTTTTAAATGAGATTCTGTTGTTGCCGTCTTCATTGATGATAGATTTTAATCGAGGTATATATCAACGTATTGAGATTCCTTCCTTCCTTCCTTCCTTCCTTCCTTCCTTCCTTCCTTCCTTCCTTCCTTCCTTCCTTCCTTCCTTCCTTCCTTCCTTCCTTCCTTCCTTCCTTCCTTCCTTCCTTCCTTCCTTCCTTCCTTCCTTCCTTCCTTCCTTCCTTCCTTCCTTCCTTCCTTCCTTCCTTCCTTCCTTCCTTCCTTCCTTCCTTCCTTCCTTCCTTCCTTCCTTCCTTCCTTCCTTCCTTCCTTCCTTCCTTCCTTCCTTCCTTCCTTCCTTCCTTCCTTCCTTCCTTCCTTCCTTCCTTCCTTCCTTCCTTCCTTCCTTCCTTCCTTCCTTCCTTCCTTCCTTCCTTCCTTCCTTCCTTCCTTCCTTCCTTCCTTCCTTCCTTCCTTCCTTCCTTCCTTCCTTCCTTCCTTCCTTCCTTCCTTCCTTCCTTCCTTCCTTCCTTCCTTCCTTCCTTCCTTCCTTCCTTCCTTCCTTCCTTCCTTCCTTCCTTCCTTCCTTCCTTCCTTCCTTCCTTCCTTCCTTCCTTCCTTCCTTCCTTCCTTCCTTCCTTCCTTCCTTCCTTCCTTCCTTCCTTCCTTCCTTCCTTCCATTTTTATTTTCAAAAAATAATTGTTGTTGACCAATCTATTGACGTTAACACATTGAATTGATGGGCTAGTCGAAGCATAATTCCAAAAGGGGATTTAGTTGACTGTTTGATAGAGATATTGGACATAGGAGAGCAGCGGGAGAATCTATACTGTTATTGATAATTTTATACAAAAATACTATACTTATTAAGTATATTATTATGATTAATGCTATATTGGCCATTTACTCACTTCAAGAGCCAAAGACTATTATGTGAAATAAAAAGGAGTCATTAGCCTTATGTAGTCATAATCCATCCAGTAGTTTTGACCTCGCCTAACAATGCTTAACCTCTCCGTTATTGAATCCTTATTTAAATTGTAATTATTCATTCAGAATAATTTCTTAAATAAAATGTATCCCAATATCTGGCGGTAGGGCAAACGCGCTTTCGTATAATGTCATGTCCTACCTATTGTAATGGAGGAGTGAGAACTCTGGTGCCCAGAACTTAGTCCTCAAAACTAGTTCCACCCCAGTGAACAATTTAGGTTGGCCCAATGCTGGCCCAATACTGAGGTTTAATATCGCGAATTCGATGTTGGCAACTCCTCATGAGTCAGATTCATGCACCACTTCCAGGAGTGATTGATTCAAACAGGATGTATAATGGTTGGATATTTCTTGCACATGAGGGTGCTTCGGAACTTGATTCGAATTGGAATATGGAATTTGAGGTTGCGATTTTTGTTTGCTTCTCGCTACTTTTAAGTTGGAAACTTTTCAAATGAGAGTGACTGAGAAAAAGAAAACCCACAGTTGATTGATATATAGGAATCCAAAACATTTTTGAACATAATTTGAAATAATATCAGCTCCTGAAGCAGAATTTTATATTGGCTCATTGCTTGCTGCCCGATTACAATTTGCCATATATTAATTGTTTGCTGGCATTGTTTCTCTGATATGATCCAAATTGCATCCATACATGGTAAACTTTGACTTTGAAAAACGAATTTACTTTGAAATTATTAGTGTTTTCTAACCGTTATCGTAGTTGCCTCACGAGAAACTTGTACAAGTTAGGATAGCGGGTAACTTACCTATTATTGATATCCTGAGCCACATCTACATGCGAATGTCCCAGAATCAGCATTTTAATAATGATATACATAGATATTGATTTCAAATAAAATAGGTTGAAGAACTGAAGTAAAGAGCCTCCAAACTTTCATAAAAAATTCTAATACCCAATAATTTCGCAATAATACTGACTTGCACGATGTTTGATGACCATGACATAGTTATCCTGTTGGATAGTAGTAATTTCTTGTGAAGGATATTTTATAGTAGTAAGGTTTTTTTTCCATCAGTAAACATCAAATATTTTCATTTGTATTACTGCTCGAATGATATATAAACTGTTATAAGTAGGCACTAAAAATTTATGGTATCCATATAGCTAAAATAAATATATTATTGATGTATATTTGTTCAGTGTTACCATGATTATATATACATAATACGTAAGGATAAAACATGTGAACATTCAAAATAATTCAAAATAGTATTTTTCAGTATAATTCTCTCTTGCGTGAAGTGATTTTCATCTGATGAAAAGTTTCTTCATTCAGAAAACTAGAGTATATCCACCTTTCCACTTTCGACTGTTGCAAAATGCTGTGTGCTGTGTGGTACTATTACGATATTTCCTCTTGGATTCGATAATTCAGACAAACTGTAGCTGTACTTAAACTTCAGTGGATGTACTCAACTGAATTTTATTTTTGAACTTTTTGTAGATGACTCGAGCATTCGACATTCTTCTGCCCATCTGTTGACCTATTTCGCTTACATAATAATGGCAGTACATTCTACATATTCCTTGTACCACAATCCGTGGAATAATTTTCCTGCTAAAATTCTATTGTCTCGATCAAATACTTCTTCAACGTCAGAATAATGAGGCTTCAATTCGTCCAGGTGGACGATTTTCACCATAGATCTTACTGCTTACGCTAGATCCGGCATCCTGTAGTAATATTCAGGTCAAGAGGGGTCTGCAAGAAAGTGGGTACTATGGTCACGTGGGACAACACATTTGTATGGTCAACAACTGAAACGACCAATCAATGGCTTAGTACTTTCAACCCCTCCGGACCTACAAAACAAGTAACCTGGATACCGGATCTAGCGTAAGCAGTCACTTCAGGGCTGAGTTATATTCTGAAAACTATAGCATTTTTTATCTTTATCAGATGATGCTCATTTTGGCTGAACACTTTTTTTTTCGATGAGAATTATCATACAACCAAACTCAATCTCTTTCATTGAACCCATTCGAGGTTTGGAGGTCGTAACTAGAGCCAATCCCCATCTCCTCCTTTCAGTATCATAGATCTCAACCAGCAATCATACTCATCTGCATAATTTAGCTGTTTTGTTATTTGGAAAGTAGCTCATATCACCATGGTGTTGTTATTTGAAAGAAAAAAGCACACTTGTTGAAATGAAAAATATCACACGCTCGCCTGAATTGATAGAAATAATTAGGTATATTAGTTTATACTCACTGTCAATATAAAAGCGTTCTCAAATCAAATTTATATTATTTATTGAAATTTCTGTCTCGTTTCTAATTATACCGAGAATTCTTTAGGTATCTATTAATTTCAACGTGTCAATGATACATAACCTCTGAATTCACTTCGATAAAAATTGGGGTCTGTGACTGGAACTATTTCTATACATGTCTGATGATGTTGATGACAGCAGGTGAGATCATTCAAAAGAGTACGGCTACAGTTTTATGCGCGGCTTGCATCAGTTGCATGTTGCATCATATCCCAGTATCACAAATGTTTGCACTATTTACATTTGACAAGGAGTCAAGTACGCACTAACTCGTACGCGCTCGCGCACTACGTACTTCTGTGGTTCTGTATTCCTGGTTGCGTGATTACTGGCGCTAGATGACTTATGGTGTCAAATATCAATAAAATTGTTTGTCCAAACAAAACTAATTCAATCAATCAGTAATTCACATAATAAGGAATTGTCGGAGTAGTATTCAAATATCATCTTGAATATGGAAATGATTAGAACTTGATATCGAATCAAAACCACCTGAAATTATAGAGACCGCTCAAGACTTCCCGCGAAATGAAAGTATTCTGAGTCGTAGTAATATTAGTGGACAAAACTCGTTGGGGAGTGCATTTCCTTCACTCGTTACGTTTCCGCACTCACCGCTACGCGGCTCGTGCTAAACGACTACTCGTGTGTAATAGTCACTTTGTGGTTATCCGAATTGTTTTTCACACTTTACCAATTACTCTCCTTAAAAAATTGCAGGTTTCCTAGTCGATTTCATTTCACCAAGTCTGTCATCTGGATTCACGTCGGCAACATCCCTGATCATAACGCTGTCGCAGATGAAGAATGTCTTCGGATTGAAAATCAACAGTCATAATACCATCGGAATAGTGAAGGAGTTTTCACAGAAATATAGGGACATCAAATGGCCAGACACTATTATGTCCCTCACGTGTTTCGTTGTGTTGATTTGTTTCAAGGTAGGTACCTATTCAGTATCCATATATCGAATAGCCTTGCGACATAAAGTTTCATCAGTGCAAACGGTCAGTGAATCTTATTCATTGTACTGATCTCCAGAAATTCATACATTCATTTCAATCCAATATAAAATTTAATCATTATTGTATCAAAGCCAATATTTCTACTGCACAACTTTCGAAATTCGTGAAAGTAACACTGAATCACTCGATTGTTATTCGATTAAAAATACAAGAAATTGCTCAAATAGCCATTCGCGAAAATCACGAACCAACAGATGGCGCTCGAAAAATGTCAAAAATTTTACATGAGGGTGATCAACAAACATTTGTTATATGTTTTCAATGGTAATATGTCAATTTTCAATTCGAATTTTAGGAAAGAAATAAATAATCCTGAGTATCCAAAAGGGACGCTATTGATAGATTATCGTTTATAGAATTCAAAACAGGTATTTTATGTGAGTTTCGTGGATTAATTATGTTTTTATAGGCTTTTCAAACCACCTCTGCAAAATCAATGGGGTCACTAAGGTATTTGTATTTCAATGATTTCTCTTTATTTCAAGAATGGCCACGATTGAAATAAGTATCTAGAGTATATTGGAGATAAGAAGAAACCCTTAAAATAGTGAAAAGCATTATTCAAAGCTGGTTACATACTTTGTGGGATAGATGTCAAACACATACTCGAACACATATAAATAAACTCCTGTTCACAAACTTCAGCTCTAGGGTAGCTCTAATATGAAATTAAAATAGTACCATGGAAAAATTAGCAGTGGAAGTGTGATCTGTAAACCTGTAATAATTTTATCCTAACCCAAAAATAGATGATTAGCGAAACAAAAACGAAGAATTGTAGTCAATTAACTTTATTCTCGGAGAGAAGTAAGAATAGAGGTGCTTATATTGAGATACCTACCTATCTTAAATAGGCAACACAAGTTATTATTTTCATTCATACAATAAAAATAATTATATAATATAGATGAGTAGGTATGTTCCAAGAATAACTTAAAAAGTTTGAGACCTTGTGGTCTACCAGTCATTCAAATTCATTTATTTCAATTGATACTTCATTCAATTCACAGCTTATTCATTTTGAATAAAGATTTGATTTCATTCAGCCCACATTGCCCTCACTCTTAAAGTTTGCATGTGATGACTTCCAGATGTTTATTGAAGGAATTGCATTCTTTTTTGAGCCTATCTCTTGGTTTAATTCTCCTTGATGGTCCTAAAGTAAAATCAAGGTTTTCATTACAAACAACAAGAGACACAACTACAGTTATACCAGATCTTATTTGTTTGATTTAACCTGAAAGACATACCTTCGCATTCACTTGAGAAATCCAGTTCTATAGGAAGTGCTTACTACAAACGTAAATGTTTGTGGTGATAAGTTCTCCTTTTTTCAACGTGATAATCCATTTTTCACACAATCATGAAAGAAAATTCAGGATTTTGTGCCAAAGGAAGGATGTCTGTACGGTAGGAGGAACACTGAAATACTGAACAAATCTTTGTCGATTTCGTCTTTACGACCTTTTGAACTTGCTGCATGTTTCAATAATATTAGTAACTAGCTGATAAGCACGAAACAAGTCCGAAAACTATTCAAAACAATTCTATTTCATTAAAAATAATACGAAAGCCTATGCTATACAATGCTAAATTGCTTTGTTTATCGACCTCGGGAGGCTTAGAAAATTTGACACCAGAGGCCGCCCACTCCGTGATTTTCGCGAATAGTGAATAACGCAAGGCAACTTCATAACCGATGTTATTGTCAACTCAATGCATTATTAATTTGTAATCAGATAAAAAAATGATAAATATACTCGGTTAAACTAGAATTAATTTCTCATTGTGAGGAAACAACTCATCATTAACAATATTCACGAGCTCAATGGCTACAGAATATCAGTGGTGGATAACATTTCAAAGTGAATGATAAACACCTGAAGACTGCAATAAAAATCATACCTATTGAATCACCGGAAATCATGAAGAAGAAATTAATCATGGATAGTGAACCTACCCGCACCAATTCTCGCAAGTAGAGTAGATGAAACTACGAGTATGTTTTTGAAAGTTAATGCAATGGTCCAACAGGTTTCCTTAACAAGATTACTCGTACGTTCTTGTTCTTCCTATAACGCATAAAAGTCCTAGACTTACGAGGGTTGCTTTGCAACTAAGTTGGTGGTTAGAAACACTTTTCAATAAGATAACTCTCACATTCTAATGATATCATATTGCAATGTCAAGTATAATAATCGTCCATTATTCTACATACCAACATACTGGTCACTATTTTATTGATAAATTGAATCACGCGGCGTTCTCATGACGATTATTTGAAAAAATATCGAAGTTATATTCGGAAAACTTATTCAGAACGAAGATTCGTCATAAGAAAATTAAATTTACAAAAATAAATTTTTGACGACGAAAATTTTTTTAGGCGGGTCAAAAACTGAAAAATGCCTCCCCCGCTCACTCATATTTTGTTCCTTCATCATCTCAATAATTGCAGCTATTAGATGTCCACTAATTGATTGACATTTGGACATAAGTTCGCTGTTCTTTCTGTGTTAAGCCTATTCACTTACAGAATGTGTAGGATATTTATTTTATACACAGCACAGGATAGAATTTGAAATCAACTAGGGCGGCGAGTTTTGTTTCGCCAATGGATGCTAAACTTGAGGGGTTATGGCAAGCGAAAAAAAGAAACCGCCGCATTCGAAAATTTTTCATGGTTCACGGTCAAATGCTTTCAAATTTGATGTATATATTTTGCATTACACCTCCACCAGAATATAGTTGATATTGATATTTGTATATAGATATAGGTGAAACTTTCAATACCAATGAATTCATCAGCCACTGTATTCATGTGTCCAATTCGTTCTCTAAAACAATGTAACATTGCCAAATTGTTAAGTCGTTTTGGTGAAACTGAAAGCCAGCATGAATTGGAGAGTACCTATAAAAAATACATTCAAGATATCATCCAATTCATAATTTCAAACACAGCACGAATAACAGAGGTAGACAGTGAGTAGGAAATAACACTGGCTAATGCAACGCAGCACATCAAATTATACCTATATACTCGCAGTCTATGGAACAATTCACAGTAAATACAGAATGCAGAACAAAATAATGTATGTTTCTTATCTGATTTTCTTACACATTTCTGTTTCGGCCTATGGGTGTATCGCACCCACACCCATTGCAATCATAGTTTCATTGGCGCCGATATCGTCGCCCCTGATTACTCGATCAAATACCTATCATATTTCTTTCGAATATAGTTGAGTGTTTATAATTCGTCTTTACACATCTTATCGAAATATTTTTTCGTTTCGGAATTTGTTTATTTTGCAAAATATGGTCAACACCACTTTTTTCACCAACTTCTCCAGCCTCTTTTATTGAATATTCGATTGGATTTTGTCTGAAGTTTTGCAAAGTTTTGAGTAGACCATCCATTAGTTCGGCGGAACGGGCAAGGATACTATCTTTCTAAATTCCTATATTCACTCGATTGATTTCGCGGAGAATATATTGGAACAAATTGTCAAATTGAGAATAAATTTGGAATTTTTTATAGCAGAGAAGAGATGACCACACTGAAACAAGAGTGACATTTCTGTACTTGTTCTATTATTTATTCTGTGGTCAAAGTTAAGTAAGTGATGAGTTGTCCATTCGTCTGTGAAGTGCGAATTTGGCCGCCCTCTGAAGTTGCCGCCCCCCCTAGATTCGGGGCTGATTAGTAAAGCCAACAGTCATATTCAAATTATTTCGTGAAAATTCGCAAACAATTTTTATATTATTCGAAGAAAATTTAAAATTTGTGAATTGGTCATGTTCCTAGCTGCTTCACTTTTCAGACCCACTCAAAATTTAAATTATGATATTCAAAGATTAGAAATACAAAGCTCTATTTCGACCAAAAACCGTTTTTTATTTCATCACTCGGGTCAGTATGTTGGTACCAATTTATGGCCCTTCGCCCGATTTTGTTCCTTAAAAAAATAACGTTATAATTGGCACATTTTTGACGTCATACGAATGTTTAATATTGAAATCGTCCTGCCTTACAGGTCAACATTATATACTTATCTTTATAGAAATTGCTACCGAAGATCAAAACACGAAACCAGTATGCGACGAAGATAATGAAGTTCATGGTTATGGCAAAAAATGCTATAACCGTCCTTCTGGCATCATTAGTCGCCGCTTATCTTCACTACAATGGCGGTTCCCCCTTCAAACTCACAGGAAAAGTGCCTCGAGGTCTACCTGCTTTCGCCTTCCCTGCTCTGACAACCAAGTTTGGCAATGAGACTGTGGGATACCAAGAGATGGTGAGTTCGCTATCCTCTGGTGTGATAGTTGTGCCAGTTGTAGCTGTTCTGGCGAATGTGGCGATAGCAAAGGCATACAGTGAGTAAACATTTCTGTCACAAGGTTAGAATAAAAAACAAAGAATCGATACGAGTAGAAAATTTAGAACGAGAGCGATAACACATTCGAATAAGAAATTATTTATTCTAAACGAGTTACGTATTCCACCACGACCAGGAAGTGTGAATTGAAAAGGATGACGACCGTCCGTCAAGCAGCATGTGAATGCGCGCATCATTATAATTTATTTTTTCTATGCATTGTGCAACGCAAATTCGTGTCGAAATAGCCTGCGACAAAATAGCGTCTTATAATCATATCATATACTATTTCACTTGTCCATTACTTCTTTATAATACCTTGGCAACGGTTGCTATTGACATTTTCTTTTTCGGAAACGGAATGTGCTATCATTGTAGCGATTTTAAGAATAGCTCTCCGCTATACCGTACTACTCTTCCATTTTCGATGTTATTTTAGTGTTTCAAAGAAAGCACCACCTTGAACAAGAAGGGTTGACGACGTTCGGTGTAGACAATGTCCGGTGTAACCTTTCGGGTTTTCCAAATTAAGGTATGTCGCTATAATAGAAGGAACACTTCCTATAGTATTTTCACCTACAGGTAACTCAATACATTTATTATTTCTGTAGGCTAGAAAAATCCTACGTTGTTTACATCCTTTTGGTCGTCGTACATAATGTACTTTTTAACTAAGTTCAAGGCTCCTATTTCGCTTTCTTCAACAATGGTGAAACTTTTAGGGGTGCAGGTCTTGGTTTCTGGTACCTTGATCAGTGAAACGGCTCCTCTGTCTTCAATGTCATCAATTGTCATCCTGACCATTTCATCACGTCTTAAGCCTCCAAATACGCCCATTACCAGAACAAGTTAATGTAGCAGAAAAGTAGGTAAACCTGCAGCAAAGGGAACTCGCACCGATTTCGATGAAATTTTCACAGAAGCTTCCTAACATGAATATAAAACCATACAAATGAAAATTTTTTTGCGGAAACACTTCAAACTATTTTTTTTTGGAAAACTTTAGAAAATTTTATCACTTTTCAGTCCTATGAATGTGCTTGATTCATGTACTTACATTGTCAGTGGGGGATATGTTAGTTATACCAAAACGTTAAAATCGAGTCTCAAAAAACAATTTCAATAAAAACATTACCAGTAAAAGCTTCAAAATGAATTATTTTCGAATTTGTATTCATTATATTCCTTATTCCAAGTATCAGGTGATGTGCAATGTCAAATGTCACGGTACTCACGTCATGACATATAGGGGACAACGCTGCCAAGTTTTGAAAAATTCACAGATTCTACAATTTTTTGATTGTTTTCCGATTTTTAAATGTAATGTTCCTTCTTTAAAAAAAGCAACGGAAATAGTTATTTGCCCTCAATTGATAGGTTAGTATGTTGAGGCCAGGTAATATAGCGTGATTGCGCCTTCGAATTTCCCCCTCAGCAGACATTTCTTTTTTCTCAACAAATTTTCCTTCTTCAAAAATTTACTGAAAATAGAGATCTAGGCCGTCACTGATAGGTTAGTACGTTCAGGTTAGTAGTCTCAATAAATAAATACAACGCGTTGAAATTTTCCGTTCATCATACTTTTTTTCTCAACAAATTTTCCTTCTTCTAAATTTTACTGAAAATAGTGATCTAGGCTGTCACTGACAGGTTAGTACGTTCAGGTAAGTAGTCTCAACAAATAAATACAACGCGTTGAAATTTCCCGTTCAGCATCCTTTTTTTTTCAACAAATTTTCCTTCTTCAAAAATTTACTGAAAATAATGATCTAGGCCGTCACTGATAGGTTAGTACATTCAGATTAGTAGTCTCATAAACACGAGTTGCACTCATCGGGAAATGAGCGCATAGGTTTTTTTTAAACGTGGCAACGTTGCTTTCTCCATTTGTGACTTGACAGTTGATATTGCGAATTGATATTTTTGCATATATATGCTTGAATAAAAATGCGAAAATAACAGTTTTTGAAGTTTTTCATCATAAAATTTCCTGTAAAATCCATTTCGGGACTCAATATTAATGTTTTGGTATAACTTACATATTCCCCACTGACAATGTAACTGAAATTTCAAGCACATTCTTAGTGTTTCCGCAGAAAATTTTTCATTTGTATGGTTTTATATTCATGTTAGGAAGCTTCTGTGAAAATTTCATCGAAATCGGTGCGAGTTCCCTTTGCTGCAGGTTTTCCGAAAAGTATTATCTGGAGCTTTTCTTATGAAAAGTAATACTTGTCCACCTTCCAACACCTTTGATTTTTTAGAGAGTATTTGGTCCATATAGACTATTCGCACTATATTTTCCAGACTGAAACAATGTAAAATAAATAAAAAATATTATTATCATGAGATAAACTCACCAGTTCCTGGAAGTATGCCGTTAAGACAGTTTAATTTACGGTATTCACTATGTTTGAATCTTTCCATTGCAAAAAATGGTCATACTCCTTCTTGTATACGCTTTTTCAGCTTGGAGCGTCACATTCTGTGGTATCTCCATAATTATTATGAACACAACCGTTTTTGGTTTCCTCCACTAACAAGCTTGTCAATTGTTACAAGAATGCAGCGTCATTTTATTAAATAAACAACCCTTAGCAACTTCTTCAATGTTTCCATGGCAACTGCATAGAATCTCACAGTTAATACTATGAGAAGAAATTTATGAAGTGAACAACGTCGTTTAAGATAATTTTTTCGTGAAAAATAAAATCTTTTATGCACCACGAGCGTACAAGACGCACTATGTTCATAAATAACTATAATAAGTTGACTCTCAGGTTGAAATATTCAAGGTATGAAATATTCATTACTTCCCAGGCGGCAAACTAACGTCATGTGTAATGTATTTGCAACGTCATTTGTATAGTCGTTATGACGTCACATTTTTAGTTCTTGTGAGGTCGATTTGACGACATTTTTTGATTGTACTGTGACTTTGAAGATGACGTGACTCTAACGTTGAAATGACGGGTAAATGTCAGCTAAAGAAGTAATTTTTTTCGTCTTCGTGGCGTTCTTTTATCGCTTATTTTTTGCAATATTATTCAAACTATGTGATGTAATGAAACACTCGAATCATTATTTAAAACTGTATATTTCAAAATACGATGAACCATGAAAAACCTTTCAGTTTATAAAACTGATTACTATTAGTTCTGACATGATCATAGTTTATACCTTACGACATAGCTTGGAATAACAACACATTGGCCTATATTATGTTGGGTCAAATGATGGTTACCCGATTGCCACTGATAGAAATGAAATAAATGGAATAGCACATCACTCTCACGCATTTCACGTACACACATCACAATCATCACAAAAATGACTTGGTGATCACTTTGATTGAAAAACATCAAAATATCAATAGGCCAAAGTGAAGACTGAAGTGACATTGACATTTGACATCAAGCATTCGATGAATGGATGAATGAAAAACTTGACCACACCACATCTAACTATATTTTTCTGTATCTTTCCATCTTCCATAATAGGATGTTGGATGTTTACAAGAAATATAGTTTTTTGATACCTCGAACATCAATTAGTTGAAACGAAAATAAAAACTCAAAGTCTGTCGACCACACAATAAAATGAAAAATTCAAATAGTTTTTGTAACTAGTTTCGGATTAGCAGCCATCATCAGACAATAGTAATGTCCAATATTCAGAGACAATTTTCAAGAAACCATATCAGCGCCAAAATTCAGTATACGGATTAAACAAACCAAAAATTGTGTTGATGGTTTTTGAATTTGCTGGACTACCGGAAGAAACAATCAATCGTAATTATTAAGCACGAGTTGAACATCATCCTCCAAGATGGTTGTCTTAACTTCAACTTGAGTTTTTATTTTCGTTTTGATTCAAATCTGGATCACTTTGAGCATGGATGATTTCCATAACTATCAATCAGTTGATTCGGAAAGTGAGCGTAGTTACTTACTTATCAATTGAACTGAATGAATGGGAATCCTTCAGCTTGAGAACGTTTCACCAAAGAAGAGAATGTTTCACATACGTATTCCTTCATCTCCCTACATTGTGGATTATTTTTATGTGCTCATCTTAGCTTACTATTGTTCCTGACAAATAACAAGAATGACGTTGTTCAATACTTCAGATAGGCTTATTTTATGCAAACAAATTGGACGAGTGTACCCCAAACGAGAGATTCTCTATTCTCCATTGTGCATAGACGAAAATTACGTCTTCCTGATGACAGCTCAGAGACGTTCAAGATATGACGTTATGGCAACGTCAGCTTGTGCTCGTAAAATACGATAACCAAGGTGGATATAGATATGGTGGAACGAGTCCCATTAAAAGGCACTAGACATATATGTAGACTTCTGTCTACTTGATTTTGTTGAATTTCAATCATAGTTTCAAACACTAGTAATACTTCCACGACTTCATATGGATGGCGCCACGTCTGCTGATTCCGCATGATGAATATTAATTTTCACAATTTCTCAGTCATTTTGATTTTGTGTGATTTGTTCAATCAATATCTTGATGAACATTCGAAAAATATTCATATTTCAAGCCAAAACCACGATTATGAATGATCTGTCACTGTCACTTGAACACGAAACCATAGAATACGGATATTAATAGAAAACTGAATTATCGATATTGATATCAAATGCGATATTAACGCCATCTCCGAACGATTAGTGAAATATTACCGGTGTTATGATCTTCGCTAAACCAGACTACAAGTTTTGACGGAAAACAATTGAAGAGTCGTTTCACCATATCTATATCCACCTTCATGATAACCTTCAAAATACGCAATAATGACGTCTCTCTGATGACGATGAAGAGACGTTGGCAATATGACGTTATTGCAACGTCAGCTATTCGTTAGGTGACGTCGCTGACCAAAAATGACTCAATAATGCCGTGAAAATGACTGAATGAATGGGTTTCAAAAATGCATATAACAGGAGAAATTTTTTCCATCTTGCAAGCTTCTAAAATTCTAAAATGGAGTGAAGTGAAGCTTGAATCCTGCTTACTATGGTGTTTTTTGAAGGTTGTTTAAATCCTTCATGGCATCATATGAGTATAATTCCTCATATGGTAGTGTATACCCACTTTAGTATTTTTGTGCCTTCTACGAGTTTATATAAGTCCTTCACTGGATGTGAGTTGTATATATTTCCTGGTTCCCCAACTGGATGCTCAAAAATCATATGTCTTCTGCGATCCAATGCCTCGCATTTGCATAGTACCTATATGTAATAATTTGGGTCGCCATTATAAAGTCCTATTCTGGTAAGGTCGTGCTCCTTGACTGACGCGTGGCCGTTCATGAGTCCTGTGACAGTTTTTATTTGCTCTCAAGTTCATGTTTAGAAGATCTGTAGTTCGCACATGGCATGGTTCCTATGGTATTTACTTTGATAATGGATTTTTCCATAGTGTTACGAGGCGAGTAGTTCCGGATAACAACGTCAACCTCATCAACACGTGGAGCTTTATTCTAGTATTCTTATAGGTATTATTATATATTCTTATGAATGGAAACATATACTCTACCTACTAATTCAAGATTATTCCGACTCAATAGTTATTATTCAATTATTTATTTGGTTTCAGAACTGGATATAGTACTTCTGCTGCTCTTATTCAGGTGACAGATGACATAATTCGTGACATAGATAGAAAAGACTTAACAGCCCTTATTGCTTTAGATTTCTCTAAAGCATTTGACACTATAAATCATACTTTATTATGTTTCAAATTAAAATATTTTGGATTCTCAGATGATGCAGTATTCTTCTTTTCGTCCTATCTCACGAATCGTTGTCAAATAGTATGTTCTAATAATATTATGTCAACCATGAAAAATGTTACTTATGGTGTACCACAAGGATCAATTCTTGGACCACTCCTGTTTCTGATATACACTAGTGATATTTTGACCTCCATTAAATACTCTAACATACAAGCATATGCAGATGATACACAACTTTATACCAGCTTAAATATCAACAATTATGGTACAGTCCAAAACCTCATCAATTTGGATCTACAGAATATTTCTGAGATAGCGAAACGACACAATCTGAAACTTAATAAAAGTAAATGTCATTTGATATTGTTTGGAAATAAAAATCACAGGGCTATCATCTCTCAAAACCTTATCATAAAAATCGACGACACAACTTTACCTGTCGTGAATTCTATCAAAAACCTGGGCATTATTTTCGACTCCGACCTCAAGTTTGACTTGCACTTGAACGATTTGCTTAAAAAATCATATGGTACCCTCAAACAGATTTACTCCAATAGGCACTGTTTCAATCAACCTATCAGAAAAATTCTTACTGAATCGCTGGTATTATCTCGATTTAATTATGGCGATATTGTATACTGTCACTTATTGAGCAAATTCGATCAATACAGAAAACAGAAAATTCAGAATTTCTGTTGTCGCTTCATCTTTTCTCTCAGAAAATTTGACCATGTTTCAGACAAAATCACTGATTTGAAATGGCTTACAACGAATAATCGTTCTGAATATAATTTTTGCAATTTTGTATTTAAAGTCATGAATTCTAATATTCCAAGATCCCTTCATGAAAAACTGACTCCAAGGTCTATGATGCTTCTTTAGATATCAGATCAAAAAACAAACTCCACCTGCCCCGTCATCGCACCAGTCTGTTCCAGAGATCATTCACATATAAATCCATCAAATATTACAATTCATTATTGATAAACTATATGCACCTCTCCAAGCCCCAAGTAAAAAAGATTCTCAAAAATCATTTTTTTGAATAATTTATAAAAATGTTATTTATTAGGTACAAATATATTATGTTATATTTTGATTTTCCCACATATTGCCTGTTTTATTTTTTCTTGTTAGGTACTCATTATCATCTGTTACCTCGATAATTTGCCACTTATTACAACTTTCTCTTATGAAACATGTACTCGTTAGGTTAAGTGTAAGAGTAGCTATTAGCTAAACTTCGCCTATCTTGTACACCTCTCAATAAAGACGATTTATTATTATTATTATTATTATTATTTCTCTTCAGACCACAAAAGCGGCTTCTCAATGACATTTGACATGCTAAAAGGGTGTTTTTTTATTTCCTATCCAGAAAAAGTTCGTTTCTGTGTAATTGATTCAATTTCTTTTTCCATAAATGTTGAAAAATTGACCCTTTTTATCTAAAATTTTCGTTGAGTACTTGATGCATTATACAAAACAAGCCACGCCCCATGTGTAAGAGCCTTCATACAACGGGCTATAGCCAATCAGCGACAAAATATATTCATTACCAACAATAAGACAATTGACATCAGTTGTACAAAATTGAAATGGAATATAGATCATGCAGTGCAATGTTTGAATCAGACTCGCCATGAAATGTCATAATTTGACAATATACCTACCAACCGGGGTGATTTAGAACTGACTTTTCGTAAAAATGGATTCAGAAAGCGAAAAAAAATTCAACTGAACTCCACTAGAAGTTCTAAAAGCTTCCAGTTTGCGTACAATATATTAATTTCTATCAAAGATTCATCCACCTAATTGATCAAATAAAATGTTAAATAAAGTTAAAATTCTTACTAAAACAGAAGCGTTTTTCGTGGCTCATTTGAATATGTTCTTGCACACCCATTACAGAACGTTTTAGGTTCGAATCTCAATAAATACCTTTTTTTCAAAACTTTTTTTCAAAACTTAATGGCTTTTTCGATATTTAGTTTTCATTAGATTTCAAAATAAATTTGTTTGACAAAAACCATTGAAATTCGTGTTTTCGATAAAAATTTGTCCAAATATCCCGTCCGTTTGAATCGAATGGTGAACACTCAGTCATAGAAAATGTAAAGTATTCTACTTTCGTATAATGGCTATCACTAATTCGAATGATCAACGCAAACTTCATTCTTATGAGTAATAGCCTCATTACACGCTCGTTGAATAATATAATAATTTCGAATAGGGTTTCTTATCTCAGGTGGCATTGATGGTTTTAACGCATCCTCACTTTAAATTACATCAATTATGAACAGTTATTGACAATTTTCCAGAATTGATGATGAAACGCAATTAATAGGTATAAAAATGTCGATTTTGCGTGAAATTTGAACGAATTAGGAGAAAAAATTATATTCGAACCAGAAAAGCAGATTTAATGCCTGGTCTACTGAGTATACGCCTCGGATATGAAACACCATCAGCCGCGATATTAATACTGTGCTTTTCTGCCGTTACACAAATAACTATATTCTTGAAGCCGAGCAATACGTTTATTGTTTTGAAAGCGTAGGTACCTATCAATATTTTTCAGGTCAAGACGCCGTTGTGGATGCTTCCCAAGAAATGATATCCTTGGGACTTTGTAATATTTTCGGTTCATTCGTTCATGCTTTGCCTACTTGTGGTGCATTCACTAGATCTGCTGTAGCCAGTAGTAGCGACGTCAGAACACCTCTACAAGGCCTATATTCAGGTAGGTAACTCACTAATATTTTTGATCAACAATTGAAATATCATCAGTCGACTCGTTGAAGTTCTTTCATTATTTGTATCTAGAGATCGCCAAATTCTCGAAAATTTCAAGATCTCATCTTGATCTTGTCTCGATTTCAAGACAAGAGCTAATTTTAGATTTCAAGACAGGACATGAAATTTTATGTCATTACCAAGATATCTTGCCAAGAAAACAAGAAATCTTGAAATATCTCAACTACAGTTAACCAGTTTCGGTGGCAGGAAGTTGCAGGGAATTACTATCGTGGTGATGCGACTTCACAATGTTGATATAAAAAAGGCGGTACAGTACTTATTGGCGAGTGCTTAATGTCCGCAACCTCACATATCGCCAATAATTGCAAGAATATCGCAATGTATATCTATTTCAGTTACCATATACTGCCAATTATGCGACGTCTCTTTATGGTAGAACATTAAACATCCATGGAACAATAGTGTAAACATCGAAGTGAATTCCAATAAAACTTTCGTGGATGTTGAATCCGCGAAATACCATACACATCACAAAAGGTCATTCCATTTCAAGTTGATGAATATGTGAATGGAATGTCTACTATCGCTTTATGTAAATTAATTTTTCATTTTATAATGGATATGGTTGATATCGTGAAGTTTACTGAATATCACTGGGGACAATCAGTCAGAGTTCCATTCTTATGTTTAAATGGTAATACCTATGTGAGGTATTTGTTACATTTGGGTAGATTATCTGCGGTTGTTGGTAAGGAGCGCCATCTCTCGATTAGGTACCCAATTACTTATTTGATAAGCATTTTCGGATGTCGATTAGTACTGTTTCAAATTCGATTATGTATTTTCGTAAACTAAATGAAATACAGCTGTGCTTAAATGAGCAAAAACTGTACCTACTCTTGGTGCATTATAAAAATGATCGAAAATCGGTTATTAACTTTCTACCGATTTTATTTTGCGAGAAGATCGGACACAACTTTCTAAACATGATTGCGACCTCTGTCATCCTATTGCATTTCTGTCTTTCGCGGTCTTCTGAAGTCCTGAATACGTTGATATCTCGCGATAGTTCATGATCCAGGCATTTGATTGGGCACCAGAATGTGAAACATAGCATCAATTTGAACTTTGATTATTTTAGGGATGAAATTCATGCATTGCAAGAGATATTTTTTTTTCAAAATAAAAAATCTTTTTATGAATATGCTCAATTATTGAGATACTGATGAATTCATTCCATTTGGATATTCCACACTGTATATTCACGATTTAAATATCATTTGATCATTACCCATCTAATAAATGTTTTCAATTATATATTTTACATCAATATTATAGAGTTCATTAGCTACCAAAACATAAGAATTAAAGCTAGATTGGTACTGGCAATCATGGAATGCATAATGGATATTCAGATGAATTATTAATTAACATAAAATGTGCGCATGAAGTTGATCTTTGGGTTGTCGCAACGTGTCATTAAATAGGACATCTTAAAAAATATACAAAAATACTTCCTCTAGTAGTTGCTCGGCTATAGTTTCAGGAAGTTCACTTATGATACATTATTTCGATATTCGATAAAAGTGAATAGGAATATGTCGTATAGTATTAGCAATGTGCACTCCATCGAAACTTCTCAATATATTGTCGCATGCGATTCCTATAGAAATCGATTTGTAGAATTCGCAGTGCCAACAATAAGAGGATGTTGATGTCCACGTAGCGAAGTTCCCAGTATATCTTTGATAAGTCGCCAAGATGATTATCATTGTTACAATATTTTTCATTCCCTGCGACTTACTGTTACTTTTTTGGTTGACTGGATAACAAAGAAACTAACATAACATATTTTCATTTATTGAACACATTTGCAAAATGCAAATTAGAAATGATCTTAGATCATAAACATGATCTAAGGACATGATAATCCCGATGATAATAAAATTGCAAACTAGCTTTTAAAATCGGAATTCATGAGCCATGAATTAAAAACCAAGACTTCTTATGGAGTCAACTTCGATTTCTTAGCTTTTTGATTGGTACAGCTGCTGCTGAAAATAGTCTTTCCGCAATACAGATGTTGCTGGCCTTCCGAGAAAATTCTTGGCCATTTGCGATATCAACTAGAAGACATTTTCGTGCCGGGGAATCACCATGTAGTACAGGGTGTCCCACCTAAAGGTGTCACCCCCCTTTATTCTCATAGTTCTCAACATATTTCAGTCATTCAAAAACTATAAGGTTTTCTGGAATAATTTTGTACTAATTTTTGGAATCTGAGCTCACTTTTTTTTTTCAGTATCAACCAATTAAAGGGCGACTCAAGAGTTTTTTTTATGTTCTGAGGTTGTTTCCTATTTTTCATTCGATAATAATTTATGAATGATATATATTTTTGAATTCAGATTGATGGGCACCATTGAATTAAAGATAAAAATATAGCTCATCCCATTAAAATTCTGAGCCATACCATGTATTTTGTTCATGTAAGGAAAAAGTGCGCTCAGATTAAAACAAATCAAGAAAATTTATTTCGGTAAAGTTTTTTAATTACCAGAATATTTTGAAAATTATGAGGATAAAGGAGGGGGACACATTTAAGTGACACACCCTGTACCTACGGTCCTATACGGTGTCACCAGTTAATCAAGAAATTTCAAGATCTTGAATTTTTTTGAGTCAAGACAAATTTCTTGACTTTGTCTCAAGACAAGACAATAATATTGTTATCAAGACAATAAGAATAATATTTGTTTCCTGCTAGATATTATCCAAACAGTTCTGAATCCAAAATCCATGGAAAATATCGTTCAATTCATAATTTCAAGTTCGATGAGATTTCAGACATAAATATACAAAGAACGTCAAATGGGGGCAAAATTTATTCGATTGTTAGTGTGAGAAGACCTACAAGTGCTTCATTGAAGGTAATGAGTCACAGAAATCGAAACATGATAATAGTAAGAATGTGGGAAATGTTCCTCAGAAAAAAATATTACCTAAATAATGAGTAGGCATGCAGATTCTGTAAGTTCGCTGCGATTCAACCTTTTCCTTTTATTGTATCCAAGTATCCAAGATTCCAATGATATGAACAAACTTAAAATATAACTCGGAAATACAATTATTTATATATGATGTTCATTGAACATATATACGGCAAATATTCAAGGTCCTGTTCTCTGGGTCTGGACTATTATGAGAATATGTTGGTCCTTTGGTCATTTTTGAAAAGCACCTTCGTTTTAGATTCAAGGAAGCAGATACATGCTAGACGTAACTCAATCAGAATATAGGACGTTGCATTCTAACTGCAAGTACTTGACTAGCTCTTATAGATTAATATCAATTTCCATTGGAAAAATGTGCGCACTCAGTGTATACCTTCATCTTCTTATTACATTTCTAAAATAGAGACAGAAATATACTGAGTGCATGAAAACTCGTCTAGTTCGTGACCAATGGAAATTGCTATAAGAAACTGCACAAGAATCAGTTTTCAAGTTAATAAAATGTCGGAAAAATAAAATTATCAGAAATTTGTGTCGCCCTGATGTATCTTCGAAACAAAACGGCTTTCCGAAAATCATCAATGGAAATTAGTCCAGGGAATTATCTTTGGGAATTTTGCCGTTGGCAATGAGATTCAATTTCTCATTCATCTCATTTATTCCTTCCTTGTTCAATTCAAAATATATCCTGATGAAAGACAATCTGAAACAAGTGTATGCAGAGAAACATGGACTGAAATCTTTGTAGTGTGAAGTTTCAGTCGACGAAGTATTCAGTATGTTTGAGTTGAATCCTAATTAAATGGTAATAACTAATAAGTAAATTTGTTGTTGGCCAACTATACGGGTAGTTATAGAAAAGGTGTTTTATATCATCATCAAATTCGAATAACCTTATTGTATTCATTTGTAACTTCATGATGATTTCTTTCTTCATTTCAGGTTCAGTCATTCTATTAGCTCTTAGTCTATTGTCGCCATATTTTTACTTTATACCAAAGAGCGCCCTAGCTGCAGTACTTATCATAGCTGCCAGTTCTCTAGTAGACTACGAGATATTTCCTGTGTTATGGAGATGTAACAGTAAGTATGATCCCTTCTGATATCAATAAACACAATATTTGTTCATATATCAGATGAGGTAAATGCGAAAATAGCGAAAATAGTTTTTTTATGAAGGAGAAAATATTCTACCCAATTGAAAATATTTGCGATATGCATTCACAGTGCGAATCGTTGCAGGGGCTACGAGCAGATATAATTCAATGTTCTGCGTGGTATATGCCAGGAAAGTAGTTTTTTTCTGCTTGTAGTCTGCTAGACATTAAATTTCAAACTATGTTATTTGTACTAGTCTACAATGTTAGTAGTACAAAATACAATTGAAAAATCCACTTTTGTAGAGATTTCATAAAAATCGTCTAAATTCACCAATTCAAATACAGACGAACATGATATATTAGTAAATAAATATTTAACGAGTTTATTTTTTCAGAGGTAGACTTTGCTCTGGCCATGTCGACTTTCATTCTAGGAACATTATTTGGTGTCGAAATTGCATTAATCATAGCTTCGCTTTGTAATATCCTGGTACTTTTGAGAGTGTGGTCCAGACCAAAGATTCACATGGAAAAACGATCTGTAAGTGAAAGCTACCTATTAATTTTTTGTTTGTTTTCAATGTGTTTAAATGACAGTGATAGTTAATCACATTTCAGGCAGAACCTGTATATAAGTTCTCGAAGACCTGCAAAATATTATTTGGACGAAGATTTGAATACATAGGTAGTTGTTCCGTCGAAATGTCCTGTATTTTACCACGTTTTCTATCAATTCGCTTTCTTGTCCGTGTGGCCATCCGTTTTTCTGTTCGGTTAACATAAAAATTGGCAGTAGTCAATTATTCCGAATATTTCCCTCATGTATAATATATGTCATAAGAGGAATGCAATTATCGAAAAATTACAGCGGTAATTGCACTGCGGAGCGATGATTGCACTGCGAAAACATCCCGTCGGCATGACACCAATAACAACAACACTGACTGACAATACTGATAAATGTCAGATATACTTCAAAAAGTGAAAAAATGTCGCGTTTTGGTGAGTGGTCCATACAATCAATTGAGGAAAATGTAGTTGAAAGTGAACCAAAAAATACCAAATCCAACAGACAGTATTCAATTCAATTCAATTTCAATTCAATTGTTTATTGTTTCCTTAAAACATTATAGTTTTATAAACAAACATGGAGTCTATATCTTGATTATTATTACTATAGATCTAAAGATAGTCTAATATCATCTGAAAGCGAATCATTTTGGTCTAAGGTAATGAAGTAAATATTATCTGAACAAAATAACTCATTGAAAGCTCTGGAATGATTATAAGAATATACAGATGATATTAGGAAAAAGAAAAAGAATATAATAAAAAAAAAAGTGATAACACATATATTTTATCGATATCAAAATGTAAG
Source organism: Chrysomela aeneicollis (assembly GCA_029955515.1). NCBI lineage: Eukaryota > Metazoa > Arthropoda > Insecta > Coleoptera > Chrysomelidae > Chrysomela > Chrysomela aeneicollis. Next base: position 1,090,391 of record JARUHQ010000012.1, read on the forward strand.
TATAGACGATAAAAAAAACAAGATTAAATTCACAGTACCTAAGTGAAAAAAATTATTCATTGATGATGAATGAGCGAAGTTTCACAATATTGCATATATGATCTGAGATGGATTTTGCAGAAGAGGGTGTAATATTGTTGAGAGTTTCAAGCAAGTTATTGACATTTTCTAGAAAAGGAGCATTAGGAGGTCGCATAGTTGTGTATATGGGACAGTCAAATAAAATGTGTTGAATTGTTTCAAACTCATTCTGGTTACATACTGAACATATTTCTCTTGGATTAATTTGATATATTGAACCTGAATAAGTGAATTTTATATTATAATTACTGCATAGCCTGAGTTGCGAAATTATTCTAGTAACTTGAAGAGATACTTTCAAGTGTAAGTAGTTTTGGGTTTGAAACGAAACAGTGAAAGACTGGCTAAGTGTGAGGAATGCAGATCGGGAAAAAAGAGAAATATCTTCATTTCGTAGATTAGTCATATATCTAGAAAGCAAAACTTTTTTATTTCGTCGGAGTATATTTCCTGTGATTTCTTCCAAAGGTTCTAGAAAGTTAACATATTCAAGTTGCTGTTTAACTTGCAAGGACCAATTGAATCTCCTATCAGTGTCATTGTTGAGATGAAGCAGCCTAACAAAACATATACAGTATATATGGCGACAGTTCATGGATTTTTGCAAGGCCAAAGGATATTTCCTGGACAAAGAGATGTCTATAAGCGTACTGGCAAAAATATTAACGGAATGGGCATTCAATATGCGCAAGCAGAATGGTCAGGAATATAAGGACTTCACAATAAAGACAATCTGGAATGTTACAGCAAAATTATTGATGGAAAAGTATTACAAGGAGTATGGTATTATTTTTAACCCTTTCACCGATATTGAATTCAAATCAGCAAGGGACGCTAAACAAACTAAGAGAAAGCAACTCCAAACGATACCCGAGAAAAGAAAGGAGAGTTCAGTGTTTCTCAAAGGTGACGAATACAAAAATTTGGTCCAGAATTGTGACGAAGAGACACCAGATGGATTGCAAAAAAAGGTATTTTTCGTTTTTGCTTTTGAGTTAGCTTGGCGTGGTGGAGAAGGTAGCAAGTGTTTAACGTCATTCTTCAAGGAAGAAGAGAATAATAATGGTGAAAAGACGGGAAGAATAATTTATAATCCCATTTTTTCAAAAACAACACAAGGCGGGGAAAAACCGTGTGTTCCATTAAAATGGTTAATTAGGAATAAAACGAATTCTGATTTGTGTCCCATACGATTATACAAAAAATTTTTGGAGAAGCGGGAGGGAATTAAGTCAGATCGATTCTTTATTACTGTAAACCCCTTTTGGATGTCAAGCAGAGCATGGTATAAGAATATTCCTGTAGGACGAAATACAATGAGCTCTTGGACAGCCCAAGAAGCAGCAAAAATTGGCTTGGATACAAAAAACGTGAAGATAACTAATCATTCGATACGGTCTACAGCTGTCTCAAGTTTAGCAAAAAAAGGCGTCGGTGAGGAGCAGCTTATTAAAATTACCGGCCATTCGACCACTAAATCCATTACACCGTATCTGCAGTTAGACAAAGGTCACCATAAAGAAATAGTTGAAAAAATGCGTGGAAATGAAGTAGCACCACAACTAAGTTTTGTGTCGAATTCCGATAATGTGTCAGCTGCAGCTCTTAATGCGCCTGTATCGGGTCCATCCAGTCGGAATGCCAAAAACTTTTACAACTGCGTGTTCAACTGTAATTCTTGTAATTTTTAATTTGTGTGTTGAAAATAAAATTGTTTGAAAGCATGTCTAGCATAATTTTATTCATAGTCTTTGTCAGTAGTATGTGATTTTTCTCAGAAAAAAATCAATACTTATTTCTTTATTCGTGAAATATTCCATTGAATTACACTCGTGCATAAAAATGACCAGATAATTTTACATTCAAGCGTGTTATCTATAAAAATTGCACTCCGTTATTTTCATATTTTGTAAAAGAAAAAAATCTTGTGCAATTTTTAGATAACACGCTTTCTTGCAAAATTATCGGTAATTTTTATGCACTTGTGCAATTATAACCGATAACAATGCATCATGAAATTTTTGATACAGAAAAACGGAGTGGCGGCTCGATTATGGCGAACGAGTTTTGTGATTACCACCCGAAAAGCTATCGAAAAGAAAAACAGCAAGCTCTTGATCAATATTGCTAATACCGTTTCTGATTGGACGAATCATCTTTCGATATTAGCAGAAAATTCAAACAACTTTGAAAAAGTTTTGTAGTTTATTCTCTGATTTAAAATTTCTTTTTCGAGAGCCATATCTTCTGTATGTCACATTTGCGGACCTATGTTTATAGAAACTTATATTTTCATGAGTTGTAGATGAACCATTTCACGTAACATCTCATTCCAATAGTTCTAGTTTACCAAATTATGTTTCAGTATGTCGTGTTCATTTTCAATATACTTTCATATATTCTGATTGAATTACGATAACAGAAGTTGTTGAATTGTTAGTTCATTAATTTGCTTCAATTGGAGTGAAAATTATCTTGCAGTTTTTTGTTGAAATAGGAAGCATCAAGTAATTAAATTAAACTGATGAAGATATAACTCTGGAAGAAGGATATATCTGGATGGGTGAATCGTACTCGGAACCTGATTGTTGTGTATCAATACAACATTGACTGTTGAAGATTTATTTCAAAACTAGATTATTATATAACAAGAAATCTCACAGTACAACTACATTATCTAAGTACATTTTTTAGGCTATATGAAAAAGTATATCTTGGTTCCAAGGTAGATATAGGATGGTGAAACAGCTCTTCAATTGTTTCTGCGAAAAACTTGTAGACCGTTTGAGAAGGTACTAATATTTCCACGACTTGAATGAAGATGGCGGTGAGATCGATTATCGAAGAAGATTTCTGTTGCTCATGTATTTCTGTGGTTCGCATCTGACAGACATGAGTTGAAATGACATCAAAACACAATATTTTCAGTGAATCTGGAATAATTATCGATATTTTGACTCTTCTCAGTCATTTTTCATCTAGAATAGATAAAACTGATAAAAAGGTGACAGATGCACAGATTCTGTTTTACCGACACAAGGTATGTCGCCATCTCTGATAACTTCAGGAAATATTAATAAGGTATGAAATCAAGTAGGCAAAGGTCTACAGTTTATTCTAGTGCTTGTTAATAGGAAGCTGTTTCACCATCCTATATCCACCTTGCTTGGTTCTAACCAAATGATTAATGACAAAAGACAGCTTTTGGTAGTGGCTAATGTCACGTTTGACGTTATACTAATATGGAATACAATACCTAACACTGATATATGTCATCAGTGTTTTGTGTTTGTGAAAGGGCTGTGTAGATATATATTTATTATATGTGTTCTTAATTTAATATCAAGCGATATAATGTATAGGTAGTTATAATTTTCAGAAATCAGAAGATGGGGACCAACAATACCTATACATAAAACCAGAATTAGGATTATACTACGTTGGAGCTGATCACTTTTCAGAGACTATAAAAAAAGCACACAAGGCGAATGATCATTTAACAATGATTGTGATTGATTGTGCTAATATACTCAGATTAGATTACTCAGCTGCAAAGGTGAGTCAAGTATTCATCATTTCAAAAATTCGAATACAAGTTACGCACTCCATCAGGAGTTGATCCGTTTTGAAAATTTAGTAGTGTTCAGCTTTATTCGAAACCAACTTCCACTTTTTGTGATTTGGCATATCTACCTCTATCGAAATATGTGATCAGATGCTGATCTCAATCTGTCCTCATCTTGAACTCATACTCACTTAGCATGTTTGAAAACCAGCCTAATAAGCAGTATTTTGAAGCCTTGATGAATTGGCTTGCACGAAACAGGCGAAGATTCATTTGAAAACAGGACCTGTGTCTAGAATTACCAGATACCTTCCTCTGAAATAAGGTAACTGGAAAATATTTCATATTATACTTCTTTGAAATCACTTTATTTTCATCTATATAAGTAATATTGTAAGATGGGCATTTTCGGGCTAGTGCACGGAAACAGCGCACGGAAAAACTGAGAATAACCATGGAAACAAATCATACATACCAAACACTGTATGTCGGAATTTTGTATTTCCTGTCAATCAAATGTATGTCAACAAAATGAAGTCAAAGGAAAATCCTGAAATTCCCGATAATATCCTATAGAGCAAGCGGCACAAGCGACCGCGAATTCATTACCAGTAAAATCCAGGTCAAGATATGAACACGAATATCAACTTTTCACAGAATGGCGAAATCTGAACAGAATCAAAACTGTAAATTGACTATATTCTTCTAGTTTATTTTGCCGAAAAAGCTAAATCTATTAAATCTTCCAAGTTGTGGAGTCGATTCTCAATGGTAAAGAGTTGTTTGGCCGTTAAAGATAATGACATCGACATATATCCAAAAACTATTGCTTTCCTGAAGCGTCAAGCCATGTAGGATATATTTCAAAAAAGTCCAAAGTTTTTACAGCAGAACAAGTATCAACATTTTTATGTGAAGCTCCCGATTAACAATATCTACTACCAAAAGCAATTTTAGTGTTTGGGATCTTTGGTGCGTGTCGAAGAGATGATTTAATACGTATGAATTTAGACGATGTGGTAGATAATGAGCGCTTTCTTTTGATTTTCAATGTAATGATAATAATAATAATCATCTATTATTTACCATTTACAATAACTATAAAAGTAACAGATATTCGCGAAAATCACGAAGTGGGTGGCCTCTGGTGTCAAATTTTCGAAGCACAACGAGGGTGATAAATGAATCAATTTAGCATTGCATTTGCTATAGGCTTTCGCATTATTTTCAATGAATTTGAATTATTGTGAATAGTTTTCGGACTATTTTCGTGCTTATCAGCTGGTTACTGATATTATTGAAACATGCAGCCAGTTCACATGGCCGTAAAGACGAAATCGAGAAAGATTTGTTCAGTACCTCAGCGTTCTTCCTACCGTACAGACATCGTTCCCTTGGCACAAAATCCAAAATTTCAACTTCACGATTGTGTAAAAAATAGAATATCATGTTGAAAATAGAAAAACTTATTACCACAAACATTTACGTTTGTAATAAGCACTTCCTAGAAGTAGATTTCTGAAGTAAATGCCAAATTGAAGGTAGGTATGGTATGTCTCTTTTCAGGTAGAATCAAACAAATAATATCTGGTGTTGTGTTGTCTATTTTATTGTTCGTGATGAAAACCTTGATTTCACTTCAGGACCATCAAGAAAGAGAGTTAAACCAAGAGATAGGCTCAAAAAGAATGCAATTACTTCAATGAACATCTCAAAGTCATCACATGGAAACTTTAACAGTGCACAATGTAGGCTTGATGAAATCAAATTTTTATTTAAAATGAATAAGCCATGAATTGGATAAGTATTTATTGAGAGAAATGAATTTGAATGACTGGTAGACCATAAGATCTCTAACTTTCCTTGGTACATACCAGAGATTATCTATCTATGTATCTATACAAAATACTTTTTATTATGGACTATAAGTACATTGTGGATTCGAAAATAATAACTTGTGTTGCCTATTTAAGATATCTCAATATGAGCAGATGCACCAGTACTCTTACTTTTCTCAGAAAATAAAGTTAATTGAACTTATTTCTGTCTGTAATCATCTATTTTTTGGGTTAGAATAAAATTACAGCTTAAAACAGATATATTCACACTTCCACTGCTAACTTCTCCATACAATCATTTTAATTTCATATGAGGACTGCCTTAGAGCTGAAGTTTGAGAACAGTAGTTTATTTATGTGTGTTCCATATCTATCCCACAAAGTATGATGTGACCAGCTTTGAACAATGCTTCTCGTTCTTTTAATGGTTTCTTCTTATTTCTGATATACTTTAGATACTCATCCCAATATTGGGCATTCTGGAAATATAACAATATAAAGATAAATCATTGAAATACAAATACCTTAGTGGCCCCATTGATTTCGCAGAGGTGGTTTGAAAAGCCTATAAAAACATAATAAATCCATAAACCTCATACAAAATACCTGTTTTGTGTTCTATAAATAATAACCAAACGATAGCACCCTTTCAAATATTTTGGATTCGTTAATTCTTTCCTAAAATGTGAATCAAAAGTTGACAAATCATTATTGAAAAACATAGTGAAATGCTTGTTTATCACCTTCATCTCAAGTTTATGACATTTCTGCAGCGCCATCTATTGGTTCGTGATTTTCGCGAATATTATATTCAACACGATAAAGAAACATGTGGTAAATAATTGGTACAGTGTTAGGCCATAGGCCGATTCTGCCACATTGCCCTGAATGTTCTTACTCTAGTAGTTCCAAGTTCTTTCATTCCCACAACTATGAAAATAAAAATGTTTCAAGTTTATTTTGTGGCTTATGTTTTCATTTTCAACGAAGTATAATAAAAAATACTTCCCGAGTTCTGCTTTTCCTCACACGAGAATTTTCATTTGTTGTCGCAGTCTCCAAATCTCTACTTCACGTCTTTGAGGATACAACTGATGTTCTTGTTGTATGGTGAGGTTATTTATGCGCCTACCACGAGCAGTTTTATTGAGATCAACTTGAAAATACTCGAAGTATTCATTCAACGTATATTTGAACTTGAAGGACACTGGTGATTTTCTTTTGAAACGAAGCCATCTAATGATCAACAAACTAACATTATGATCATCATCCATTATTTTTTCCTTATTGCCGATTCCAAATTCTTTGTAGAAAGAAACTCATCTTCCCTCTTCATTCGGATGAGTTTCATGACTAGCTTTATCCATCATATTCATATTCAGAACCACTTGATTGACAAGGTTCATTCTCTGTTTGATCCATATCCCATCAAATCAAATAGTTACAGTTAGAGAGACTTGATTCACTATTGAACTGAAACAAATATGAATTTGTTCATTGTTATAGAAGATTATTATAACACACAGGCCTCTTGAAAAAATAAGTAGGACTTGAATAGTTATTGTACTGAACTTTTATGTATTTTTAGGTATGCATGAGCTATTTATCTGAAAAAAATGCAAAATTGAACTTCTGTTCTGAGCACCCCATATACTCAATTGATTTATTTTCACAGACACTGGATACCCTTCTGACAACGTACAATGCGAACTCCATCCACCTCACCCTCATCAACGTTAGTCCAAATATTCTGAGAGTAATGGAAACCATCACCGATACATATTATTTGTCATTCTGCGAAAGTTCCGATCTAATCAACTTCACCATACAAAATAACGAATCAGAAGAAGGAAAACCGTTGTTGAATAGTATTGCATTTAGCAGTAGAAGAAAATCTTCGGTGAAGAGTATCCACAGCAGACGATCTTCTGTTGTACATAGAAACGAATAGCGAATTGATTCTAGATTGAAATGAATAATTGTAATTATAATAATTTTATTTGCATTGAGTACCTATAATATTATTGTATTATTTCAATAAAACAAATCAATGTCAACATGTTGAATTTGATTTTAGGCACCTACTTACTGTAAATAAACTACCCAACACTCATTTCGTCGTACCCTAAAATTCGGCCTGTTCAAATCTGAATGACTTTTCTGCTTTGAATAATTTGAATTATGTTCACACTGTTCGCTAGCCTAGTCCTTCAGCTATAATCTCGTACTTCTCAAAAACATGAGGTTCTTCACATAAACTTTGACATCAGAGTCATGAAGTTGATCTTATTAGCTTGGGCCAAGGTGGATATAGGATGGTGAAACAGCTCTTCAATTGTTTCTGCGAAAAACTTGTAGACCGTTTGAGAAGGTACTAATATTTCCTCGACTCGAATGAAGATGGCGGTAAGATCGATTATCGAAGAAGATTTCAGTTGCTCATGTATTTCTGTGGTTTGCATCTGACAGACATGAGTTGAAATGACATCAAAAAACACAATATTTTCAGTGAATCTGGAATAATTATCGATATTTTGACTCTTCTCAGTCATTTTTCATCTAGAATAGATGAAACTGATGAAAAAATGACAGATGCAGAGTTTCTGTTTTACCGACACAAGGTATGTCGCCATCTCTGATAACTTCAGGAAATATTACTACGGTATGAAATCAAGTAGGCAAAGGTCTACAGTTTATTCTAGTGCTTGTTAATAGGAAGCTGTTTCACCATCCTATATCCACCTTGGCTTGGGCCATATCACGAATTGTCATCTTATCTCTTTCATTAACAGGGTGATCTCAAAAAATTAACTTTTTGGCTTTGCGATCACAACTTTTTTCATCGCAACCGATTTTCAAAATCTCAAGATCATTTCGAAGCTGAAACGTTGGATGAAACGATATGAAGATCAGAATTGCGTCAAGATAAACATCAAAGATCAAGAGTTTCTGCAAATGTTACCCAAATCTGAAACCCCCTCGAAATCCCGTTTAAAAATATAAATACAGAACTTCGTTTGATCAAAAACCAAAAAGAGCGTGAAAAGTGACCACCTCCTGTCAAAATTGTTTCAGGGGGGCTATTAGCGTTACCCACATCTGTTTTCAGCGGAAAAAGTTGATCAGAGAAGAAGAAAAAAATGTTCATAGGCGTACGTATAAATTTCTTTTTGGAGGTCGAATAAATGAAATTGTTTTAAAAAAATCTAAAACATGATGTAAGACTGTTTATTGGGGGTGAGAAGGTTGCCCTGAAATTTTGTTGTATTATTTTTTTTGTCATATCTCAAAAAAAAATAGACCTGAGAATAATTTTTTGCATTATGATCTCTTTATTTTCACGAAAAGGAAATGTTCAACCCGTCTTGTTAGTCACTTATTATGATTCTTATTACTGGCTACGGGCCATGCATTTCAGGCAAACAATCGTCAATTTTTTTTTCTCAAAAACATACCGTTTCAATTGGGTTTTTACACTTACAATTCTTGACTACAGAAAGCAAGAAGAATATGAGCGCAACTAGAATGAATGATGCTTCCAGAAAAGTTGATTTTCATTTAATTCTCCTCCTAACCGAGATTTTGAGGGTGTTTCAGATTTGTGTCAACTGTGAGGAAATCTTCTATCTTTAACGTTAATCTTGAGTCAATTCTGGTCTTTATATCTCTTCATCTGACGTTTCAGATTCAAAATGAGCATGAGATTATGAAAAAAGTTATGACTGCAAAACCAAAAAGTAAATTTTTTGATGAAAGAGATAAGAATACAATTCCTGAAATGTCTCAAGGTAATGAGATCGTCTTCATGCTTCTGATGTCAAAATAAAAAAAAAACTGTTTTACTTCATTTGGGATCCTTTTGAAAATTCCGAAGTTTTGCACAGTTCCAGATAACACACTGTAGCGATTTCATGTGAGAAATCTTATGTTTTGACGAAGTACGAAATTATAACTGAGGAACTGGGCTAGCGGACAGTTCAAACAGAATTCGTCGAGGGTCAGAAGGATTGATATTTAGGTACCAAGAATGTTCGGTTAGTCACCTATCTCCTCCCGCTAAACGATGCTATAGAAATAAATATATATTTCCAATAGCTGCCGCAGGATTCGAACCCGGGCCCTTTTGACTATAAGCCAGCGATTCAACGCACTGGACCACCAGCCCAGTTAAAATCATTTATTGGGAATGAAAAAAGATTTCTTAAAATAGTCGATGATATTGATGAGTTTAGAAAAATAACGAGTGAAATTGTGTCTAATATAAGTGAATGGTGGAATATCCAATATCCAAGCATCTTCCATAACTTTGTTAGGTATTTAATATTTTTGTTTCGTTTTGAGAAGAAAAAACTTCTATCTTTCATAACATGTTCGTTTTCCAGACTCAAAACCGTAGTTTTCTAGTAAGTAAGCTTGACAGAAATGTTAATGTTTCAGATTCTCAATCAAACTGTCAAATCCAATTTGTGAAACTAAATTGTTGGAGTTTTTTCCAAAGCACGCGAAAACGAATTTTTGTCAATTTTGTAAGCATGTACGATTAAAACATATCGTGTGATACATCATTGTAATTAAAAAAATATAACAGGCTTTTTAAAAATGATAAAATCCAATTTGACGCCCATAAGAAAAACCAAAGTCGACTGTTTTATCTCTCACATCAAGAAAGCCTTGGAAATAGGGTGAAGAATTTACATTTCGTCTAGTTCTTTTTGTTTTCGCTTGCATTAGAAACGAAAATTACAAAATTCAATTTTTTTACAATAATTAAAATACGAAAAATGATATATGAAATTTTCTTACGCATAATTGTTCAGCATAAAAAGGCTGAACTGTGCCCTAATTTAACCGACCTCGTATTTCACCTAACTGAGATCCACATACTGAAGCTTGAAAAACTGGCAGCCTTTTTCAAACATATTTAGCATTCATTTTAATTTATCGGGGGTGGACTAAGTTAAATACTTCAATGCTAACAGTTTTGACACCTTGTACGATTCTGGTAGCATGGAACTTGAACTAAATAATGGTATTCTGGTTTATGGTAGATGAAGTAAACTAATTTATGTTTTCATTTCATTATAAGGGATCATGATTTTTATTTTCATTTCTCGAAAACTGGAAAGTTTAATTTTGAGTTGATCAACTCCGGAAGAAAATGCAATGTTCTCAAGGATTTGAACATTTCATTAAGGTGTCCTGAAACACCATTGCATTTTTTATCGAGAGTCACTAAATGGACTTACCTTTTCGAATACCGGCCTCCAATGCCAAGGTTGAGGATCGTCCTGGGGCGGGAAATGGTCTGCTCTAGAGAAGATGTAGTACGCCAATTTCCTGCAGGATATACGTAACCGAAACATTATCACACAGTGAAGAAGTAAGAAGCGTTATATTACTATAAATGATTTCCGTAAAAATGCCGTTGAATGCCTCAAAGCGCGTATTTCAGTATTAAGTACTTTCTCAGTTATTATTTGGATTGAACGTCTGAAAGTTTGTATACCTAGGAAATTGACTGAGTCAAAGAAGTTGAAGTTATCGGAAATATTCTAGTTTCAGAATTATATGTCATACAACTTTTGTTTTTCCTATAAACGCCTTATTTGTTTTTCGTACCATCGTAATGGCTACTGTTTCAATATATATTTTTCCTACGACCCCATATGAAAACGTCAATAATCACACTGTTTTGTTATTCAGAAAGTAGCTCATATCACCATGGTATTGTTTATTTGAAATAAAAAAAGCACAAGTGTTGATATGAAAAATATCACAACGGTCGCCTGAATTGATAGAAATAATTAGGTATATTGTGAAGGTACTGTCGATATAAGCATTCTCAAATCAAATTCATATTATCTATTGAAATTTTTGTCTCGTTTTAAATTATACCGAGAATTCTTTATCTATTAATTTCAATGTGTCTGATACATAACCTCTGAATTCACTTTTAAACTGGAACCTATATTCTTTGCTGGAACTATTTCGATGTTGATAACAGCGGGTGAGATCATTCAAAAGAGTACGGCTATAGTTTTGTGCGGCTTGCTGCTTGCATCAGTTTGATATCACAGTATCACCAAAGAGAAGATTCTTTGGTATCACAGATGTTTGCGAGGAGTCAAGGACGCACTAACTCGTACGCGCTTGTGCACTACGTACTTATATGGTTCTGTATTCCTGGTTGCGTGATTACTGGCGCTAGCAATTTTATGGTGTCAAGTTTGTTTATGTACGCTGGTGTCAATATCAATAAAATTTGTCCAAACTAAATTAACTCAATCAATCAGTAATTCACATAATGAGGAATTGTCAGAGAAGTATTCAAATATCATCTTGAATATGGAAATACTTAATATCGAATCAAAACCACCTGAAATTATAGAGACCGCTCAAGTTACATTTTTGACAAGACTTCCCGCGAAATGAAAGTATTCGGAGTCGTAGAAAAAATAGTGTACAAAACTCGTTGGAAAGTGCATTTCCTTCACTCGTTACGTTTCCGCACTCACCGCTACGCGGCTAGTGTGAAATATGTCACTTTCCACACTTGTTGTGTAATATACTATTTTCTATTTTGGTTGTATAATGAAGTTATTGTGCAACGCAAATGCGTGTCGAAATAGCCTCTATTTCGATACGCATTTTTTATTATTCGGAGGTTGGTACAATCGAACTGTCAAATGAAAGTCAAAAGAGTTAGGCCCAGTTTACTTCTGAGTGATTTGGATTGGGTGATATTAGCAGTGAAAAACTCAATGCATGTTTTAATTGATAAATTTCAATTCAGAGTGTAATTTGAATTGACCAATAAAAACAATAACAACATTGAATTTTTCACCGCTGGTATTGCAAAAATCAAAATCGCTCAACTGTAAAATGGGCTTTACACTTGTGCGTCAGATTTTGATTATTTCAATGTCCTCATTGTTACCAATCGAAGATGTTTCTGTTATTTATCGATATTAAATTCATTTTTTCCTTCATATCAATTCAGAATAGAAAAAATTGCATATGACACACGTTTTATAAGACACGTTGTCGCACTTGTTCACTTGGAGCACTCCTCGCTTCGCTCGTCGTACTCCAAACAACGCGTGCGACAAAATAGCGTCTTATATAACTTGTATCATAATATACTATTTCCACAGCCACGTTTAATCCGTCGAAGGTCCTATGTCAAAACGTAACGAAGAATGGAAATTTTTCATTACCTCTGAATAATCAAGAATCTAATTGATTTTTATATTTCGATAAAATGATCAGAAAATTAACTCATAATTTGTGAATAAGAAACTCTGCTAATGAAATCATTCATATTGTCAATTTCATCTTCGGAAAAAATCATTCAACTCGATTAGTCTTGCACGAAGCTTTTCAACATGTCCATAACATCTGATGTGGAAATCAAGCATGCATTTATTTCAAAATTATTATAACGATCGAACCATATTTCACTATCTTGAATAACTAAACTTATAAAAATATATGCAAATTTCGAAATTATTTGAATGTAAAAGAACTATTGTTAACTGTCATGGAGATTGAAATATTTCGGTTCATGGCAACGACAACTTTTGATCTGGGATTAGAAAATATGTTTAGAACTGTTTAGTGATGATAACAGTGTTTAATACAATATGAATGTGAAGGGATAATAATATGTGAAGGGCATTATTTGCTCCATTCAATGATAGGTATAATAAACAAATATGGCGTCATTTAGTACCTGAGTATACAACATTTCAAGCGTCTCCTCGAAATTAGCTTGATTTCGAGTTACAACTCGAAATTTGGTGCTAATTTTGAAGTATAACTCGAAATTAAGGTAGATGCATGGGAATAGGTGGTGCATTGCTGACTTCAATTCAAGTGACGATTGTATGTTGCATACATATTTTGAACCCCTCATTAACTTTTTATCCTTTTTTTTTCAATAAATATAATAAAAAGTTAAAATGGGGACATGCGTTACGACACAAAAAAATCCTAAATTCGAATATTCCTACTATAGACTCCAAGTGTGATAGGTCGATGAAATCAGCCCCTCAATAAGAATCTGAAAAGGCTATAAAATACAGGGTATTCCATTTGAATAAAAACATAACATTGGTCTGTTTCTTGTTACACCCCTACGGTTCAAAATCATTTGAAATCGTGCATATAAAAGCCATACCGGTAAAAAATTCGTGATATTCCATAGTTTGCCATATAGAAACTCTGTGTCGTATGAGCTGCCCCACCATGTATATTTGTAATCAGAAAAAGTTACTCCATTCGATAGTAACAAAATATATGGGGTATTCCATTTGAAATAAAAATATACTTGGTGCCCATAACTGTTTTTTACATCTTCATCTGATTTTCTGTTTACCTACGTACAAGAAATCTACAAGTAAAATTACAAAAGACCATTTATTGAAGAAAAAAAAACAATAAAAAGTTAATGAGGGGTTCAAAATATAAGTGAAGACGAGTTATAACTCGAAATTAATGAAAAAATTTCGCATGTCCGCTCTACGCTTTCGTATATTTCAGATTTTACTTCAAAAAAAAAACAATACGATCTCACAACTCTCACCCACCGTTGCCAAGATCGGTAGGTATAGGTATTTATTATGTGCAATCTCCAATTGGCCCCATTATGAATGATTATGACTATTTGGAATGATTTCGAATTTTGTGCTTATTTGTATTCGTTTTCTTGCAAATATTCAAGAACAATTGTCATATTCATTCGCATAACTTGACCAGGGTAAATAAATAATTCTAAGTGTTTTCAGCATCACTTCTATTTCATAAAATAAGAATTTCATTATACATATACATATTATTATATTGCTAAATTGTAGTAGCACAACTTGAGCAAACCGTGTATGAATACAAATATTGCGAAAGACTAGAATACATTTTGTAAAACATATAATACAGGGTTATTCGAATTCAAAGATATTCGTCATTGAGATTTAGAAAATCGTACGATTAAAATATTGAATGGAATTTCATGCATAGTTTTTGGCAGAAGAGAATATATGATAGTTTACTTCAGTTCCGAAATAATTGGAAAAATTTTATGTTATTTTTTTCTGACTGTATAAGTGGTGAGTGAATATATAACTAAACGAAGAAATTTTCTACAATTCCCCTGTTTGAGATTCACATATGATGGTACTTTCGATGCCAGATCTTGGAAAAATACATATAGCTAAGTAATTTCAGTTTTTCCAGTTTTGTAGTTCGGGTGGAGTATGCTAATGGTAGATTTTCTTCTAGTAAAATGATGACCATGAAATGTTCGTGCTCATTCTCTGTCGTTTATTTAACGGTTTTCGAGATTTCAATGATAACCGTTGAATTTGAATTTATCAACCAAACATACATTCAAACATAAAACTATTTTAGTAAACTTATCCAAATATAAAATTCACCATGTTGTGACATTTCAGATACTTATATACATAATATTCATTACTCACCATACTTACATTCTAAGTAAGTATATGTTAAGACGATGATTTAATTTTCAAGAAGGGTATATTTGGGCTGATCATTTTTGAAACTATAGTGCAATAAAAATACATTCTGACAAACTACCACAAGTAGATTTTTTATAAATAGTATTTTTGCTGTCTGTCAATGAAGTACAACATCTACTCATATCTATAGATTATAAAGATAAAAGGAGTTCAAGTGTAACGAAATTGTTGTTTCTGAATAAATATTTATCTATCAGATATATACAATATAGGTTCAATTCTGGAATTTGAACTGGGTCAAATTTAACTTGCAAGATTTCATTAGATAGGTACAAAAAACTATATAAGAGTTTTCAAAAATGGTTCACCATAAACTTATTGTGAAGACCTAGATACAATGGAGTAGATATAGGTATACAAGAGAGTATCAGTGTAGCTCTTTCAGTTATGGCTATAATTCATATAATATAGATAAAGGTATTTATTCTCCTCAAGAACAACTCAAATATTGATAAAAATGTACCTAATTTTGTAATACCTCGTAATGAAATATATGTTTTATATCATATAATTTCTTGCTACTGTTATTATGAAGAATTGACATTGAATCTATGAATTTTTTATCACAAAGGGTCATTCCTATTCAGAGTGTAACATCCTAAACTTTTTATTAACGGAATGTATAAAACACCCTGTATTATTATGACAGTACCATATTATACCCATTTCGAATTTTGCAATAATTCCAGGTGTAATCAAGGCACGATGTTGTGCACACTGTATTTTACACTATGCATTGGTGATAAAATTAATATAAAACATACTATGTATGTATGGACTAGAAGAAAACGTTTCTATATCTAAACCTATCATTATGTATGGACGGAAGAGGTTAGAGCTCATCTTTATAATTTACACAATCAACATATTCTGATAATATCGAACGATACAAATAATGTACCTATTATATACCGAATGGCCTCGAAAACCAAGCCATCACTGTAACTTTTGAGCCTTTATCATATACAGGCTTTCGAGTCATTTCGGAAATTTGGAATTTTGACTTCACTGATATAATTGCTCTTTTGGTAGAATTATTGTGTCCACCGTAAGGACTTACCACCCCTGTAAAATCGTTATTATTTGATAGATTTTTTTGTTGTTTAATAGGTATTTGAAATGTCTATCCGACAATAGAGTGATTATATTTTTTGACTGTTATCGTGGCCAACTGCGACCAATTTTATTGAACCATTTTTCAAAAAGTACTATAAGGGATTTTTTTCCAAAAAATAATGACGGATTCTGAATCAGGATCACTTGAAACATACCTGTCCGAATTTTTTTTTTCAATATTTCATCAAAAAATTTACTCTTGTTGTATTTGTAGGGAGAATCAGTGACAAATTATCATTGAGGATTACTTCAAACATTTTATCATTAAAGTATTTTTTTCAAATCATCAAATAATTTAACAGGGGTGGTAAGTCCTTGAGGTGAACACACTGTATATCTATGACTATCATATTATCATGATGCTTTTGTTTTATCTCTTCGCGCATGGAAAGAATTTAAATCATATTATTCCACAACTGTATCGCCTGTATAGTGACCATGTCTAATTTTTTTTCACAATACTAATATCACAATAAGTAGGCTCTGAATCATACTGTGCTCTTAATGTAATGTTTATCCAATAATATTTTTGGAATTTTATGAAACAAAACACGAACTATCCGGATATAGAAAGGTTCAGATTGTGATGTGGTTATGTCATGGCAAAACTTGGGAATGAAGAAAATCTAAATTTTCCATTATCTATTTAAGAAAAAATTTATGCTCAGAATATTCGTTAGAAGAAATTCTGTTGATTTTTCGAAAATATAACTGATGAATATTGGCGATACTGAAGTGTTCGCCAAAAATCGAACTACCGTATGTGGAATATTATATCCTGAATACGAAAATTTGAAAATATATAATATTTGAACATTTTGCGACTCTATGTCACACGACTAAAAAGTTACAGATGTGGCCTGATTCTCGTCTCAATAAAATTCAGTTCTTTCCCAACTGTTTGGTCGAAACTAAAAATTATTGAAGTCTTGATAACCACTTATCTGAGTTTCGTATTTTCAAAATAATAATTAATAGAACTTATTTTTGCAGTTAGTTTTTGACTATGACATCAATCATTTGTCGAACTTTACAAGCAGAAAACATATCATTTACACATAACTTTCAATGAACTATAAGTAGGAAAGTGAGCACACATGTGTTTAAAAATGTACACATCACACTGTGTTTGTCAAAATTCAAGATATTTAGTTCTCAATCCAGCATTTATTATTTTAAACAGTTACTATAAAAACTATTTGTTCCCAACTTGTCCCCAACCAATTGATGTTTCGCATAGGAGAAATGAATTAATAAAATCTAATGATGCAAAAAGTTCTGCGAATTCAAAGGGAAATTGATATCTATAATGGAAAATTGATTTCAGTAGAAAATGAAGATAATATACCTAAAATTAGATTTGTTCCTTATTTAAGGCAATGAAAAGGCTTAGTTTTAAAATTTCTGAAGAAAAAACGAATTCCTTCATTCAATTTCCTCCAACTGGCATCAGTGTGCCCTATTATTTTCTGAGAAAGTTATTATTTTTCGTAGAATAACAATCTTCTGACATGATCTCCTTCATTAAAAGGGTTACCTACTGAAAACTATATAGCAGAAGAAATTCATTATTTTTGATGTTCAAACAGTATCTCTACCTTATAATATTTCAACAATTGAATAAATCAGTATAATTGATATTACAATCTTCCTCAGTCAAATAATCGTTTTATTCTTCCTATCTTTTCGAAATTCGATTCAATCAATCTCTATTTCAAATTTTTTTCCAAGATAAGTAACAAAAGTTAGTTGATACTTCTTTTTTATGAATTATGCGCTTTGGCACCCTGTCTATATTTTCAATTATTTCATTTAAAATAACATAGATACGCTATACATTCGTTACAAAGTTCCTTTCAGGTGCTTGAGCCATTTCATTATTGAGCAAACGAATTTACAAACGAAAAGTAATACATAATATAATATATAGAAAAATGATATAATATATCTCAAGAGAATCATATTTTGAAATGAAGCATTCATAGTGCTCATTTATCTTTCATCATTGAGTGTCTTACATCACATGGATTTGATATAATGAGATATTATAAAACGTATATAACAACAGAATCAAATGGTAGGTGCATGGTTACCATCAATGTTACCATCAATATCTCAACATACCCCTATATTCATAATTATATGGAAAACATATACAGAATGCCAACAATTTCATGGAAACAGTAAATTAGAAAAATAGTTGCCTCCAATATGCTGTTAGCGGAACCGAATGAAGTCGTGGTTCCTGAGATAATTTGAAATAACAGTTTAGATTTTGTATATCTAGAAAATTGAACAAGTCAAAAGAGTCGAAATTATTAGTTTCAGAAATATGCCATACAACTTTCGTTCTCCTTTCGTATCCCATGACAACAGTTAACAATAGTTTTTCATCATTCAAATCATTTTGAAGGTCTCATGTAATTTTCTAATAGATTTCGAGATAATTGACGTTGAAATTCAGATTTTCTCCGGATTCTTTAAGCTAATTGGGACATATCGTCAGGGTAGCTTTAGAAATAATTGAAATATCTGTTGTCAAATTGATGAATGCTATGATACCATGGCTATTATGACATGTCCGTTATTTGTGAGATTATTTGTCCCAATGGGTTTGTTTTTAGTGGTAATAGCAATATATGTGTTAAACATGGATGTGAAATAAATATTTAGCTCTATTCAATGGTACAAAAACACATATGGCGTCCATACGAAAAGTAAAGTTGTATAGCATATCCCTGAAATTATTGAGTTTGAATTTTTTTGATAATGCCAAATTCTTCGATTTGGTCAATTACCTAGAATCACTGGATTTCAACAGTTTCCTCCAAATAATAACTGATAAATTAAATAAAAACTAAATTGTCAATATTGAAGTGGCATATTGAAGTGGTCAACATCTCGATCACTGTTTAGGAAATGGCAATTGCATCCCTAGCAAATTGTCGGCACCCTATATATTATACTAATTCATAATTATGGACAAACCAGTATATCGATTCATTCATAATGGACAAACCTATAAAATACCTCAGTGTGAATAGGAAGAAACTACAATGAATCCAACAAAGAATCAAGAAGTTCTAACTGACAGTCATCCCAACCTTTGGTTGCCAACAGCAAACCTGTCAGTTCGTCTTCGCCTAGCAAGTTCTGTACTGGTTCAGTAATCACCGACTGATTTGGCATGGATTCTGGAACGAACTCATCTTCTACTGCCTTATTGGTGTTCACCTCAAACCTCTTTTCGTCCTTGATTTTGAGCTCCGTCGCTTTGCGCGTTTTTGGCTCTACTTTCTTCTCCTTTTTCTTGACTTCCTCGAGGTTTTCGATATCAGTTTCTCCACATATTGATATGTTGGAGAGGATATTGTGTTTTCTTTCTCCTGGATTTTGAGACGAATGATACCTAGAAAATACATTATTATCTATTTGATACACATTTTTCTCATATATTCAATATTGATATTTTCCAGGGTTATCAGGTGGAGAAGTGGTTAAATCTCGGGTTAAATACACTAGGAGTAGGAGTAAGAATTGAAAATTGAGGTGACTATTTCACTACCTTTTTGTCAAATGAACCAATCAGGTCTGTTAAGTTCAATTTATTCAGAATTGTGTATGTGAAAGTCGAATGTAAATATTCACATTGTGGATGCTGTTAAAAATGAGCAGATTTAGGGCGAATTCAAGTACGTTACAAAGCATAATTGAAAGCCAAAAAAACAATTTTTACGTCACAATCAATTCATACTACAACATAGTTGTAATGATTGGTAGACAACGAGTAGAAAACAACTACTCTCCTAGCTAATATCACGCAGACACTGGACTATATCTACTCATAGTCCATGCAACGGTTCAAACAGTGAATGCAGATGACAAATGTTTCTTATTTCTTCCTTACACGTGACAAAGTTCACATCAGTGCAGGGTAGTCTACCGAGTAGAGACCCTGAGATCTCCACTCGAAGCGGTGCCTGTCCCAATGCAATCTCCGATACGCATTTTTCATCGCACTGAGTCGCGTTCCAAAAGTAACTTGGAATTAGCGACATCATGCGGCGGAAGAAAAAAACACTCCAGAAACAAAGTTTCTGTGCCATAAAGCATAAGAGCTCGACTAAGCTAATAAGTGCAATAAAAATTGGACGAAGAACCAATTGAAAGGATTCTCATCCAATTGAAATTTCAAACATCGTTTGAATTTGAACGACTGGTAGACCAGGAGAAAAAACAACTGCTCTCCTGGCAAACACCACGTAGATTATTGAATTATATCTACTAAACGATTTACACAGTGAATCTTCTCTTTCATGCAGACAAGAGATAAGAAAACTAGTCAATTAAGTAATGGAAAAGAAACTGAATATAGAAGAAAAATGGAAGAATTTAACCGAGATTATTTTTAGAATGCGAATTAATTTCTCTCTCTGTTTTTTTTTCAAGAATTTCCTTCATCCTATTTCCTAATCGGTTGAAAAATTCGTTTCCTAACCTGCTTGAAATTTGATTTTCATCATCGTTTAAGAGGTGAAGAAAAATGTCATTGAAGTTTACAATAAGACTAGACAAGACTCTTATTGTGATCATCATATCGCAGGTCAAATTTTCAAAATACTATGCGAAGTCAATAATGATAAACTTTTTATTAGGAAAATAATTCGTCTTATTGAATATCTACCGGAGATTGTCTTTTTCTACAGGAGTGTATTACATGAAATTGAGCTTTTCGACACTCTTTCTGAATTATAAAAGTCCCTCAATTTCCAAGAATAGATATTCCTACTTGATGTTCAACCGACCTTTTCGTTTTTCTAGGAGGTTTTACTTTCTCTTCGTCCGAATGTCTAATCCTCGGTGCTCTAACTGTCAAACTGGACCTCCTTTTCGATCTCCTAGATTCTTCTAGCCTTTCCAGATCTAATTTCCAGAATCCTCCTTTGCCAGGCTCATCTTTCGATCTTGGGTGTTTCATGAAACACTTATTCAAGGATAGGTTGTGCCTTATGGAATTCTAGAATGATACGTAAAAATCAATAGTTTTCAGTTGTTGATGCTATATATATCATCGACATATAGATTTTATCTTATTTCAACTTTAAAGATTGTAAAACAGCTAGTAGTTTTTTTATTTAATTGTTTATATCTAATCATCCTTTCAAGTGAATACCATTTTTTCATTATTAGAGTCTAAAGCATTCTAGTTTATATTAATGTTTCATTCAGGTGAGAGAAACACTGGGATCAATTTTACACAGATCACATATGAAATGAATTGTATAAAAATTGAATGCTCATCACGAGTTACCTGTTATTGGACAGGTTACTCGTAATGAGCAGCCTTTTTTTCTGAATATGTATTATGTTTCAATCAATTTGCATCAATTATAACCATCGGAACCCATGACCGTAGAACCCGGCGATAAAGTACCACTTTACGTCCGGTCGTGCATTATAGTTATTTATGTATCAAGGGCATAAAATAGGCTTTTATGAACCGCAGCGTGTAAGTAATAGCCTGAGCGATAGCGAGGGCTATTAACACGCCTAGGTTCATAATAGTTATTTATGTATTAAGGGAATTATGAGGGCCTCAATTACCGATGGCAAAGTTTGCGTCCCGAGTGCCTCTGGCCCGATGGACAGCAATTGCCAAAGGTATTAAGGCTCTGAAATTCCCGTGGTACATAGATAATTTTATTTTTGACCGATTTTCATAACAATATATGTCCATATTTAAAACGCAATAAATGTTTAAATTCATAACCTTTCTGGTATATTTGAATTAGGTAGCGTTTATTGTAGCATTGTTGGTTGTTGCTAGGTTGTCGCTATGTTACATGTTTATAAGCAAACTTTCTTTATCAATCAATGTTTTTCCGTTAAAAACGTGTTTATTTTTTACCACAAATCGACGATCTTTTTCTGATATAATGGAGGATATTATAAAAAAGCGGAAAAAGCAAGACAATCATTACTTCCATCGAAAAGTGAAGCCCTATATCAAAAAGAATACAACTTATATCTGAAGTGGCTGACACAGAGAAATGTTATGTCAAAAGATGCCAACGAAACTGTCTTTCTGACATATTTTCAAGAACTGGTAAAGTATTTTCAGTATTTTCTGGTAGATTTGGTAATAATTGTATTTATTCGTTGCAGTCAGAAACGTTTAGCACAAATTCGTTATGGACTAAATGGTCAATGCTCAAATCGATGGTGACCATATATGAGAAAAGAGATATCACCAAGTTCAACGAACTAGAGGCTTTTTTGAAACGGAAAAGTAAGGGGTATAAGCCGAAGAAGTCTGCTGTCTTATCTCCTAAAGATGTCATCAAATTTCTAAAGGACGCCCCTAATGAAATTCATCTATTGCATAAGGTAATTTTTTTCTCATAATTTTCTTTTTCGTTTGTTTATTTCGTTTTATTTGTTATAGGTTGTTCTAATTATGGGTTATTTATAATTTCTTGTCCGGCGGGCGGTAAAGTGCCATTCTACGCCCGGCGGGTGGTAAAGTACTTCGAGGGCGGTAAAGTGCTACTTCAAGCCCGCACAACCGGGCGATAGTGAGGAACATTTCGGTGAAATTCGGGATATCAATGTTTGTATCATTTTGCATGAATCGAAACTATCAAAATATATTTTTTCTATCAATATGAGAGTGACATTTACTTCAGCCCTTGCTCAATTACTTTATAAAAGTAGGTGATTCGCGCTCACAAAACTCTAAAAAAATGTGCCATTTGTTAATTCTAAATGTATATATAGGAACTGAATGTCCATAAACAAAAACTCTTCGATAATTCAACTTTATCGTAGCTCTCACCGTTATGAAGATAATAATGTTAACGACACCTAAATGAAACAGCCGTATTTATACCGGGTAGTTCACGGTGAGAACTAGGTATCTGGAGAACGTAGACAGATCATGAAAACTGGTATAAATCAACAATCGAACATGCTCTATCCATTTCAAATATTTTCATCAATGCATCAATTTTCAGAGAAACAAGTAGCAACTTCTTTTTTATATGGAATTAAATATGAGAATATCATTATGAATGTTTGAAGTGTTCCAAGCTGATACCAGCTGTTAACGTAGTATTTTACTACCTAACATCCCTATAATTCCTAGAAATTTCCTAGATTCCTTAATCTCTCGTCATATATCACATACCTAATGAAATTTGTTATCAATTATACTAAAATATCTGCTAGAATGCTGCTTCTTTGAGTTCGGAAAAAAACACAAGCGGAAACAGTGCTTTGATGAAAATATTTTGAACTGATAGAGAATATTCGATTATTGCTGCACACTTATTTTCAGAATGATCAGGCCTTTTTTCAATGATTAAGAGATTTCCAACGTAGTCTTCTACTACCTAACATCCTTATAATTCCTAGAAATTTCCTAGATTCCTTAATCTCTCGTCATATATCACATACCTAATGAAATTTGTTATCAATTATACTAAAATATCTGCTAGAATGCTGCTTCTTTGAGTTCGAAAAAAAAAACAAGCGGAAACAGTGCTTTGATGAAAATATTTTGAACTGATAGAGAATATTCGATTATTGCTGCACACTTATTTTCAGAATGAACAGGCCTTTTTTCAATGATTAAGAGATTTCCAACGTAGTCTTCTACTACCTAACATCCTTATAATTCCTAGAAATTTCCTAGATTCCTTAATCTCTCGTCATATATCACATACCTAATGAAATTTGTTATCAATTATACTAAAATATCTGCTAGAATGCTGCTTCTTTGAGATCGGAAAAAAAAACAAGCGGAAACAGTGCTTTGATGGAAATATTTTGAACTGAATATTCGATTATTGATGCACACTTATTTTCAGAATGAACAGGCCTTTTTTCAATGATTAAGAGATATCCAACGTAGTCTTCTACTACCTAACATCCTTATAATTCCTAGAAATTTCCTAGATTCCTTAATCTCTCGTCATATATCACATACCTAATGAAATTTGTTATCAATTATACTAAAATATCTGCTAGAATGCTGCTTCTTTGAGTTCGAAAAAAAAAACAAGCGGAAACAGTGCTTTGATGAAAATATTTTGAACTGATAGAGAATATTCGATTATTGCTGCACACTTATTTTCAGAATGAACAGGCCTTTTTTCAATGATTAAGAGATTTCCAACGTAGTCTTCTACTACCTAACATCCTTATAATTCCTAGAAATTTCCTAGATTCCTTAATCTCTCGTCATATATCACATACCTAATGAAATTTGTTATCAATTATACTAAAATATCTGCTAGAATGCTGCTTCTTTGAGATCGGAAAAAAAAACAAGCGGAAACAGTGCTTTGATGAAAATATTTTGAACTGATAGAGAATATTCGATTATTGCTGCACACTTATTTTCAGAATGAACAGGCCTTTTTTCAATGATTAAGAGATTTCCAACGTAGTCTTCTACTACCTAACATCCTTATAATTCCTAGAAATTTCCTAGATTCCTTAATCTCTCGTCATATATCACATACCTAATGAAATTTGTTATCAATTATACTAAAATATCTGCTAGAATGCTGCTTCTTTGAGATCGGAAAAAAAAACAAGCGGAAACAGTGCTTTGATGGAAATATTTTGAACTGAATATTCGATTATTGATGCACACTTATTTTCAGAATGAACAGGCCTTTTTTCAATGATTAAGAGATATCCAACGTAGTCTTCTACTACCTAACATCCTTATAATTCCTAGAAATTTCCTAGATTCCTTAATCTCTCGTCATATATCACATACCTAATGAAATTTGTTATCAATTATACTAAAATATCTGCTAGAATGCTGCTTCTTTGAGTTCGAAAAAAAAAACAAGCGGAAACAGTGCTTTGATGAAAATATTTTGAACTGATAGAGAATATTCGATTATTGCTGCACACTTATTTTCAGAATGAACAGGCCTTTTTTCAATGATTAAGAGATTTCCAACGTAGTCTTCTACTACCTAACATCCTTATAATTCCTAGAAATTTCCTAGATTCCTTAATCTCTCGTCATATATCACATACCTAATGAAATTTGTTATCAATTATACTAAAATATCTGCTAGAATGCTGCTTCTTTGAGATCGGAAAAAAAAACAAGCGGAAACAGTGCTTTGATGGAAATATTTTGAACTGAATATTCGATTATTGATGCACACTTATTTTCAGAATGAACAGGCCTTTTTTCAATGATTAAGAGATATCCAACGTAGTCTTCTACTACCTAACATCCTTATAATTCCTAGAAATTTCCTAGATTCCTTAATCTCTCGTCATATATCACATACCTAATGAAATTTGTTATCAATTATACTAAAATATCTGCTAGAATGCTGCTTCTTTGAGTTCGAAAAAAAAAACAAGCGGAAACAGTGCTTTGATGAAAATATTTTGAACTGATAGAGAATATTCGATTATTGCTGCACACTTATTTTCAGAATGAACAGGCCTTTTTTCAATGATTAAGAGATTTCCAACGTAGTCTTCTACTACCTAACATCCTTATAATTCCTAGAAATTTCCTAGATTCCTTAATCTCTCGTCATATATCACATACCTAATGAAATTTGTTATCAATTATACTAAAATATCTGCTAGAATGCTGCTTCTTTGAGATCGGAAAAAAAAACAAGCGGAAACAGTGCTTTGATGGAAATATTTTGAACTGAATATTCGATTATTGATGCACACTTATTTTCAGAATGAACAGGCCTTTTTTCAATGATTAAGAGATATCCAACGTAGTCTTCTACTACCTAACATCCTTATAATTCCTAGAAATTTCCTAGATTCCTTAATCTCTCGTCATATATCACATACCTAATGAAATTTGTTATCAATTATACTAAAATATCTGCTAGAATGCTGCTTCTTTGAGTTCGAAAAAAAAAACAAGCGGAAACAGTGCTTTGATGAAAATATTTTGAACTGATAGAGAATATTCGATTATTGCTGCACACTTATTTTCAGAATGAACAGGCCTTTTTTCAATGATTAAGAGATTTCCAACGTAGTCTTCTACTACCTAACATCCTTATAATTCCTAGAAATTTCCTAGATTCCTTAATCTCTCGTCATATATCACATACCTAATGAAATTTGTTATCAATTATACTAAAATATCTGCTAGAATGCTGCTTCTTTGAGATCGGAAAAAAAAACAAGCGGAAACAGTGCTTTGATGGAAATATTTTGAACTGAATATTCGATTATTGATGCACACTTATTTTCAGAATGAACAGGCCTTTTTTCAATGATTAAGAGATATCCAACGTAGTCTTCTACTACCTAACATCCTTATAATTCCTAGAAATTTCCTAGATTCCTTAATCTCTCGTCATATATCACATACCTAATGAAATTTGTTATCAATTATACTAAAATATCTGCTAGAATGCTGCTTCTTTGAGTTCGAAAAAAAAAACAAGCGGAAACAGTGCTTTGATGAAAATATTTTGAACTGATAGAGAATATTCGATTATTGCTGCACACTTATTTTCAGAATGAACAGGCCTTTTTTCAATGATTAAGAGATTTCCAACGTAGTCTTCTACTACCTAACATCCTTATAATTCCTAGAAATTTCCTAGATTCCTTAATCTCTCGTCATATATCACATACCTAATGAAATTTGTTATCAATTATACTAAAATATCTGCTAGAATGCTGCTTCTTTGAGTTCGAAAAAAAAAACAAGCGGAAACAGTGCTTTGATGAAAATATTTTGAACTGATAGAGAATATTCGATTATTGCTGCACACTTATTTTCAGAATGAACAGGCCTTTTTTCAATGATTAAGAGATTTCCAACGTAGTCTTCTACTACCTAACATCCTTATAATTCCTAGAAATTTCCTAGATTCCTTAATCTCTCGTCATATATCACATACCTAATGAAATTTGTTATCAATTATACTAAAATATCTGCTAGAATGCTGCTTCTTTGAGATCGGAAAAAAAAACAAGCGGAAACAGTGCTTTGATGGAAATATTTTGAACTGAATATTCGATTATTGATGCACACTTATTTTCAGAATGAACAGGCCTTTTTTCAATGATTAAGAGATATCCAACGTAGTCTTCTACTACCTAACATCCTTATAATTCCTAGAAATTTCCTAGATTCCTTAATCTCTCGTCATATATCACATACCTAATGAAATTTGTTATCAATTATACTAAAATATCTGCTAGAATGCTGCTTCTTTGAGTTCGAAAAAAAAAACAAGCGGAAACAGTGCTTTGATGAAAATATTTTGAACTGATAGAGAATATTCGATTATTGCTGCACACTTATTTTCAGAATGAACAGGCCTTTTTTCAATGATTAAGAGATTTCCAACGTAGTCTTCTACTACCTAACATCCTTATAATTCCTAGAAATTTCCTAGATTCCTTAATCTCTCGTCATATATCACATACCTAATGAAATTTGTTATCAATTATACTAAAATATCTGCTAGAATGCTGCTTCTTTGAGATCGGAAAAAAAAACAAGCGGAAACAGTGCTTTGATGGAAATATTTTGAACTGAATATTCGATTATTGATGCACACTTATTTTCAGAATGAACAGGCCTTTTTTCAATGATTAAGAGATATCCAACGTAGTCTTCTACTACCTAACATCCTTATAATTCCTAGAAATTTCCTAGATTCCTTAATCTCTCGTCATATATCACATACCTAATGAAATTTGTTATCAATTATACTAAAATATCTGCTAGAATGCTGCTTCTTTGAGTTCGAAAAAAAAAACAAGCGGAAACAGTGCTTTGATGAAAATATTTTGAACTGATAGAGAATATTCGATTATTGCTGCACACTTATTTTCAGAATGAACAGGCCTTTTTTCAATGATTAAGAGATTTCCAACGTAGTCTTCTACTACCTAACATCCTTATAATTCCTAGAAATTTCCTAGATTCCTTAATCTCTCGTCATATATCACATACCTAATGAAATTTGTTATCAATTATACTAAAATATCTGCTAGAATGCTGCTTCTTTGAGATCGGAAAAAAAAACAAGCGGAAACAGTGCTTTGATGGAAATATTTTGAACTGAATATTCGATTATTGATGCACACTTATTTTCAGAATGAACAGGCCTTTTTTCAATGATTAAGAGATATCCAACGTAGTCTTCTACTACCTAACATCCTTATAATTCCTAGAAATTTCCTAGATTCCTTAATCTCTCGTCATATATCACATACCTAATGAAATTTGTTATCAATTATACTAAAATATCTGCTAGAATGCTGCTTCTTTGAGATCGGAAAAAAAAACAAGCGGAAACAGTGCTTTGATGGAAATATTTTGAACTGAATATTCGATTATTGATGCACACTTATTTTCAGAATGAACAGGCCTTTTTTCAATGATTAAGAGATATCCAACGTAGTCTTCTACTACCTAACATCCTTATAATTCCTAGAAATTTCCTAGATTCCTTAATCTCTCGTCATATATCACATACCTAATGAAATTTGTTATCAATTATACTAAAATATCTGCTAGAATGCTGCTTCTTTGAGTTCGAAAAAAAAAACAAGCGGAAACAGTGCTTTGATGAAAATATTTTGAACTGATAGAGAATATTCGATTATTGCTGCACACTTATTTTCAGAATGAACAGGCCTTTTTTCAATGATTAAGAGATTTCCAACGTAGTCTTCTACTACCTAACATCCTTATAATTCCTAGAAATTTCCTAGATTCCTTAATCTCTCGTCATATATCACATACCTAATGAAATTTGTTATCAATTATACTAAAATATCTGCTAGAATGCTGCTTCTTTGAGATCGGAAAAAAAAACAAGCGGAAACAGTGCTTTGATGGAAATATTTTGAACTGAATATTCGATTATTGATGCACACTTATTTTCAGAATGAACAGGCCTTTTTTCAATGATTAAGAGATATCCAACGTAGTCTTCTACTACCTAACATCCTTATAATTCCTAGAAATTTCCTAGATTCCTTAATCTCTCGTCATATATCACATACCTAATGAAATTTGTTATCAATTATACTAAAATATCTGCTAGAATGCTGCTTCTTTGAGTTCGAAAAAAAAAACAAGCGGAAACAGTGCTTTGATGAAAATATTTTGAACTGATAGAGAATATTCGATTATTGCTGCACACTTATTTTCAGAATGAACAGGCCTTTTTTCAATGATTAAGAGATTTCCAACGTAGTCTTCTACTACCTAACATCCTTATAATTCCTAGAAATTTCCTAGATTCCTTAATCTCTCGTCATATATCACATACCTAATGAAATTTGTTATCAATTATACTAAAATATCTGCTAGAATGCTGCTTCTTTGAGTTCGAAAAAAAAAACAAGCGGAAACAGTGCTTTGATGAAAATATTTTGAACTGATAGAGAATATTCGATTATTGCTGCACACTTATTTTCAGAATGAACAGGCCTTTTTTCAATGATTAAGAGATTTCCAACGTAGTCTTCTACTACCTAACATCCTTATAATTCCTAGAAATTTCCTAGATTCCTTAATCTCTCGTCATATATCACATACCTAATGAAATTTGTTATCAATTATACTAAAATATCTGCTAGAATGCTGCTTCTTTGAGATCGGAAAAAAAAACAAGCGGAAACAGTGCTTTGATGGAAATATTTTGAACTGAATATTCGATTATTGATGCACACTTATTTTCAGAATGAACAGGCCTTTTTTCAATGATTAAGAGATTTCCAACGTAGTCTTCTACTACCTAACATCCTTATAATTCCTAGAAATTTCCTAGATTCCTTAATCTCTCGTCATATATCACATACCTAATGAAATTTGTTATCAATTATACTAAAATATCTGCTAGAATGCTGCTTCTTTGAGTTCGAAAAAAAAAACAAGCGGAAACAGTGCTTTGATGAAAATATTTTGAACTGATAGAGAATATTCGATTATTGCTGCACACTTATTTTCAGAATGAACAGGCCTTTTTTCAATGATTAAGAGATTTCCAACGTAGTCTTCTACTACCTAACATCCTTATAATTCCTAGAAATTTCCTAGATTCCTTAATCTCTCGTCATATATCACATACCTAATGAAATTTGTTATCAATTATACTAAAATATCTGCTAGAATGCTGCTTCTTTGAGTTCGAAAAAAAAAACAAGCGGAAACAGTGCTTTGATGAAAATATTTTGAACTGATAGAGAATATTCGATTATTGCTGCACACTTATTTTCAGAATGAACAGGCCTTTTTTCAATGATTAAGAGATTTCCAACGTAGTCTTCTACTACCTAACATCCTTATAATTCCTAGAAATTTCCTAGATTCCTTAATCTCTCGTCATATATCACATACCTAATGAAATTTGTTATCAATTATACTAAAATATCTGCTAGAATGCTGCTTCTTTGAGATCGGAAAAAAAAACAAGCGGAAACAGTGCTTTGATGGAAATATTTTGAACTGAATATTCGATTATTGATGCACACTTATTTTCAGAATGAACAGGCCTTTTTTCAATGATTAAGAGATATCCAACGTAGTCTTCTACTACCTAACATCCTTATAATTCCTAGAAATTTCCTAGATTCCTTAATCTCTCGTCATATATCACATACCTAATGAAATTTGTTATCAATTATACTAAAATATCTGCTAGAATGCTGCTTCTTTGAGTTCGAAAAAAAAAAACAAGCGGAAACAGTGCTTTGATGAAAATATTTTGAACTGATAGAGAATATTCGATTATTGCTGCACACTTATTTTCAGAATGAACAGGCCTTTTTTCAATGATTAAGAGATTTCCAACGTAGTCTTCTACTACCTAACATCCTTATAATTCCTAGAAATTTCCTAGATTCCTTAATCTCTCGTCATATATCACATACCTAATGAAATTTGTTATCAATTATACTAAAATATCTGCTAGAATGCTGCTTCTTTGAGTTCGAAAAAAAAAACAAGCGGAAACAGTGCTTTGATGAAAATATTTTGAACTGATAGAGAATATTCGATTATTGCTGCACACTTATTTTCAGAATGAACAGGCCTTTTTTCAATGATTAAGAGATTTCCAACGTAGTCTTCTACTACCTAACATCCTTATAATTCCTAGAAATTTCCTAGATTCCTTAATCTCTCGTCATATATCACATACCTAATGAAATTTGTTATCAATTATACTAAAATATCTGCTAGAATGCTGCTTCTTTGAGATCGGAAAAAAAAACAAGCGGAAACAGTGCTTTGATGGAAATATTTTGAACTGAATATTCGATTATTGATGCACACTTATTTTCAGAATGAACAGGCCTTTTTTCAATGATTAAGAGATATCCAACGTAGTCTTCTACTACCTAACATCCTTATAATTCCTAGAAATTTCCTAGATTCCTTAATCTCTCGTCATATATCACATACCTAATGAAATTTGTTATCAATTATACTAAAATATCTGCTAGAATGCTGCTTCTTTGAGATCGGAAAAAAAAACAAGCGGAAACAGTGCTTT
This sequence comes from Chrysomela aeneicollis, assembly GCA_029955515.1. Classification (NCBI taxonomy): domain Eukaryota; kingdom Metazoa; phylum Arthropoda; class Insecta; order Coleoptera; family Chrysomelidae; genus Chrysomela; species Chrysomela aeneicollis. Next base: position 1,122,069 of record JARUHQ010000012.1, read on the forward strand.
GATGGAAATATTTTGAACTGAATATTCGATTATTGATGCACACTTATTTTCAGAATGAACAGGCCTTTTTTCAATGATTAAGAGATATCCAACGTAGTCTTCTACTACCTAACATCCTTATAATTCCTAGAAATTTCCTAGATTCCTTAATCTCTCGTCATATATCACATACCTAATGAAATTTGTTATCAATTATACTAAAATATCTGCTAGAATGCTGCTTCTTTGAGTTCGAAAAAAAAAACAAGCGGAAACAGTGCTTTGATGAAAATATTTTGAACTGATAGAGAATATTCGATTATTGCTGCACACTTATTTTCAGAATGAACAGGCCTTTTTTCAATGATTAAGAGATTTCCAACGTAGTCTTCTACTACCTAACATCCTTATAATTCCTAGAAATTTCCTAGATTCCTTAATCTCTCGTCATATATCACATACCTAATGAAATTTGTTATCAATTATACTAAAATATCTGCTAGAATGCTGCTTCTTTGAGATCGGAAAAAAAAACAAGCGGAAACAGTGCTTTGATGGAAATATTTTGAACTGAATATTCGATTATTGATGCACACTTATTTTCAGAATGAACAGGCCTTTTTTCAATGATTAAGAGATATCCAACGTAGTCTTCTACTACCTAACATCCTTATAATTCCTAGAAATTTCCTAGATTCCTTAATCTCTCGTCATATATCACATACCTAATGAAATTTGTTATCAATTATACTAAAATATCTGCTAGAATGCTGCTTCTTTGAGTTCGAAAAAAAAAACAAGCGGAAACAGTGCTTTGATGAAAATATTTTGAACTGATAGAGAATATTCGATTATTGCTGCACACTTATTTTCAGAATGAACAGGCCTTTTTTCAATGATTAAGAGATTTCCAACGTAGTCTTCTACTACCTAACATCCTTATAATTCCTAGAAATTTCCTAGATTCCTTAATCTCTCGTCATATATCACATACCTAATGAAATTTGTTATCAATTATACTAAAATATCTGCTAGAATGCTGCTTCTTTGAGATCGGAAAAAAAAACAAGCGGAAACAGTGCTTTGATGGAAATATTTTGAACTGAATATTCGATTATTGATGCACACTTATTTTCAGAATGAACAGGCCTTTTTTCAATGATTAAGAGATATCCAACGTAGTCTTCTACTACCTAACATCCTTATAATTCCTAGAAATTTCCTAGATTCCTTAATCTCTCGTCATATATCACATACCTAATGAAATTTGTTATCAATTATACTAAAATATCTGCTAGAATGCTGCTTCTTTGAGTTCGAAAAAAAAAACAAGCGGAAACAGTGCTTTGATGAAAATATTTTGAACTGATAGAGAATATTCGATTATTGCTGCACACTTATTTTCAGAATGAACAGGCCTTTTTTCAATGATTAAGAGATTTCCAACGTAGTCTTCTACTACCTAACATCCTTATAATTCCTAGAAATTTCCTAGATTCCTTAATCTCTCGTCATATATCACATACCTAATGAAATTTGTTATCAATTATACTAAAATATCTGCTAGAATGCTGCTTCTTTGAGATCGGAAAAAAAAAACAAGCGGAAACAGTGCTTTGATGGAAATATTTTGAACTGAATATTCGATTATTGATGCACACTTATTTTCAGAATGAACAGGCCTTTTTTCAATGATTAAGAGATATCCAACGTAGTCTTCTACTACCTAACATCCTTATAATTCCTAGAAATTTCCTAGATTCCTTAATCTCTCGTCATATATCACATACCTAATGAAATTTGTTATCAATTATACTAAAATATCTGCTAGAATGCTGCTTCTTTGAGTTCGAAAAAAAAAACAAGCGGAAACAGTGCTTTGATGAAAATATTTTGAACTGATAGAGAATATTCGATTATTGCTGCACACTTATTTTCAGAATGAACAGGCCTTTTTTCAATGATTAAGAGATTTCCAACGTAGTCTTCTACTACCTAACATCCTTATAATTCCTAGAAATTTCCTAGATTCCTTAATCTCTCGTCATATATCACATACCTAATGAAATTTGTTATCAATTATACTAAAATATCTGCTAGAATGCTGCTTCTTTGAGATCGGAAAAAAAAACAAGCGGAAACAGTGCTTTGATGGAAATATTTTGAACTGAATATTCGATTATTGATGCACACTTATTTTCAGAATGAACAGGCCTTTTTTCAATGATTAAGAGATATCCAACGTAGTCTTCTACTACCTAACATCCTTATAATTCCTAGAAATTTCCTAGATTCCTTAATCTCTCGTCATATATCACATACCTAATGAAATTTGTTATCAATTATACTAAAATATCTGCTAGAATGCTGCTTCTTTGAGTTCGAAAAAAAAAACAAGCGGAAACAGTGCTTTGATGAAAATATTTTGAACTGATAGAGAATATTCGATTATTGCTGCACACTTATTTTCAGAATGAACAGGCCTTTTTTCAATGATTAAGAGATTTCCAACGTAGTCTTCTACTACCTAACATCCTTATAATTCCTAGAAATTTCCTAGATTCCTTAATCTCTCGTCATATATCACATACCTAATGAAATTTGTTATCAATTATACTAAAATATCTGCTAGAATGCTGCTTCTTTGAGTTCGAAAAAAAAAACAAGCGGAAACAGTGCTTTGATGAAAATATTTTGAACTGATAGAGAATATTCGATTATTGCTGCACACTTATTTTCAGAATGAACAGGCCTTTTTTCAATGATTAAGAGATTTCCAACGTAGTCTTCTACTACCTAACATCCTTATAATTCCTAGAAATTTCCTAGATTCCTTAATCTCTCGTCATATATCACATACCTAATGAAATTTGTTATCAATTATACTAAAATATCTGCTAGAATGCTGCTTCTTTGAGATCGGAAAAAAAAACAAGCGGAAACAGTGCTTTGATGGAAATATTTTGAACTGAATATTCGATTATTGCTGCACACTTATTTTCAGAATGAACAGGCCTTTTTTCAATGATTAAGAGATTTCCAACGTAGTCTTCTACTACCTAACATCCTTATAATTCCTAGAAATTTCCTAGATTCCTTAATCTCTCGTCATATATCACATACCTAATGAAATTTGTTATCAATTATACTAAAATATCTGCTAGAATGCTGCTTCTTTGAGTTCGAAAAAAAAAACAAGCGGAAACAGTGCTTTGATGAAAATATTTTGAACTGATAGAGAATATTCGATTATTGCTGCACACTTATTTTCAGAATGAACAGGCCTTTTTTCAATGATTAAGAGATATCCAACGTAGTCTTCTACTACCTAACATCCTTATAATTCCTAGAAATTTCCTAGATTCCTTAATCTCTCGTCATATATCACATACCTAATGAAATTTGTTATCAATTATACTAAAATATCTGCTAGAATGCTGCTTCTTTGAGTTCGAAAAAAAAAACAAGCGGAAACAGTGCTTTGATGAAAATATTTTGAACTGATAGAGAATATTCGATTATTGCTGCACACTTATTTTCAGAATGAACAGGCCTTTTTTCAATGATTAAGAGATTTCCAACGTAGTCTTCTACTACCTAACATCCTTATAATTCCTAGAAATTTCCTAGATTCCTTAATCTCTCGTCATATATCACATACCTAATGAAATTTGTTATCAATTATACTAAAATATCTGCTAGAATGCTGCTTCTTTGAGATCGGAAAAAAAAACAAGCGGAAACAGTGCTTTGATGAAAATATTTTGAACTGATAGAGAATATTCGATTATTGCTGCACACTTATTTTCAGAATGAACAGGCCTTTTTTCAATGATTAAGAGATTTCCAACGTAGTCTTCTACTACCTAACATCCTTATAATTCCTAGAAATTTCCTAGATTCCTTAATCTCTCGTCATATATCACATACCTAATGAAATTTGTTATCAATTATACTAAAATATCTGCTAGAATGCTGCTTCTTTGAGATCGGAAAAAAAAACAAGCGGAAACAGTGCTTTGATGGAAATATTTTGAACTGAATATTCGATTATTGATGCACACTTATTTTCAGAATGAACAGGCCTTTTTTCAATGATTAAGAGATATCCAACGTAGTCTTCTACTACCTAACATCCTTATAATTCCTAGAAATTTCCTAGATTCCTTAATCTCTCGTCATATATCACATACCTAATGAAATTTGTTATCAATTATACTAAAATATCTGCTAGAATGCTGCTTCTTTGAGTTCGAAAAAAAAAACAAGCGGAAACAGTGCTTTGATGAAAATATTTTGAACTGATAGAGAATATTCGATTATTGCTGCACACTTATTTTCAGAATGAACAGGCCTTTTTTCAATGATTAAGAGATTTCCAACGTAGTCTTCTACTACCTAACATCCTTATAATTCCTAGAAATTTCCTAGATTCCTTAATCTCTCGTCATATATCACATACCTAATGAAATTTGTTATCAATTATACTAAAATATCTGCTAGAATGCTGCTTCTTTGAGATCGGAAAAAAAAACAAGCGGAAACAGTGCTTTGATGGAAATATTTTGAACTGAATATTCGATTATTGATGCACACTTATTTTCAGAATGAACAGGCCTTTTTTCAATGATTAAGAGATATCCAACGTAGTCTTCTACTACCTAACATCCTTATAATTCCTAGAAATTTCCTAGATTCCTTAATCTCTCGTCATATATCACATACCTAATGAAATTTGTTATCAATTATACTAAAATATCTGCTAGAATGCTGCTTCTTTGAGTTCGAAAAAAAAAACAAGCGGAAACAGTGCTTTGATGAAAATATTTTGAACTGATAGAGAATATTCGATTATTGCTGCACACTTATTTTCAGAATGAACAGGCCTTTTTTCAATGATTAAGAGATTTCCAACGTAGTCTTCTACTACCTAACATCCTTATAATTCCTAGAAATTTCCTAGATTCCTTAATCTCTCGTCATATATCACATACCTAATGAAATTTGTTATCAATTATACTAAAATATCTGCTAGAATGCTGCTTCTTTGAGTTCGAAAAAAAAAACAAGCGGAAACAGTGCTTTGATGAAAATATTTTGAACTGATAGAGAATATTCGATTATTGCTGCACACTTATTTTCAGAATGAACAGGCCTTTTTTCAATGATTAAGAGATTTCCAACGTAGTCTTCTACTACCTAACATTCTTATAATTCCTAGAAATTTCCTAGATTCCTTAATCTCTCGTCATATATCACATACCTAATGAAATTTGTTATCAATTATACTAAAATATCTGCTAGAATGCTGCTTCTTTGAGTTCGAAAAAAAAAAACAAGCGGAAACAGTGCTTTGATGAAAATATTTTGAACTGATAGAGAATATTCGATTATTGCTGCACACTTATTTTCAGAATGAACAGGCCTTTTTTCAATGATTAAGAGATTTCCAATGTAGTCTTCTACTACCTAACATCCTTATAATTCCTAGAAATTTCCTAGATTCCTTAATCTCTCGTCATATATCACATACCTAATGAAATTTGTTATCAATTATACTAAAATATCTGCTAGAATGCTGCTTCTTTGAGTTCGAAAAAAAAAACAAGCGGAAACAGTGCTTTGATGAAAATATTTTGAACTGATAGAGAATATTCGATTATTGCTGCACACTTATTTTCAGAGTGAACAGGCCTTTTTTCAATGATTAAGAGATTTCCAACGTAGTCTTCTACTACCTAACATCCTTATAATTCCTAGAAATTTCCTAGATTCCTTAATCTCTCGTCATATATCACATACCTAATGAAATTTGTTATCAATTATACTAAAATATCTGCTAGAATGCTGCTTCTTTGAGATCGGAAAAAAAAACAAGCGGAAACAGTGCTTTGATGGAAATATTTTGAACTGAATATTCGATTATTGATGCACACTTATTTTCAGAATGAACAGGCCTTTTTTCAATGATTAAGAGATTTCCAACGTAGTCTTCTACTACCTAACATCCTTATAATTCCTAGAAATTTCCTAGATTCCTTAATCTCTCGTCATATATCACATACCTAATGAAATTTGTTATCAATTATACTAAAATATCTGCTAGAATGCTGCTTCTTTGAGATCGGAAAAAAAAACAAGCGGAAACAGTGCTTTGATGGAAATATTTTGAACTGAATATTCGATTATTGATGCACACTTATTTTCAGAATGAACAGGCCTTTTTTCAATGATTAAGAGATATCCAACGTAGTCTTCTACTACCTAACATCCTTATAATTCCTAGAAATTTCCTAGATTCCTTAATCTCTCGTCATATATCACATACCTAATGAAATTTGTTATCAATTATACTAAAATATCTGCTAGAATGCTGCTTCTTTGAGTTCGAAAAAAAAAACAAGCGGAAACAGTGCTTTGATGAAAATATTTTGAACTGATAGAGAATATTCGATTATTGCTGCACACTTATTTTCAGAATGAACAGGCCTTTTTTCAATGATTAAGAGATTTCCAACGTAGTCTTCTACTACCTAACATCCTTATAATTCCTAGAAATTTCCTAGATTCCTTAATCTCTCGTCATATATCACATACCTAATGAAATTTGTTATCAATTATACTAAAATATCTGCTAGAATGCTGCTTCTTTGAGATCGGAAAAAAAAACAAGCGGAAACAGTGCTTTGATGGAAATATTTTGAACTGAATATTCGATTATTGATGCACACTTATTTTCAGAATGAACAGGCCTTTTTTCAATGATTAAGAGATATCCAACGTAGTCTTCTACTACCTAACATCCTTATAATTCCTAGAAATTTCCTAGATTCCTTAATCTCTCGTCATATATCACATACCTAATGAAATTTGTTATCAATTATACTAAAATATCTGCTAGAATGCTGCTTCTTTGAGATCGGAAAAAAAAACAAGCGGAAACAGTGCTTTGATGGAAATATTTTGAACTGAATATTCGATTATTGATGCACACTTATTTTCAGAATGAACAGGCCTTTTTTCAATGATTAAGAGATATCCAACGTAGTCTTCTACTACCTAACATCCTTATAATTCCTAGAAATTTCCTAGATTCCTTAATCTCTCGTCATATATCACATACCTAATGAAATTTGTTATCAATTATACTAAAATATCTGCTAGAATGCTGCTTCTTTGAGTTCGAAAAAAAAAACAAGCGGAAACAGTGCTTTGATGAAAATATTTTGAACTGATAGAGAATATTCGATTATTGCTGCACACTTATTTTCAGAATGAACAGGCCTTTTTTCAATGATTAAGAGATTTCCAACGTAGTCTTCTACTACCTAACATCCTTATAATTCCTAGAAATTTCCTAGATTCCTTAATCTCTCGTCATATATCACATACCTAATGAAATTTGTTATCAATTATACTAAAATATCTGCTAGAATGCTGCTTCTTTGAGATCGGAAAAAAAAACAAGCGGAAACAGTGCTTTGATGGAAATATTTTGAACTGAATATTCGATTATTGATGCACACTTATTTTCAGAATGAACAGGCCTTTTTTCAATGATTAAGAGATATCCAACGTAGTCTTCTACTACCTAACATCCTTATAATTCCTAGAAATTTCCTAGATTCCTTAATCTCTCGTCATATATCACATACCTAATGAAATTTGTTATCAATTATACTAAAATATCTGCTAGAATGCTGCTTCTTTGAGTTCGAAAAAAAAAACAAGCGGAAACAGTGCTTTGATGAAAATATTTTGAACTGATAGAGAATATTCGATTATTGCTGCACACTTATTTTCAGAATGAACAGGCCTTTTTTCAATGATTAAGAGATTTCCAACGTAGTCTTCTACTACCTAACATCCTTATAATTCCTAGAAATTTCCTAGATTCCTTAATCTCTCGTCATATATCACATACCTAATGAAATTTGTTATCAATTATACTAAAATATCTGCTAGAATGCTGCTTCTTTGAGATCGGAAAAAAAAACAAGCGGAAACAGTGCTTTGATGGAAATATTTTGAACTGAATATTCGATTATTGATGCACACTTATTTTCAGAATGAACAGGCCTTTTTTCAATGATTAAGAGATATCCAACGTAGTCTTCTACTACCTAACATCCTTATAATTCCTAGAAATTTCCTAGATTCCTTAATCTCTCGTCATATATCACATACCTAATGAAATTTGTTATCAATTATACTAAAATATCTGCTAGAATGCTGCTTCTTTGAGTTCGAAAAAAAAAACAAGCGGAAACAGTGCTTTGATGAAAATATTTTGAACTGATAGAGAATATTCGATTATTGCTGCACACTTATTTTCAGAATGAACAGGCCTTTTTTCAATGATTAAGAGATTTCCAACGTAGTCTTCTACTACCTAACATTCTTATAATTCCTAGAAATTTCCTAGATTCCTTAATCTCTCGTCATATATCACATACCTAATGAAATTTGTTATCAATTATACTAAAATATCTGCTAGAATGCTGCTTCTTTGAGTTCGAAAAAAAAAAACAAGCGGAAACAGTGCTTTGATGAAAATATTTTGAACTGATAGAGAATATTCGATTATTGCTGCACACTTATTTTCAGAATGAACAGGCCTTTTTTCAATGATTAAGAGATTTCCAACGTAGTCTTCTACTACCTAACATCCTTATAATTCCTAGAAATTTCCTAGATTCCTTAATCTCTCGTCATATATCACATACCTAATGAAATTTGTTATCAATTATACTAAAATATCTGCTAGAATGCTGCTTCTTTGAGTTCGAAAAAAAAAACAAGCGGAAACAGTGCTTTGATGAAAATATTTTGAACTGATAGAGAATATTCGATTATTGCTGCACACTTATTTTCAGAGTGAACAGGCCTTTTTTCAATGATTAAGAGATTTCCAACGTAGTCTTCTACTACCTAACATCCTTATAATTCCTAGAAATTTCCTAGATTCCTTAATCTCTCGTCATATATCACATACCTAATGAAATTTGTTATCAATTATACTAAAATATCTGCTAGAATGCTGCTTCTTTGAGATCGGAAAAAAAAACAAGCGGAAACAGTGCTTTGATGGAAATATTTTGAACTGAATATTCGATTATTGATGCACACTTATTTTCAGAATGAACAGGCCTTTTTTCAATGATTAAGAGATATCCAACGTAGTCTTCTACTACCTAACATCCTTATAATTCCTAGAAATTTCCTAGATTCCTTAATCTCTCGTCATATATCACATACCTAATGAAATTTGTTATCAATTATACTAAAATATCTGCTAGAATGCTGCTTCTTTGAGTTCGAAAAAAAAAACAAGCGGAAACAGTGCTTTGATGAAAATATTTTGAACTGATAGAGAATATTCGATTATTGCTGCACACTTATTTTCAGAATGAACAGGCCTTTTTTCAATGATTAAGAGATTTCCAACGTAGTCTTCTACTACCTAACATCCTTATAATTCCTAGAAATTTCCTAGATTCCTTAATCTCTCGTCATATATCACATACCTAATGAAATTTGTTATCAATTATACTAAAATATCTGCTAGAATGCTGCTTCTTTGAGATCGGAAAAAAAAACAAGCGGAAACAGTGCTTTGATGGAAATATTTTGAACTGAATATTCGATTATTGATGCACACTTATTTTCAGAATGAACAGGCCTTTTTTCAATGATTAAGAGATATCCAACGTAGTCTTCTACTACCTAACATCCTTATAATTCCTAGAAATTTCCTAGATTCCTTAATCTCTCGTCATATATCACATACCTAATGAAATTTGTTATCAATTATACTAAAATATCTGCTAGAATGCTGCTTCTTTGAGTTCGGAAAAAAACAAGCGGAAACAGTGCTTTGATGAAAATATTTTGAACTGATAGAGAATATTCGATTATTGCTGCACACTTATTTTCAGAATGATCAGGCCTTTTTTCAATGATTAAGAGATTTCCAACGTAGTCTTCTACTACCTAACATCCTTATAATTCCTAGAAATTTCCTAGATTCCTTAATCTCTCGTCATATATCACATACCTAATGAAATTTGTTATCAATTATACTAAAATATCTGCTAGAATGCTGCTTCTTTGAGTTCGAAAAAAAAAACAAGCGGAAACAGTGCTTTGATGAAAATATTTTGAACTGATAGAGAATATTCGATTATTGCTGCACACTTATTTTCAGAATGAACAGGCCTTTTTTCAATGATTAAGAGATTTCCAACGTAGTCTTCTACTACCTAACATCCTTATAATTCCTAGAAATTTCCTAGATTCCTTAATCTCTCGTCATATATCACATACCTAATGAAATTTGTTATCAATTATACTAAAATATCTGCTAGAATGCTGCTTCTTTGAGATCGGAAAAAAAAACAAGCGGAAACAGTGCTTTGATGGAAATATTTTGAACTGAATATTCGATTATTGATGCACACTTATTTTCAGAATGAACAGGCCTTTTTTCAATGATTAAGAGATATCCAACGTAGTCTTCTACTACCTAACATCCTTATAATTCCTAGAAATTTCCTAGATTCCTTAATCTCTCGTCATATATCACATACCTAATGAAATTTGTTATCAATTATACTAAAATATCTGCTAGAATGCTGCTTCTTTGAGTTCGAAAAAAAAAACAAGCGGAAACAGTGCTTTGATGAAAATATTTTGAACTGATAGAGAATATTCGATTATTGCTGCACACTTATTTTCAGAATGAACAGGCCTTTTTTCAATGATTAAGAGATTTCCAACGTAGTCTTCTACTACCTAACATCCTTATAATTCCTAGAAATTTCCTAGATTCCTTAATCTCTCGTCATATATCACATACCTAATGAAATTTGTTATCAATTATACTAAAATATCTGCTAGAATGCTGCTTCTTTGAGATCGGAAAAAAAAACAAGCGGAAACAGTGCTTTGATGGAAATATTTTGAACTGAATATTCGATTATTGATGCACACTTATTTTCAGAATGAACAGGCCTTTTTTCAATGATTAAGAGATATCCAACGTAGTCTTCTACTACCTAACATCCTTATAATTCCTAGAAATTTCCTAGATTCCTTAATCTCTCGTCATATATCACATACCTAATGAAATTTGTTATCAATTATACTAAAATATCTGCTAGAATGCTGCTTCTTTGAGTTCGAAAAAAAAAACAAGCGGAAACAGTGCTTTGATGAAAATATTTTGAACTGATAGAGAATATTCGATTATTGCTGCACACTTATTTTCAGAATGAACAGGCCTTTTTTCAATGATTAAGAGATTTCCAACGTAGTCTTCTACTACCTAACATCCTTATAATTCCTAGAAATTTCCTAGATTCCTTAATCTCTCGTCATATATCACATACCTAATGAAATTTGTTATCAATTATACTAAAATATCTGCTAGAATGCTGCTTCTTTGAGTTCGAAAAAAAAAACAAGCGGAAACAGTGCTTTGATGAAAATATTTTGAACTGATAGAGAATATTCGATTATTGCTGCACACTTATTTTCAGAATGAACAGGCCTTTTTTCAATGATTAAGAGATTTCCAACGTAGTCTTCTACTACCTAACATCCTTATAATTCCTAGAAATTTCCTAGATTCCTTAATCTCTCGTCATATATCACATACCTAATGAAATTTGTTATCAATTATACTAAAATATCTGCTAGAATGCTGCTTCTTTGAGATCGGAAAAAAAAACAAGCGGAAACAGTGCTTTGATGGAAATATTTTGAACTGAATATTCGATTATTGATGCACACTTATTTTCAGAATGAACAGGCCTTTTTTCAATGATTAAGAGATATCCAACGTAGTCTTCTACTACCTAACATCCTTATAATTCCTAGAAATTTCCTAGATTCCTTAATCTCTCGTCATATATCACATACCTAATGAAATTTGTTATCAATTATACTAAAATATCTGCTAGAATGCTGCTTCTTTGAGTTCGAAAAAAAAAACAAGCGGAAACAGTGCTTTGATGAAAATATTTTGAACTGATAGAGAATATTCGATTATTGCTGCACACTTATTTTCAGAATGAACAGGCCTTTTTTCAATGATTAAGAGATTTCCAACGTAGTCTTCTACTACCTAACATCCTTATAATTCCTAGAAATTTCCTAGATTCCTTAATCTCTCGTCATATATCACATACCTAATGAAATTTGTTATCAATTATACTAAAATATCTGCTAGAATGCTGCTTCTTTGAGATCGGAAAAAAAAACAAGCGGAAACAGTGCTTTGATGAAAATATTTTGAACTGATAGAGAATATTCGATTATTGCTGCACACTTATTTTCAGAATGAACAGGCCTTTTTTCAATGATTAAGAGATTTCCAACGTAGTCTTCTACTACCTAACATCCTTATAATTCCTAGAAATTTCCTAGATTCCTTAATCTCTCGTCATATATCACATACCTAATGAAATTTGTTATCAATTATACTAAAATATCTGCTAGAATGCTGCTTCTTTGAGATCGGAAAAAAAAACAAGCGGAAACAGTGCTTTGATGGAAATATTTTGAACTGAATATTCGATTATTGATGCACACTTATTTTCAGAATGAACAGGCCTTTTTTCAATGATTAAGAGATATCCAACGTAGTCTTCTACTACCTAACATCCTTATAATTCCTAGAAATTTCCTAGATTCCTTAATCTCTCGTCATATATCACATACCTAATGAAATTTGTTATCAATTATACTAAAATATCTGCTAGAATGCTGCTTCTTTGAGTTCGAAAAAAAAAACAAGCGGAAACAGTGCTTTGATGAAAATATTTTGAACTGATAGAGAATATTCGATTATTGCTGCACACTTATTTTCAGAATGAACAGGCCTTTTTTCAATGATTAAGAGATTTCCAACGTAGTCTTCTACTACCTAACATCCTTATAATTCCTAGAAATTTCCTAGATTCCTTAATCTCTCGTCATATATCACATACCTAATGAAATTTGTTATCAATTATACTAAAATATCTGCTAGAATGCTGCTTCTTTGAGTTCGAAAAAAAAAACAAGCGGAAACAGTGCTTTGATGAAAATATTTTGAACTGATAGAGAATATTCGATTATTGCTGCACACTTATTTTCAGAATGAACAGGCCTTTTTTCAATGATTAAGAGATTTCCAACGTAGTCTTCTACTACCTAACATCCTTATAATTCCTAGAAATTTCCTAGATTCCTTAATCTCTCGTCATATATCACATACCTAATGAAATTTGTTATCAATTATACTAAAATATCTGCTAGAATGCTGCTTCTTTGAGATCGGAAAAAAAAACAAGCGGAAACAGTGCTTTGATGAAAATATTTTGAACTGATAGAGAATATTCGATTATTGCTGCACACTTATTTTCAGAATGAACAGGCCTTTTTTCAATGATTAAGAGATTTCCAACGTAGTCTTCTACTACCTAACATCCTTATAATTCCTAGAAATTTCCTAGATTCCTTAATCTCTCGTCATATATCACATACCTAATGAAATTTGTTATCAATTATACTAAAATATCTGCTAGAATGCTGCTTCTTTGAGATCGGAAAAAAAAACAAGCGGAAACAGTGCTTTGATGGAAATATTTTGAACTGAATATTCGATTATTGATGCACACTTATTTTCAGAATGAACAGGCCTTTTTTCAATGATTAAGAGATATCCAACGTAGTCTTCTACTACCTAACATCCTTATAATTCCTAGAAATTTCCTAGATTCCTTAATCTCTCGTCATATATCACATACCTAATGAAATTTGTTATCAATTATACTAAAATATCTGCTAGAATGCTGCTTCTTTGAGTTCGAAAAAAAAAACAAGCGGAAACAGTGCTTTGATGAAAATATTTTGAACTGATAGAGAATATTCGATTATTGCTGCACACTTATTTTCAGAATGAACAGGCCTTTTTTCAATGATTAAGAGATTTCCAACGTAGTCTTCTACTACCTAACATCCTTATAATTCCTAGAAATTTCCTAGATTCCTTAATCTCTCGTCATATATCACATACCTAATGAAATTTGTTATCAATTATACTAAAATATCTGCTAGAATGCTGCTTCTTTGAGTTCGAAAAAAAAAACAAGCGGAAACAGTGCTTTGATGAAAATATTTTGAACTGATAGAGAATATTCGATTATTGCTGCACACTTATTTTCAGAATGAACAGGCCTTTTTTCAATGATTAAGAGATTTCCAACGTAGTCTTCTACTACCTAACATCCTTATAATTCCTAGAAATTTCCTAGATTCCTTAATCTCTCGTCATATATCACATACCTAATGAAATTTGTTATCAATTATACTAAAATATCTGCTAGAATGCTGCTTCTTTGAGATCGGAAAAAAAAACAAGCGGAAACAGTGCTTTGATGAAAATATTTTGAACTGATAGAGAATATTCGATTATTGCTGCACACTTATTTTCAGAATGAACAGGCCTTTTTTCAATGATTAAGAGATTTCCAACGTAGTCTTCTACTACCTAACATCCTTATAATTCCTAGAAATTTCCTAGATTCCTTAATCTCTCGTCATATATCACATACCTAATGAAATTTGTTATCAATTATACTAAAATATCTGCTAGAATGCTGCTTCTTTGAGATCGGAAAAAAAAACAAGCGGAAACAGTGCTTTGATGGAAATATTTTGAACTGAATATTCGATTATTGATGCACACTTATTTTCAGAATGAACAGGCCTTTTTTCAATGATTAAGAGATATCCAACGTAGTCTTCTACTACCTAACATCCTTATAATTCCTAGAAATTTCCTAGATTCCTTAATCTCTCGTCATATATCACATACCTAATGAAATTTGTTATCAATTATACTAAAATATCTGCTAGAATGCTGCTTCTTTGAGTTCGAAAAAAAAAACAAGCGGAAACAGTGCTTTGATGAAAATATTTTGAACTGATAGAGAATATTCGATTATTGCTGCACACTTATTTTCAGAATGAACAGGCCTTTTTTCAATGATTAAGAGATTTCCAACGTAGTCTTCTACTACCTAACATCCTTATAATTCCTAGAAATTTCCTAGATTCCTTAATCTCTCGTCATATATCACATACCTAATGAAATTTGTTATCAATTATACTAAAATATCTGCTAGAATGCTGCTTCTTTGAGTTCGAAAAAAAAAACAAGCGGAAACAGTGCTTTGATGAAAATATTTTGAACTGATAGAGAATATTCGATTATTGCTGCACACTTATTTTCAGAATGAACAGGCCTTTTTTCAATGATTAAGAGATTTCCAACGTAGTCTTCTACTACCTAACATCCTTATAATTCCTAGAAATTTCCTAGATTCCTTAATCTCTCGTCATATATCACATACCTAATGAAATTTGTTATCAATTATACTAAAATATCTGCTAGAATGCTGCTTCTTTGAGATCGGAAAAAAAAACAAGCGGAAACAGTGCTTTGATGAAAATATTTTGAACTGATAGAGAATATTCGATTATTGCTGCACACTTATTTTCAGAATGAACAGGCCTTTTTTCAATGATTAAGAGATTTCCAACGTAGTCTTCTACTACCTAACATCCTTATAATTCCTAGAAATTTCCTAGATTCCTTAATCTCTCGTCATATATCACATACCTAATGAAATTTGTTATCAATTATACTAAAATATCTGCTAGAATGCTGCTTCTTTGAGATCGGAAAAAAAAACAAGCGGAAACAGTGCTTTGATGGAAATATTTTGAACTGAATATTCGATTATTGATGCACACTTATTTTCAGAATGAACAGGCCTTTTTTCAATGATTAAGAGATATCCAACGTAGTCTTCTACTACCTAACATCCTTATAATTCCTAGAAATTTCCTAGATTCCTTAATCTCTCGTCATATATCACATACCTAATGAAATTTGTTATCAATTATACTAAAATATCTGCTAGAATGCTGCTTCTTTGAGTTCGAAAAAAAAAACAAGCGGAAACAGTGCTTTGATGAAAATATTTTGAACTGATAGAGAATATTCGATTATTGCTGCACACTTATTTTCAGAATGAACAGGCCTTTTTTCAATGATTAAGAGATTTCCAACGTAGTCTTCTACTACCTAACATCCTTATAATTCCTAGAAATTTCCTAGATTCCTTAATCTCTCGTCATATATCACATACCTAATGAAATTTGTTATCAATTATACTAAAATATCTGCTAGAATGCTGCTTCTTTGAGATCGGAAAAAAAAACAAGCGGAAACAGTGCTTTGATGGAAATATTTTGAACTGAATATTCGATTATTGATGCACACTTATTTTCAGAATGAACAGGCCTTTTTTCAATGATTAAGAGATATCCAACGTAGTCTTCTACTACCTAACATCCTTATAATTCCTAGAAATTTCCTAGATTCCTTAATCTCTCGTCATATATCACATACCTAATGAAATTTGTTATCAATTATACTAAAATATCTGCTAGAATGCTGCTTCTTTGAGTTCGAAAAAAAAAACAAGCGGAAACAGTGCTTTGATGAAAATATTTTGAACTGATAGAGAATATTCGATTATTGCTGCACACTTATTTTCAGAATGAACAGGCCTTTTTTCAATGATTAAGAGATTTCCAACGTAGTCTTCTACTACCTAACATCCTTATAATTCCTAGAAATTTCCTAGATTCCTTAATCTCTCGTCATATATCACATACCTAATGAAATTTGTTATCAATTATACTAAAATATCTGCTAGAATGCTGCTTCTTTGAGTTCGAAAAAAAAAACAAGCGGAAACAGTGCTTTGATGAAAATATTTTGAACTGATAGAGAATATTCGATTATTGCTGCACACTTATTTTCAGAATGAACAGGCCTTTTTTCAATGATTAAGAGATTTCCAACGTAGTCTTCTACTACCTAACATCCTTATAATTCCTAGAAATTTCCTAGATTCCTTAATCTCTCGTCATATATCACATACCTAATGAAATTTGTTATCAATTATACTAAAATATCTGCTAGAATGCTGCTTCTTTGAGATCGGAAAAAAAAACAAGCGGAAACAGTGCTTTGATGGAAATATTTTGAACTGAATATTCGATTATTGATGCACACTTATTTTCAGAATGAACAGGCCTTTTTTCAATGATTAAGAGATATCCAACGTAGTCTTCTACTACCTAACATCCTTATAATTCCTAGAAATTTCCTAGATTCCTTAATCTCTCGTCATATATCACATACCTAATGAAATTTGTTATCAATTATACTAAAATATCTGCTAGAATGCTGCTTCTTTGAGTTCGAAAAAAAAAACAAGCGGAAACAGTGCTTTGATGAAAATATTTTGAACTGATAGAGAATATTCGATTATTGCTGCACACTTATTTTCAGAATGAACAGGCCTTTTTTCAATGATTAAGAGATATCCAACGTAGTCTTCTACTACCTAACATCCTTATAATTCCTAGAAATTTCCTAGATTCCTTAATCTCTCGTCATATATCACATACCTAATGAAATTTGTTATCAATTATACTAAAATATCTGCTAGAATGCTGCTTCTTTGAGATCGGAAAAAAAAACAAGCGGAAACAGTGCTTTGATGAAAATATTTTGAACTGATAGAGAATATTCGATTATTGCTGCACACTTATTTTCAGAATGAACAGGCCTTTTTTCAATGATTAAGAGATTTCCAACGTAGTCTTCTACTACCTAACATCCTTATAATTCCTAGAAATTTCCTAGATTCCTTAATCTCTCGTCATATATCACATACCTAATGAAATTTGTTATCAATTATACTAAAATATCTGCTAGAATGCTGCTTCTTTGAGATCGGAAAAAAAAACAAGCGGAAACAGTGCTTTGATGGAAATATTTTGAACTGAATATTCGATTATTGATGCACACTTATTTTCAGAATGAACAGGCCTTTTTTCAATGATTAAGAGATATCCAACGTAGTCTTCTACTACCTAACATCCTTATAATTCCTAGAAATTTCCTAGATTCCTTAATCTCTCGTCATATATCACATACCTAATGAAATTTGTTATCAATTATACTAAAATATCTGCTAGAATGCTGCTTCTTTGAGTTCGAAAAAAAAAACAAGCGGAAACAGTGCTTTGATGAAAATATTTTGAACTGATAGAGAATATTCGATTATTGCTGCACACTTATTTTCAGAATGAACAGGCCTTTTTTCAATGATTAAGAGATTTCCAACGTAGTCTTCTACTACCTAACATCCTTATAATTCCTAGAAATTTCCTAGATTCCTTAATCTCTCGTCATATATCACATACCTAATGAAATTTGTTATCAATTATACTAAAATATCTGCTAGAATGCTGCTTCTTTGAGATCGGAAAAAAAAACAAGCGGAAACAGTGCTTTGATGGAAATATTTTGAACTGAATATTCGATTATTGATGCACACTTATTTTCAGAATGAACAGGCCTTTTTTCAATGATTAAGAGATATCCAACGTAGTCTTCTACTACCTAACATCCTTATAATTCCTAGAAATTTCCTAGATTCCTTAATCTCTCGTCATATATCACATACCTAATGAAATTTGTTATCAATTATACTAAAATATCTGCTAGAATGCTGCTTCTTTGAGTTCGAAAAAAAAAACAAGCGGAAACAGTGCTTTGATGAAAATATTTTGAACTGATAGAGAATATTCGATTATTGCTGCACACTTATTTTCAGAATGAACAGGCCTTTTTTCAATGATTAAGAGATTTCCAACGTAGTCTTCTACTACCTAACATCCTTATAATTCCTAGAAATTTCCTAGATTCCTTAATCTCTCGTCATATATCACATACCTAATGAAATTTGTTATCAATTATACTAAAATATCTGCTAGAATGCTGCTTCTTTGAGATCGGAAAAAAAAACAAGCGGAAACAGTGCTTTGATGGAAATATTTTGAACTGAATATTCGATTATTGATGCACACTTATTTTCAGAATGAACAGGCCTTTTTTCAATGATTAAGAGATATCCAACGTAGTCTTCTACTACCTAACATCCTTATAATTCCTAGAAATTTCCTAGATTCCTTAATCTCTCGTCATATATCACATACCTAATGAAATTTGTTATCAATTATACTAAAATATCTGCTAGAATGCTGCTTCTTTGAGTTCGAAAAAAAAAACAAGCGGAAACAGTGCTTTGATGAAAATATTTTGAACTGATAGAGAATATTCGATTATTGCTGCACACTTATTTTCAGAATGAACAGGCCTTTTTTCAATGATTAAGAGATTTCCAACGTAGTCTTCTACTACCTAACATCCTTATAATTCCTAGAAATTTCCTAGATTCCTTAATCTCTCGTCATATATCACATACCTAATGAAATTTGTTATCAATTATACTAAAATATCTGCTAGAATGCTGCTTCTTTGAGATCGGAAAAAAAAACAAGCGGAAACAGTGCTTTGATGGAAATATTTTGAACTGAATATTCGATTATTGATGCACACTTATTTTCAGAATGAACAGGCCTTTTTTCAATGATTAAGAGATATCCAACGTAGTCTTCTACTACCTAACATCCTTATAATTCCTAGAAATTTCCTAGATTCCTTAATCTCTCGTCATATATCACATACCTAATGAAATTTGTTATCAATTATACTAAAATATCTGCTAGAATGCTGCTTCTTTGAGTTCGAAAAAAAAAACAAGCGGAAACAGTGCTTTGATGAAAATATTTTGAACTGATAGAGAATATTCGATTATTGCTGCACACTTATTTTCAGAATGAACAGGCCTTTTTTCAATGATTAAGAGATTTCCAACGTAGTCTTCTACTACCTAACATCCTTATAATTCCTAGAAATTTCCTAGATTCCTTAATCTCTCGTCATATATCACATACCTAATGAAATTTGTTATCAATTATACTAAAATATCTGCTAGAATGCTGCTTCTTTGAGATCGGAAAAAAAAACAAGCGGAAACAGTGCTTTGATGGAAATATTTTGAACTGAATATTCGATTATTGATGCACACTTATTTTCAGAATGAACAGGCCTTTTTTCAATGATTAAGAGATATCCAACGTAGTCTTCTACTACCTAACATCCTTATAATTCCTAGAAATTTCCTAGATTCCTTAATCTCTCGTCATATATCACATACCTAATGAAATTTGTTATCAATTATACTAAAATATCTGCTAGAATGCTGCTTCTTTGAGTTCGAAAAAAAAAACAAGCGGAAACAGTGCTTTGATGAAAATATTTTGAACTGATAGAGAATATTCGATTATTGCTGCACACTTATTTTCAGAATGAACAGGCCTTTTTTCAATGATTAAGAGATTTCCAACGTAGTCTTCTACTACCTAACATCCTTATAATTCCTAGAAATTTCCTAGATTCCTTAATCTCTCGTCATATATCACATACCTAATGAAATTTGTTATCAATTATACTAAAATATCTGCTAGAATGCTGCTTCTTTGAGTTCGAAAAAAAAAACAAGCGGAAACAGTGCTTTGATGAAAATATTTTGAACTGATAGAGAATATTCGATTATTGCTGCACACTTATTTTCAGAATGAACAGGCCTTTTTTCAATGATTAAGAGATTTCCAACGTAGTCTTCTACTACCTAACATCCTTATAATTCCTAGAAATTTCCTAGATTCCTTAATCTCTCGTCATATATCACATACCTAATGAAATTTGTTATCAATTATACTAAAATATCTGCTAGAATGCTGCTTCTTTGAGATCGGAAAAAAAAACAAGCGGAAACAGTGCTTTGATGGAAATATTTTGAACTGAATATTCGATTATTGATGCACACTTATTTTCAGAATGAACAGGCCTTTTTTCAATGATTAAGAGATATCCAACGTAGTCTTCTACTACCTAACATCCTTATAATTCCTAGAAATTTCCTAGATTCCTTAATCTCTCGTCATATATCACATACCTAATGAAATTTGTTATCAATTATACTAAAATATCTGCTAGAATGCTGCTTCTTTGAGTTCGAAAAAAAAAACAAGCGGAAACAGTGCTTTGATGAAAATATTTTGAACTGATAGAGAATATTCGATTATTGCTGCACACTTATTTTCAGAATGAACAGGCCTTTTTTCAATGATTAAGAGATTTCCAACGTAGTCTTCTACTACCTAACATCCTTATAATTCCTAGAAATTTCCTAGATTCCTTAATCTCTCGTCATATATCACATACCTAATGAAATTTGTTATCAATTATACTAAAATATCTGCTAGAATGCTGCTTCTTTGAGTTCGAAAAAAAAAACAAGCGGAAACAGTGCTTTGATGAAAATATTTTGAACTGATAGAGAATATTCGATTATTGCTGCACACTTATTTTCAGAATGAACAGGCCTTTTTTCAATGATTAAGAGATTTCCAACGTAGTCTTCTACTACCTAACATCCTTATAATTCCTAGAAATTTCCTAGATTCCTTAATCTCTCGTCATATATCACATACCTAATGAAATTTGTTATCAATTATACTAAAATATCTGCTAGAATGCTGCTTCTTTGAGATCGGAAAAAAAAACAAGCGGAAACAGTGCTTTGATGAAAATATTTTGAACTGATAGAGAATATTCGATTATTGCTGCACACTTATTTTCAGAATGAACAGGCCTTTTTTCAATGATTAAGAGATTTCCAACGTAGTCTTCTACTACCTAACATCCTTATAATTCCTAGAAATTTCCTAGATTCCTTAATCTCTCGTCATATATCACATACCTAATGAAATTTGTTATCAATTATACTAAAATATCTGCTAGAATGCTGCTTCTTTGAGATCGGAAAAAAAAACAAGCGGAAACAGTGCTTTGATGGAAATATTTTGAACTGAATATTCGATTATTGATGCACACTTATTTTCAGAATGAACAGGCCTTTTTTCAATGATTAAGAGATATCCAACGTAGTCTTCTACTACCTAACATCCTTATAATTCCTAGAAATTTCCTAGATTCCTTAATCTCTCGTCATATATCACATACCTAATGAAATTTGTTATCAATTATACTAAAATATCTGCTAGAATGCTGCTTCTTTGAGTTCGAAAAAAAAAACAAGCGGAAACAGTGCTTTGATGAAAATATTTTGAACTGATAGAGAATATTCGATTATTGCTGCACACTTATTTTCAGAATGAACAGGCCTTTTTTCAATGATTAAGAGATTTCCAACGTAGTCTTCTACTACCTAACATCCTTATAATTCCTAGAAATTTCCTAGATTCCTTAATCTCTCGTCATATATCACATACCTAATGAAATTTGTTATCAATTATACTAAAATATCTGCTAGAATGCTGCTTCTTTGAGATCGGAAAAAAAAACAAGCGGAAACAGTGCTTTGATGGAAATATTTTGAACTGAATATTCGATTATTGATGCACACTTATTTTCAGAATGAACAGGCCTTTTTTCAATGATTAAGAGATATCCAACGTAGTCTTCTACTACCTAACATCCTTATAATTCCTAGAAATTTCCTAGATTCCTTAATCTCTCGTCATATATCACATACCTAATGAAATTTGTTATCAATTATACTAAAATATCTGCTAGAATGCTGCTTCTTTGAGTTCGAAAAAAAAAACAAGCGGAAACAGTGCTTTGATGAAAATATTTTGAACTGATAGAGAATATTCGATTATTGCTGCACACTTATTTTCAGAATGAACAGGCCTTTTTTCAATGATTAAGAGATTTCCAACGTAGTCTTCTACTACCTAACATCCTTATAATTCCTAGAAATTTCCTAGATTCCTTAATCTCTCGTCATATATCACATACCTAATGAAATTTGTTATCAATTATACTAAAATATCTGCTAGAATGCTGCTTCTTTGAGTTCGAAAAAAAAAACAAGCGGAAACAGTGCTTTGATGAAAATATTTTGAACTGATAGAGAATATTCGATTATTGCTGCACACTTATTTTCAGAATGAACAGGCCTTTTTTCAATGATTAAGAGATTTCCAACGTAGTCTTCTACTACCTAACATCCTTATAATTCCTAGAAATTTCCTAGATTCCTTAATCTCTCGTCATATATCACATACCTAATGAAATTTGTTATCAATTATACTAAAATATCTGCTAGAATGCTGCTTCTTTGAGATCGGAAAAAAAAACAAGCGGAAACAGTGCTTTGATGGAAATATTTTGAACTGAATATTCGATTATTGATGCACACTTATTTTCAGAATGAACAGGCCTTTTTTCAATGATTAAGAGATTTCCAACGTAGTCTTCTACTACCTAACATCCTTATAATTCCTAGAAATTTCCTAGATTCCTTAATCTCTCGTCATATATCACATACCTAATGAAATTTGTTATCAATTATACTAAAATATCTGCTAGAATGCTGCTTCTTTGAGTTCGAAAAAAAAAACAAGCGGAAACAGTGCTTTGATGAAAATATTTTGAACTGATAGAGAATATTCGATTATTGCTGCACACTTATTTTCAGAATGAACAGGCCTTTTTTCAATGATTAAGAGATTTCCAACGTAGTCTTCTACTACCTAACATCCTTATAATTCCTAGAAATTTCCTAGATTCCTTAATCTCTCGTCATATATCACATACCTAATGAAATTTGTTATCAATTATACTAAAATATCTGCTAGAATGCTGCTTCTTTGAGTTCGAAAAAAAAAACAAGCGGAAACAGTGCTTTGATGAAAATATTTTGAACTGATAGAGAATATTCGATTATTGCTGCACACTTATTTTCAGAATGAACAGGCCTTTTTTCAATGATTAAGAGATTTCCAACGTAGTCTTCTACTACCTAACATCCTTATAATTCCTAGAAATTTCCTAGATTCCTTAATCTCTCGTCATATATCACATACCTAATGAAATTTGTTATCAATTATACTAAAATATCTGCTAGAATGCTGCTTCTTTGAGATCGGAAAAAAAAACAAGCGGAAACAGTGCTTTGATGAAAATATTTTGAACTGATAGAGAATATTCGATTATTGCTGCACACTTATTTTCAGAATGAACAGGCCTTTTTTCAATGATTAAGAGATTTCCAACGTAGTCTTCTACTACCTAACATCCTTATAATTCCTAGAAATTTCCTAGATTCCTTAATCTCTCGTCATATATCACATACCTAATGAAATTTGTTATCAATTATACTAAAATATCTGCTAGAATGCTGCTTCTTTGAGATCGGAAAAAAAAACAAGCGGAAACAGTGCTTTGATGGAAATATTTTGAACTGAATATTCGATTATTGATGCACACTTATTTTCAGAATGAACAGGCCTTTTTTCAATGATTAAGAGATATCCAACGTAGTCTTCTACTACCTAACATCCTTATAATTCCTAGAAATTTCCTAGATTCCTTAATCTCTCGTCATATATCACATACCTAATGAAATTTGTTATCAATTATACTAAAATATCTGCTAGAATGCTGCTTCTTTGAGTTCGAAAAAAAAAACAAGCGGAAACAGTGCTTTGATGAAAATATTTTGAACTGATAGAGAATATTCGATTATTGCTGCACACTTATTTTCAGAATGAACAGGCCTTTTTTCAATGATTAAGAGATTTCCAACGTAGTCTTCTACTACCTAACATCCTTATAATTCCTAGAAATTTCCTAGATTCCTTAATCTCTCGTCATATATCACATACCTAATGAAATTTGTTATCAATTATACTAAAATATCTGCTAGAATGCTGCTTCTTTGAGTTCGAAAAAAAAAACAAGCGGAAACAGTGCTTTGATGAAAATATTTTGAACTGATAGAGAATATTCGATTATTGCTGCACACTTATTTTCAGAATGAACAGGCCTTTTTTCAATGATTAAGAGATTTCCAACGTAGTCTTCTACTACCTAACATCCTTATAATTCCTAGAAATTTCCTAGATTCCTTAATCTCTCGTCATATATCACATACCTAATGAAATTTGTTATCAATTATACTAAAATATCTGCTAGAATGCTGCTTCTTTGAGATCGGAAAAAAAAACAAGCGGAAACAGTGCTTTGATGAAAATATTTTGAACTGATAGAGAATATTCGATTATTGCTGCACACTTATTTTCAGAATGAACAGGCCTTTTTTCAATGATTAAGAGATTTCCAACGTAGTCTTCTACTACCTAACATCCTTATAATTCCTAGAAATTTCCTAGATTCCTTAATCTCTCGTCATATATCACATACCTAATGAAATTTGTTATCAATTATACTAAAATATCTGCTAGAATGCTGCTTCTTTGAGATCGGAAAAAAAAACAAGCGGAAACAGTGCTTTGATGAAAATATTTTGAACTGATAGAGAATATTCGATTATTGCTGCACACTTATTTTCAGAATGAACAGGCCTTTTTTCAATGATTAAGAGATATCCAACGTAGTCTTCTACTACCTAACATCCTTATAATTCCTAGAAATTTCCTAGATTCCTTAATCTCTCGTCATATATCACATACCTAATGAAATTTGTTATCAATTATACTAAAATATCTGCTAGAATGCTGCTTCTTTGAGTTCGAAAAAAAAAACAAGCGGAAACAGTGCTTTGATGAAAATATTTTGAACTGATAGAGAATATTCGATTATTGCTGCACACTTATTTTCAGAATGAACAGGCCTTTTTTCAATGATTAAGAGATTTCCAACGTAGTCTTCTACTACCTAACATCCTTATAATTCCTAGAAATTTCCTAGATTCCTTAATCTCTCGTCATATATCACATACCTAATGAAATTTGTTATCAATTATACTAAAATATCTGCTAGAATGCTGCTTCTTTGAGATCGGAAAAAAAAACAAGCGGAAACAGTGCTTTGATGGAAATATTTTGAACTGAATATTCGATTATTGATGCACACTTATTTTCAGAATGAACAGGCCTTTTTTCAATGATTAAGAGATATCCAACGTAGTCTTCTACTACCTAACATCCTTATAATTCCTAGAAATTTCCTAGATTCCTTAATCTCTCGTCATATATCACATACCTAATGAAATTTGTTATCAATTATACTAAAATATCTGCTAGAATGCTGCTTCTTTGAGATCGGAAAAAAAAACAAGCGGAAACAGTGCTTTGATGGAAATATTTTGAACTGAATATTCGATTATTGATGCACACTTATTTTCAGAATGAACAGGCCTTTTTTCAATGATTAAGAGATATCCAACGTAGTCTTCTACTACCTAACATCCTTATAATTCCTAGAAATTTCCTAGATTCCTTAATCTCTCGTCATATATCACATACCTAATGAAATTTGTTATCAATTATACTAAAATATCTGCTAGAATGCTGCTTCTTTGAGTTCGAAAAAAAAAACAAGCGGAAACAGTGCTTTGATGAAAATATTTTGAACTGATAGAGAATATTCGATTATTGCTGCACACTTATTTTCAGAATGAACAGGCCTTTTTTCAATGATTAAGAGATTTCCA
This sequence comes from Chrysomela aeneicollis, assembly GCA_029955515.1. Taxonomy (NCBI): domain Eukaryota; kingdom Metazoa; phylum Arthropoda; class Insecta; order Coleoptera; family Chrysomelidae; genus Chrysomela; species Chrysomela aeneicollis. The sequence goes on from JARUHQ010000012.1 coordinate 1,148,576, forward strand.
ACGTAGTCTTCTACTACCTAACATCCTTATAATTCCTAGAAATTTCCTAGATTCCTTAATCTCTCGTCATATATCACATACCTAATGAAATTTGTTATCAATTATACTAAAATATCTGCTAGAATGCTGCTTCTTTGAGTTCGAAAAAAAAAACAAGCGGAAACAGTGCTTTGATGAAAATATTTTGAACTGATAGAGAATATTCGATTATTGCTGCACACTTATTTTCAGAATGAACAGGCCTTTTTTCAATGATTAAGAGATTTCCAACGTAGTCTTCTACTACCTAACATCCTTATAATTCCTAGAAATTTCCTAGATTCCTTAATCTCTCGTCATATATCACATACCTAATGAAATTTGTTATCAATTATACTAAAATATCTGCTAGAATGCTGCTTCTTTGAGATCGGAAAAAAAAACAAGCGGAAACAGTGCTTTGATGAAAATATTTTGAACTGATAGAGAATATTCGATTATTGCTGCACACTTATTTTCAGAATGAACAGGCCTTTTTTCAATGATTAAGAGATTTCCAACGTAGTCTTCTACTACCTAACATCCTTATAATTCCTAGAAATTTCCTAGATTCCTTAATCTCTCGTCATATATCACATACCTAATGAAATTTGTTATCAATTATACTAAAATATCTGCTAGAATGCTGCTTCTTTGAGATCGGAAAAAAAAACAAGCGGAAACAGTGCTTTGATGGAAATATTTTGAACTGAATATTCGATTATTGATGCACACTTATTTTCAGAATGAACAGGCCTTTTTTCAATGATTAAGAGATATCCAACGTAGTCTTCTACTACCTAACATCCTTATAATTCCTAGAAATTTCCTAGATTCCTTAATCTCTCGTCATATATCACATACCTAATGAAATTTGTTATCAATTATACTAAAATATCTGCTAGAATGCTGCTTCTTTGAGTTCGAAAAAAAAAACAAGCGGAAACAGTGCTTTGATGAAAATATTTTGAACTGATAGAGAATATTCGATTATTGCTGCACACTTATTTTCAGAATGAACAGGCCTTTTTTCAATGATTAAGAGATTTCCAACGTAGTCTTCTACTACCTAACATCCTTATAATTCCTAGAAATTTCCTAGATTCCTTAATCTCTCGTCATATATCACATACCTAATGAAATTTGTTATCAATTATACTAAAATATCTGCTAGAATGCTGCTTCTTTGAGTTCGAAAAAAAAAACAAGCGGAAACAGTGCTTTGATGAAAATATTTTGAACTGATAGAGAATATTCGATTATTGCTGCACACTTATTTTCAGAATGAACAGGCCTTTTTTCAATGATTAAGAGATTTCCAACGTAGTCTTCTACTACCTAACATCCTTATAATTCCTAGAAATTTCCTAGATTCCTTAATCTCTCGTCATATATCACATACCTAATGAAATTTGTTATCAATTATACTAAAATATCTGCTAGAATGCTGCTTCTTTGAGATCGGAAAAAAAAACAAGCGGAAACAGTGCTTTGATGGAAATATTTTGAACTGAATATTCGATTATTGATGCACACTTATTTTCAGAATGAACAGGCCTTTTTTCAATGATTAAGAGATATCCAACGTAGTCTTCTACTACCTAACATCCTTATAATTCCTAGAAATTTCCTAGATTCCTTAATCTCTCGTCATATATCACATACCTAATGAAATTTGTTATCAATTATACTAAAATATCTGCTAGAATGCTGCTTCTTTGAGTTCGAAAAAAAAAACAAGCGGAAACAGTGCTTTGATGAAAATATTTTGAACTGATAGAGAATATTCGATTATTGCTGCACACTTATTTTCAGAATGAACAGGCCTTTTTTCAATGATTAAGAGATTTCCAACGTAGTCTTCTACTACCTAACATCCTTATAATTCCTAGAAATTTCCTAGATTCCTTAATCTCTCGTCATATATCACATACCTAATGAAATTTGTTATCAATTATACTAAAATATCTGCTAGAATGCTGCTTCTTTGAGTTCGAAAAAAAAAACAAGCGGAAACAGTGCTTTGATGAAAATATTTTGAACTGATAGAGAATATTCGATTATTGCTGCACACTTATTTTCAGAATGAACAGGCCTTTTTTCAATGATTAAGAGATTTCCAACGTAGTCTTCTACTACCTAACATCCTTATAATTCCTAGAAATTTCCTAGATTCCTTAATCTCTCGTCATATATCACATACCTAATGAAATTTGTTATCAATTATACTAAAATATCTGCTAGAATGCTGCTTCTTTGAGATCGGAAAAAAAAACAAGCGGAAACAGTGCTTTGATGAAAATATTTTGAACTGATAGAGAATATTCGATTATTGCTGCACACTTATTTTCAGAATGAACAGGCCTTTTTTCAATGATTAAGAGATTTCCAACGTAGTCTTCTACTACCTAACATCCTTATAATTCCTAGAAATTTCCTAGATTCCTTAATCTCTCGTCATATATCACATACCTAATGAAATTTGTTATCAATTATACTAAAATATCTGCTAGAATGCTGCTTCTTTGAGATCGGAAAAAAAAACAAGCGGAAACAGTGCTTTGATGAAAATATTTTGAACTGATAGAGAATATTCGATTATTGCTGCACACTTATTTTCAGAATGAACAGGCCTTTTTTCAATGATTAAGAGATATCCAACGTAGTCTTCTACTACCTAACATCCTTATAATTCCTAGAAATTTCCTAGATTCCTTAATCTCTCGTCATATATCACATACCTAATGAAATTTGTTATCAATTATACTAAAATATCTGCTAGAATGCTGCTTCTTTGAGTTCGAAAAAAAAAACAAGCGGAAACAGTGCTTTGATGAAAATATTTTGAACTGATAGAGAATATTCGATTATTGCTGCACACTTATTTTCAGAATGAACAGGCCTTTTTTCAATGATTAAGAGATTTCCAACGTAGTCTTCTACTACCTAACATCCTTATAATTCCTAGAAATTTCCTAGATTCCTTAATCTCTCGTCATATATCACATACCTAATGAAATTTGTTATCAATTATACTAAAATATCTGCTAGAATGCTGCTTCTTTGAGATCGGAAAAAAAAACAAGCGGAAACAGTGCTTTGATGGAAATATTTTGAACTGAATATTCGATTATTGATGCACACTTATTTTCAGAATGAACAGGCCTTTTTTCAATGATTAAGAGATATCCAACGTAGTCTTCTACTACCTAACATCCTTATAATTCCTAGAAATTTCCTAGATTCCTTAATCTCTCGTCATATATCACATACCTAATGAAATTTGTTATCAATTATACTAAAATATCTGCTAGAATGCTGCTTCTTTGAGATCGGAAAAAAAAACAAGCGGAAACAGTGCTTTGATGGAAATATTTTGAACTGAATATTCGATTATTGATGCACACTTATTTTCAGAATGAACAGGCCTTTTTTCAATGATTAAGAGATATCCAACGTAGTCTTCTACTACCTAACATCCTTATAATTCCTAGAAATTTCCTAGATTCCTTAATCTCTCGTCATATATCACATACCTAATGAAATTTGTTATCAATTATACTAAAATATCTGCTAGAATGCTGCTTCTTTGAGTTCGAAAAAAAAAACAAGCGGAAACAGTGCTTTGATGAAAATATTTTGAACTGATAGAGAATATTCGATTATTGCTGCACACTTATTTTCAGAATGAACAGGCCTTTTTTCAATGATTAAGAGATTTCCAACGTAGTCTTCTACTACCTAACATCCTTATAATTCCTAGAAATTTCCTAGATTCCTTAATCTCTCGTCATATATCACATACCTAATGAAATTTGTTATCAATTATACTAAAATATCTGCTAGAATGCTGCTTCTTTGAGTTCGAAAAAAAAAACAAGCGGAAACAGTGCTTTGATGAAAATATTTTGAACTGATAGAGAATATTCGATTATTGCTGCACACTTATTTTCAGAATGAACAGGCCTTTTTTCAATGATTAAGAGATTTCCAACGTAGTCTTCTACTACCTAACATCCTTATAATTCCTAGAAATTTCCTAGATTCCTTAATCTCTCGTCATATATCACATACCTAATGAAATTTGTTATCAATTATACTAAAATATCTGCTAGAATGCTGCTTCTTTGAGATCGGAAAAAAAAACAAGCGGAAACAGTGCTTTGATGAAAATATTTTGAACTGATAGAGAATATTCGATTATTGCTGCACACTTATTTTCAGAATGAACAGGCCTTTTTTCAATGATTAAGAGATTTCCAACGTAGTCTTCTACTACCTAACATCCTTATAATTCCTAGAAATTTCCTAGATTCCTTAATCTCTCGTCATATATCACATACCTAATGAAATTTGTTATCAATTATACTAAAATATCTGCTAGAATGCTGCTTCTTTGAGATCGGAAAAAAAAACAAGCGGAAACAGTGCTTTGATGAAAATATTTTGAACTGATAGAGAATATTCGATTATTGCTGCACACTTATTTTCAGAATGAACAGGCCTTTTTTCAATGATTAAGAGATATCCAACGTAGTCTTCTACTACCTAACATCCTTATAATTCCTAGAAATTTCCTAGATTCCTTAATCTCTCGTCATATATCACATACCTAATGAAATTTGTTATCAATTATACTAAAATATCTGCTAGAATGCTGCTTCTTTGAGTTCGAAAAAAAAAACAAGCGGAAACAGTGCTTTGATGAAAATATTTTGAACTGATAGAGAATATTCGATTATTGCTGCACACTTATTTTCAGAATGAACAGGCCTTTTTTCAATGATTAAGAGATTTCCAACGTAGTCTTCTACTACCTAACATCCTTATAATTCCTAGAAATTTCCTAGATTCCTTAATCTCTCGTCATATATCACATACCTAATGAAATTTGTTATCAATTATACTAAAATATCTGCTAGAATGCTGCTTCTTTGAGATCGGAAAAAAAAACAAGCGGAAACAGTGCTTTGATGGAAATATTTTGAACTGAATATTCGATTATTGATGCACACTTATTTTCAGAATGAACAGGCCTTTTTTCAATGATTAAGAGATATCCAACGTAGTCTTCTACTACCTAACATCCTTATAATTCCTAGAAATTTCCTAGATTCCTTAATCTCTCGTCATATATCACATACCTAATGAAATTTGTTATCAATTATACTAAAATATCTGCTAGAATGCTGCTTCTTTGAGATCGGAAAAAAAAACAAGCGGAAACAGTGCTTTGATGGAAATATTTTGAACTGAATATTCGATTATTGATGCACACTTATTTTCAGAATGAACAGGCCTTTTTTCAATGATTAAGAGATATCCAACGTAGTCTTCTACTACCTAACATCCTTATAATTCCTAGAAATTTCCTAGATTCCTTAATCTCTCGTCATATATCACATACCTAATGAAATTTGTTATCAATTATACTAAAATATCTGCTAGAATGCTGCTTCTTTGAGTTCGAAAAAAAAAACAAGCGGAAACAGTGCTTTGATGAAAATATTTTGAACTGATAGAGAATATTCGATTATTGCTGCACACTTATTTTCAGAATGAACAGGCCTTTTTTCAATGATTAAGAGATTTCCAACGTAGTCTTCTACTACCTAACATCCTTATAATTCCTAGAAATTTCCTAGATTCCTTAATCTCTCGTCATATATCACATACCTAATGAAATTTGTTATCAATTATACTAAAATATCTGCTAGAATGCTGCTTCTTTGAGTTCGAAAAAAAAAACAAGCGGAAACAGTGCTTTGATGAAAATATTTTGAACTGATAGAGAATATTCGATTATTGCTGCACACTTATTTTCAGAATGAACAGGCCTTTTTTCAATGATTAAGAGATTTCCAACGTAGTCTTCTACTACCTAACATCCTTATAATTCCTAGAAATTTCCTAGATTCCTTAATCTCTCGTCATATATCACATACCTAATGAAATTTGTTATCAATTATACTAAAATATCTGCTAGAATGCTGCTTCTTTGAGATCGGAAAAAAAAACAAGCGGAAACAGTGCTTTGATGAAAATATTTTGAACTGATAGAGAATATTCGATTATTGCTGCACACTTATTTTCAGAATGAACAGGCCTTTTTTCAATGATTAAGAGATTTCCAACGTAGTCTTCTACTACCTAACATCCTTATAATTCCTAGAAATTTCCTAGATTCCTTAATCTCTCGTCATATATCACATACCTAATGAAATTTGTTATCAATTATACTAAAATATCTGCTAGAATGCTGCTTCTTTGAGATCGGAAAAAAAAACAAGCGGAAACAGTGCTTTGATGGAAATATTTTGAACTGAATATTCGATTATTGATGCACACTTATTTTCAGAATGAACAGGCCTTTTTTCAATGATTAAGAGATATCCAACGTAGTCTTCTACTACCTAACATCCTTATAATTCCTAGAAATTTCCTAGATTCCTTAATCTCTCGTCATATATCACATACCTAATGAAATTTGTTATCAATTATACTAAAATATCTGCTAGAATGCTGCTTCTTTGAGTTCGAAAAAAAAAACAAGCGGAAACAGTGCTTTGATGAAAATATTTTGAACTGATAGAGAATATTCGATTATTGCTGCACACTTATTTTCAGAATGAACAGGCCTTTTTTCAATGATTAAGAGATTTCCAACGTAGTCTTCTACTACCTAACATCCTTATAATTCCTAGAAATTTCCTAGATTCCTTAATCTCTCGTCATATATCACATACCTAATGAAATTTGTTATCAATTATACTAAAATATCTGCTAGAATGCTGCTTCTTTGAGATCGGAAAAAAAAACAAGCGGAAACAGTGCTTTGATGGAAATATTTTGAACTGAATATTCGATTATTGATGCACACTTATTTTCAGAATGAACAGGCCTTTTTTCAATGATTAAGAGATATCCAACGTAGTCTTCTACTACCTAACATCCTTATAATTCCTAGAAATTTCCTAGATTCCTTAATCTCTCGTCATATATCACATACCTAATGAAATTTGTTATCAATTATACTAAAATATCTGCTAGAATGCTGCTTCTTTGAGTTCGAAAAAAAAAACAAGCGGAAACAGTGCTTTGATGAAAATATTTTGAACTGATAGAGAATATTCGATTATTGCTGCACACTTATTTTCAGAATGAACAGGCCTTTTTTCAATGATTAAGAGATTTCCAACGTAGTCTTCTACTACCTAACATCCTTATAATTCCTAGAAATTTCCTAGATTCCTTAATCTCTCGTCATATATCACATACCTAATGAAATTTGTTATCAATTATACTAAAATATCTGCTAGAATGCTGCTTCTTTGAGTTCGAAAAAAAAAACAAGCGGAAACAGTGCTTTGATGAAAATATTTTGAACTGATAGAGAATATTCGATTATTGCTGCACACTTATTTTCAGAATGAACAGGCCTTTTTTCAATGATTAAGAGATTTCCAACGTAGTCTTCTACTACCTAACATTCTTATAATTCCTAGAAATTTCCTAGATTCCTTAATCTCTCGTCATATATCACATACCTAATGAAATTTGTTATCAATTATACTAAAATATCTGCTAGAATGCTGCTTCTTTGAGTTCGAAAAAAAAAAACAAGCGGAAACAGTGCTTTGATGAAAATATTTTGAACTGATAGAGAATATTCGATTATTGCTGCACACTTATTTTCAGAATGAACAGGCCTTTTTTCAATGATTAAGAGATTTCCAACGTAGTCTTCTACTACCTAACATCCTTATAATTCCTAGAAATTTCCTAGATTCCTTAATCTCTCGTCATATATCACATACCTAATGAAATTTGTTATCAATTATACTAAAATATCTGCTAGAATGCTGCTTCTTTGAGTTCGAAAAAAAAAACAAGCGGAAACAGTGCTTTGATGAAAATATTTTGAACTGATAGAGAATATTCGATTATTGCTGCACACTTATTTTCAGAGTGAACAGGCCTTTTTTCAATGATTAAGAGATTTCCAACGTAGTCTTCTACTACCTAACATCCTTATAATTCCTAGAAATTTCCTAGATTCCTTAATCTCTCGTCATATATCACATACCTAATGAAATTTGTTATCAATTATACTAAAATATCTGCTAGAATGCTGCTTCTTTGAGATCGGAAAAAAAAACAAGCGGAAACAGTGCTTTGATGGAAATATTTTGAACTGATAGAGAATATTCGATTATTGCTGCACACTTATTTTCAGAATGAACAGGCCTTTTTTCAATGATTAAGAGATTTCCAACGTAGTCTTCTACTACCTAACATCCTTATAATTCCTAGAAATTTCCTAGATTCCTTAATCTCTCGTCATATATCACATACCTAATGAAATTTGTTATCAATTATACTAAAATATCTGCTAGAATGCTGCTTCTTTGAGATCGGAAAAAAAAACAAGCGGAAACAGTGCTTTGATGGAAATATTTTGAACTGAATATTCGATTATTGATGCACACTTATTTTCAGAATGAACAGGCCTTTTTTCAATGATTAAGAGATATCCAACGTAGTCTTCTACTACCTAACATCCTTATAATTCCTAGAAATTTCCTAGATTCCTTAATCTCTCGTCATATATCACATACCTAATGAAATTTGTTATCAATTATACTAAAATATCTGCTAGAATGCTGCTTCTTTGAGTTCGAAAAAAAAAACAAGCGGAAACAGTGCTTTGATGAAAATATTTTGAACTGATAGAGAATATTCGATTATTGCTGCACACTTATTTTCAGAATGAACAGGCCTTTTTTCAATGATTAAGAGATTTCCAACGTAGTCTTCTACTACCTAACATCCTTATAATTCCTAGAAATTTCCTAGATTCCTTAATCTCTCGTCATATATCACATACCTAATGAAATTTGTTATCAATTATACTAAAATATCTGCTAGAATGCTGCTTCTTTGAGATCGGAAAAAAAAACAAGCGGAAACAGTGCTTTGATGGAAATATTTTGAACTGAATATTCGATTATTGATGCACACTTATTTTCAGAATGAACAGGCCTTTTTTCAATGATTAAGAGATATCCAACGTAGTCTTCTACTACCTAACATCCTTATAATTCCTAGAAATTTCCTAGATTCCTTAATCTCTCGTCATATATCACATACCTAATGAAATTTGTTATCAATTATACTAAAATATCTGCTAGAATGCTGCTTCTTTGAGTTCGGAAAAAAACAAGCGGAAACAGTGCTTTGATGAAAATATTTTGAACTGATAGAGAATATTCGATTATTGCTGCACACTTATTTTCAGAATGATCAGGCCTTTTTTCAATGATTAAGAGATTTCCAACGTAGTCTTCTACTACCTAACATCCTTATAATTCCTAGAAATTTCCTAGATTCCTTAATCTCTCGTCATATATCACATACCTAATGAAATTTGTTATCAATTATACTAAAATATCTGCTAGAATGCTGCTTCTTTGAGTTCGAAAAAAAAAACAAGCGGAAACAGTGCTTTGATGAAAATATTTTGAACTGATAGAGAATATTCGATTATTGCTGCACACTTATTTTCAGAATGAACAGGCCTTTTTTCAATGATTAAGAGATTTCCAACGTAGTCTTCTACTACCTAACATCCTTATAATTCCTAGAAATTTCCTAGATTCCTTAATCTCTCGTCATATATCACATACCTAATGAAATTTGTTATCAATTATACTAAAATATCTGCTAGAATGCTGCTTCTTTGAGATCGGAAAAAAAAACAAGCGGAAACAGTGCTTTGATGGAAATATTTTGAACTGAATATTCGATTATTGATGCACACTTATTTTCAGAATGAACAGGCCTTTTTTCAATGATTAAGAGATATCCAACGTAGTCTTCTACTACCTAACATCCTTATAATTCCTAGAAATTTCCTAGATTCCTTAATCTCTCGTCATATATCACATACCTAATGAAATTTGTTATCAATTATACTAAAATATCTGCTAGAATGCTGCTTCTTTGAGTTCGAAAAAAAAAACAAGCGGAAACAGTGCTTTGATGAAAATATTTTGAACTGATAGAGAATATTCGATTATTGCTGCACACTTATTTTCAGAATGAACAGGCCTTTTTTCAATGATTAAGAGATTTCCAACGTAGTCTTCTACTACCTAACATCCTTATAATTCCTAGAAATTTCCTAGATTCCTTAATCTCTCGTCATATATCACATACCTAATGAAATTTGTTATCAATTATACTAAAATATCTGCTAGAATGCTGCTTCTTTGAGATCGGAAAAAAAAACAAGCGGAAACAGTGCTTTGATGGAAATATTTTGAACTGAATATTCGATTATTGATGCACACTTATTTTCAGAATGAACAGGCCTTTTTTCAATGATTAAGAGATATCCAACGTAGTCTTCTACTACCTAACATCCTTATAATTCCTAGAAATTTCCTAGATTCCTTAATCTCTCGTCATATATCACATACCTAATGAAATTTGTTATCAATTATACTAAAATATCTGCTAGAATGCTGCTTCTTTGAGTTCGAAAAAAAAAACAAGCGGAAACAGTGCTTTGATGAAAATATTTTGAACTGATAGAGAATATTCGATTATTGCTGCACACTTATTTTCAGAATGAACAGGCCTTTTTTCAATGATTAAGAGATTTCCAACGTAGTCTTCTACTACCTAACATCCTTATAATTCCTAGAAATTTCCTAGATTCCTTAATCTCTCGTCATATATCACATACCTAATGAAATTTGTTATCAATTATACTAAAATATCTGCTAGAATGCTGCTTCTTTGAGTTCGAAAAAAAAAACAAGCGGAAACAGTGCTTTGATGAAAATATTTTGAACTGATAGAGAATATTCGATTATTGCTGCACACTTATTTTCAGAATGAACAGGCCTTTTTTCAATGATTAAGAGATTTCCAACGTAGTCTTCTACTACCTAACATCCTTATAATTCCTAGAAATTTCCTAGATTCCTTAATCTCTCGTCATATATCACATACCTAATGAAATTTGTTATCAATTATACTAAAATATCTGCTAGAATGCTGCTTCTTTGAGATCGGAAAAAAAAACAAGCGGAAACAGTGCTTTGATGGAAATATTTTGAACTGAATATTCGATTATTGATGCACACTTATTTTCAGAATGAACAGGCCTTTTTTCAATGATTAAGAGATATCCAACGTAGTCTTCTACTACCTAACATCCTTATAATTCCTAGAAATTTCCTAGATTCCTTAATCTCTCGTCATATATCACATACCTAATGAAATTTGTTATCAATTATACTAAAATATCTGCTAGAATGCTGCTTCTTTGAGTTCGAAAAAAAAAACAAGCGGAAACAGTGCTTTGATGAAAATATTTTGAACTGATAGAGAATATTCGATTATTGCTGCACACTTATTTTCAGAATGAACAGGCCTTTTTTCAATGATTAAGAGATTTCCAACGTAGTCTTCTACTACCTAACATCCTTATAATTCCTAGAAATTTCCTAGATTCCTTAATCTCTCGTCATATATCACATACCTAATGAAATTTGTTATCAATTATACTAAAATATCTGCTAGAATGCTGCTTCTTTGAGATCGGAAAAAAAAACAAGCGGAAACAGTGCTTTGATGAAAATATTTTGAACTGATAGAGAATATTCGATTATTGCTGCACACTTATTTTCAGAATGAACAGGCCTTTTTTCAATGATTAAGAGATTTCCAACGTAGTCTTCTACTACCTAACATCCTTATAATTCCTAGAAATTTCCTAGATTCCTTAATCTCTCGTCATATATCACATACCTAATGAAATTTGTTATCAATTATACTAAAATATCTGCTAGAATGCTGCTTCTTTGAGATCGGAAAAAAAAACAAGCGGAAACAGTGCTTTGATGGAAATATTTTGAACTGAATATTCGATTATTGATGCACACTTATTTTCAGAATGAACAGGCCTTTTTTCAATGATTAAGAGATATCCAACGTAGTCTTCTACTACCTAACATCCTTATAATTCCTAGAAATTTCCTAGATTCCTTAATCTCTCGTCATATATCACATACCTAATGAAATTTGTTATCAATTATACTAAAATATCTGCTAGAATGCTGCTTCTTTGAGTTCGAAAAAAAAAACAAGCGGAAACAGTGCTTTGATGAAAATATTTTGAACTGATAGAGAATATTCGATTATTGCTGCACACTTATTTTCAGAATGAACAGGCCTTTTTTCAATGATTAAGAGATTTCCAACGTAGTCTTCTACTACCTAACATCCTTATAATTCCTAGAAATTTCCTAGATTCCTTAATCTCTCGTCATATATCACATACCTAATGAAATTTGTTATCAATTATACTAAAATATCTGCTAGAATGCTGCTTCTTTGAGTTCGAAAAAAAAAACAAGCGGAAACAGTGCTTTGATGAAAATATTTTGAACTGATAGAGAATATTCGATTATTGCTGCACACTTATTTTCAGAATGAACAGGCCTTTTTTCAATGATTAAGAGATTTCCAACGTAGTCTTCTACTACCTAACATCCTTATAATTCCTAGAAATTTCCTAGATTCCTTAATCTCTCGTCATATATCACATACCTAATGAAATTTGTTATCAATTATACTAAAATATCTGCTAGAATGCTGCTTCTTTGAGTTCGAAAAAAAAAAACAAGCGGAAACAGTGCTTTGATGAAAATATTTTGAACTGATAGAGAATATTCGATTATTGCTGCACACTTATTTTCAGAATGAACAGGCCTTTTTTCAATGATTAAGAGATTTCCAACGTAGTCTTCTACTACCTAACATCCTTATAATTCCTAGAAATTTCCTAGATTCCTTAATCTCTCGTCATATATCACATACCTAATGAAATTTGTTATCAATTATACTAAAATATCTGCTAGAATGCTGCTTCTTTGAGTTCGAAAAAAAAAACAAGCGGAAACAGTGCTTTGATGAAAATATTTTGAACTGATAGAGAATATTCGATTATTGCTGCACACTTATTTTCAGAGTGAACAGGCCTTTTTTCAATGATTAAGAGATTTCCAACGTAGTCTTCTACTACCTAACATCCTTATAATTCCTAGAAATTTCCTAGATTCCTTAATCTCTCGTCATATATCACATACCTAATGAAATTTGTTATCAATTATACTAAAATATCTGCTAGAATGCTGCTTCTTTGAGATCGGAAAAAAAAACAAGCGGAAACAGTGCTTTGATGGAAATATTTTGAACTGAATATTCGATTATTGATGCACACTTATTTTCAGAATGAACAGGCCTTTTTTCAATGATTAAGAGATATCCAACGTAGTCTTCTACTACCTAACATCCTTATAATTCCTAGAAATTTCCTAGATTCCTTAATCTCTCGTCATATATCACATACCTAATGAAATTTGTTATCAATTATACTAAAATATCTGCTAGAATGCTGCTTCTTTGAGTTCGAAAAAAAAAACAAGCGGAAACAGTGCTTTGATGAAAATATTTTGAACTGATAGAGAATATTCGATTATTGCTGCACACTTATTTTCAGAATGAACAGGCCTTTTTTCAATGATTAAGAGATTTCCAACGTAGTCTTCTACTACCTAACATCCTTATAATTCCTAGAAATTTCCTAGATTCCTTAATCTCTCGTCATATATCACATTGTAAGGCCGGAAACATTCAAACAACTTGAGGACCATCTCAGACCAAGTTTTCTTTATTAATAATCATTCAAATCATTTTCATAGTCCACATCACTTCGGTATTATTCCACCATAAAATTGCTTACATTGTATTAATCGATGTAGGTACAATAATTCAATTGCCAAATATTAAACATATCAAATAAATGAATCATCATCTTTAATGAGGTTGGTGAAATAGTTTTAGCAATAATAAAATGTTTTGATTATTATGAAAATAATTGATTTGATGAACCCGAGAATGAACCTAAACTGTTACACCTCCCTTTCGCAGAAAAATGGCCTTCACTTTATGGCCAATTGTGAAGGTCATTTTCCACTATTATTGATGCTGAAACAGTTAGAAAATACTTGACTGTTATTATATCAGTAACATATATAAAAATACAAAATACACCATACAATATGATATTTCAGTATGTAAATGATTTCAAAAAAATATATAAATCACCCTGAAATCAAACATCGTATAATTGCAACATGACAGAGAAGTTACAAAACAAATAATATACTAATAAGTACACACAATCCAATGCACATGAATGATTACTAGGACTATTGGTGACAATATTACTAGAACTATTGGTGACAGTATTACTAGAACTATTGGTGACAGTATTACTAAAACTATTGGTGACAGTATTACTAGAACTATTGGTGACAATATTACTAGAACTATTGGTGACAGTATTACTAGAACTATTGGTGACAATATTACTAAAACTATTGGTGACAATATTACTAGAACTATTGGTGACAGGCCTGTCAAACTTATGATCTAAATTAACAATTTACATATTTTTTCACTCTATTTTTATGCAACGTGATATGTTTGCCTTTACTGTTTTTTATCGTACAGTTTGAGTTCTCAATGCCAACTACCTCAAAAGGACCATCGTACCAGGAGTCAAATTTTGTGCGGTTTTCGTTTGTCGTGATAACCAGATCTCCAATGTTCAGATCAATTTCGGTTGCTTTCGTATCATAACAAGCTTTACGATTTATTTTAGCTTTCAGAAGAGTTTGTTTTGCTTTGTTATGTGCCAATTGCAGTCGATATCGAACTTCTTGATCATACGCGTCTATATTATAAATAGGATCTACGCGAGAATCAGTAAAATTTGCTAGATTCACTTGCTTAGCATAAACGAGTTCGTAAGGAGTGTAATTATGATAAATACTTGGGGTGGTATTGTAACAAAATGCGTAAAATCGAGTCCAGCTGTCCCAATCAGTTTGAGATTCATTAATGTACATGCGTATGTATTCGTTAAGGACCCTATGATTTCTTTCGCAACCCCCAATAGTCTGGCTGTGATACGCCGTAGATAATTTATGCTCAGCTCCAAATAACTTCGAGATGTTATCAAAAATTTGATTTTTATATTCCAAACCCATGTCCGTTCTAACTTCTTTGGGTGGACCATAAATTAGAATAAAATTATCAACAATGGCCTTTGCGACAGTTGATGCCTCTTTATTCGGTATTGGTATGATAGTAACATATTTAGACAACTCGCATTGTATAGTTACCGCATATACTTTACCTATGTCAGTTCTTTGAAACGGACCTATTGTATCTATGCATATTATATCGAAGGCACTCTGAGGAGTTGGTGTAATAACAAGTGGTTCAAAATGTTTAATTTTTCCTTTGTTGACTTGACATTCGTGGCAGTTTTTGATAAAGTTGGCTACATCACGCGACATATTTTTCCATGTATAAGTAGATTTTAACTTCTTAAGTAGTCGTTTTTGACCACAGTGTCCTCCTAAGATTGGGTCTCTATGAAATTTTTCTACAAGCTTTAACTTTTCTTCCTTATTGGTTATAAGCTTACTTGGTTTAAATAATGAAATAATTACATTTTTCAAATTAATTTCTCCTAAGTATTTGAATTCATTAATGGTGCACCTTTTAAATATTTCATCTCCTAGGCTCAATTTAACTTTTTTAATCTTACTATCACCAGCCATTTTATTCAGCTGCGACATCACTTGCTCTAACGCAATGGTGTCTTTAGTGATTGGAATTCCATTTTCAAAAATAGTTTTATTTTTATTCCTAACGGTTATCCTAAGATAAGTAGGTTTGAGCTCAAATTTTAAACTTGGAAGTTTAAATACTTCTGTGTTATCTAAGGTTTCATAAACTTTTGGTTGACTAATCTGGGATTTTTCTTTTGGAACTTTATCTGTGCAGTTTTGTATTGATTTTGACTTAGAACGTGTCGTAATAAAAATATCATGTGTGTTATAAGACATTTCCTTCAAGGTATCTACACTAATCCTTGATAAGGCATCGGCTGTTACGTTATCTTTACCTTTGATGTATTGAATTTCAAAATCATATTCTTCCAAGTCAAGTCTCATTCTAGTCAGTTTCTGTAGTACCTAAAGTGTCTTGAATACCTTCAGTAACACCTTTGATCTTGCAACAATTTGAGGTAGTAACTGTCTGATATGCATGAATTTTTGTTCTTTTGAAAACCGAAATATCAGCCCCTGTATCTATTAGTAGTGTAATGTTTGCGTCAGTCATTCCGCAAGAAACAATTATGTAATTCGAAAAGGATAAATCCATTTTGAAAATTCTTAAATTTCCCCCAACCGGTCCTGTTGGGGGACCGGTGGGTTTCCCGACTCATATTCCGCGTCATATTGTCTTATATTAACACCCGAGTTACCCGAGAAGTGACCCCGTTGATTTCCTCTGTAATTACCGCGCCTATGATACCCGCGTCCTCGCGTGTTGAAGTTATTGTCATTATTAGCCTGACAGTTATTTTGATTTTGACTTCTGTTATGATTGAAATAGGTATTACTAGGTCTTCCACGATTGTTGTATCTATTGAACCTATTACAATTTCTGCTACCTCTATTATTGTCACCTCTATAATAAAAAATATTCGTATTGCCAGCATTACTAGGATTTATATTGATGAATTTGTTAACAGCTTCCTGCACTGTACCAAATGACCCAGCTTCCATTACTATTCTAACCTTTTCTGTATTGGCATTTTTACTTAAAGCCTTCACGACAGTTTCAGTTGTATAAAGATTAGCAGTATCCATTGGCACACCCTCGCTAATATAAGCCCTTTTTAGCTTTTCAGCTAGAGTCGTAATTTCTGATGAATATGTAACTGAGTCCTTGTTATTTTGTTTGAGATTTTGTAATTTGGCTGTTAATACTCTAGAATTATCTCCTTTTATGCCATTTTTCAAACATGTACTTATACCGTCAATCGAATCTTCGTTCGTTATTAAATCTCTAGCCTTTCCTGATAATCGCGTTTTAATAAATGCTACAGCATTTCGCTCATGTCCTTCCGAATTGTTTTTCAATAATTCAATCGCATCTAAAAATGATCTCAATTTATCTGGAGAACCGTCAAAATCTTGTGGCACTATTTTACTTGCAAAATTGAAAAATTCTACAGCAGTCAGCGGCATTTTTTCGGAATCGTCTTTAACTTCTTCTATCTTAGCTTCAACGACAAAGTCCTCGTCTAGAACTAAAGGGTCAATCTGTTCCGTACATGATATAGGAACCTTGAAATTAACATCAATAATGAGGAATGCTCTGACTACTTTGTCTCTGATATACCAAAAAATTTGACGACTTATAGTCTTTTGAGCATCGTCGAGAGAGTTCCAATATACTTGGAGTATATTTGTAAATTCATTAAAAAGTTTGACCAAATTATCACGAATTTCGTGACGCACTGACTCACCCTTAGGTACTTGGTTTTTAATTACTCTTTTTGATTGATTAATCACGTCTTGTTTTATTTTGTTCAATTTTAAATTAATTTGATTCCAAGTTGGCATTAAAAACTGACAAAAAGTAGATTAGAATTTAACTAAAATGAAGTTAAAATAAAAATACTCCATAAACCCCTGACATTTGAAACAAACTACACCCGATATATAGGGTGAAATTGACGTCAACATCCCTTTAACAATACTGGTCATAGTCATATATACTGGTACAATTGTAAAATATTAATTTTTCAACTGTTACAGGAGAAAACAAAAATACACGCCCATACAATAGATACAAATTGATTGTTACCTTAGTTCTTTGTCTTCGCGCACATCACATCACAACACAGGCACTCGGTTATTTCCTAAACGGCTCCAACGCTGGTCATGGAAACGGCATGATTTCTTTGCCAACGCTTTTTCAAACTTTTTCTGTATATTTGGAAGGATTTAAGCAGGAACAACAGCAACAAAACAACCACTATGATGTACAGCATCACTTTTACGTCTTTAGAGACATGAACTTCTTCCTGCTGCACTATGAAGTTAGAGTTGACTACTCCATTTTCCGTTAGATCTTGATGTTGTGATTTTGAATTACCCATTTTTCAAAATCTCGTAGAATCTCCCATAATTGTCCTTTTATACAATCAGGTATTATATAACTAGCACTCCACTAGTGCTCCTCTACGTTCCTGGAATTGGTCAATTCCAAGGCAGGATCGCCATGTAAGGCCGGAAACATTCAAACAACTTGAGGACCATCTCAGACCAAGTTTTCTTTATTAATAATCATTCAAATCATTTTCATAGTCCACATCACTTCGGTATTATTCCACCATAAAATTGCTTACATTGTATTAATCGATGTAGGTACAATAATTCAATTGCCAAATATTAAACATATCAAATAAATGAATCATCATCTTTAATGAGGTTGGTGAAATAGTTTTAGCAATAATAAAATGTTTTGATTATTATGAAAATAATTGATTTGATGAACCCGAGAATGAACCTAAACTGTTACCTACCTAATGAAATTTGTTATCAATTATCAATTATTGTTATCAATTATACTAAAATATCTGCTAGAATGCTGCTTCTTTGAGATCGGAAAAAAAAACAAGCGGAAACAGTGCTTTGATGGAAATATTTTGAACTGAATATTCGATTATTGATGCACACTTATTTTCAGAATGAACAGGCCTTTTTTCAATGATTAAGAGATATCCAACGTAGTCTTCTACTACCTAACATCCTTATAATTCCTAGAAATTTCCTAGATTCCTTAATCTCTCGTCATATATCACATACCTAATGAAATTTGTTATCAATTATACTAAAATATCTGCTAGAATGCTGCTTCTTTGAGTTCGGAAAAAAACAAGCGGAAACAGTGCTTTGATGAAAATATTTTGAACTGATAGAGAATATTCGATTATTGCTGCACACTTATTTTCAGAATGATCAGGCCTTTTTTCAATGATTAAGAGATTTCCAACGTAGTCTTCTACTACCTAACATCCTTATAATTCCTAGAAATTTCCTAGATTCCTTAATCTCTCGTCATATATCACATACCTAATGAAATTTGTTATCAATTATACTAAAATATCTGCTAGAATGCTGCTTCTTTGAGTTCGAAAAAAAAAACAAGCGGAAACAGTGCTTTGATGAAAATATTTTGAACTGATAGAGAATATTCGATTATTGCTGCACACTTATTTTCAGAATGAACAGGCCTTTTTTCAATGATTAAGAGATTTCCAACGTAGTCTTCTACTACCTAACATCCTTATAATTCCTAGAAATTTCCTAGATTCCTTAATCTCTCGTCATATATCACATACCTAATGAAATTTGTTATCAATTATACTAAAATATCTGCTAGAATGCTGCTTCTTTGAGATCGGAAAAAAAAACAAGCGGAAACAGTGCTTTGATGGAAATATTTTGAACTGAATATTCGATTATTGATGCACACTTATTTTCAGAATGAACAGGCCTTTTTTCAATGATTAAGAGATATCCAACGTAGTCTTCTACTACCTAACATCCTTATAATTCCTAGAAATTTCCTAGATTCCTTAATCTCTCGTCATATATCACATACCTAATGAAATTTGTTATCAATTATACTAAAATATCTGCTAGAATGCTGCTTCTTTGAGATCGGAAAAAAAAACAAGCGGAAACAGTGCTTTGATGGAAATATTTTGAACTGAATATTCGATTATTGATGCACACTTATTTTCAGAATGAACAGGCCTTTTTTCAATGATTAAGAGATATCCAACGTAGTCTTCTACTACCTAACATCCTTATAATTCCTAGAAATTTCCTAGATTCCTTAATCTCTCGTCATATATCACATACCTAATGAAATTTGTTATCAATTATACTAAAATATCTGCTAGAATGCTGCTTCTTTGAGTTCGAAAAAAAAAACAAGCGGAAACAGTGCTTTGATGAAAATATTTTGAACTGATAGAGAATATTCGATTATTGCTGCACACTTATTTTCAGAATGAACAGGCCTTTTTTCAATGATTAAGAGATATCCAACGTAGTCTTCTACTACCTAACATCCTTATAATTCCTAGAAATTTCCTAGATTCCTTAATCTCTCGTCATATATCACATACCTAATGAAATTTGTTATCAATTATACTAAAATATCTGCTAGAATGCTGCTTCTTTGAGATCGGAAAAAAAAACAAGCGGAAACAGTGCTTTGATGAAAATATTTTGAACTGATAGAGAATATTCGATTATTGCTGCACACTTATTTTCAGAATGAACAGGCCTTTTTTCAATGATTAAGAGATTTCCAACGTAGTCTTCTACTACCTAACATCCTTATAATTCCTAGAAATTTCCTAGATTCCTTAATCTCTCGTCATATATCACATACCTAATGAAATTTGTTATCAATTATACTAAAATATCTGCTAGAATGCTGCTTCTTTGAGATCGGAAAAAAAAACAAGCGGAAACAGTGCTTTGATGAAAATATTTTGAACTGATAGAGAATATTCGATTATTGCTGCACACTTATTTTCAGAATGAACAGGCCTTTTTTCAATGATTAAGAGATTTCCAACGTAGTCTTCTACTACCTAACATCCTTATAATTCCTAGAAATTTCCTAGATTCCTTAATCTCTCGTCATATATCACATACCTAATGAAATTTGTTATCAATTATACTAAAATATCTGCTAGAATGCTGCTTCTTTGAGATCGGAAAAAAAAACAAGCGGAAACAGTGCTTTGATGGAAATATTTTGAACTGAATATTCGATTATTGATGCACACTTATTTTCAGAATGAACAGGCCTTTTTTCAATGATTAAGAGATATCCAACGTAGTCTTCTACTACCTAACATCCTTATAATTCCTAGAAATTTCCTAGATTCCTTAATCTCTCGTCATATATCACATACCTAATGAAATTTGTTATCAATTATACTAAAATATCTGCTAGAATGCTGCTTCTTTGAGTTCGGAAAAAAACAAGCGGAAACAGTGCTTTGATGAAAATATTTTGAACTGATAGAGAATATTCGATTATTGCTGCACACTTATTTTCAGAATGATCAGGCCTTTTTTCAATGATTAAGAGATTTCCAACGTAGTCTTCTACTACCTAACATCCTTATAATTCCTAGAAATTTCCTAGATTCCTTAATCTCTCGTCATATATCACATACCTAATGAAATTTGTTATCAATTATACTAAAATATCTGCTAGAATGCTGCTTCTTTGAGTTCGAAAAAAAAAACAAGCGGAAACAGTGCTTTGATGAAAATATTTTGAACTGATAGAGAATATTCGATTATTGCTGCACACTTATTTTCAGAATGAACAGGCCTTTTTTCAATGATTAAGAGATTTCCAACGTAGTCTTCTACTACCTAACATCCTTATAATTCCTAGAAATTTCCTAGATTCCTTAATCTCTCGTCATATATCACATACCTAATGAAATTTGTTATCAATTATACTAAAATATCTGCTAGAATGCTGCTTCTTTGAGATCGGAAAAAAAAACAAGCGGAAACAGTGCTTTGATGGAAATATTTTGAACTGAATATTCGATTATTGATGCACACTTATTTTCAGAATGAACAGGCCTTTTTTCAATGATTAAGAGATATCCAACGTAGTCTTCTACTACCTAACATCCTTATAATTCCTAGAAATTTCCTAGATTCCTTAATCTCTCGTCATATATCACATACCTAATGAAATTTGTTATCAATTATACTAAAATATCTGCTAGAATGCTGCTTCTTTGAGTTCGAAAAAAAAAACAAGCGGAAACAGTGCTTTGATGAAAATATTTTGAACTGATAGAGAATATTCGATTATTGCTGCACACTTATTTTCAGAATGAACAGGCCTTTTTTCAATGATTAAGAGATTTCCAACGTAGTCTTCTACTACCTAACATCCTTATAATTCCTAGAAATTTCCTAGATTCCTTAATCTCTCGTCATATATCACATACCTAATGAAATTTGTTATCAATTATACTAAAATATCTGCTAGAATGCTGCTTCTTTGAGATCGGAAAAAAAAACAAGCGGAAACAGTGCTTTGATGGAAATATTTTGAACTGAATATTCGATTATTGATGCACACTTATTTTCAGAATGAACAGGCCTTTTTTCAATGATTAAGAGATATCCAACGTAGTCTTCTACTACCTAACATCCTTATAATTCCTAGAAATTTCCTAGATTCCTTAATCTCTCGTCATATATCACATACCTAATGAAATTTGTTATCAATTATACTAAAATATCTGCTAGAATGCTGCTTCTTTGAGTTCGGAAAAAAAAACAAGCGGAAACAGTGCTTTGATGAAAATATTTTGAACTGATAGAGAATATTCGATTATTGCTGCACACTTATTTTCAGAATGATCAGGCCTTTTTTCAATGATTAAGAGATTTCCAACGTAGTCTTCTACTACCTAACATCCTTATAATTCCTAGAAATTTCCTAGATTCCTTAATCTCTCGTCATATATCACATACCTAATGAAATTTGTTATCAATTATACTAAAATATCTGCTAGAATGCTGCTTCTTTGAGATCGGAAGAAAAAAAACAAGCGGAAACAGTGCTTTGATGGAAATATTTTGAACTGAATATTCGATTATTGATGCACACTTATTTTCAGAATGAACAGGCCTTTTTTCAATGATTAAGAGATATCCAACGTAGTCTTCTACTACCTAACATCCTTATAATTCCTAAAAATTTCCTAGATTCCTTAATCTCATGTCATATATCACATACCTAATGAAATTTGTTATCAATTATACTAAAATATCTGCTAGAATGCTGCTTCTTTGAGATCGGAAAAAAAAACAAGCGGAAACAGTGCTTTGATGGAAATATTTTGAACTGAATATTCGATTATTGATGCACACTTATTTTCAGAATGAACAGGCCTTTTTTCAATGATTAAGAGATATCCAACGTAGTCTTCTACTACCTAACATCCTTATAATTCCTAAAAATTTCCTAGATTCCTTAATCTCATGTCATATATCACATACCTAATGAAATTTGTTATCAATTATACTAAAATATCTGCTAGAATGCTGCTTCTTTGAGATCGGAAGAAAAAAAACAAGCGTAAACAGTGCTTTGATGAAAATATTTTGAACTGAATATTCGATTATTGATGCACACTTATTTTCAGAATGAACATGCCTTTTTTCAATGATTAAGAGATATCCAACGTAGTCTTCTACTACCTAACATCCTTAATTCCTAGAAATTTCCTAGATTCCTTAATCTCTCGTCATATATCACATACCTAATGAAATTTGTTATCAATTATACTAAAATATCTGCTAGAATGCTGCTTCTTTGAGATCGGAAGAAAAAAAACAAGCGGAAACAGTGCTTTGATGAAAATATTTTGAACTGAATATTCGATTATTGATGCACACTTATTTTCAGAATGAACATGCCTTTTTTCAATGATTAAGAGATATCCAACGTAGTCTTCTACTACCTAACATCCTTATAATTCCTAAAAATTTCCTAGATTCCTTAATCTCATGTCATATATCACATACCTAATGAAATTTGTTATCAATTATACTAAAATATCTGCTAGAATGCTGCTTCTTTGAGTTCGAAAAAAAAAAACAAGCGGAAACAGTGCTTTGATGAAAATATTTTGAACTGATAGAGAATATTCGATTATTGCTGCACACTTATTTTCAGAATGATCAGGCCTTTTTTCAATGATTAAGAGATTTCCAACGTAGTCTTCTACTACCTAACATCCTTATAATTCCTAGAAATTTCCTAGATTCCTTAATCTCTCGTCATATATCACATACCTAATGAAATTTGTTATCAATTATACTAAAATATCTGCTAGAATGCTGCTTCTTTGAGATCGGAAAAAAAAACAAGCGGAAACAGTGCTTTGATGGAAATATTTTGAACTGAATATTCGATTATTGATGCACACTTATTTTCAGAATGAACATGCCTTTTTTCAATGATTAAGAGATATCCAACGTAGTCTTCTACTACCTAACATCCTTATAATTCCTAAAAATTTCCTAGATTCCTTAATCTCATGTCATATATCACATACCTAATGAAATTTGTTATCAATTATACTAAAATATCTGCTAGAATGCTGCTTCTTTGAGTTCGAAAAAAAAAACAAGCGGAAACAGTGCTTTGATGAAAATATTTTGAACTGATAGAGAATATTCGATTATTGCTGCACACTTATTTTCAGAATGAACAGGCCTTTTTTCAATGATTAAGAGATTTCCAACGTAGTCTTCTACTACCTAACATCCTTATAATTCCTAGAAATTTCCTAGATTCCTTAATCTCTCGTCATATATCACATACCTAATGAAATTTGTTATCAATTATACTAAAATATCTGCTAGAATGCTGCTTCTTTGAGATCGGAAAAAAAAACAAGCGGAAACAGTGCTTTGATGGAAATATTTTGAACTGAATATTCGATTATTGATGCACACTTATTTTCAGAATGAACAGGCCTTTTTTCAATGATTAAGAGATATCCAACGTAGTCTTCTACTACCTAACATCCTTATAATTCCTAGAAATTTCCTAGATTCCT
This sequence comes from Chrysomela aeneicollis, assembly GCA_029955515.1. NCBI lineage: Eukaryota > Metazoa > Arthropoda > Insecta > Coleoptera > Chrysomelidae > Chrysomela > Chrysomela aeneicollis. Next base: position 1,173,234 of record JARUHQ010000012.1, read on the forward strand.
TAATCTCTCGTCATATATCACATACCTAATGAAATTTGTTATCAATTATACTAAAATATCTGCTAGAATGCTGCTTCTTTGAGTTCGGAAAAAAAAAACAAGCGGAAACAGTGCTTTGATGAAAATATTTTGAACTGATAGAGAATATTCGATTATTGCTGCACACTTATTTTCAGAATGATCAGGCCTTTTTTCAATGATTAAGAGATTTCCAACGTAGTCTTCTACTACCTAACATCCTTATAATTCCTAGAAATTTCCTAGATTCCTTAATCTCTCGTCATATATCACATACCTAATGAAATTTGTTATCAATTATACTAAAATATCTGCTAGAATGCTGCTTCTTTGAGATCGGAAAAAAAAACAAGCGGAAACAGTGCTTTGATGGAAATATTTTGAACTGAATATTCGATTATTGATGCACACTTATTTTCAGAATGAACAGGCCTTTTTTCAATGATTAAGAGATATCCAACGTAGTCTTCTACTACCTAACATCCTTATAATTCCTAGAAATTTCCTAGATTCCTTAATCTCTCGTCATATATCACATACCTAATGAAATTTGTTATCAATTATACTAAAATATCTGCTAGAATGCTGCTTCTTTGAGTTCGGAAAAAAAAAACAAGCGGAAACAGTGCTTTGATGAAAATATTTTGAACTGATAGAGAATATTCGATTATTGCTGCACACTTATTTTCAGAATGATCAGGCCTTTTTTCAATGATTAAGAGATTTCCAACGTAGTCTTCTACTACCTAACATCCTTATAATTCCTAGAAATTTCCTAGATTCCTTAATCTCTCGTCATATATCACATACCTAATGAAATTTGTTATCAATTATACTAAAATATCTGCTAGAATGCTGCTTCTTTGAGATCGGAAAAAAAAAAACAAGCGGAAACAGTGCTTTGATGGAAATATTTTGAACTGAATATTCGATTATTGATGCACACTTATTTTCAGAATGAACAGGCCTTTTTTCAATGATTAAGAGATTTCCAACGTAGTCTTCTACTACCTAACATCCTTATAATTCCTAGAAATTTCCTAGATTCCTTTATCTCTCGTCATATATCACATACCTAATGAAATTTGTTATCAATTATACTAAAATATCTGCTAGAATGCTGCTTCTTTGAGTTCGAAAAAAAAACAAGCGGTAACAGTGCTTTGATGAAAATATTTTGAACTGATAGAGAATATTCGATTATTGCTGCACACTTATTTTCAGAATGATCAGGCCTTTTTTCAATGATTAAGAGATTTCCAACGTAGTCTTCTACTACCTAACATCCTTAATTCCTAGAAATTTCCTAGATTCCTTAATCTCTCGTCATATATCACATACCTAATGAAATTTGTTATCAATTATACTAAAATATCTGCTAGAATGCTGCTTCTTTGAGATCGGAAGAAAAAAAACAAGCGGAAACAGTGCTTTGATGAAAATATTTTGAACTGAATATTCGATTATTGATGCACACTTATTTTCAGAATGAACATGCCTTTTTTCAATGATTAAGAGATATCCAACGTAGTCTTCTACTACCTAACATCCTTATAATTCCTAAAAATTTCCTAGATTCCTTAATCTCATGTCATATATCACATACCTAATGAAATTTGTTATCAATTATACTAAAATATCTGCTAGAATGCTGCTTCTTTGAGTTCGAAAAAAAAACAAGCGGAAACAGTGCTTTGATGAAAATATTTTGAACTGATAGAGAATATTCGATTATTGCTGCACACTTATTTTCAGAATGATCAGGCCTTTTTTCAATGATTAAGAGATTTCCAACGTAGTCTTCTACTACCTAACATCCTTAATTCCTAGAAATTTCCTAGATTCCTTAATCTCTCGTCATATATCACATACCTAATGAAATTTGTTATCAATTATACTAAAATATCTGCTAGAATGGTGCTTCTTTGAGATCGGAAGAAAAAAAACAAGCGGAAACAGTGCTTTGATGGAAATATTTTGAACTGAATATTCGATTATTGATGCAAACTTATTTTCAGAATGATCAGTCACTTCGTTCTTGCCGATGAATCTATGAACCCAAATGTCAGTGCGTTGCTTCAGACCCATGCTGGATTATATGACCATAGCATTAAGCTCAATTTATAAACTCCGCTGCCGTAGCTACAGTTGATGCTGCAGTTACTGTACTTAGATGAAATGTGCTAAAAATAAACATCTGTTCATAAACTACGCAGCTGACGCAGTTGCCGTCGAATATCTCTTCAATACATTTTGGAACGGCAGCGTCAACTGTAGCTACGGCAGCGGAGTTTATAAATTGAGCTTTAAGGTAGCAACGCATTGATGTCAGTTGACTAGATCACAATGTAACGCCATCCACCGTGAATCACCCTGTAGGAAATACCATTTCGGCTATTTTTCAGTTTCACTGTTGCGGGGTAGACTATACAGGGTAATGCAAATTTCGTAGTACACTTCAGAAACGGAGAGAGATACGAATTATATTAGGTTAAATTACGAAAAAGATGCGCATTTTCATGACCTTTCTTGAATATCGAAAGAAATCGAGGATATCTTTCGTATTTCCTGAAATCTCTTGAAAAAAAACTAATAGTCGTCAATTCTTATAGTCATCGATGACTTGTCAACTATTGAGGGTTTTGAAATTTGGTATACTTAATAGAGTTCCCATCCTAATTTCAACGGTTATGAGAAAAACATCTAAGCACACTAGATTCAAAGATATCGAAGCCGATTCAAATTTTTCCATAGCAGCCATATTTGATTTTCACACCATAGGATCATTAGATTACTAATTCATTCATAAATAACACTTGTATGTTCAATGAAAGGAAGGTCGGAATGGGAGGAAAAATTGAAAATATGAAGTAAAATTGTTGATGTAGCATCAATGCTTCTAGATCTAGATTATTCAATGTATTTACATTATAGTAGAACGTGAACCAGAGTCACTAGACGGAAGTCTACGTAAGACTATCTACACATCGAATTCGCGAGCTGATGCTCAATTCCGATTTTATTGTGGAAAATGTATTGTTACGAACTGTGCTTCCACGAGACCGGAAGTCATTATCTCGGCGGCATAACTGATGGCCGTGATTTTTAGCCTCGCTCGCCGACAAACCAATTAGCGGATGACTCATACCCGTCGCAGTTCCTCGTATTGAATATTCAAGATTTCACGAGATTGAATAACTTGTGCCTATATAAAAGTAACGGATCGGCACGGACAGTCAGTTTGGAAAGAAAGCTAGTATTGTGAGATTTGTAAAGCGAATATCGTTGTGATTCACCTAAGTTTTTATTGAGTTGTAGTTAGTGTGTTTAGTGAAATAAATTGTTCAGTTTTGTACTGAGTGTTTTAAATTCACGAGCCCAAGTAGAAATATCGTAACAGTATCATCACAGTTGAGCAGGCTCTGCTGTCAGAATCAGCTCAAGCTATCAATCAATCAAAAATACTTTATTGTCAGAAGAAATGATATTCTCATTGACAAAGTCATCGTAAATAAGAAAATAAAACATAAATCACCTGAATTTGTAAAACATTCTGCTAACAAATACAAACAATTATTATAAAACAGACAACACATGAAATTTCAAAAATTCTGGTAATAAAATAAATAGGTACATCAATTATAAAAGTAACATAAACATAAAACTAGGAACACATATTTTTGCATATATTGTTTTATGTTTTTAGGTAAAATAAGAGTTCTAGTACATGTGTGTTAAAGGTTGTCTGAATAAAATTCCTCTACTGAATAGTATGCTTTCTGTAATAATTTTTTTTTCACAGCACATTTGAATTTTTTTGAATCTGAAATATTCTTGATCTCGTCAGGTAAATGATTGATCGTTGGATATCATTAATTCAACTGTTATTTAAATCTCACCTGATGTCGAAAAAAGGAGTTAGTGATATGTACCTAACCTATATGATGTATACTTGGTTGCTTTCGAAAATCGACACGTGCCAGTCAAGTAAGGGAAGCGGTTCATCTGTCAATCTCACAGATAGAAGATAGAAGTTGTACTTTAGTATCTTAGTTATCGAGTTTTACTGGGTATATAGAGGTTTATAAAGTAGTTGATATTTTTTACTTTTCCCATTATTTCGACTTTTCCTTCATTGAACATACAAGTGTAATATAACGATAAATTGGTTATTTCATAATGTGGAAATCCAATATGGCTGCTGGCGACAAAAATCGAAATTGGCTTCGACATCTTCAAATCCAGTGTGGCTAAATTTCTTTGCATATCACCGTCGAATTCAGCATGCAAACTTTAGTAAGAATACCAAACTTCAAAAATCTAGTTGCATTAGTTGAAAAGTTGAAGATTACTAATAGAATCGAAGTTTTCCAGTTTTTATCCTCTATTTCCGATTTAATAAAATAGTGAACCATGAAATTTGCATTACCCTCTATATATATGGGTGAACGAAGCAATTGTCTTACCTGCCAACTTGGATGGGCCTCTCTATAATACAAAAAATTCTCCCGTATCCATCGATAAATGGCCGACAGCGTCATCTTATTTCCATTTTTGCCCATAGCCATGCAAATCAAGGTAGCATAAGAGAAGGGAGGTTTCTTGTCACCATTCTTTTTATAATAATTTATGTTTATTGTCAAATCTTCCTGACCACTGCTACTGCTACTCTTCCTCTTCGGCTTCGGGACTGGAGATACAGGAGGAGTCGGTAAGTTAGGAACTGCCATTATGTTCGTAATATTATGCAACCAGTTCAAACTGGTCAAATCCGTTTCTGACTGTTCCTCATTTTCGCTTTGAGGGCTGAGTATAGACAAGTTGAAAGTATTTTGATTGTAGTTATCTGTGCTCGATGAGTTCTCACATACGTTTTCGTCGGCTGTTTGAACGATTTCGAAGTTCTCAGTGCTATTTTTCGTCACATCGTCGTATATTTGGTAAGGAATTATTTCCTCGTAGATACCTTCGTTCAAGTTCAGAAAGTTCGACTTCATTTCAGCATCATCACCATCAAGACGAGTCTGTAGCAACGTATCGTCAACAACATACTCAGTGTTGACTATGCCATTTTCATTCTGAAATTGGATTTGTATGATTTGATTTTCTGATATATTTATGACATTCGAAGATTCAACTTCTATACAGTTTTGTACATCCGTAGGTACATATTCGATATTATTTTGGATTTGAATATTTTGCAATACTGCAAAAGAAGTATCTTCCAGCTGGCTTTTGGAATTCAGTTCTTTATTTATATTTTGTAGGTTTCTTGTTGCTAATTCTGTCTCAGTATCTGACTCCATTGGAAAATCGAAGGTAAAACCAAATTCGCTGTCACTTTTATCTTGTTCATCCATTTTCTTACATATTTTTAGTTACTTTTGAGCATGTATGAGCAATACGTTCAATTTTAAGACGGATTATTTTATATCACATAATTATTCGTGACGATATTCAATTCACTAGGTCTTCAGTTGTTCCATTACTACCATCTGAAACAGAAAATAGATATCCATATAGTGAACTTATTGTAATCGTGGCATAAAGGTTGTTTGATGTGGAGACTGGAGATTAGAAGGTGCGAAGCAATCGAATATTATCATATCTAAATATAGTATACAGGGTGTTTCATAATAAATGCGCAGGACTTCAGGATATGATAGCTATTTCAAGAATATGAAAAAAGTTCCTATTGACTTACCCTCTAAAATGTACCATTTTCGACATTTCCAACACTTAATTTAACTAAGTATGATTTTTTTTTTATATTGCAAATATGAAGTTAACATTTGGTTTTGTTATTTGTTCTAACGTTTAAATGAATTTTGTATAATTATGAGAAAAATTATTTAAAAAAATTGACCATGTTTTTCAACATGAAAATTGATTTTTCTTGAAAACGGTCAACTTTAGAGCTTATGAACAGAAGTACCTTTTTTGTGTAGAAAACATTAGCGGTTTGAATAGGTGGCTCAAAATTGTACTTTTTCCAGTGGCGTAAAAGTTGGAGAAAATAACACCCACTACCCCTTCAAAATCTTCACCAATTATGGATTTGAAAAAATAACAAATCAGCCCAAAACATAGCTTATTATGAGTAGAAAATGCCTACAAAATCTGTTTTCTGTGCGATAAACGGTTCCAGAAATATTCGCAAAAAACGATCTTTTTTCTTTTAATTCAATGTCGAAAATGGTGCATTTTAGACAAGGATATTAAACTGTAAAGGATTGCTCAGTCGACCAAGTTTTTCTTCCGGATGTATGACGTCACTGACTCCGCTCGTAATTTCATTGGCTGTTGACTATCCATCTTTGTCATTGATTTTAGTTTCAGTTTCTCACTTTATTTTTGTTATTCCACAGGAGGTTATTTTTTAAATACACGAAAGATTAATAATTGATGAGTTTTTAGTCAATATGAGAACATGAAATATCTGGACAATCAATTTATAGCCATTATTAGTTCCATTCGCAAAATTTAAGGAATAGGAATTGGATGAAAACATGTTTTTTTCATTCTTTGAAGACTGTTGTGGCACTGGTTTACCTTTTTGGTTTGTGGCCGAATAATTATTGAAGTGAATTATATTCTACAGTAGTCACAGAGATCATTTACACAGTGAATTTTGGAACCAAAGGTATTAAAAATGCATGTTGCTGCCTAGAATCAAAATTCAATTGAAAATCTGCTAGATGATTCATATATTTCATACCAGGTAAGCTCTGAAAATAGTGGTGAAATGAGGGTTTATTATTAATGTCCATTGGTTTTTTTTAGAGTACTATCAAAGATTACATAGACAGAATATATTTCTGGATATTGTCCAGTGCAAGTAGATATGGAAGCAATTATGAAATTGAAAGTTTGTAGTGCATGTACATTTTACATTTCAAGTATACATGTATTATTATCCATTATGAACTGTATAGATCAATAATAAATCATTCCCTATTAAGGTAGGCATATCATTTTGCAATATTACAATATTTTTTAATCAATCACACAGTACTTACATACTATACCATTTTCAACCAACAAATTTTGTTATCTTTCACCTATATTGTTTCTGAGTGCATCCAGAAACAGTGATCTACCTATAATGCCTCAAAAATAAAAGACTATACCTATTTAGATCAAAGGATGATGTCCATTCAAGTTCAGGGCACTAAGAAATACCTACCTATCATAAAATCATAATATGAACAAATATTATGGAACAAATAAAACATTTTGATTTTATAATGTATATAATATATGATTTCCATAGTATAATACACCAACAATTTTGATTTTTTTATTATATCTACCTGAGTTGATTGTTTTTGACATTTTTCACAATTTGTTATTTTTATTGAATCGCTTTCTTCAACTTAGTGAGTTCAGTCATTACTTATTATGGGATGAAGATGTGATAATTTCAGGATCAGAAGAGAATATGCATTTTCTGAAATGGAGCAAAATGTTCAGACATTTTGGGATATGGATGATGTTCTCAATATTTTCTGTCACACACCTTATTCAGTGAAACATTTGTGTTCCAATCATCTCTTCACTAGTAAATCTACAATACAAAGACAACAATAAAAAGATATTACTCCTCAAGAGCATGTATTATAATAATATACCTTCAGGGTTCATTTAGTAGGTCCTGCCATGTTCCTGCTCATAATCTTGATCACATAAAATAGAACAAATCTACTGGAATCACTTGGATTCCACAAAGGAAGTTTTCCAGATCGTGAAATTCACTTCTAATTGTTGTGGGTTTTGGAAAAACAGAAGGAAATTATTTGTTGTTTTGGGTTTCCTTAAATCATCTACACCCTCAGACCTGTGCTCAATTGCTCATGCCGTGCTCATTCCGCCCTCAGTTACAGCACACAAAACAACTAATTCACCTATAAAAGTAAGATTTTATATATTCAGAATTTTGTATTGCATGTACTTACTTCATTCACTTATATAAAGTACCATTTTATTTTTAATTCACTAAATTCATTCCAATTTTGAAATTTCGCAAAAAGTTTCAATGGCGACATAATAACTTCCGATGGTCGTCCTCTCGACCAATGAACAACAAGGTCGAATCAGTGACGTCATTCAACGTGTTTACATTGCCAGCATAGGGATTGAGCAATCCTTTACAGTTTAATATCCTTGCATTTTAGAGGGTAAGTCAATAGGATCTTTTTTTCATATTCTTGAAAGAGCTATCATATCCTGAAGTCCTGCACATTTATTATGAAACACCCTGTATATCTATAGTAGAGTCGAAAACGATTTAGCTACAACTGGAATATTCGACTTATGTACCGTTATATGTGAATTATTTTATATTATTTTAATGTCAGGTGAACCGTGTCGTTCCTGTGATATATTATTTCATCTAACTGATTCATTACTATAATCAAGTAGGTATATCCAGTTTGATAGTATCCGATTTTATGATACCTTGGGCTGTTTCGGTGGTGAATTTTTTTTAGTGATTTGGATGAGTTACAATCTTTTATACTTGTCGATTCATTTCCCGTATGGAGAAGAACATTTTTTAGTGGGCGACTTTTTTCATCCTCTGACTGCATGAAAGAAAAAGCTATACTGTTCCAGAGTCGAGTTCGAATGTAAAATGAATTGTTATATGTATTTTTGTGATATTGAATGTAACGTTTTCAGAAACAAAATAATCGTAAGAAATTTTCGCAAATATTACGTGAAGTAGTATATTCGTTGATAGAGGTGATTTCCATATACTCAAAGTTGATCATGATTAGATCAAGTTATTGATTTTATTGTCATCATATTTAATCTGGTATTTTTTGTTTCAGTTTTTCTACCGGATATTGGACTGCCTTCACAAGACATATATTTGTAGATGTTGATTTTAGTTAATTAGTTTATTCTGTAAATTATATTTTTCATGTTTGAAATTCGTGCTTTCATTCATGAGATTTCAAAGAGTTTCATGCATACTTTTCTATTCAGTAAGTATAGCCACTGCTATTTATCAAGAAAGTTGGTAGTAGGGATATTCAACCAAGCTAGAATGTGTTATCAAGAAATATTGAATTTGTTATATTACTGAACGTCCGTTCAAGCGGTTGCTACAATCTTGCAGTAAGGTAGCGGCAAATCTTTAAACCTTACATCGTTGGGTTGCTGTAATATTGAATAAATATAACAAAGTGAGTACCACACATTCGCCTTTCGATGAATAATTCTGGTACTGAAAAGTTCGGCAGGTCTAGAGCCTGACCATAAAGGCTGGCCAAATCGCTCTCCTTTGGATAGAACCTAGCAGTTTCAGCCTTTGTTCGACTCTGAACAATACTCCATGCCAGGATGAATTTGTGCTTTGAAGACCATGAGAAGCTGTTGAAGGAAGGTTGTGAACAAGGTGGATATAGGATGGTGAAACAGCTCTTCAATTGTTTCTGCGAAAAACTTGTAGACCGTTTGAGAAGGTACTAATATTTCCACGACTTGAATGAAGATGGCGGTGAGATCGATTATCGAAGAAGATTTCTGTTGCTCATGTATTTCTGTGGTTTGCATCTGACAGACGTAACTTGAAACGACATTAAACAATATATTTTCTGTAAATCTGGAATGAAAATTGATATTTTGTCTCTTCTCAGTCATTTTTCATCTAGAACAGATGAAACTGATGAAAAGATGACAGAAGCACAGTTTCTGTTTTACCGACACAAGGTATGTCGCCATCTCTGTTAACTTCAGGAAATATTACTACGGTATGAAATCAAGTAGGCAAAGGTCTACAGTTTATTCTAGTGCTTGTTAATAGGAAGCTGTTTCACCATCCTATATCCACTTTGGTTGTGAAGTATCTTGTTGTGTATTTATATTTGTAAGGTAAATCTTGAGTGGATAATAAAATCCCATTCGGTTCTGAATTTCTTTATTCCCTACCTCGTTTCTAATCAACAACTGCTCCTCCACTTTTTCTATCATAATTATATCTAGGAATCTATAACTTATACAGAATGTAAAAAATTATCTAACACTTTCCCTCCTTGAAAGAAAAATAAAATGTTTCAAAGTTGAAAATCTTCTCTCAATCTCATTGGTAATCTAATGTTTCTCTCCGATTTTCGTGTAATGGTGGTATTGACATTATTTTTTGAATTTTGTACAGAATTTGGTGTTTGTTCGGAATAATTAACATCATATGGTATATAGTAATCAAACTCAGAATCAGAATCATTAAACAATGTTGTTTTATTTCCTATTGATCGCAATTGATTTATATGTCTCTTCCATAATCTACCATCATCAAGTTGTATCTCATAATGTAATTTTCCAATTTTTCTTTTTACTTTTCCAAATTCCTACTTGTTTTCTCCAATATAATTCCTACACTCTACTCTTTCTCCCTCTTTTATAATTCGTGTTTTCTTTCCTCTATTTACATCCATAATATCTTTTTTTTCTGGAATTATAAAATCCTGATTTTTCTGTTTAACATAAGTTCTGTGGGAGAAATGTTTTTGATACTGTGTGGCATATTTCTATATTGCATTAACAATTGTTGTAATGCAGTATGAATATCTATATTGTTGTTATATCTCAGAGATTTTAACGATTTCTTAAGAGTTTGTACAAAACGTTCAACCTGTCCATTTGTGGATGGATTATAAGGTGCTGTAAACTTTGAAATAACACCATTGATTTCCAAGAAATTTGAAAATTGCCTAGAAGTGAACGTAGCTCCATTGTCTGAAACAAAATACTTGGGTATTCCGAATGTGGCAAATATTTCCCTTCAAATTTTTATTATTGTAGGTGCAGTTATATTCTGGACAATCTTGACTATAGGCCATTTTGTATAAGAATCGATTAATATAAAAAAATTATGACCTATAAATGGTCCTGCAAAATCTGCATGCACTCTCTGAAAAGGTGCATTTGCAGGTTCCCATAAATTAACATCAACTTTTTCTGGACTGTTTCTCACAGAATTACAATTTGATCAATTTCCAACTAATTTTTCAATATCGTAATCTATACCAGGCCACCAACAATAACCTCGAGCCAAACCTATCATTTTTACCACTCCAAAATGACCACAATGAAGTTCTTTCAAAATTTCTGGTTGTAAAGCTTTTGGTATCACCACCCTGTGAGCCCTCATTTTAACTCCCTGTTGTAAACTAAATTCATATCGATTAATATGAAATTTATTTATTTTATTTATTTCTCGTCCTGTTTCTAACGCGTATAAAATATCTTTCAAATCTCCGTCATCTTTTGTATATTCGGCAATTTTTTTAGTATGGGAATCAGTAAATTTTACTGGTAATCTTGAAAGGCAATCCGCATTTGCATTCTGTTTTGAATTCTTGTATTTTATTTCAAATCCTCTCAGAAAAAGTGCATAATGCTGTATTCTCATTGCACTGTAAATTGGTAAACTTTTATCTGTGGTCTGTATACAAAATGAATTTATTACCGTAAAGATATTGATATTTTTTTATTGCAAATATAATGGCGTAAGCTTCTTTATCAATTTGAATATACTTTCTTTGTATATCAGTGAGTGTTTGTGATGCATACTGTATAACACGTTCTGATCCATCTGGATAGATATGTGCAAAACACCTCCAACCCCATAGTAACTCGCATCTGTAGATAAAACTAAAGGAAGTTGTGTATTGTAATGAACCAAAAATTCTTTGATTGGAAAAGCTTCCTTAGCATTCAAAAATGCACGTTCACATTCCTCGGACCATATGAAAGAAACATTTTTGCACATCAGCAATCTATTAAGTGGGTACAAAATCGAACTTAATTTTTTTATGAATCTACCATAGCAATTTATCATTCCTATAAATGATCTTAATTGAGTTGTATTCAATGGTCGCGGCATGTTATTTATAGCATCTATTTTCTTTTGCGATTTATTAATTCCAAATTCATCAATAACGTAACCACAATAATCAATTTTTTCTTTGAAAAATTCACTTTTTTCAATATTTATTCTTATATTGTACTAATGTAAACGTTTAAAAACCAATTCAAGTCTATCGAAATGTATTTGATCTGTAGATCCTGTGATTTTAATGTCATCTAAGAATACAGTAACGCCTTGTATACCTTGCAAAATATTTTCGATTTCTCTCTGCCAAATTGCAGGAGCTGATGCAATACCGTAAAGAAGTCTATTGCACTGATATAATCCTTTATGTGTATTTATTGTTAAGTAATGCCTGTCTTCTGGTCTAACTTCAAGCTGTAAGTATGCTTGTCTCAGATCGATTTTCAAAGAAGTCTTTCCACCTGCCATCGAACAAAAAGCTCATCAATGGTAGGTAGAGGATGATCATCAACAAATAATTGTGGATTTACTGTAACGCTGAACCACAGAGGCGAACTGTATTATTTGATTTCAAAACAGGTACAACGGATGTAGCCATTCTGATGTATAAACTTTTTCCAGAATACCTGCTTTTCCAAGAACTTTTATTTCCTGCTCAACTAAATCTAAAATTTTGAAAGGTACTGCACGAGCTTTCAGGAAAACTGGTTTCGTATTTGGTTTGAAAGTTAATTTAGTTTGAATTCCATTTATTCGGTTCGAAAATGAGTTTGCATTACTCAATGAGTGATTTCAATTTCTCCTGTCTACATAAAGGTGTAATCATATTCAAATTATTGAAATCTAAACCCAACTGCCAAATCCATTCTCTTCCCAGTAACGATTGTCGATCAGTATTGGTTAGATAAATGTTCAAATTCAAACATTTTTCATTGTATTGAACGGATACTGTAGAAAATCCTAAAACCTCCAATTGATTATTGCAATAAGTAATTAGCTTTAAATCAGTTTCGAAAATTGGAATGTTTGGAAATTTTGAAATGAAATAATTTTTACCTGTCAAAGTGACAGCTGCACCAGTATCCACTTCGAACGTGATGTCTATATCATTTATTTTAAGATCGATAAGATATTTATCTCTGAATTCCCGATGTTCAATTTGCATAACACCATTTTCATCTGATTCTGAATTTGATGTACTTACTGAATATGAATAAAGGATCTCCTCCACTGAATTTGTATGAGTGGTCTTCTTGAAACAAACCTTCTGTAAATGACCCTTCACTCCACAACCTTTGCATTGAATATTCTTATCTAGATTACATTTCGTAGCAAAATGACCACCACCACACCTGAAACATTTAGTATTATTTGAATTGTTAGAAGTACTTGTATTCGTTAAAGAGTTATTCGAATCTCTTCTGTTCTTGATATGATGAGTCTTCTTCGCATCTCTTGATGTCGACCCCAGATAACCAATAGAATTATTCTGGCTACCGTGCAGTTGAATTGCATCTTTCTCTGACAGTTCCATACTTGTAGCTATTCTGACAGCCTTGTCAAAAGTTAAATCGACGGATTCCGGAAGTCTTGCTTGTATTCTTCTGCTTGAGAGTCCAAATACAAATTGATTCCGTAGTGCAGTTTTCAGATAATCACCAAAATTACAGTGAATACTCAACTTTTGTAATGAAGCCGCATACTCTTGCAAACCCTCTCTATTTTCTGGTAGAATCTGAAATTTTCAGCTATTTCCAAGGGTTTTGGAGAATAGAACTGTTCCATTTTATCCGTAAACTCGTTGAAAGTTTTCTTGTATGGATCCTCTGGTGACACTTAATAATAATCTGTTGTGTATTTATATTTGTAAGGTGAATCTTGAGTGGATAATAAAATCCCATTCGGTTCTGAATTTCTTTATTCCCTACCTCGTTTCTAATCAACAACTGATCCTCCACTTTTTCTGCCATAATTATATCTAGGAATCTATAACTTATACAGAATGTGAAAAATTATCTAACATATCTCTTGTCACGGAAGGGATCACTTTTAGCACATTATTATCCCATGGGTCGAATAGAAGTGAAATTCCTTTCAATTGCCTAGGTGAAGGTCCAATATGAACGAGAAAGGTGAAGGGCAAAAATGAATGAGAACCATTTGGAAATGATGAATATATGCTTTATGAATATTGTAGTAGGTTTTTGTTGTATCTCGTGAAAATCTAGCTTATGTAGAAATCATGCAACAGAACTTAATTTAACATAATTCAAATGATAAAATCCATTGGATTTCCTAAGTTGAAATGAGTAACTGCTTGAACGCTTTTATCACACCTACTGAATTGAATTAAATGAAGTGATGTTGCATAAATTCACCTTTATTCTGCTGCAAAAGTTCAAGAATTGTTGAAAAATTCATGTGGGAGTACCTACATACGAAGTAGAAACTCTCAGAAAATCAAAACACTTGTCGGACGACAGTATGCATCATACCTGAAACCGTTCCCAGGCAACAACAAATCAACCCTCATTCTAACAAAATCACCATCACGAACTATAAAACACTTTCCCAAGGGAGCCCTTCAAAACGCACCGAAACGTTGAGCCTGTCGGACTCAGATTTCGATCTGTGAACGGGGTAGAGGGCTGTGGAGCCGGAAAATCGGTCGATTTCGACCGAAGTGACGTCATCGAATGACCAGAGCTGCCTGCGATCAATAGTTTTCCGTGGCCTGGGAGGAAGACCTGGGGTTGATACCTTTCCCTCACCAACGGGGGCGTTATCTCGATTGTCCATCGCTCACCTTGATGCATTGTCGGGCAGGAAAATGAAATATGAACGTGTGGGTTATTATGATTATCATGATGGAATGTAGGTTCGATTGACATCAGGGAGATACGGAGACAATGGACCCTCAGATCAGAGAACACTGGGACAAATGATTGTTTTATTGGAGAATTGGTATCAACCACGAGCGAAAATATTGCAGGCTTTTTCACAGGCATGTAGCAATAGAGGGTGAGAATGGAGCCACGACTAAAACAGTTTTTGAAGGTCATCTTCGAAGGGCCCTAGCTCCCTGAAGAAGCGTTTCCGGACCCATGTTCACATGAACTTTTTTTCTTATTTTCGTGTGTTTTATCTACCCTAGAAGTTTGTAACATGATCACCGGAACACCCTGTATATTTGAAATGCTAATCATTACATTCGGAAAAGTTGATTGTACCATATTATCAAAAATCAATCCAAACGATGTTATCTGTCTCCGCATCCAAAATTTTTTCTATGGTGATATTACCGGATGTTAATAATCGGGAATGTCACGAATGAAATCCATTGAAACGTTTTTTTCTTGGTGCGTTCAACATCGACTATGCCTTCGTGGGCCCCTAGTCGGTGCGGGGCCCCTAGGCAGTTGCCTAATCCGCCTTATGGATAATCCGGCCCTGATGACTACTACTACTAATGGAAACACCTCTTCACATACATAGGTATTCAAAAATTATAGAAATAATCGCAGTTCTTGTCCTGAATGTTTTTTTTTTCGAACTGTCAAATTAAACTCAGAAGAGTTAGGCCCAGCTCACTTCTGAGCGATTTTGGATTTGGTGATACTATAGCAGTGAAAAACTCAATGTTTCTATTGGTAAATTAAAATTCAGTGTGATTTGATTTGAATTGACCAATGAAAACAATAGCAACATCGCATTTTTCACCGCTGGTATCGCAAACATCAAAATCGCTCAACTGTAAATTAGGCTTTAGGCTTGTGCGTTAGATTTTAAATATTTCAATGTCATCATTGTTACCAAATGAAGATGTTTTTCTCATTTATCGATATTAAATCAATTTATTTCAATAAAATGCTTCAAATTTATGCAAAATAGAAAAAATTGTGAATGACACACGTTTTATAAGACACGTTGTCGCACTTGTTCACTTGGAGCACTCCTCGCTTCACTCATCGTACTACAAACAACGCGTGCGACAAAATAGCGTCTTATATAACTTGTATCATAATAAACTACGCAACACTAATTACGTCGCACCCCGAAATTTTGCCCCTGTTGAAATTTGAAAAACATTTTTCTTCTTTGAACAATTTGAATTCTGTTTGAACTGTTCGCTAGCTCAGTCCTTCAGCTATAATCTCGTACTTCTTCGATACATGAGGTTATTTCCATGAAATTGCTACAGGATGTTTTTTGGAACTGTGCAAAATTTCGAAATTTTCAAAAGGATCTCAAATGAAGAAAAACAGTTTTTTTTTCAACTTTAACAGCAGAGGCATTAAGATTATCTCATTACCTTTGGCCATTTCCAAAATTGTCTTCTTATCACTTCTCATTACAGAGTGATCTCAAAAAATCAATTTTTTGGTTTTGCAGTCATACCTTTTTTCCTCTTCAACCGATTTTTAAAATCTCAGGCTCATTTTGAAGCTGAAACCTCATATGAGAAGATTTAAAGATCAGAATTAACTCAAGATGAACATTCAGAATCGAGGGTTTCTTCAAAGGTGACCCAAATCTGAAACACTCTGTAAATCCCGACTGGGAGGAGAATTAAATGAAAATCACCTTGTTTTCGGAAGGATCTTCCATTCTGGACACATCTAGATCTTTTTTCTTTCAGTAGTCAAAAATTGTGCGTGAGAAAACCGAAATGAAACGCCATGTTCTAGAAAAAAAATCAGCCGAAAAAAAATCAGCCCAAAAAAATGCATGGTCCGTAACCAACGTAACAAAAATCATAATGAGTGACTGACAAGACAGGTTGAAAATTACGTTCTCGTGAAAATAAAGACCAGGACAGAAAAAACTATTCGTAGGTCTTTCTTTTCTGAAGATATAAGACTTCATTAAAACAATTCAAAATAAAAAAAAATCTGAATACAACAAAATTTCAGGGCAACCTTCTCACCCCCTATACAAAGTATTCCATCATGTTTTTGATTTTTTTCAAAGAATTAAATTTTTAGACCCCAAACAAAATGTTATACGTACGCCTATGAAACAATTTTTTTTTATCTCTTTGATCAACTTTTTCCGCTGAACACAGCTATGGGTACCGCTTGTCTCGATTCTAAAAAATAACTTTTTTTCGCCCTGTACATCAAACTATGATACTTGGAGAACTCGAGTTTGGGCGATTCTTAGTAGTTTTGTACGAAATTCACGAAAATTATATGTAAAAAAATCACAAAAATCTCTTTCTCCTTCATTCGTACCCAAAGTACCCCAAGGGGGCAAGGGGGCGAAATAATTCTATTTTTTTTCAATATCCGATCCCGATGTGGGGGTCAGGAGAAATATGTTTACCGATATATCTAACCGTTTGACCAGCAAAAATTTTACCCGCAAAAAAAAATTGGGGGGGGGAGGGGGTAAAAAATTTTTTATCAGTATTTTTGGTGGTGATATTTTCGTTTCGATCAAACAACGTTTTGGATATTTTTCTTTTTTAATCGGGATTTCGAGGGGGATTTAGATTTGGGTCACCTTTGCAGAAACCCTTGATCTCTAATATTTATCTTTAGTCAATTCTTATCTTTATGTCTGTTCATCTAACGTTTCAGCTTCAAAATGATCCTGAGATTTTGAAAATCGGTTGAAGAGGAAAAAAGTTATGACTGCAAAACCAAAAAATTGATTTTTCGAGATCACTCTGTAAAGAAAAGTGATAAGAAGACAATTTTGGAAATGGCCAAAGGTAATGAGATAATATTCATGCCTCTGCTGTTAAAGTTGAAAAAAACTGTTTTTCTTCTTTTGGGATCCTTTTGAAAATTTCGAAATTTTGCACAGTTCCAAAAAACATTCTGTAGCAATTTTATGGAAACAACCTTATGTATCGAAGAAGTACGAGATTATAGCTGAAGGACTGAGCTAGCGAACAGTGCAAACAGAATTCAAATTGTTCAAAGAAGAAAAAAGTTATTCAAATCTTAACAGGGGCAAAATTTCGGGGTGCGACGTAATTAGTGTTGCGTAGTTTATACTATTGTCAATCTTCTAGATATCGTATTTCGTAGCAGAATTCATTTTCTACTACTGTTGTTGAAGAGTGTCGATTTGACAACATGGATTGAGTACCTACATCATCCAACGTTAGTTGTAACTATTTCACTATTTGTGTATTTAGAGCGCAAAGTCATATATTGCAGCTCGAAAATAGCGCGGAAAGTGATAGATTGCTGATAGAAAAAGACAGTTCGAGAGCGACAAGATACTTTGCGTTCGAAATACACACAAGATTTTTTCTACAACCGCAGTTCCTATACAAGAAAACACGATACTTTATTACTACTACTACTGATTGTGCTTCTCAAACTACCCGATAGAGTATGAAGTATAATTGAAATTTACCCTTTTCAGTAAGTGCTATTTTTGCTATATTCAAGAAGCTGATGGTTTTTCTGAAATGCGACAAGTTTGGGATACCTACTAACTTTGGTTTCGATATTTTTAAAGTTCAAGCATTTCATGGCGTAATTCATAATTTTGTTCGATTTCTCTGGTAGGAGGTTCGAATTTGCAATTTTTGCTCTTTCTGTTACCTGAGGAGGTGCATTATATAATTCACAATCACTATTTATTTCAATCATGCAAGAGAAAATGACTTCGCATTTTCAACAATTTAGCATGGTGGAGCATTTTCTCAATATTTCTGCTTACGAGCGCAAATGTTGTCACTTCATGATATTATTTCAACATTGTTTACCGGTTTCAGAAAATGATTCTAGGAATGATTAATAATAATAATTGATCTTAGTGATCGTATAATAACCATGCAAATAGGTTACTTGTATTCTGATTGAATAACCTATACTTATTCGCGAACAAAAATGATATCGAAGTTATTCAAAGAAATCTACGGAAGCGTAGAAGGGACACGTATTATTTGTTTATTGATCAATTAAGATTTCGACTTTTAACTCGGAATTCTGACCTTTATCTTTGAATTCCGACTTTCAAGTCGAAATTTCGACTTTTATCTCGGAATTTCAACTTTTATCTCGGAATTCCAAGTGGGTTGGTCAGAAAAAAATTCACAAGGACTCTCGCCCTTCCAGAGTCATACAGAGAAAACTGAAAATGCTCTTTTTGTTTTTTTGGAATAGAATTATATATTTTCCTAACCAACTCACTGCTCACCACAATAGTTACCTTTTTTCCTATTTTACGTCTTTGTATCCATTTTACGGTTAAGAATATAGCAATATGTTATTATATATATCATATATAAAATGATATATTCCCAAAGGCAATTTATATCATCTGATGTAAAGAAATTGTTATGTGATTCGCTTGTGATCTCACACCTAAATTATTGTGATACTGTATATGGACCATGTATAGATGGTATCCAGAGCAGGCGAATTCAGAAGCTCCAAAACTCATGTTTAAGGCTTGTTCACGGAATCAGGAAATACCATCATATTTCACATAAATTCAAAGAAATGAATTGGCTGAATATGTACAATCGTAGATGCTTACATATGGCATGTTTAGCTCATAAAATATACTCCACAAAAACACCTCCTTACTTACATCGGAAACTTAGATACAGAACTGATGTTCACAATTTAAATATACGTCAAAAAACTTTACTTCGTGTACCTAGACACACAAAATCATTCTTCAAACGATTATTTTCTCACAGCGTAGCAGTCTGTATCAACAACCTGTACAAAATTGATCCAACTTTTCTGAAACTATCTACACAAGCATTCAAAACTAAATACAAAGCATACCTTTTAACCAAACAATAAAGTTTTTAACTTTCCTATCAATTTTCCTCATTTCTTTTTTCTTTCTTTCGTTTTTTCCTTTCTTTTTCTTTTTCTTCTATTTGCATATTTATATTCACTTCATCTTTCTTCCTTGAATTATCACATTTTTTTCCAAATTTTTCACTCACCGACATTGTTTTCCTAATTTATCGGCATTGGTGGAAGAACAGTAGTGGATTCGTCTAAGACTGAGCCAATTATAGCCAATTGTCCATTTTTAATTTTGCTGTACTATACTGTATATAAATTAAGTGGATAATAAATGTATTATTATTATTATTATTATTATTATTATTATTATTATTATTATTATTATTATTATTATTATTATTATTATTATTATTATTATTATTATTATTATTATTATTATTATTATTATTATTATTATTATTATTATTATTATTATTATTATTATTATTATTATTATTATTATTATTATTTGAAAATTTGAATTTAATCAATTCCAGTCACGACTCTGCGGTCTCCGACACCACACAGAGTCGAGCTGGAGAAAAACCAGTGACCACTCCCCACGCCGTGAGGTAAGTGATCACTGGGACCGAGAATCGTGTGCCCTGAGTAAACGCAATGATCCCAGGATGACGGCCTTCTGCATGGCTCCAGCTAAAACGCTTGCCTTTTGTCGGCAAGCTGGAATTTTCTGGAGTTCTGAGAGCAGCGTATGTCGTGTACCACCAAGAGAGCCTATAATCAGGATGACTAGTTCGACAGAATGGTCTGGATAAAGTCTGCGGAGTTCGTAGAGAAGATCTCTATATTTCGTCCGTTTTTCCTCCTCCTTCAAAACGATGTTCGGTTCGGCTGGTGCCGAGAATTCGATCACGAACATCGTTTTGGTTTGATGGTCGAGGAGGACTACATCAGGCTTATTAGCTTGTATCTGCCTGAGGGTGGGGAATGAGAAGTTCCAATAAATTCGGCACCTCTCATTCTCCACAACGGACTCAATATCCCCCGGAGCATAAGGCAGCACTGGAGTTTCATCAATACCGTACGTGTGTCTAAGATGGTAATAGAGCACACGTAATGCCGCATTATGTCTATGGATATAGGCCGAAACTGCATACACCGTGCATGCTGAAAGCAGGTGCATCAGCGTTTCCGGCGCCCTACGGCAGGCCCTGCATCTTACATCAGGGACCTCTATACCCATGACTCGGCTTCGGTAATGTAGGGTATTGAAAACTCCATCCTGGCATGCCGTGATGAACCCCTCTGTTTCCGATTTGAGCCCGCCTGACCTTAGGAATGCGAAGGTCAGCTCTTTGGATAAACCCCTGTCTTCAATGTTGTTGAAGAAAACAGAATGTAGAGGTTTATCCATGTGAAGCTGCAGAGTTTTTTTAACTTCTGCAGCTTTGATGCGGGCTTTCCTCCGAGCGTGGTCGAGCTCAGTGACTGAGTCACGGGCTTCACGCTCGGAATCGAAAATCAGAGAGAGCTCATCGGCTGCTCGATGTGCTGCCTTGAATAGGAATGCTCCTACTCCTGCATTCTCATGGCTTTTGACCATTTGCAGGAGGGGGTCCGAACTCCTGATGACCTTGCAGGCATTATCCAGAACCATTCTGTTATGGAGATACTCCAAACTTAAGAGTCCACGGCCTCCCTGATCTCTTGGGAGATATAACCGTGGAACGGACGAAGTTGGATGAAGGCTCCTATTAAGGTGCATCATCTTGCGAGTACTAACGTCAAGTTGGCGCAGCTCAGCTAGTGTCCACTTGAATACTCCAAAGGAGTATAGTAGGATCGGAACAGCAAGCATGTTAGTAGCAGCGACTTTATTCTTTCCAGACAGTTCTGAAGACCAGATCTGTCGAAGTCGCTGCCGATACTTGCTGCGGAGAGCGTCTTTCACCATTTGTGTTTCCTGGATGTGGCTTTCCTCCACACCCAGGTAGGTGTACGTCTCTCCGGCATCCAAGTGGTGTAGGATGCTTCCGTCCACTAGCTGCGCGTCCTTGTCGTAGTCCTCGCATCGTCCTCTCTTAAGATGAACCAGTGCACATTTGTCCATCCCGAATTCCATCCCAATAGCCTGTGTATACTCCTGTACCACCCTGAGGGATTGGTCTAAGTCCCTCTCACCGGAAGCATAGAGTTTAAGGTCATCCACATAGAATAAGTGGGTGACCTTATGCCTCCGTTGACTGGGTGGTCCGCAGTAGTAGCCCTTGGTTCTTCTGAGCTCAACGGATAACGGCAACAATGAGATGCAAAATAAGAGAGGGCTGAGGGAGTCTCCCTGGAAAACCCCTCTCTTGATGATGATCGGCTCTGTCTGGACTTTCGCATTCCCCGATGTTATGGTGAAGCGAGTCCGCCAGAGCGGCATCAGTTGTTCAATGCATCTCACTATCGGATCGGGTACCGAAAGGCACTTGAGCAAGTACACGAGTAATTCGTGCGACGTTGTATCAAATGCCTTTCGATAATCGATCCAGGCCA
Source organism: Chrysomela aeneicollis (assembly GCA_029955515.1). Lineage (NCBI taxonomy): Eukaryota > Metazoa > Arthropoda > Insecta > Coleoptera > Chrysomelidae > Chrysomela > Chrysomela aeneicollis. The sequence continues at coordinate 1,195,362 of JARUHQ010000012.1, forward strand.
TAGAGAGGTTTCGCTTGTACTGCACGGAGTCCTGCGTTATAGATCTATCTATCAGCAGGTTCTCCTTGCAGCCAGCGACACCCCTCTTCGACCCTCGTTGCTCATATATCCGTTGATAAACCGGGTCTACCACTAGGAGCATACGCATGTACAAGATGCGTGTAAACAGCTTGTAGCATGCGTTTAAACAGGTTATTGGTCTGTAATTATTATTATTATTATTATTATTATTATTATTATTATTATTATTATTATTATTATTATTATTATTATTATTATTATTATTATTATTATTATTATTATTATTATTATTATTATTATTATTATTATTATTATTATTATTATTATTATTATTATTATTATTATTATTATTATTATTATTATTATTATTATTATTATTATTATTATTATTATTATTATTATTATTATTATTATTATTATTATTATTATTATTATTATTATTATTATTATTATTATTATTATTATTATTATTATTATTATTATTATTATTATTATTATTATTATTATTATTATTATTATTATTATTATATGATGAGAAAAACGGCCTGTATACCTATCTATCTATAACCGTTTTCGAGATATAAATTATTCTCTGTATTTTATGACAAATTCAAACTTTTCTAAACTTTGTTTATTTTGAACTGTGAGTTTTTAAGACGGTGATATTGGAAATGGGATGAGGTGATATTATGAGTAGGGGTGGCGAAAACGATTAGGAAATATTAATGATCGATAACAAAAATGTATCGATATCATCACTATTAACGATGATTATCGATATTATCATCGATAATTTTGTTATCTAAATCATGATGGAATCGAAATGAGTGTTGAAAAATGTGAAAATATACACAGTGAATGCAACGTGTGAATACAACATCTGTAATTTTGAACCACCCTGTAATTATTATTTTGGACATGAAAAAACAGAATTATTTATATCGCGATGACGGTCACATAATATATAAGTTGTTGAAAATGTGATGAGGATCCATAAAATAATATTTTATACTGAGTGATTTATTTGAAAATCAAAGTTTCTGGCATAAGCGGCAAAGTTGTATTGTTGAAAATATTTCAGATAAATAGATCAGGTCAATTAATGTATGTCAATGAATTCCGAGATAAAAGTAGGAAATTCGACATAAAAGTCGGAATTTTGACTTAAAAGTTGCAATTTCGACATGAAAGTAGGAATTTCGACATGAAAGTAGGAATTTCGACATAAAAAACGGAATTACGACAAAAAAGTCAGAATTTCGAGATAGAAGTCGGAATTCCGAGATAAAAGTAAAAATTTCGACTTAAAATTCGGAATTCCGAGATAAAAGTCGAAATTTCTACTTGAAAGTCGGAGTTCCGAGATAAAAGTCGGAGATTAGTGGAAATTGGACTTTTGTGTGAAGAAGTAAATTTATTGATAATAAACAAGAGATAATATAAACAGTCGTCATGGATGAACTCATCAGTAAATATATAATATATAAAGTGTTCTCCATCCATCGGCTCTAAATCAATAAAGTATATATACCTAACATTCCTACACCCCAAGTCGGCATTCCGAGATAAAAGTCGGAATCTTAATAGATCAATAAACAAATAATACGTGGCCCTGATCTGGATGCTTGTTGTTGTTAGAAAATGGGACATTCAAGACATCAATTCCAAAAATCTCATCCTTTATGGATGTGAAACGGCAATAAAAGTAGTCTTCTTTATAACATACATGACGCATCGTTAGATTATAGTGTACCATCTACCATCTTTCTGGCACTGAACTGACAATTAATTTTTTGGGCAACTGCAACAAACTTATTCGAATTTCTGTGTGAATTGTTGAAGAAAGGCCCACAGTGGTTTTGCACCATGGATGCAGTTTTGACTTGCTACATTCCTCCATCTTGATGTTAATCTTGACGACAAATGACAAGTTATTTCTCTATCTGCGTATGTCTTCCTAAAAATCAACATTCTCAAGACTCCAGATTTCACTGATTATTTTCTTTTATCAATAGTGCCATCGCGGTTTTAAAGGTTCATTTTTTTCACCAATCAGGAGAAAGCTGCTCAAAACACTCGTCAAAACATGATCGTTTACCTCAATCATCTTTATCGATTGAATTTGTGACAATAATATTATAGAAATAATTTCACGAACTCAATTAAGCATACAGGGTGTCCCTAAAATGATACCACAGCCTTGAATAGCTTGCAATGCTTCGTTCAACCGTGGTGTTGGAATATAAGTTTCTCATTTATATAATTATCCAATGGTTTTGAACGTTGCTATAATCATTGACATCCAGATTTCCTGACATTATTGAATTCCAGATGATTCTACTGAATTTCTAATAGCTATTTTCACCCTTTATGCATTGAATAATTTAGTCTCACAGCTTAATATCGATTGGACACGTCATTCAAGTCTCAACAGTCTGACGGACAATACATCCTTATTTACACACATGTCTGCAATTTTCTAAATGGAAGCCGTCATTCTCTAGAAATGCTTATTATTGACAGTATTCATCTGCCAAGCACAATATTTTTCCTTTGACTATTAAACCGTGACAATTAACTATCTTGTGAAGTTTTCCGAACGACATTGTCAAATCTTTTTTGATATAGGAATTCAATACAACCGTCGTTTTATGTTCGTCTTTTGGAAAATTCCATTCAAAGTATAAGGACGATTTAATTTCTCGTAAAGTTCAGAATTAACTGATGAGTATATAATGTATCGATATTTTATTGTAGTCATAGACTAATTTACACTTTTGAGTTTACTACATTGGTTATGGTTCAATGTCACCTCATGGCTCATAGGCATCAAAGTCCATATAATAATACACCTAAAGTTGAATAGTGTCGACTGAAGGTTTTTAATGGTTGAAGAGATATGATTTCTTCAGAAAATAATATAGATATGATAGGCTTTTGAAATATTTGTTTGATTGTTGAAACTATATCAAGACCTTTGAGGATAATAGAGTATTTTGGGTTTGTGATAATCCAACTTGTTGTATATGTGGAAGTCAGTACTATTTCTGTAGTTGATGTTTATTATATTTATTTTGATTTTTTATTCGTAGAAACTGGTTTTGAAGTTATGATATAAACATGTAATTTGTTTAATTGACCACCCTGTATATTTTGGACTATCTCTTCAAATATATATAATGATACTCCATTTCCCTTGAAACTTTTATTCATTGATCTTTTCAAATTATTTCAGATGTTTCAAACGTTTCAGATGATTATTGAAAAATTAGGCGTAGGTACTTCAAAAACAAGACAAAATTAGTTTCTATAGCAACCAGCTACTATCACTCTCGAACTCGCTCTCAAATAATCATTTCTTTATTCAAATGAGATTTGCTCCATCAGTTTTCCTTTTTGAACCAAAATTTGAACTGAAAGAAGATATTTCCACGAAGAATATGACATGTTGAAGTGTTATTGGGAATCACATAAAGATGCGCAGGCATGGTTTATATAATGTGAGGTACTAATAAATAATGAAATGAAATATACAAGATGGTCCGAAATAGTCTCCTGATATTTCTGTGGTTGATAGAACATCAGGAAATACTGTTTTTTTTATATACCTTCACTTTTTTCCTGAAATGGAAGAGTGAATGAATGGGTGAATAAATGAAAGTTTTTCTTTCATATCTTTTGACCACCTTGAAATATTTAATTTTCATTTCGAACTAAGATTGAAATACGACCACACGATTCATATATATCATTTGAGAGGAAGCAAATTCTTCAAAAAATGAAGAAGTGAGGGGAGAAATACCCCCAAAATACCCCTTCAGCAGAAGAGATGTGTTGAACAGACTGTTACTGGTCTATATCTTCAAAATTCAAATTTGGTATTGAAGAGAAACTGATATGTATCTACCCCATTCAAAGTGGTATACTTCCCTTATTATAGGTAGTCATTTTTTGAAAAGAGTTCACTCGAAATGGTACCTCTAGTTTTCAATGTTCTATATTATAGCTATAGAAATATCGGGAGACAATTTTGGACCATAGATCGCATTATTAGTACTCACTTATTGTTAGTTATGAAGTAATGAATAATATCGTCAAATCTCCATTGATGATAACATGCACACCAGTTTTTTGATTGACACAGTTGACATATTGTACAATGCCTGTCATAACTCATAACTCAATTGTCGATAGAACAGGAAGTGGGAGATGGAGAGTTTAACTTCGTTTTGAATAGGTGAACGTTTGTTTACCGTCGATTAATATATCGGATAAATGTTCATTCACAGTTAGTATCTCGTTGATCCGATCATAAATTTAGTATAGTTTGAAAACAGTATAAAATAATCATTGGCTAATAATGTTTGAATCAAATTGTCATTTTTCCAACATTTGTGATGGAATGATGACAGAATTATGTTGGAAAAATAATAATTTGAAGTATTCTATCAACGTTTTGAATGAACGTTTGGTTACAATTAGTAGGTAGGTACACTAAAAATAGTTTATAAACAATATACGTCGACTAATGATGGTTGTAAAACGTTGTTAGAGAATATTGATTTCACGTTTTTATTGTCAACTTCTGTAATTAAATAGTGACAGAATTATGTTGAGAAACTTGATTTCAAGTGTTTGGCTAACGTTTTGGAGTAACATTTGTTACCGTCAGCACTTCGACGAATCAATAAAATATTTTTTTTGCAACAATAGTTTTCTCTGCACCAACTGCAAGAAAATAGTGACAGAATCAAGTTAATTGAAAAGTTATTTCTTGATGTGAATGCAACGTTTCGGATTTACGTTGAAAAACGATTGTTTCAACTGATTGTCGAGTGTCGCCTTATTTTTACGTATATGCAGTTTTAACATTCAAAATTTCAATCGGAATTGAATGTTTATTCAACCAGTACCTATTACGTGAATGAAACGTTGAAGATATGATATTGATTGTAATAAATTAATGTTTGCGGACGATCTAAAATTATATGTTTCTGTTTCTAATTTGGATGATTGTGTTATTCTACAGGAACAAAATCAACTCTTTACATGATTGGTGTTTGAAAAATCACCTTTTCTTGAATATCTCTAAATGTAAAGTATTGACTTTCACTAGAAAATCCAATACTGTTTTTTACCCATACTCAATTAATAATTTAATTCTAGAGCATGTTGATAATATTAGAGACTTAGGAGTTCACTTCGACAACCAGCTTACATTAAAATCTCACATAAATGAAATTAATAAATCAGCATATCGTATGTTTCATTTTCAGAAATTGTAAAAACTTTAATGATATCACTGCACTCTCATCTCTTTTCTTCAGTCTAGTAAGGTCTAAACTAGAATATGGATCATTAATATGGAATCCCATTTATAGTCAATCTTCAACAACTATCGAGAAAGTCCAGAAAAAGTGTTTAAAATTTCTATGCTTCAAGGTTTATGGCGTCTATCCCCCAAGAGGATCTGATTATATGAATTTACTTCGCAGATTCGATTTTGTATCTCTTGAAAAACGCAGAAATGAAGCATCCATTATATTTCTGTATAAGCTGTTGAATGGTGAAGTGGACTCCCCAGTACTGTTATCACAAATTGATTTTCATGTGCCGAGATTAGAATCTAGATCAAATACCACGTTCGAGTGCAAAAGAGCACAAACAAATATTATGTCAAAAGCACCAATTAATCTGATGTGTTCCAATGCTAACAAAATATCAAATATATGTGATATTTTCAACTGCAGTAAGAGTGAATTAAAAAATAAATCTCGTGCACATCTATAAGCAATTTGTGAATCAATCATTGAAGAAATCTTTTTATTTTTATATTGTATCCATGCCATCTTTTTTTTTATGTTGTTACACTGTTACTACTTCTAATTATATTTCATTAGTTATCCTTTGAAATTGCCTTGTAAATGGTTTCTGTTGGGCAATAAATGCTTTATTATTATTATATGTACGCGAGCCCTACATGGAAAACTCTTGAGTGAAGGTACTCAGCTCATTCTAGATCAACTCTCACATAAGGTGCGACTGTTTTATGAGGGTACCCACTATATATTACCTAAGCTCTAGTAGACCTTGAACCTATAGGTATGTGGCATCGCTAATACAAGTACAAAGGCAAATATAAACAAATGAGTTTAAGAAAAAATACAAGCATAATGGAATAACCAACCAGGAGAAAGGCAGTTAATTCGTGAAACGAACAACGAAAAATTTGAGCTGATATGAGCCGCATCTCATATAAGCCAACACTATCATTCTTTAAGTTTGACATTAAACATGAACATTCCAAGGATTGATTATTTCAATGATATAATAATAATAATAATAATGATAATAATGATAATAATGATAATAATGATAATAATGATAATAATGATAATAATGATAATAATGATAATAATGATAATAATGATAATAATGATAATAATGATAATAATGATAATAATGATAATAATGATAATAATGATAATAATGATAATAATGATAATAATGATAATAATGATAATAATGATAATAATGATAATAATGATAATAATGATAATAATGATAATAATGATAATAATGATAATAATGATAATAATGATAATAATGATAATAATGATAATAATGATAATAATGATAATAATGATAATAATGATAATAATGATAATAATGATAATAATGATAATAATGATAATAATAATAATGATAATAATGATAATAATGATAAGTATTTATGGGAGTATCCCCACCTCAAATCGATGAATGTGAACTTGGATATTTTATGCAGTCTCCAAGTCAATTTTATAAATAGAAAATACTTGCGCACTTCAATTTCCGAAAGCTAAACAGAACAGATAAGCAAAATTGCAGATACGTAGGTCATCAATGGCCGAAATCATCGAAATTACAAAAAAAATTCCCAAATTTTAAAGGGAACTTTTATGGAAAACATCAGATATGTCTTTCTGCAACATATTCTGACTTCAGGTTCCAAATGGAAGAATAGTGCTAGTAGAATCATTCTTTCAACGTTTTTGGAAGTAGATACACTGGCGCACTTTGAAAAAGTCTTCATCAAGATCCTGGTATTGAATCATTGTTTTTCCATAGTATCCTCCGCCAACTTCCAATGAATATATTCGTGTGTGTTGGTGAGAAAATTTGACACCTAACATTATCGACCAATAAAAAGTCTATATTTTGCATAGATCTTATAACGCTAGATCCAACACCCTGTAGTATTTTTTTGGCATAGAGGGGTCTGCAAGAAAGTAGGTACTATAATCACGTGGTACAACACATATGTATAGACAAAAATAAAAACGACCAATCAATGGCTTAGTAGTACTTTCAACCCCCCTGGACCTACATGACAAATAACCTGGATACCGGATCTAGCGTTTAAGATCTATGCTATTTTGTATCGTTACCATAGCAACTAGTGATGGGAGAGATCATATTGGGAATCGATTGTCCAATATTGGATGATGTGTCTTGTTGCAGTTTTACGCAAGTCAATAGGTGTGTCAATAGGCGAAAGTGAAGGAGTTGATAATGTGAAACTAACTATCGCATTTTTTACATGCGCATTTTTCATTGAAATATTACCAAACAGTAAAATAAAAACTTAATATTTTAGACGTATCTATAGGTGTACGAAATCGTCGTTGTCCTCAGTATACCCGGTATATGATGTATCATACCTATTATTTCAGTTACATTTGACCCGTATAGAAGAAATGAACCGTAATATATATCGAATTGATAAGTGATTCTAACGTTATTTATTCAGCACTATCGATTTTAGATGGCTATATGATTTCACATAGGTATCTCATAACTTTTTATCATCACTAGGTCAATGTATTGCAGTGCTGAAGAGCAATATTATCCATATTTGATTGTGATGGAAAAATATCATAGCTAATGAAACAATCAAATTTGAGACGATTATTTAATAAAAACTATCGAATTCAGTAACTAGCAATTATACAGGGTGTTAGTAAATAAGTGCGACAAACTCCAGGGGATTCAGCATGAAAAAATAATGATAGTCTGGTGTGTAAGCGTGTGTCCGCAAATTCGTTCTGGAGTTAAAACTTAATTCAAATTAAAATCACAAGCAGGTTCAAAGAGCTAGAGTTTTAATGCACTCAAACGGTTTGTATGCCCCAAGGTATCCATTGTGAATTTGATTTGATAGCGTCTTGGTTTAGTCTATTACCCACCCACCAAATGTCATGTGGAAAATGAAACATACGCGGACATACGTTTATAAAGCAAACTATCATTATTTTGTCATGCAGAATGACCCCCTGAAGTTTGTCGCACTTATTTACTAACACTTTCTTCTTCTTCTTCTTCTTCTTCTTCTTCTTGTTCGCACTGGTAGGCGGGTGTAGTAACCCTTGCACTTAGGCCTCTTTAGTCGGGCCCTTTGTGCACCCACATAGCTTTTGATTCAACTAGGCATAGGTAACAAATTTCCTCAGCGAAATTTAGAAGCTTCCTTACGGCGCGTCGCATGCTGGCTTTTCGCTTTTTGTATTGTGATTCCATTGACCGATCTTTGTGAGCGCGTATCAAGGTCATCCGCCAAAAAGTCGATTGCGCTCCGACTTTTGCCTAAAAGAAGCTCCGATTGTCAGGATCTTCACTTTTTAGCTCAGAACCACCGTCATTATTATAAATTATTGCGTAGTGAATGTGAACGCGCCGTTAGTTGAATCACCTCCACATCCTGTGGGCGCATCACGATGTTCCCAAAGGCAGTCTTTCTCTGATGCACCAGCGCGAGTATGTACGATGTGCCTATTGAGATGGTATTATTTCGAGATCTTCTATCTATTGAATTCTATTCTATCTGCCTTCACCTGAGTGTCCTGGGACTCACATGAGGTTGACTTTCCTTCTCTTTGCTAGACTTTTCAAGGCATTTCTGCACTCGGACATCACGTATATATAGGGTGCGAAAAATCAAAATTTTCGAAATATTTTGTGTCAAAACTGTTCATTATTGATCATAACGACTCACATGTTCCTATCTTAAAATTTCATTTACCATCTACTGGCATTTGATCAAAATAGAATACACGGTGGTTGAAAATTCAGAATTCTGAAATTTTATAAAGTTTAGTTCACGATAAATCGATCACGGCAGTTCGTCGTGAGGAATACATACAGTGTGCTTTCGTAAAATAAAATGCTCTGGGTGGAATATCACCATCGATATTTTTTATATGGCAACCCCAATTTCTCATCACGGAATATAAAGAGTTGATTATGAGTAGGTATGGGTGAAATGAAATAGAATGAACTTGAAATATCAAAATGGTAAATTCATTGGCAATCGTTGGCTTCCTGACCACTTCCACTTGCGTGACAGTTATTAGCAACCCCAATTATGTTCAAATTGCTGTTATATTTCCATGAATAGTTTTTGAGAAGTTATTTCTTCGAAGAATAATATCTACGACTCATGTATTGTTCGAGAAATTGTCATTTCCTAAAAATTATCATATCAACTGAATGAGGAGGAATTGAAGAGATTATTTGCATGCTATATAGCAGTTGCATACATTTGGCTCAGCATAGTGACTGAAGTTGAGTCTAAATACCGTGAATCTGCTCAGTCCACCGGAAGATAATCAGCTTTATATTTTGTTGGCTTATTTGTTACCTGTTATTAAAGATAACACATATTTTTTGGTGAATTGTTGATGTTCGAGATTTGAAATCTCATTTTGTACTTTGCATTACTACGTGGTTTTTCGTTTGTATTATATTATATTATATTATATTATATTATATTATATTATATTATATTATATTATATTATATTATATTATATTATATTATATTATATTATATTATATTATATTATATTATATTATATTATATTATATTATATTATATTATATTATATTATATTATATTATATTATATTATATTATATTATATTATATTATATTATATTATATTATATTATATTATATTATATTATATTATATTATATTATATTATATTATATTATATTATATTATATTATATTATATTATATTATATTATATTATATTATATTATATTATATTATATTATATTATATTATATTATATTATATTATATTATATTATATTATATTATATTATATTATATTATATTATATTATATTATATTATATTATATTATATTATATTATATTATATTATATTATATTATATTATATTATATTATATTATATTATATTCTTTCTTCCGCCGCATGGTGTCGCTAGTTCCAAGTCTCTTTTGAAACGCGGCTCAGTGCGATGAAATATGCGCTGCGGAGATTGCATTGGGAAAGGCAGCGCCTCCAGTGGAGATCTCAGAATTTCTACTCGGTTGACCACCCTGCTCTGATGAGGACCAATAAACCCGAATCCGGTCTGTAGGTTGAAAGAGAAAATAGTCTATCCAATCAAAAATATTAAACACAGTTTGAAATGAATGTCTGGTAAACTACGCGTGGTGTCGCCACTTCCAAGTGTCTCTTGGAACGCGGCTCAGTGGGATCAAATAGACGCGACGAAAATGCATTGGGACAGGCAACGCTTCGAGTGGAGATCTCACGGTATTTACTCGGATAACTACCCTGCACTGATGAGGGCCAATAAGCTCGAAACCGGTCTAAAGGTTGTTAAGCGTGCTAGTCCCGATGTGAATTTGTCACGTCTTAGGAAGAAAGAAACATTTGCGATCTGGATTCACAGTGTGAATCGTTGCATGGACTACGAGCAGATATAATTCAATGTTCTGCATGGTATTTAATAGAAAAGTATTTGTTTTCTGCTCGTTGTTCACCAGACATTCATTTAAAACTGTGTTTGATATTTTTAATTGGATAAACGATTTTTTCTTCCAAATTTTTTTGACCAATTCATGGCTTTTCCATTTTTCAGTCTGTAGGTTGTCAGGCGTGCCTATATCTCAGTGTAATCATTGCAGCGTATTTAAAGGAAAGAAATCTCGAAAGAAACACTGGCATACCTATACTGTATTCAATTAGTGAATCGGTGCATAGACTGCGAGTAGATATAATGCAATGTTCTGCTTGGAATTTTTTTTAATAATTTTAATCAAATTATATCTAATATACATATCGTTTTCAAAATCAACTCGAAATTCCTTGGTATAACTCGGACAGAAGTCTTTCATTTGCTTCTGATATCAATATCGCTACTTATAGTCCACACAATTTCTCATAAAGCATGCCTTATCCATGAGCTGAATGAAGACGCGACGCTACCTTTGTTATGAAATAAACGGTCACAGGCAAAACTACCAGATTCTCAAAAGAGTGGACATGGTGGATTTCTGAATTTCTTTGAGAGGTAACTAACTGGTGCGATATCAATGTATTCGAATTTTTTCCGATGTAACTTCATTCCAGCTCTGATAGCTTTGTATCCAGTTGATCATACGAGAACTGATCTTTTCTTCCAGAGAAGATGGTGCATTTTCCTATTATGCAGCATCATCTATATCCACGCCTATTCAGATGTGTATTGTGACTCGTTGGAGAGGGAAAAATGTACCTACTGAATGATCTGCCAGCTAGATTGCCAGATTTCACACCATCAGATAATTGTTTTGGAGATTCTCAATGAGTAAACTGTATTTGAATAGGCTAGATAATCAAGGGTGGCTACTGAATGCATAATACTCAACCGTGCACAATTTGATATTTCATACTTGCGTAACTATGATGTTTATTTATATATCATACATTTCGATTTCTATTGTATGCGAATTACTTGACGAATAAACATATTGTCATTATTTTTCTTACTTAGAACTATTTTTTGCTCGATTTTTTAAAAAATATATTGAAATTAATTTTTTTTCGGATCGTCAGAAACTGGGGAAAATTCTTGATTGAGCTCTATACATACTAACCCAAGACAACCATCAGTCACAAGCGAAATCACAGGCTTTTTTTTGCCGTGACAAACGTATCTGTTTTCCATTCCTGTCATATTCACGTTTCAGACTGAAATGGCTTTTGTTTCAGGTCTATTTGGCTTGGCCTTTTCTCTCTTCAAGTACTTCACACGACTGTCATAAAACATAACCCTATTCATGAAATTCTTCGCATTTGTCATGTTCATGAAATAGTTTTTTTGATTATGACCACAGATTAACCACCTGAACAATTGATATTGAGATATATTAAGGTATTTGGTGAATTACGTAACTTGAAGGGTCTCTATAATTTCGTAATTTCTGTCTATTTTCATTTTTCAGGAGATAATTAAAATTTGTTCGACGATGATTCATGATGTGAATTACTGAATTTTCTTCATTTGCACAAACAGTTTTCATTGATATTTAATATCGCATTTATGGGAATTTGTGTTGACTCTTTGAAACGAATAGGTTCATCAGGGACACTTTCATACATAAAATGGTCATCTGAAGTGGGAATTCGACTATGCGGACAAGCCTATTACCATTTCAGAAAGATTGGAGGAAATCTGTCTATAACTTGGAAGATTACTAATCAAGATCTCATCAACACACCGCTTATATTCAATGCAATAAATATTCACAGTGATCAACACGTCCTGATATACACCCAATAATGAAATAAAGTATTGATCAATAAAAAATAATTAGTACTCGGAAGTGAGTTTCTCAATCATTAAAACGCACCCCACATTTCAGGTGCCCATCACGAATAAAACGTATGTTTATCCGGAAGTCCAAAAAAAAACTAATTTTCCCATGATTTGCCTTATGCGTTCATCATTCAGTCAATCGAGCATAGGGGATGCATATGTAGCGTTGGATTGGTCAATTTAAAAAATGCTGAAACCCCATTCCACCCTCTATTCTGTCGCACCTGTTCGAATTCTCAGCACCACCTGACCATCGCCACACACTGTACAACCACTCGATAAAACTATATTAGGTGCATATGATAGCAGATTGTGAGGGAGATTCGAGAGTAAGCGATGACTCGTTGGTTTGAGGCCATAGCAAATTGAGTAAACAAGGATAATAGGAAAATATGGTACTTTTCATGATGTCAAGTTGAAAATGAGATTTTTCGGCAACCGTCCGGAAAGTACGTACTTTCCAGACGATTTTTTTTTTGAGAAAGTGGCATTTTTCCGGCCTAGTCCGGGAAGTACGTACTTCCCGGACTAGGCCGGGAAGAATCACATCGTTGTTGTCATTGTAAATATGAAAATCTTGGTAGTATGGTTTTGATAAATGCAGTTGATCATTACCATAGCAGCAAAATAACGACTGACAGCTATCTGACATAAAATTAGCTAACATTCAAAAATTATCAGATGAAAACAATCAATGTGAAACGGAAACTTTACCTTCTTGTTCTGACTTCAACAAAAGGCACTTAAATATACCAAGCATTTCAAACAAATTGAATCCATTCAATATTAACAATTGTTCTAATTTTAATATAAATATTAATATAAATAAGAATTGAAATGTTCGAAATTTTGTTCTAATAAAGAAATGTGTTTCTTTGATTTGTTATTCTACACGGTTGCCGAAAAAATTGTGTACGCAACACGCCCGAAAACAGTTTTTTCCGTAAATTACTTTCTTTGTTCATCCATATACTCATTGACTTTGAATATGCGTAGCCATATGGCTGCGCCCATTATTTCGCTTTCATTTTTTATTGGATTTTATGAATCATTCATAGTATGGATGGATTTTATGCAAAACCTTCTCGCTCATTTCTTGGCAAGCAAGCTACTACCCCCTCCTAAGATCTCAGATGGATCAGACAATTCCGATAACGAGGAAAATATACTTTGAAAATGTTGATGAAATACAAAAAAACAGTGAGTTATATAGAGAAAAACTTACCTAGGTGATACAGGCTTATGATGAAATCTTTGTGTTTTCAGGATACGATGATTTAATGAGAAACAACGAATAATGCTGAGCCAGCCATATAAAGATACAAAACTGGGAATATTCAATATAACTGGATACAACAATAAGATATTCCAATGACAAATAAAATCACAGACATCCATCCCACTTATAATCCAGTGGTTTTGAATTCCTCAGAGTATTTCTCAAACTTGTTTGCCATTACATAATGACATAAAATATAATTTCAATAAATGGAAATGTTGTGATTTCAGTTATTTTACTGGTATATGTAATCATATGGTAACAACATGTGAACTCATTATAATATATACGATTATCAACATAGAACTACTGACATTGTCATCAAACACTGATTCAGAATATGCTTTGGGAGTATATTAATTTTGCTAGGCCATTCTCATGTCTTGGCCAAATGTGAGTTGTTGTTCTTCTAGTCTACTAGGCGCTGATGTTAATTTGTGAATTAGAAACAAAGCGATTGAAAATTTAAATCTCCATATTTGAAAAATTGATATGAATCAGAATCAATTTATTCATCACAAAAAGAGTACATAAACATTCAATCAACAAAGATCAAAGACAGATGCATCTTTATCGGACTAGTCAGATATGGATACCTAGTTTCCGCAACGAATTCTAAAACTTCATTAATGAAACTCATAATCATTGAGTTCATACTTGCATTCACTGTAATAAGCAGAATTGAGGAATATTCCCCATTTGAATGCCCAAATAGTATCAACATTATACATATATTATTGACATCGAATTATACCTACCTACTGTCCGCATTAGATTTCACCACAACAATGAATGCTAGTATATATAATGTTCAAAAACTAGTTCAGCTTCGATGAGCTAAAGCTCAGATAGGTACCTACTCAATTTTTTGTCTGTCGGTTGCATTCACCATTTTATTACTTAATTTGGCAAAGTACGAACCGATGTATCCACCAAAAAATTAAATACATTTCTCACTCATTATGTTCTTTTGGGTTCACAAGATACATGAAAATGTCGTTATACAGGGTGAACAAATTCGATAACCGTAATATATGAAAATTTCAGACATATCACTATCATGGATTTCTATGGATTTACAAGGATTTTCATGAATTTCGATGTGGATTCTCGTGAGTATGTATGGATTTCCATGAATTTCTATAAATGTACATTTAGATTTATTCAACTAAAAAATGATTTCTAGTGCTAGTACACTTTCTGGTCAACATTTTATTCTGATGTAGTAATTCAAAGAACTTCAGTTTATACATACAGTTAGAGGAATACGTCTCTGGGATTATAATTTGATAATAATGTTACGAACTGTGCTGCGGACACCGGAAGTCATTATCTCGGCGGCTCGGGTGAAGGTTGTGATTTATGGCCCCGCGATAACATCGGTCGTCAACATACCTAATTAATAGCGGAAATGAGCGATATCACTTGGAACTCTGTTGAATTTTCGGGATTTTGCTAGATTGATGTTTAATGCTTATATAAGGGACATAGTGTCGCGGACAATCAGTTTTAGTTTGGAAAGAGTTGAGTTTAGAAAGGAAGTTAGTATTGTGAACATAGAGATTTGTAAAGCGAATATCTTCGTGATTTAATTAAGTGTTTATTGAGTTGTATTTCGAGTGTGTATCAAACTCCCAACCCTTCTCAAGACATATCTGTGGAATGTTGAGCAATCTTGATTTCCAATTTCTTGTCAATTTGGTACCTATAACTGGGTACTGGGTATCGACAAGTGAATTAATTATTCATATGGTGAATTTATAAACGCGACTAAACTAAGAATTCAATTAACAACAAATAATTAAGAAAGATGAATACAGGAAAATCCCTTCGAGGTTTTATAAACTTGTATCTGTCATTTAAATTAATAATTAACAACTAAGAAGATGGTAATCTTTCATCTTTTCAACTACGATTTAACAATTATGGATTCAACGAATGCGCATAAGGCATTTTTGATCACAGAAATTTGTTCGCTCTGAATTTCAGGCACACGGAACAATAAAAAACATAATTCTTGATTCCTTATTAGTTGATATAGTTGATAATTATTAATTTTTAATTCGTATTCTTAGTTCAGTAGAGTTTATAAATTCACCAATAAGCTTTCATGTGTCCGAAAGTATCGGACCCAGAAGAGCGCAATAGTATTTTAACTATCATAATCATATTTTAAAACTGAATGAGAAGCCCCATTCAATTATGCAAAAATATATATTCAGGGCATTTACGAAAAAACGCTCGGACTAGTCAAATTTTTTGCCAGATTCACATCCTGAACGAAAACCCTCTAGCGGGGATGAGACTAACCTGTAAAATCTCAAATGGAAAGAGGGGTTGAAGGATATCTTATTCTGAAGGTATTTTCATCTAGATTATAACCCCTGAGTTTTACATCGCTATACTATCTACGTAACCCATACCGTGGTTAATCATAAGTACAAAACCAGCTCAACATGATTCTTACATTTTGATGGACAAAGATTTTTTTATGACAATGTTAGATTTAGGTATTCCTGTGGCCTTCAATTACTGTTATCAGATGACATTCTGTGGTCGCCATAAAGTATAGTAAGGTTTAGTTTATTCCGGCACAATGAATGTGCTAATAGAACTGCCAAACTTATTAACAATCAACATCGGAAGAATATTTTGGAATTAGTCCAAAAATTTCGGAAGACTGGGGTCTTTAGCTAACAAAAAACGTGAAATGAAAAATGCTGTAGTATATGAAGCTACAGAGGTGACGATTTTAGGGCATATTGTTCAAGAACCCACATTGAGTAGGTACAAGACTGTTGGCGATAAAGTATTTTGAAAAGTGTTTTTGACCGCCAACTTAGTTGTAAAGCAACCCTCAAAGTCACATTGAGACTTGTATCACCTATCTCCTACCGCTAAACGATGCTATAGAAATTAATAAAATTTCCAATAGCCGCGCCGGGATTCGATCCTTACCCGGACTAGAGTTTCATCGAGACGAGAAATCTCATCTCGAAGACATTTTCTCGTCTCGTCTCGATCATCGAGACGAGAAATAAACAAACTCTCGTCTCGATGTTTTTCTCGAAGACAATTTCTCGATTTCGATTTCGAGACTCTCGAAATTTCGAGAGTCTCGAGAAGTAAATATAAAAAATAATACAAAAAAATGCTATCTATAGCTCATAACGTATATAACACAAGGCCAAGGCTGCACCAAAATATATTAATAGGGTATTAATTTTTTTTATGAATTGAAAAATTGAGGATATTCCTGTGTTAAATCGCAAATAATTGAGTTTCATTCAAAGCTCAATCGTATCATTGACAACGGCGATGCGAAAATGAATAAATATTATCTAACATTATGCTTGTATTATGCTTGTATCTAACGTATTATGCTTTCGTAACTGACGTAAATTATGGTAATTAATGTATTATTTTAGTTTAATACGGGCAAACCCAATTAAAAAATATTACAAGATATACATTATGTGAGTGATACAACAACAGACACAACATATATGATATTGATAATATTGAAGACATTAAAAAGATAAATGGAAAGTAAAAATACAAGTACAGTCAGTGTAAAAGTGGAAGATAAAATGACAAGATGGTCACTGACACAGTTGATTTTTAAACTTATGAAGAGGCGTTGAGAAGATGTCAATATCGAGGGAATTTGCCGCTCTAAGGGATCTTGGGATATAGCTGAAGTAAGCAATGTTGGTACGATGGTAGGGAATATGAAAAGTAGCTACCTGTCTCGTAAGGCGAGTGGGGACTACTAAACTGATTTGAGAAAGTAGATCAGGACAGTCATATTCACCATTTAATATCTTGTAAAGAGTCAATAGATCTCGCTGATTACGTCTATTCTCCAAAGATGGAATATTGAGATAACTCTCAATTGAGGCATAATCACTAAAGAAATTAGATTTGAAAGAAACATATCTAAGAAAGCTTTTTTGAACACGATCAATCTTGGATATCTGGGTTACATAATGTGGTGACCAGACAGAGGAACAATAATCGAGGTGAGTTCTAACAAGTGTGCAATATAGGATTTTGATGGCACTCAGACTAGTGAAGTCACGAGTTGTCCTCTTAATAAATCCCAACATTTTGGTAGACCTGTTGACAATGGAGGTTATGTGGTAAGTGAAGGTTAGGGATTCGTCAAGAATTACTCCAAGGTCCCTGACACGGTCGACAGCGTCCAGGGGTTGTCCATTGATGGTATAATCGAAAATGACAGGCTGATGGGATCGAGTGAAACGTATGATATGACATTTGTTTATGTTTAGGCCCATACCATTTGTTAAGCACCAAGTAGCAAGTCTGCAGATATCGCTCTGTAACTCAGCGGCGTCATCAACACAATTCACAATACGATAGAGCTTTAGGTCGTCGGCGAATAGTAGGGCATTACTGTAGTGAAAGCATGAAGTGATGTCATTAATGAACATGTTGAAAAGTAAGGGGCCAAGATGTGAGCCTTGGGGCACACCCGAGGTTGCAGGAAATTCAAAAGAATAATGGTGCTTGAATCTCACTATTTGGTATCTGCCTGTCAGATAATCGACAATCCACTTCAGAATCGCTCTTCCGAAACCATACCTACTGAGTTTGTGGGTTAGAAGCCCATGATTAACCCTGTCGAAAGCCTTGGAGAAATCGGTATAGATGGAGTCGACCTGACTACCCCTATCAAGAGCTTTAGACAGAGTATTGGTATAGGTGATCAAATTGAGTTCAGACGACCTTCCGGATGAGATTATGAGTAACTAAGATTTTGGTACGTTGAAAATTATCTATTAATGAAGATTTCATATAATTAATAATGTCTTAATCTTCAATGATACGATAAAGAATATTGTTCCAAAGGAATGAAAATTGAACGAATCCTTGATGTTTTAATTCACTCTTTACTACATACATTTAAAATTTTCCTAGGTACGAGAGGTGAAAGTTTAAAATTGTTTCTTCGTTCATTAAGAGAAGAGTACCATCAGCACCAGCAACAAACTCATCTTTTATAATCGAAACAAAGGTATGTTGAAAAAAAATATCGATATTACAAAAATGATGCCATAAGTCTGCCATAGAAATATCCTTACAAGTAATATAGTAATAAGCTTGGACTAATTTTTTTAATATAATATGAATGAAGTTGAGTTTATGGGCCTTTTCCTTTATGGCATTTATTTACCCTGTGAGGCCGGACTAACCGAATAGTGCTGAATTAATGTCCAAATCTGATAAAAATATAATGATAATATTTGATCTCATTATCATTTCATCATGTTTTGTTAATGTTTGAATGTTTGAATTTAATTTTCGCGTTTAATAGTTTCCAATAGTTCAAGACGTTCAAGTTCCTTAAGAATATGAAGCTATTTATTTTATTTTTACCTCTGTCCTTTTTATTTGCTGTGTTATCTTTGTTATTGTTTTTGTTTGTTATGTTTTTATGTTCAAAATGAAATAAAACTATTTCTCAGCATAAAAAAGCTAGTCTCGTCTCGATCTCGTCTCGAAATCGAGAAGAGACGAGAATTCTCGAAATTTCGAGAGTCTCGTGAAATCCTAACCCGGACTCTTTATAGGCCCAAAGACCAGCGCCTCAACGCACTCGACCACCAACCCATAAAACATAAGGTATTATTAAGAGAAGTAGCATTCAGAAGATATTGAAAAAAGTGTTGCCCCTACAAAATACATCCAGAATTGGCCCCCACGGTCACCCGACTTGACCTCTCCGGATTTCTTTTTATGGGGATTCATAAAAGGAACTGTTTATAACACACCACCAACGACACCAGATAATATGAAGGAGCGTATCATAGAAGCATTCAGAATCATAAATCCAGAAATATTGGCAAAAGTTGCTGAATGTTTTGAAAAACGAATACGTTTGTGTTTGGAGTCATACGGTCACCACTTTGCACACTTGATATAAACTCAAATATTATTGTTCAATTGAATTCGGTTTTTTAATTGAATTCGGCTATTTAATCCTATTCGAATTGTTGATCATATTTTGAACAATTTTTGTAATGAATAATAATGTTAAAATATTCCTGAAATCTTAGCTCTGAACTTACAAATAGCTTTGGTAGTTTCGTTGATTTTTTCCATTCATAAAATCACCTAATGTAACTTGATGAATATTGAAATTGACGAAGGTGGGTTCGAAATCTGAAAAAGGGGTATTTTCATGAAAATGTGTAGAGTTAGCCATAGGGAAGTACAATAGTTTTAGTTAGAGAATAAAATTTCACATCTGTCCTCGTGATGAAATACAGGGTGTTCCATTTGAAATAATGAAGTTATATAACCATTCGAAAGTAGCAATAATTCAGTGTTAATTTTTGACCACCCTGTATATATTAGTCAATTCTCCATACTTGTGACACGAAAGTTGATCCATTACTTATCTCCAGATTGAATTTGGTAAAAAAATTTTCAACAACCATTGAGAATTGAATCCTCAAAAAGATGACTACATTTTCACAAAATTCAAAATATCTCGAGAACTTCAACGTTTAAATATGATGAACATCTATAAGAGTTACCTTTATTTTCATCGTAGAATCCGAAAACAAGAAAATATATAGGGCATTCCATTTAAAAAAACACAACTTTGATACATTTAATGTTTTTGGGATACTCTGTATATCATGAAAATAATTTTAAAATGTACCCCTAATAGTCCTCTATCTGTCCCAAATTCGAAACATTTGAAAAATAGAACGGCTCAGCCACAATTTTCCGTGTCGTTTGACGTGAATAACCCTGTATATTCATAGAATCATAGACCGCTAGGCCAGTGTAACATGTTAGAATCGATAATACAAAAATATTGAACGTTCAGTCCCCATAATAGGTATACCTGCCTATATTGAATAATCGAAACTTCAGAATAAAAATCATGTGAATCTCAGGTAATTTAAACCTTCGCTCACATCAGATTTTGATCATGTGTGAAAAGTTAATTATTGCTATAAAACTCGTAATTCTTCAAAGATTTATCCTCACATCCTTGACAGCTATGGTGAATTTATAAACTCAACTAAACTGAGAATTTAATGAACAACAAAGAATTAAGAAAGATGGAATACAGGAAAATCCCTTCGAGGTTTTATAAACTTGTATCTGTCATTTAAACTAATAATTAACCACTAAGAAGATGGTGATCTTTTATCTTTTCAACTAAGAATTAACAATTATGAATTTAACGCATGCGCATAAGGCATATTTGAACACAGAACCATTTGTTCCGAGATTTGTTTGCTCTGAATTTTAGGCACGGAACAATAAAAAACATAATTCTTGGTTGATGTTTATAAACACCGCCTTAGTTGTCAATTGGTATTCTTAGTTTAGTTGAATTTATAAATTCACCACTACTCGAAATGTACGCATCACATCATACCCATCTCTTACATCAGGTGGAATGGTGGAAGTGATATTGTTATAGAAAATTTACCAACCACCACATACTGAGATAAAGATGAAAATATGAAACTCTCGTTGAGGTTTTACATGAATTTAATAAAAAAAAGCACGATTGGTCGGATTTACAGTATAGGTAAATTTTACAGTTCACATTTCGATACTCGACAAATATAAATCACTACTTTAACAGTATTCAATTCATTGTTTAACCTTTTGTGAAATCCATACAGCAGATTATATTGTTTTGCGATGTATGCACATTTTTCCCCCAAGGATTAGGGTTATTAGACGTTATTGATAAATCGAATTCAATCCCTCACAAGCTGTTCAGACCAAAAAATTCGAATAATTTCTTCCGAGATTTTTTCTAATGTTTATACGTGAAAATGAAAGAACTATCGATAGAGGATCCAGAAATTCAGTGGTGTTGATGAAGTTTTGGAAATATCGATTATCAAGAATCAGAATTTATCGATATTATCGGTTTATCGATGATATCCCCGTCTTCCTTATTCATAAAAGTCTCAATGAGACTTCGAGGGTTGCTTTGGTTGCTTTGCAACTAAACTGGCGGTTAAAAACACTCTTTTACTATTCATAGAACAAATACTTATGTCCTTCCAGTAGAATATTTCGGCAATCTTATAGCAAGATAATTTTTATGGTTTCTCAAGAGAATAACCATTTGGCCATATCCAAGATTATAATTTCGTTAAAGAAAATGCGTATTTCTTTGGACGAGAGAAAGTTTTTTCTGTTGCATGTATTATTCGAATGCCTAATTTATTCTTCAATGTGACCAACATACCTTGGTTTTTTCATCAGCCCTGAACTTTTCGTAGAAACACTGAACAATATAACTTATGCTATTTCGAAATCGATATTCCATCACTTATGGAAGCATTTTGAAATTGAGGTCTTCTATTGTGAACGATTGAAAACAACTGTTTTCAATTCATAAACTTGTTTCTGCAGACAGTCCACTCAATAGGTAACGTACTTATAGTTAACTAACTAATTGGCTTTACTTCTTTATTTTTTCTATATTATTTAGGTATGAACAATTAAGTCCAACCAAACTCTTGATTGATTGATATTTTTTAGCGACAGTAGAAAAAGGGCATGATAATGAGTACCTACGTATGATATTATTTTTCCTCAAATTCTTTTTTCATTTTCCGTCGATTGTCAAGAGAAAAGGTCTGTTTTCACATAAAAAAAAAACACGCACATTTTCCTGATTCACCCTGTATAGATTCAGAGATATAATCATTCCCGGTTTAAGTGTGCGTTAAATGGAACCTACGCGCCATTTCAAATATATTTTCAGAAAAAGAAGAAATTAATGAGTACAATGTTGTCGATATTTTTTTTCTTCCTAATAGAATATACAGGGTGTTCCTTAAAGACATGCTAATATTCAAATAATATAAAATGAAGAAAAACTCGTTCTTGTTCAAGCTGAAATTCATAATTTTTTAATTTTCATTCATTTTGATCATATTTTCAAGGAAGTGATCGTGAAGTAAAACTAGTTTTATTTATTTTAAGCGGAAACCATTCGTCGGACAAATAATAACCATGAGATCAAATTTGCTCAAAAATGACTGAGGATCTCCGAAGTATTTCTTATTTTGAAGTAATTTTTTTCTGCAAACATATTCAATGCAAAACCCGTTCGGACGCCACTGGTAAATAAAATAAAAATGTTTGTATTTGCACCTTGATGCATAGAATACATGTAACAAATTTCATGAAGATGTCTACAATATTATCTCAGTTATTATTATAAAACTGATATTTTTCAAAAACTTAATCACCCTGTATCTTGAAAGTTAGGACTATTAGGACATACGTTAATAGAAAGTTTTTTTTCCTAAAAATGATTCGAAGAATCAGTCCCTTGAATATTGGGAACAGGAACATAAGAATATATATTTTGAAATTCGCAATAATATATGATATTGATAATTTTACAGGCTGTATACACGAAATAGAAGAATTAGGTGATATAAAATATATAACATGATCTGTAAGGTAGCAGCATCACTTTAGAAATTTCAAACATTTCGATGATGGAGATGGTGGATTGGAACTCATGGACTGAAACTGTCTATGCACCACTCGGTTTTTGGTTATGGGATTATTTGAAAAGATGATATGTATTCAAATTCTAAGGAATTAAATAATCAAAGTATGTCGCAGAATACTTTGAAATCAAAGTGCCGCTTATCTGGTGTTAAGAGTTTGAACAATTCTTGAAATCCATATAAGTGATGAGAATTTTCATGATTCAATTTCGTTTCTGTCATGAAGTTCTGAAATTATATTGAAATATTTATTGATTTGTTACTTCGGCTGGAAAACTCCACAATATTGTCTTGAGTTCCTCGGATATATCTTTGCACTTCGAAAAAATGCTGAATTCAAAAAAATTACCATTTTGAAATAGTTTATCCCTTTGTCATCAGAAAAATTCTAGTTGATAATGATTTCCTCGATCTTCCATTCGGTTTTTTTATTTCTTCAAATAGAATAAAAATCGCGAATTTTTAGCATTGTGGCATTTTTTGAAAAACCTGATATCTCACTTAGTGTCAAAATTATGAACATATTCTTCTAAATTTTCAATAACTTCATTTCTTCCAACGCGAATCTATTTTTAATTGGAAAACACATTATTTGTTTGTGGAGTCCATGTGTGTCAGATATTTTCGCGCCAATTTCCAAATTCCAGTTTATTACCCATCGAAAGAACGGAAGCTCAGAAAGCTTCGATTTAGCATTCTTTTTTTACATCACTTACCATTTCAGGAAGTAATGTAAAGTAATCAAAAATAGGTTTGCGAGTACTGCCAGTAGAATACTAGTTATAATAGTGTTTTTGTAACCATTATTTTTTATTTTTTGTGATCAGATAAAAATTGTGAAGTTATAATTTTGCGGTACTTTCTTTAAGACAATCTGATATATTACACGGTGTCATTTATCAAGATATTCATTTCCATTTTCAATATGTTCAGTTCATTCAACGTCGACTGATGTGTGTCAGGTATTTCGCGTCAATTTGCATATTCCAGTCCATCATAATCCTTTTTTTTTTTCGTATGACTTACCATGTAATGAAGTGAAGAAAACCTATTTCGAGAATAAATATCCAAAGTAGGTTTGCCAGTAGTATCTTCAAGTATTTGGGATCTAACACAGTATCACAAAATCAAAATTACCGAAACAAAAAAATACACAAAACCGGCACCAAAATCCTGATTGGTGCAGATACAGGTAGTCGTATCGTTAAGGCACTAGTAAAGACCGTACGCTGGCACTGAAACGCGCTAGAACGAACCCTTGTACAGACTGAAACAGAGGGAAACACCTGAAAGACGACGTACGCCAAACCGGCCGTGCTCAACAAACTGCGACACCGGTGTCAGTAACGAATTTAATAACCTCCACCGAAGAAAAATTAATTGAGTATGAGCTGCAATATGTAATCCGAAAAGTCTTTCCATGCGGGCCTGGCGAAGAATAGCCATGGAAAATCAAAGTCGGGCTAATCGATTTCTTTGTAATGAGTTCAATCATTTTCATCTGGAATCGCCATACTGGGTGTAATGATGAAAATAAGACCTATTTGCGCTACTCTTCAACTGTTTCAGCAGACAAATCCTTGATTTGAAACAATCGAATTTCAGCTCATCACATGGGGTTCTCATGTATACAACAATAGAGGCGCTACAGTCGAAAGATATTTGGAAAATTTAGATTCAATCATGTTCGATACATATTCGCATCATACTCATCAGAAAATGACTACATGGAATCATTAGAAACGATTAGACGTAATTCAGAATCGAATATTCATACTTTTGTATTGTAAGTAGGCGAAATCAAGAGATTTGGGACCAGTCACATGATAGGAATAAATGATGTGAAGAAAAGTTTCGGACTTCCATTGTCTAAAGGTATGAAGATTTGAATCCTGAGAAAAGAAAAGATGAGTTATGCTGAAAAAACGAAATAAGTGATGAATAAAAATTAACTATTTTATCGAATCAAGAAGATTCGAGTATCAATAAATCAGGTTAGTATTAGTGTTAGTATATATGAAGTCGAAAATTGTAGATTTAAATGGGAGTTTAACTAGTCGATGAGCCTGAAAATAAGAAAAAATTGAATTAGAAATCAATAGCCTGAAAAAGAAAGGTTGAATTTTTTCAGGCTATTCAACTTTTCTTTTTTCAGGCTATTGATTTCTAATTCAACCTTTCTTTGTCAGGCTATTGATTTCTAATTCAATTTTTTCTTATTTTCAGGCTCATCGACTAGTTAAACTCCCATTTAAATCTACATTTTTCGACTTCATATATACTAACACTAATACTAACCTGATTTATTGATACTCGAATCTTCTTGATTCGATAAAATAGTAAATTTTTATTCATCACTTATTTCGTTTTTTCAGCATAACTCATCTTTTCTTTTCTCAGGATTCAAATCTTCATACCTTTAGACAATGGAAGTCCGAAACTTTTCTTCACAACTCGAGACATTGTCAGCCACCTTCAAACAAAAGGAATAAATGAATTCACAAGTCAATAGCTATCCATCTCTCTCGGTGTCCACCTAGTGCAGGAAAGCTTTTTTAATCCATTGTGTTGGGGGTACCTACATATAAAATCTCTGGAAGGCTTCAATATCGAAAGCTATATCAATAAACGGAGCTGCATGAGTTGATACTTCTTCGAATTCATAACATGAAGGATATGGTAGGTATATAAGCTGAGCGCTTTTTTTTACCTCCCACGTTTTTAACTTGCTTTCTCGTCTGTCATTTTGACAGCAAAAAAAAAGGTTAATCTAGCCTATAAAAACTGACAAAATCCAAACAACTGAAGTTAATCTCATACGATTTTATGTTATACACTGAGAAAAGTCCCAGGAGAAAGATCACTGCTGAGTTTTTTTCACCTGTCGTATAGCCAAAAAAGTAAAAAACCTAGTAATGTTGCTTCGCTTTTGCAGAAAAGATCACTTTACTAAAACTGCTTTATCAGAACTGCGAAGAAACTCTCTATTACAGAAAATAAATTAGCTGTATAGTATAAGAACTGCAATTCTATAAAATTATTTCTGCTACCATGAAAATGTACTTTTCAACGATAGTTAGATATGTTACTGTTGTAGCAAAGAAGATTTCATCAATGTTCCTTTATAATAACCGTGATGTTCTCTGCTATCCTAGCAGAAAATATTTGCATCACGAAATATTTCTTTGTAATAACTGTAATGTTCTCTGCTAACCCAGCAAAAATAAATTGCTGAAAGCGATTCGGACATGCCAAAATCGCAGTTCGGTTGGTATCGTTTTCATTTTATCGCCAGAGTTGCAACAGTTCATCTCGTCCATTCCGGTGATTTTTTGTTCTCACGGAGTATAACAGTAGGTATTTCACCGAATTACCGAAATAATCGTGTTCTTCTTCTATATAATACTTTCTTAGTTCTTTGGTGTTTTGTTCACTGTTCCTTCAAATACTTCCGTGGTTTGAGTGAAACCCTTAACGAATGTTCGGTGTAAATTTTTGTGATACCTACGATTAGTATATGTAAATTATGATGTTATGCTGGGACAGCTGGGACAGTCTAAAAGGAATTTATCAGCAAGTGGAAGTTGATTATCTTACAATAGCATAATGTTTGCGGAAAATCTCCGAAAGTGGAACCATAGTGAGCGTGCAACAATTAAACTAGAAAATTTGAATCTCTAAATTTTGAGAAAGTTCTGGCAATAATTTGAATATCGATTGATGAACAATAAGAAGTTTGGTTAAACTTTGTTTATCCTACTTTTGGTGAATGCGCTAAATGGTACTACTTTCAAGGATATTTCCAGCAAATATCTTTGCTATTGTGAGAGAATTAAGGACTAGTAAAGACTCTTTTCTGTATCAGTAAGCATTCATATTAACAACAATAAATATCTCTACTTTTCAACAACAAAATAATAGAATGAAATCTCTCAACTACCATAGCATAGTTACTTTTCCATAACAGGAGAGTATCTTTATTACGACAGCAGAGATGCTTTCTAAAGTAGCTGTTAAGTGTTTACCGGAGATAATTCACCAATCCTAATTTCGTAACCCTGGGAGCAGCTTTTTTCGGCAACCGTCCGGAAAGTGCGTACTTTCCAGACGATTTTTTTTTGAGAAAGTGGCATTTTTCCGGCCTAGTCCGGAAAGTACGTACTTCCCGGACTAGGCCGCCGGGAAGAATCATATCGTTGTTGTCATTGTAAGTATGAAAATCTTGGTAGTATGGTTTTGATAAATGCAGTTGATTATTACCATAGCAGCAAAATAATGACAGCTATCTGACATAAAATTAGCTAACATTCAAAAATTATCAGATGAAAACAATCAATGTGAAACGGAAACTTTACCTTCTTGTTCTGACTTCAACAAAAGGCACTTAAATATACCAAGCATTTCAAACAAATTGAATCCATTTAATATTAACAATTGTTCTAATTTTAATATAAATATTAATATAAATAAGAATTGAAATGTTCGAAATTTTGTTCTAATAAAGAAATGTGTTTCTTTGATTTGTTATTCTACACGGTTGCCGAAAAAATTGTGTACGCAACACGCCCGAAAACAGTTTTTTTGGACTCGCAGACTTCCAGGACTCGCTACGCTCGTCCTAGAATTTTGTCCACTCATCCAAAAAAACAGTATTTTCCGGACTTGTTACGTGAATTACTATTTTCATCGCGATGAAAATGCCTGTTCATCAAAACCATACTGCTTCAATACTGCTATAGTGAGCGCGTTTCACTTTAATTTATGTCATGTCAACTCTGAATAATCGCAATGTTCACAAGAAAATTCACACTATGAGGCATTTTGGAGAGAATACTTGCTTCTCTAAATAATATTTTTCGAAATAATTCAATTATCATTTTTGTTAAGTCATATATTGTCATTGATTCATCATATCCAAAACACTCGAATTTTTTTTCAAGGTGAAACAGCATGGCTAGTGGGTGGACTAGTTGTGATTATGCGAACTCCGGGGTACCAAAAAAATAGGGTGAGAAAAACTCTCCAGAAAAAACAGACGACAAAATTTTTATGGAAACGGACGACATCACACAGGACGCCGAACGTCCTGTATCCGAAGCTGATGGCCTTTTCAAATCTGGTAGAGTCGAAGACACTGATAAGTCTCCAACAGCCCTCTCGGAAAGGAAAGATAGAATCAGGCTCAACAGTGTTGCCAGAAAGGGGTTCGAATACCTCATCAAACACTAAGGCCTCCGCTATTAGAAGAGGCCAGGACGGAAGCGGTTGAACCGTTGAAGGAGTCAACTTCTAACAAAGGGTTGAAAAGGGTCTGGTCAGAGAAAAACACTCCCGACGGTCAACTGAATGAAAGACCATAAGCGGCAGACAGAGGCAGGTGTGCCTCAGTGCCCACCAAACCTACATTCAATCAATTGACGGAAAGCGTTGAAGGTGGTCATACTGCTGATGAACTATCCAGAGGCTCTCCTGACAACGGAACAAATAGAAGCCGTAAAGGAGCTAGGTAATTATGGATAAGATTTTTAAAACCGGGGACGCAGTTTTGGCAGCTGGAGAGCTCAAAGCGGGTGTCCCCCAAGGAGCAGTGCTACCACCGCACCTGTTCTCCATATACACTGCCGACAAACCAAAACCAGCAAACGAATAGAATCGTTTGGCAGATGGAGGATCGAATAACATTCAAAGAATAAATAGAGGAACTCGACACAGCCTCAAGACAACTTTACAATGCAATAATGAGAGGATATAAACTTAGCTGTCCAGAAAAACGAAAGGCTGCTACCAGAGATGTGCTTATATTGGTGGAATAAGGAACTAGCAAAACTCAGGAGTCAGACTACTTTTCAATAGACTTACGCGTCTGAGCTGGGATACTAGGAAGACTATACAAAACAGGTCTGTCTTCAAAATGTTCTCTCAAAAGAAGACTCCAACGGACGGCATGGGACTGATCATCAAAACATCAAAAAGCCGAGAGTCGCCACAATGATTCTGCTTTTCAGCATTGATCTAATCATTTCATCTAATCATGACAAGTTTGGTATTGTTTTCCATGTAAACTCTGAGCTGGATGATTTTGCAATCATTTATTTCAATTATTTTGTAAGAGAATTTGTAGTTCGATTTGATGGAGTTGTGCTTTACATAAAATCGAACTTACCACTTACCGATCACCTTCCACAGACCCTAACGAATTTAATGTGTCCTTAAATGAATATTTAAGAATGAAAGACCAACCTGATGCCACTTACTCTATTATTATTGGTGATATGAATATTGACATCCTAAAAAACAATTAGTAATGAAACTAGAATACAGAACAATAATGGCACATGCATTGACCACATCTTCATCAAATCTAAATTAAACATCAAGGATAAAATAATGCCTCTCATTATACAGACCAACATCACTGACCATTACACAATCGCACTTCAAATCTTATTAACACAAAATGAGCACAATATCCCAAGAACACACCAGAAAAAATACATTGATATGAAAAAACTAGGAAACTTACTACGGAATGAATCTTGGAATTCCGTCAGTCAAAATCACCAAAAGAAAGGAAACCAAAATTGCACCTTGGATAACCAAATCTCTTGTGAAATGTTCCGATACGAAAAATCAACTACACAAAAATTCACGGAACGACCCTGAAGACTTAGAACTGAAAACACAATACAAAAACTATAGGAACATGTTTACAAAACTAATTAAAATGGCTAAACTAGAGTATTACCAAAATCAAATAAATAATCATGCATCGGACAATAAAACACTGTAAAAAATAGTTCAAGATATTAGCAATCAAAAAAAAGGTAAAAAAATAATAACAATAATAAAGAATGACTCTGGGAAACTATTAACTGATGAAAAACAAATAGCTAATGAATTCAACGAAGTCTATACACAAATCGGAAAAAAAATGGCCAATAACATTAAAAAAACCAAATTATTTCCCTCCTAGAAACACCTCAATGAATTCATTTGTTCTCCTACCTACTGACTCGGTAGAAATCGAGAGTCTCATCGGAGAGCTAAAAAACTAAAGAAATTCTTAAGTCCATTAGCACATATATTAAGGAACCACTTTCATATTTGATAAACTTATGCATTGAAAAGGGTACGTGGCCTAATGATTTTAAAGAAGCTATAGTTGTGCCAATCTACAAAAAGGAGGAGGAGTCAGAAATAACCAATTACCGACCTATATCGCTGATAACTCATTTAAAAAAAATTTTTGAAAAAGCAATGAAAAACGACTGACTTCATACATCTCCAAGTACCTACAAATTAATATCTGATAAACAGTATGGTTTTAAAGAAAAAATGTCCACTCAAGATGCGCTACTGGCTCTCAATACGAAAATATCGTCAGCTTTGGATGAAAAAAAAACGTGCCTCTGTGTCTTCATGGATTTGTCTAAAGCATTCGATACTGTGAGTCATAGTCTACTCTTGTAAACATTGGAAGACATTGGCAGACGAAACCAGTGTCTCAAACTTTTTGAAAGTTACCCTCACCAGTAGATATCAGCGCGTAAGAATTGATGATGTAAACAGTAAACGAATCGCAATAGAATATGGAGTACCGCAGGGGACTGTACTTGGTCCTCTCCTTTTCAACATCTACATCAATGGGATGTACTCTGTTGAAAGCAATGGTGAAATATTAGGATTCGCTAATGACACCGCAATTTTTTACAGAGCAGATGATTGGGAGCAACTGAGAAATATCGTACAGAGTGACTTACCCGCGATTAAGAATTGGCTTGAATACTACTTACTCACTGTGAACCTTGACAAAACGTTTTATCTACCATTCAGTTCCAATCGTTCCAACTCACCATCATTTAATTGCCTCACATTTTCTACAAACGGTCAACAGAACACAATTCTATCACAAAAAAAAGTTAAATACTTAGGGGTATTCATAGACTCCCACCTCAGATGGGACTCACATATCGACTATGTCTGCAACAAACTACGTACGATCATATACAAAGTTAAATATCTGAAAGATGTACTAACATTTCATCAGCTAAAAGTTCTGTATCATGCTTTGATTGAGAGTCACTTACGATATGGTATAGTAGGATGGGAAGGGGCACTGAAGACTCATATGCGCCCTCTAGAAATATTACAGAAAAGACTACTGAAACTGATTATCTCTAAAGAATACAAATATCCCTCGGATAAACTCTTCAAAGAGGCTAATGTTTTTGATCTACGGCAACTTTATTATTATAACGTTATCCTAACATACCATAAAAATCAAAGCACTTTCACCTTGCCATCTCACTCCTACCCCACACGGAAAAAGTATCTCCACAAAGTTCCCCGAACACAAAAATTGGTTGGGCAACGGTCCTACCAATATCTAGCTCCGAAATTGTATAACACCATACCTTTATACATACACGGAATTGGTAATCTAATGCTGTTGAAGAAAGAATTGAAATCGTTTATTCGTAGTGAAACACGAAAAAAAATTGCAGATTATGTGGACAACAAATGATTGCCACTGCCACTGAACTGACCTCATTACAATAATTTCCCTTTTTGCCTCCATCAACACAATAAATTTACCTATGTCCGAATTTATCATGAATATATTGGCCCATAAGCAAAGTACATGTATAAAGTTTACCACTGTTTAGACAATTTTTTTTTCAACACAACCCTTTAGTCATTATACACTATTTTTTATACTATATTTATATATACTCACTTAATTATAATTTTATTTCAATTGTCATTTTTTTACATTTATTTATATTTTTTCGAAACAAGTGCTATGCACTTATTGAAATCTTTGAGGAAACATGCTGTGAGACTGATTATGGGACAGTGAGTCCATTGGACGTCTGCTATTCTTGGTATAAACGCCACCATGACTTCTCTTCAAGCTTGCGGTATAAAACCGAAGATAAAGCTGTCCTTGAATAGCCTTTTCAAGAATGGCTCTATTATTTCAAGGCTATGTTGCAATAAGGCAGAAATATTTCTTCCTTTCTTGGTGACTTAAATAGTTCTGTATAAATCCTTGATTGATAAATTATGTTTTTTATACTATCGAAGCGAAGCTATTACGCCCCTTAGAGGTGGAAGTATCGATTAAAAAAATATTTCCAGCTATCCTCTGATGGGCCTGTATATTTTAATGCCTAAATGTTCCAGAATCTCAGTAATTTAAGGACCTACATTTGCGACAACTCCTGTGAGCCAAACATATATAGATTAGGAGAATAGGAAAGCGTTACAAAATTTTATATAATTTCGAAGTTCATACTTTGACCAGTATTATATTTCTCAAATCACCACGATAGACTTGTCTCGAAAATTGAATTTCCACTTCAAACATTTTCAATATGACCCATTCATGTATAAAGAATCTACATAACGACACAAAATATTCCTGGAATTGAAAAATATTGATTTCTCACACATATTTGTGATCATTTCCGCTAGACCCGATAAATCGATGAAATCAGATCTTCAGGAAGAATCTGGAAATGCAATGATATACTGGATGTTTCATTATTTCAATGATTAAATGGACTTCTTGGCAAAAAAAATATACAAAATTGAAATATTGATTCACAATGGAACAATTGCCCTGTTGACTCACCCTGCTTATAAATCGCTGCCTTATTCAAATTCCACGCTCATCATATTGAGATCTCGAGAACCATTCCATGCCCATCATTACCTATAGCTGAAAAAAATCTGATAGATATTTCAGTTTTCGACCTTTGGAATTTTAATTTTTTTGTACTGGACCAAAACAAAATCAAATAATTGTCATTCTGACTGTTCAAATTGGCATTTTCAGATTTTCAGATCAAGTTTGGGATTTTATTCGCTGTGATTGTAGGTCAGGACAGTAGAAAATGTTTCACATACATTTCTTTGGCTGTTCACGGGTGATGAGATGTTGATGTATTATTCTAGTGAGTGTTACCAATGGGCATTTCCACTATCTTAAAATATGCCCTTTTTTCACATGGCGTGATGGAGGGAGGCTTAAAAGATACTGTAAACAACTTATTCACTCTGAATTTGTTAATTTCGATTTATTATTCGATATTGAAAACGTGACTTCACATTCTGTAAATTCAAACGATCCTTCGCTGTGACGTCAGTGTCTTCCAGAAATATGATTGGTCGAAATTTGTGATGGCGTTGACTGGCTCGTAAGTGAGGGCAGGTGAGGGAAAGACCCACCGCAGTTGCCATGTCTCTGTAAAATCTTTGAATCCATTTCGTGTAATGAGAAATTGTTCTGAATTGTGAGTAATGAACTATCAGACACTCCCAATTCATTGTGAAAATGAAAATATTTCAAGATCAGGGATGATCATGTGTTTGGTGTAAATTTTCAATCGGAGCAGATTCAGTCACATATCTGTCGGACAATATCACATTCTTATTCATCATCTCTTTGAATACATTCAGATTTCGTGATAGGTATATTTGATGTAATGGGTAGATATAATTTGTCAAAACATCGTGATTTGAACATAATCATCATCAGTTATTATAAAATTGTCATTCTCAGAAAATGTAACTTCTGATATGGCAACCATGCATAGAAATTATCAATAAAAACTTAACCTCTTTATAAACCATTATTCCGTCCTTGTGATTTTTGTTTGTTTACTTCGTTCATTGTGAATTTGGGCTGTGATTTTAAGAATAGGGACACGAAATGTCAAGTTCCGATATGTCGAAATATTTTTGTTCATGTAATAAGAAATTCAGGCTTACAAAACAACTGGAGGATGGCTTTGAAACTGCCTGAAACAGTTCATATTGGTAGAAACAATGTTGCCTGCGAAGACCACTTCAATGTAAGTATTGTCAGAATCTTTCAATAATTCAGTCCTGTTCAAAATATAATTTACAGCTAGAAGATGCAGCCACTTGAATGTACTATAAAGTTATTTTTGAGATCAGGAGTGGTACCTCATAAATATATATTATAGAAAGTCCATCACCTAGTAATTTGAGTGAGTCAACAAGGAAAAGAAAAGTGGACTATCATCATCCACCTATGAAACATCCATGGTCAACTTCAAAGAATATCATGAAGAAACTGTTCAATGAAGAATTACCTGATTCAAAAAGGCCCAAGATAGAGTCAGAGATTCAATCCTCCATCTGGTTCATTTCAAGTGCATCAAACATATTGTGAAAAAATAACATGTTCTGTAGATGTTCAAGTAAACTTGAGAAGTAAAGTGAAAGTTCGAAGTGTCTCAATGAATACCAAAAAAGTGTAATTCAAAGCTGAGAATATCGTTAATAAAGCAAGTTCTGCCATATTAGGGGACAAACTAGTGAAATCAAGTATTAGTTCTCCTTCATCATCAACAATTTCTTGAAGTTCAAAATCTACAGAGGAATACAAACCTATTTCCTCATCAGCTGCTACTTCTGTGGATGAAAGTACTGTTAAAATAGGAAAAAGAAAAACAAATTTATACATTCAATAATAATTATAGCATGTAAGCTCATTAATTTAGAAAAACCACTGCTGAATAGTATTGCTATAAACTCTGCAAAAAATGGAATTGTACATTTCATAGGAAGTTAAAATACTTGTTTTGAGAACATATACCTATATAGAAAATAAAATATCACTGTATTATCTATTGAATATATTTCCAAAATTAATTTGTATTTAGGAATAGAAGACCTAAATATGTTGATACTTTTGCTTGTCATCACAGTATTACCCTGAAATAAGTTCTCAATAAAAATGTTTATTCAAATAAATGATGAGCTTTATTCATGTGTGATTTGGAATAGTAGGAAGTAAATTAATATCATTTTATTTAGAATTTATTTATTTAAATTATTAAAACAAAACCATATTTCAATATATTTGCAGGTAAAACTTTTTACAGCAGTTTATTGTTTCTCAATATAATAATAATCCCCAATGATAACAGCAAAAATTTGTAATATTAACATTTCAATGTTTTGATTCAGAATGAATTGAAATATAAGATATACAGAAAACAAATTGAATATATATTTTATAGCAGCACACAGAATATATCAGATGAATAACTGAATGAACATATCAAACAAAAACTAATTAATAATTAAAATCTGATAATCATCAATAATAAGGTACTTGATAAAGAATACACAGGTATGTAAAAATCCATCCTGCTCACTTTTAATAATGAAGCACTCTTCCAATAAATGGATCCATAATAAAAAAAGGACACCATGTTTACAACCTCCTGTAAACAAAAAGTATGAAATCAAATAGGAACTATGATTTTTCAGAATGTGTAAAAATGTATTAAGTTCATGTGATTGTCTGAGTATGAATAATTTGCTGACCAAAAGATTTGTTCTCCTCTTTTTCATTCATTATCGCCATAACATTGTAGACTTTCTTGTGATTCTTGTCTTCAGGTATGATTTTTGCGAGGATTTTTGTTCACTGTACATATATCACCATTATACTTCTCAACTCAACTTATGATATTGCTTAATCACCATGAGCCTCCATGGTTGATCTGAAACGTAAAATTACCTTCAATATCACCCAGAATACTCACTGAAAATAAAAAATGGAAACAGGTTTTCATTTCACCACTCTTCTGGAATGTAAACATAAACTAACCTTTGTGTTTTCACGTTGAGAACTTCAGCACTAACGAAATTTGCATTATTCGTTAAAAAATCACCCATCATGTCAATATCCACCATCGGCAAATTATCCGATGCTGCCTTTTCAAACCCTTCATCTATTGTTTCCATCCTGAACATGAACACACACTTGAAACTTGAGAAGTAATCAAAACAATCCGGATATAGGTTAGGAGTGTTAGGACGCGACGACAGATGAAAAATATAAATACACACACACAGTTGCCAAGTTGATAGTTTAACACACTATCACTGCTATCACTTGCACTCTCAAGATAAAATAAAGTTCTCGAATCAGTAGCACCTTATATACCTACCACCTATTCCTAACAGGTATTAACGCAATGGAATTTTAATACGCTAATCAAGTGATTAGACGAGGGATTATGTATTTCTGGATTACCTTCCTTCTGTCTTACTAATCTTTAATTTTTGATCTGGCAACTCTGTGTGGTGCTTAGATCATTAACGTGTAACAACGGGACAACCAATCAGAATCGGACGCGCACTGACGTCATGGCTTCCCTCTTCTTCTGGATCGTTTGAATTCAGTAGATTATTTTGGCGTTTTCAATAATTTTTAACTAGATAAATTGATGAAAAAAAAATCTCAAAAAATGGGTACGAGTTACATAAGAGTCCAATATTTCGAGATATAATTTTTCTGAAAATGACTGGAAATGCCCATTCGCAGGCGTGACCGGATTATTTGTTGTGTTCGGCTCAATTTATCTGATTAGTTGGGTTTAAGGTGCGGGTTTACTTCCTTCAGTTTATTCTCGATATTTTGCCAACAATTTTGCCAAAGTTGTCTCGAATATACTTTGAGGGAGTTCTTGAGGTCATCGTGATATAATTATGGAGTTAAGGTTTTCTGTTCTCATCACATACCTAATCTCATTATGCGATGGTATCCAAACGATTTCACATGATTTTCCCTGTTGCTTGAATACTTATATGGACTGACATATTTAATTTGTTAAAGTATAGGGTGTTTTGGGTAAAGCTGTTGTATTCCTTCAACAGCAGTGAGTGAGTCAGTGAAAATAACCAAAGGTCTTCTTGACTCAATTCCGATCTTCATGGCTTCTGGGATAGCAAATAACTCTGCTGTGTATATTGTTGTTGTTGCAACTGGTTTGTTATCAGATGTCTTAGAAAGTCTTAGAAGCATCTGTGTAAATGATATCGAAGTCTGCATATGTTTGTTTGATTTCTATAACCTTTTTTTGGGGATAATTAATAAAGAAGTGTGTGAGTTCTGTATTGCAGTTTGGAGTGTATTAATTGATTCAGGAAGGATGTTGTTGAGGTTTATATGGGGTGATTAGATATGGTATGGATAAATGGGTAGCTAGACGTTCTTTGGTGATTCTGGGTAGGGAAGGCACTCTCAAATGTAGGATTCGCAGCAAGTTGGGATGCATACGTTAGACTCAGGAATAGTCGTCTAATTTCCAATGGCGGTTTTTCCGATTCCACATATGAGCTTTCTACAGGGCTTGTACAGAATGCCCCCAAGAAAATTCTGATTGCTGTATTGTAGAGATTGTGTCTACTTGTTTCAAAATAAATTTTGTTGCTGTTCCGTAAACGATTGAATCATATAGTCTATTTTAGATCTTATTAGAGACCTTTACATTAGCATCAATGTTTTCTTATCTGCTCCCCGCAATTATGATTGGCAACTGATTTCATTAGGTTGATTCTGTTGAGGCAAGACTTTCTGAAATGTCTATATGTGCTTTCCAGCTCAACTTACTATCTATAGTATAGGTAATACCAGAGAATTTTTGTTTCTTCACGAATTACAGGTTTATGTTATTTATTGTTATCGTAGGAAGTTGCATTCGTCTTTTCTTCGAGAAAAGCATACATTTAGTTTTAGAGGGCGAGAAAGAAAATAAGCCAGTTTTTTGTGTCCATTTTTCCAAATTCACTACTGCTTCTTGGATGAGTTTAGTAGCAGCGGACAGGTTTTTGCTGCTGATTTAAATCACAAGATCATCGGCATGTATATAGACAGGACTTGATCGGAGTATTTATTTCTTGAATGAGAAATAAGGTCACACTGAGAATGGAACCTTGCGGGATACCGTTTTGTTGCGGTTCAATTGAAAAAAAGGTATTATTTGTTCTGACTCGGAAGTAACTCACTCACATAAAATCATGAACAAAGTGTAGGAAGTTACCGTCAATTCCTCATGACGCGGTATCGTATAGGCTCGACAAACATGCATAAAAAAATCGCTATAACTTCACATTTCTTGAAGAATGTTTCATGAATATCAGAATCAAGTTTTACAATATTGTCAATGGTGCTCCTGTTTTTTCTGGAACCACTTTTTTCTGGAATTGTAAAGTTTCCCACTAAACGTTTTGCATATAATGTGTA
Source organism: Chrysomela aeneicollis (assembly GCA_029955515.1). NCBI lineage: Eukaryota > Metazoa > Arthropoda > Insecta > Coleoptera > Chrysomelidae > Chrysomela > Chrysomela aeneicollis. Next base: position 1,233,926 of record JARUHQ010000012.1, read on the forward strand.
TTCATTCGATGACCATCACACCCTGTACGGGTATCTGCTAACAGTAAATAGCCCACATGTCCTTCATCCCGTGACAGTGAACCGAACGTAAAGGAAAATAATAATAAGCACCTCGGCCAGGTGAATCGTACCAGCGGCACCAGGTGCAAATTCTGGGCAGATATAGCGCGCGCGTTTTATGTTAACGTTACCATATCTCGAATTGCGCCCCCATAAATAGTGATCACTCGAGCGTGGTGAGGAAGGAAGTGGCGCCGTCTGCCGATCGGCCTGTGTGCCTCGCACGTGCTCTCGAGTGTTCTCAACCGTGCACCATTAGATGCCTTTCTATCGCTTTTTCGAAAACATTTCTCCCAGTCACTCTGATATTATTATTGTTATCATCCTATAAACAGTGGCAAAAAGTAGACAGAGTCTTCAAATAATGTAGGTTTTTAATGTTTTGTGTTGTACCTACCGAAAATTTTCAAGCAGTTCGATATCAGTTGAATTCGACCACTTTTTTTAAACGTTTGATTGGAAAAATGTATATTCAATCATTCGTACAATGAATATGAATTTTGAAACTCGTGTGCGGCTACCTTACTTATTGTTCCTGTGATATTTACGAATACCTATACTTCGTCACAAATTTGATGGTCTAAAGTTTCCTGGGGTTTAAATTTGCGAGCTTGGTTTCAAGAGTAGGAATATGACATGAAAGTACGAGAAGTCTGTGACTACTGAAGGTCTATTCGGTTATCACTCATCAACCTGCTGCTGAACTCGATTTTTCTCTCTGACTATATCTCTGTTTACATTGTGTGATAAATAGAGATACCTATAAAAAATCAGCTTCAGCAGGTTGAGCATGCACAAACGCCTGGAGACTATAAAGCTTATCAACCTTTAGTTGAACTGTCGAGAATGTTGAGTAGGAGCTATTGACAATCTACATAAAAATATCTTTGGTCATGAATAGAATATTATATACAATATTATATATATATATATATAAATTTATAGAACATTAAGATTGTATGTAGTGATAAATTATTTCTATAGATATGCGCCGAAAAGCCTCAAAACTCAAAAGTAAAAAAAAAGACAAGCAACAAACAACATTGTCAAAAAAAAATTATAATGATAAAGAAAACAGTAAGCAATTTTGCAAATCGTTAATTTTTCAATTTTTACTGTTTGAGACAATTCCTCAAAAAAAAATTATTTTCCAAATGAGAGTACGCAATAATAGCATTTATTCGATAGAATACGTAACAATTAACATGCATTGTGTAATTTCAAACAAATCTGATTTTATTTATGTTTGAGCTCGAAATTTGGTTTGCAATTGCAACGAGCCAACGTGCGGACAAGCGTTTTTTTTTGTCTGAGCTTGCAATGTACGAAACCTTATAATGTTAGGCGCCACCATGAAATCAGAATTTTTGGTCCCAACGGGCCAACTTTTATTTTGCGATAATTTCTATTTTTGAAACCGTTTTTCAACTAACCTTCAGAAAGCGTTTTTTTTTTCTGACTTTTTTGTGTGAGTTTTGTTGATTTTTTTGTGGCATAACATTTGTACCATGCGGCCTCAAGAATCTATCTATATTCTTCAAATGACAAATGATACTCCATATAAAAAGTACAGAAGAAAATACATTTATAAAAATACTTTTTAAAATTATTTTTCAATAGTGGAAAATAATATAACCTGACTTAACCCGTATCTGTACTCACATATGAACGTAGGTAATGCAAATTTGGGGCGTTATTTTAAATTTTCATAAGGGCGCCAAAGAAAGGGAGGTTTGTTGAATTAAATAAAAAAATATCCATGCCATCCTGACCTAGCAAGGAGAGTATTGCATGCAACATAGTTTGTTCAAACCTCATGGCGATATCATCATCTTTGTAAGTTATGGCTTCGTCAACGAAGAAACAAAAATGGGTGTGTAATGTTTTCACTCAGTATCTTGGTGTGGTTTCGTACATAAATGCAGTACTTTTTTTTACAGGTTTATTTACATTTATATACACATGATTATGCTTGACGTTATATAATCTCGAGTCTCAATTATATATTCATTTGTTGGACTCTACACTAGCATACAACTCTTTGATACCATACAACTATTACAGCTGCTAATCTCAACTAACTATACTGTTTCTTTGTTCTCTTTGTCTGCCCCTTTTGGCGCGAGAAGAGCGTCCATCATATGGCACTTGACAGGTTGTCATGTCACAGGCATAAACTCATTAACACTAGGGTTGACAGCCTTAAGTGTCGGTCACACTACAGGGTGATTAAGTTTTCATTTATTTTTTTAAACTAGTAGCCAAGAATATATCATATGCCATTGTAAAAAACAGCTTTACGATTAAAACTATAAAAAATTTTAATAGTTAGGTTCGTTTAATAAGGTTGATGTTTTAGAAAGAGAAATTAGTCTATCCAATTAGAATATCAAACATAGTTTGCGATCTGCATTCACAGTGTGAATCGTTGCATGGATTACGAGCAGATATAATTCAATGTTCTGCGTGGTATTTACCAGGAAAGTAGTTGTTTTCTGCTCGTAGTCTACCAGACATTCATTTCAAACTATGTTTGATATTCTAATTGGATAGACTAATTTCTCTTTCTAAAATTGTTGTCCAATTTATGGCTTTTCCATTTTTCAAGGTTGATGTTGTTGTTGTTGTTTTCTTGTTTGGTGTATCATTATTGTATATTGATTGAATTAAAATGATGGGAACAAAATTTCAGACCGGTTTTTTGCTGACATTGACTACAAAAAAATTTGAAAAATGTTCAGCAACTTTTCTTGGTCTATCTCTCCTAAAAGATTTTCTCCCAAACTTCTACGACTATTAGTTGAGGTGCCTATCTTCACCCTTTATTTAAAATCCACCCGGTACTATACATATATTCAAGCGAACATGAACAAATTCTCAAATGATATATTATATTTTGCTTTGGCCACTGTTCTCTATTGAGATCTTCTCTCTCAGATATCCATTCAATGTCAAACATGAATATGTCCAGTGAAAATGCACATAAGGTAGGTATATTAGACTTCCATTTCATGTCCAAAGTGAGACGTCTAATGGATATCTAGAACATATGGTGAACATTTCATGTTCTTCACGTCTACATTTCCATTTTTCCGCACACATACTCATCAATGCATTCATAAAAAATACCTACATGAAATTGACACCAAGTAAAACCCTTATATGTTCAACACAGATAAAAATGACTTCTTGTCACAAGAATATATATATATATATATATATATATATATATATATATATATATTATCTTGACTGTTCATTTATCTTCAACGAAGGACATATATTTAATTGAAACTCATATATTCTTTTGTTTGAAGGTGGCTGACAATGTCTCGAGTTGTGAAGAAAAGTTTCGGACTTCCATTGTCTAAAGGTATGAAGATTTGAATCCTGAGAAAAGAAAAGATGAGTTATGCTGAAAAAACGAAATAAGTGATGAATAAAAATTAACTATTTTATCGAATCAAGAAGATTCGAGTATCAATAAATCAGGTTAGTATTAGTGTTAGTATATATGAAGTCAAAAAATGTAGATTTAAATGGGAGTTTAACTAGTCGATGAGCCTGAAAATAAGAAAAAATTGAATTAGAAATCAATAGCCTGAAAAAGAAAGGTTGAATTAGAAATCAATAGCCTGAAAAAAGAAAAGTTGAATAGCCTGAAAAAAAAAAAAAAAAAAAAAAAAAAAAAAAAGTTGAATTAAAAATTAAAATGAAATGAATGAATAAAGAATTAAAATTATGAGAAAGATTCAAATCGAGTTCAGGTGAGAACTGTTCTCACCTGAAGACGATTGTAGATACACACAATCGAAACGTCGTGACAAACTCGATTTGAATCTTTCTCATAATTTTAATTCTTTATTCATTCATTTCATTTTAATTTTTAATTCAACTTTTTTTTTTTTTTTTCTCAGGCTATTCAACTTTTCTTTTTTCAGGCTATTGATTTCTAATTCAACCTTTCTTTTTCAGGCTATTGATTTCTAATTCAATTTTTTCTTATTTTCAGGCTCATCGACTAGTTAAACTCCCATTTAAATCTACATTTTTCGACTTCATATATACTAACACTAATACTAACCTGATTTATTGATACTCGAATCTTCTTGATTCGATAAAATAGTTAATTTTTATTCATCACTTATTTCGTTTTTTCAGCATAACTCATCTTTTCTTTTCTCAGGATTCAAATCTTCATACCTTTAGACAATGGAAGTCCGAAACTTTTCTTCTCATATATTCTTGTCGAAGGAGATTTCATGTTCTTCGCAATATTTCCTAATTATCTTGACGAATTAAGTCCTTGTTCTGACGGAACCACCATTGGGAATGAGATTTTAAATTTATCGGTTCATTTCTCAAGAGTACATCCATAGAGTATTGGTATGAAGATAGTACGTCCTTGATCCCAAGCCACGCATGCGCTACACGGTCGGCGTGTCTCTGTTTGTAGTCAGTTGGTCATCAATTCATTATCACAGGTCACAGATCGGTCGGGATCAGCATTGTTTGAAAGTTTTTCAAGTATACCCGAATTATCATCATGAGTGAAATTATTCCTCTCCTATATAAAACAGTTCAATTAAGAACACTTATGGTCAAAATTTGAAGGTATCCCACTAAACATTGTAATTTACAAAAACTCGCAGCAAGTATGAATGTTTTTCATATTTGTAATTTTTCTTCGCGAGTTGAAAGAGAATTTATCGTAAATTGAATGTTTTACATTTTCCATTTGAGAACTCACTGCATGTTTTGTTTTGTAAGTTCTCAAAAATGATTTTACTGTAAGTTGAGAAACAAGAACTTACCACCAACTTGATATCATAGTTGGTGTTGAACATTCATCGTGTAATTTCACTAGTGCAAGTTCTCTGTAAAATCATTCTGCTAAATTTACCACAAACAAAAATTCACAAATTCGCCACATGTTTCAATTATTAATATTCCTTGAGAGAGAGACCTTGAGACACAAGTCAACGACTAATCGACTATGTTCTTTGTCTTTTTCGCCATCTTGTTATGTGGTTTGTTGAGATGCTCATCGATGTTCGAGTAAAAAAGTGATTCCTCTCTCATAAAATAGTAGGAATTCACCTCAAAATGACGGTAAGTGACTCATATTTCATTATTATCCATCATCGCAATTTATTCTCACTTATTCTCACTGTATTACTTTAATAATGGATGAACTAGAAATTATAACCTAAAATTCATATAATCTTTTTCAATACAGATTTATTATGAAAGGTGGATGAACATGTATAATATCAACAGCTTCACCTCGACCTCCTAACCCAGGAAAGTTTTGAAGCAATACAATATAACCGAAATATTGTTGTTTAGTGGTTTTCAAAACTCAGCTTGATAAACGTACCAAACTCAATATGTAGGTGGGTAAATAGTTTGCGATAATGAAAAATAAAAACACTTTTGGTTTGACTGGAGATGTCAACTTCTTCATTGCGTATTTATAGTTCATCCTGTTGTGTTTTTATACTTATTGTCGTTATTGATTTAGATTATTATCACCCTAGATTTTAACAAATATCCAATACATACTCACGACTAGCGCGACAGATAATTATAGCGAAACGGCATAACTTTCACAGATTGTATGTTGATGAAGGCTTTATTTTGAAATTTTCTCGATGCATCATACTTGGGGTCCAGCTGAATAAACGATTACAGAGTTACAGGGTGATAAAAATCCAGATTTTCGAACTTTAGGAATTTTTTTGTCGAAAATACTCATCATTTTGATCGTATGACTTACATGTCCCTATCTTGACTATCATCAATTGATATTTAAATTATTAAAATACAGGGTGGTTCATATTTCTGAATTCTGATTCACCCTGTAGTGATTCAATTAAATGACATCAGATAGTTAATCAAATGAAAGATAGGGACATGTAAGCCGTCTTGACCAATAATGAATAGTTTCGACACTAAAAATTCCTAAATTTTAAAAATATCGATTTTCACGACACCTTATTTTACCTTTTTGCTGAAATTCAAGTGTGATCAATCGATCAAATTAAATGCAATAAAATATACCTACTGAAGAGATAAAAAACTGTTTTGCCGTGTCGCTAAAAATATCTATCGCGCTAGTCGTGAGCCACCGTGTATATAATAATTTATATGTATGAAATGTTTTTTTTTTGGCACTAAAAACTATTTCCAATTCATTACAAAATGCCAATGACAGATTTTTTCATCTACTTATAAATGAATGAGATACTTCTGAAACTCTGTGAAAAAGCTGTTTACTTTTTTTTTCAGAATCTGTTCGTGCTCCATGTCCAATAAGGATGGATATATCTTCCTAAAAAATAGTTAGTTATGGTTACCTATATAGATTTCATTACGCCAAAACAAGTTCAACGATAAAATTGATAAGCCTTAATCTTTTATTTCTGAATAGAATTTTTATTTATTTTTTAGAAACGATTGATATTTTGATTTGTATGTCAATATGTACAAGAGAAATTGAAATAAAAATCATAACATTTTATTGTTCTTTCTTCTCGAATTATACAGGGTGAATATTAATAGGTTTAAAAAAATTCGAGGGTTATTTTGTTTGAAAAAATTCGCCACATTTCATTTATATCTTGTGTAATATATTGGTTCTTGATAATAATAAGGTAAAAAGAACTTGACATTTACAACATTTTTTTCAGACTGATCCATACTTGCAAGAAGATTGGTATACATTTCGGCAAATTTGAAAATAAATTGGATACCAATTTGATCAAATTGTTCATCCATATAATTGATTTTTCAATATATGCAGGTAGAAACTATCATAACATCGAATGAATTTGATCATATTATTGGCCTTTAGACATGGGCTTCATCAGTTTCAAAAATAATGTTGTATATTGCACTAGCCTACCAATCTGAAAATTTGAAGCAAATTCATAATTAGTTCTCCCATAATTGTTTTTTCACTCGCCGTGAATTTGTCGTTAGTTTCACTATTATTTACAACTCCATATAAACCAATGAAACTGCGAGTTTACCATAAGCCTTTGATACAATTTTCAGCAAAATTGCAGAGCATTCTCAAATGAAAGCAAACTATCGATGAAATTAGCCATAAATTGTGTGAATGTTTCGAAAAGATCATTTTGAAGTGAACTTGTGGGAAGTTATCTGAGAATCTACATCAAGTTTTCCGAAAACTTGCAGTATGTAAGTTTACAATGTGAATTCCATGGGAGGAAGATGCCATCTCTGAGTGAACTTGTTGCCAATTGAATGTGTAATTCACACTCGCAAAAACTTATCTTGCTGAAAATTTGCAGTAAATTGAAATTGTTTAGTGGGATGTATGTCTGTTTATATTTTCATTACTTTTGTTGGTATATATTATACGAAATAAAGCTCAAATATGTATATAAATAATGCATTTTTACACTGTGATTGTTACTGCCATTGGGAGTATCTAAGCTATGTTCGTGAAATATTGGCAAAAGCTGCTGAATGTTTTAAAAAACGAATACGTTTGTGTTTGGAGTCAGATGGTCACCACTTTGAACACTTGATATAAACTCAAATAGAATTCAGTTTTCTGATCATTTTATTTATAGTTCCTTTCATTTTATTCAATCCTATTTGAATTGTTGGTCATATTTTGAACAATTTTTGTAATAAATAATAATGTTAAAATATTCCTGAAATCTTAGCTCTGAACTTACAAATAACTTTTAGTAGTTTCGTTGATTTTTTCCATTCATAAAATCACCTAAGGTAACTTGATGAATATTGAAATTGACGAAGGTGGGTTCGAAATCTGAAAAAGGGGTATTTTCATGAAAATGTGTAGAGTGATTGGTGAAGAGGAATTTAGATAATATTGAAGCGAAAAAGTTCAATATTTTCAACTTTCTTGCGTCGCTGATCGCTGCTGGCATTGGTTAGGTTATTTATTCAACTGAAATGGAGGAACAAGAGCATGAGGATATCTTATTGAGAGTGTGTAAAATGATTGCTGTTATCCAGAATCATATTATTGAGGTTTTCAAATAATTACAGTATTATTGTGGATTAGGCAGCATATAACCATAGATAATCCAGCATGAACGTATTTTACCCTGTCTTTTACGTTTTCCTATAGGAAATAAACTAATAATGTATTTCGCTTTTGTTTTATTAGTAGGTTTTTTCTTCTGCTTTTCGGTGTCGTGTAATATACACCAGCTGATTTTCAGTGCAGTTAACCTAATGTTATTCATTCTACACCTCGCTAAACCAATGCTCAAAAGCGGTGCAAAATACACGAGGTGTAGGAGAGTGCTACACTTTGCATACAAACGAAAGGGGCTATGGCCTCCATCATTTCATTTATTCAACCGCACTTAGTTTTTTCATTGGGAACAATCAGAATAAACAAAAAGCAGTACAGCAATTTTGAATTCCGCTTCACCAATCAGAGTGCATGACGCGCGACGCGAGAAGCAGAAACGCTGCATTGGGAACTCACCTTTAGCCATAGGGAAGTATATTAGTTTTAGTTAAGAATAAAATTTCACATCTGTCCTCGTGATGAAATACAGGGTGTTTGATTTGGAATAATGAAGTTTTAACCATTCGAAAGTGACAATAAAATAATTCGGTGTTAATTTTTGACCACCCTGTATACTTTAGTCAATCCTCCATACTTGTGACACGAAAGTTGATCCACACTTATCTCCAAATTGAATTTGGTGAAAAAAAGTTCAACAACCATTGAGAATTGAATCCTCAAAAAAATTCAAAATATCTCGAGAACTTCAACGTTTAAATATGATGAACATTCATAAGGGTTACCTTTATTTTCATCGTAGAATACGAAAAAGAAAAAATATCTAGGGCATTCCATTTCAAAAACACAACTTTGATACATTTAATGTATTTGGGATACCCTGTATATCATGACAATAATTTTAAAATGTACCCCCAATAGTCCTCTATCTGTCCCAAATTCGGAACATTCGAAAAATCGATCGGCTAAGTCACAATTTTCCGTGTAATTTGACGTGAATAACCCGGTTTATATGTTGTTTCCATGATGAACTATGTATAAAAGTGAGCAGAATCAGAAAATTTTGACTCATTATTTTTGAAATATTTCAAGTTTTGAGTTATAGATTGCATAATGCAGTCCGAATCTTTTTTTATTTCTGCACAGGATCATTTATTACTATTATATATGTATCGATTTCTTCGTAGAAGAATAAGATCCAATTCTGTTTATGAAATACCTACAGATAACGCGGTTTCGGAAATACACAAATGACGAATTCTGAAATTTAATTGACCATTTTGAAATTCATTTGACCCTTTCTGTAATACAATAATTGATGCTTTCTGAAGTTAAGTTTACAATCGATACTTTCTGAAATACAAATAAGTGACTAATCTGATATTCAATTGAGCGACGCTTTTTGAAGTTAACTTGATGTTACCTGAAATACAACTGGAAAAGGTAAAGCTTATTTTTTATTCATTTGCCATTAAATGGTCATCTCATGAATGGATATCCAGTGGGGACATTCTATGAGTGTCCAGTATAGGTAGGTACATTCCATGATGAATGTCCAAAACGGTGGAAAGTGAATATGTCTCATGGCCTTCCATATGTAATTCAGTGTATCCAATCTAGTTGTTCAGTGGATGTCGAGATTATAGTTTCTCCACTGGATATCCAATGTTATTAGAAGATATGTATTTTTTCTATACAGTATGTCCACCTCAAGGACTTACCAACCCTGTAAAATTTTTATTATTTGATCTATTTTGAAAAACTTTTTCCTATTGGATAGGAATTTGAAATGTCTATCCGACAATAGAGTGATCATATTTTCGGGCTGTTATCGTGGCCAACTAGCTGCGACCAATTTTATTGACCCATTTTTCAAAAAGTAGGTACTATCAGGGATATTTTTCACAAGAAATGATGATGGATTCTGAATCAGGATCACTTGAAACATACCTGTACCGATTTTCATCATCATAAAACACAGGATGACCGAATTATTTTTTCAATTTTTCATAAAAAATGTACTATCACGGTATTTTGGGAAGAATTAATGATTAAATATCAATCCACCTAATTTTCCAATACACTTTTCAATATATCTTCGACGGTTTTTGTTCACTACTTTATTTCTTTTTCTCAGACAAATTGATTTTAATGATGAAAATTGGTACGGGTTTGTTTCAAGTGATCCTGATTCAGAAACCATCATAATTTTTTGTGAAAAAAATCCTTAATAGTACTTTTTGAAAAATGGGTCGATAAAAATGGTCACAGTTGGCCACGATAAACATTAAAAAAAAAATCACTTTATTGTTGGATAGACATTTCAAATACTTATCCAACAAAAAGAAGTTGTTCAAAATCAATCAAATAATAACGATTTTACAGGGGTGGTACCTTTAAGTCCTTAAGGTGGACACACTGTATATGCATATAGAGTTTATTAGAGCTATCAGAATGCGTTTTTTTAATTTATCTTTGAGAGGTGCACGAATTCATTAAATTTATCAAATTCCGTTATAATTATTCAAATATCAATGAAAGTGGGATCACACTCCTGTGTCCGTATTCTTGAATTTTAGGGAATAGCAAAAAGGTTGTCCGTATCACTTCTTGAAAATATTTCTTTCTCCGTTTTCGGTCACGAGAGCCATGTTTTATATATTCTATGAGCTCGATGTTGATTGGTGCATCCATCACTTCAGAGAAGACAGGTAATATTGCATTATTGGATGATCTTTACTCACCGGGAATGCTCTTCTTGCCTTCATTTTCTGATTTCATTCATTATCGTCCATGTGTTACATATATATAGTTTACACACATTGAAAGCAAAATCCATTGGGCTCTTTTCTAGACTTGTATGTTCATTGGTATGTATAATATTCTCGAAAATCTCTTTTCCATTAAATACAGAATATAGACGACTAACTCGAGAGAAACGCTTACTTTGTAGCTCGCAGCGAACTATTCAAGTTACATATGAAAAATAGAGTAAAAGTTATCAATGATCACACGATACGTATCAATATGTCTAATGATCTTTTTGATTTCCAAAATCTTCAACTGAAATTCTTCATGAACTTCAATAATGAATTGGAAGGCAATAACTGAGAGAAGAAATGAAAGAAAGAGTATATATATATACTCTATCCGGACTGCAAGAACTGATTGTTTCTTTACGGAATTTCAAAAGAATGTTTAGTACTCGAGCAGGGGTGCTAGACTGAAGATACAAATTATTCTGTATTTTCTCGATAACTACCGCATGTTCTTCGGGAGCATGTTGATACTAACGTGAGAATATTTTCTAGTCTCGACACCGATAGAGATCCATGAAATTTTTTTTCCAAACTTCCTGGAATGATAGTATTAGTGTGAGTCAAATTACATTATTATTGTCAGAAGAATAGTATTTTTATTGACAAAGTGGTAGGATGAGAAACAGCAGAATTTGAGCATTCAATGCATCATAGTAAAATACCATGGAAGTGTTCAAAATATAAATTTCTATATTTGTTCTGAAATATACACAATAAAATATATTTCCTTTTGTAATAGTCAACTGCCAAGATAATATATGCAGTCCCACCAAAAAAATCCTGTGTATTGGAGAATAATTGTTCGATGTGGAGATGGAGTATATCAATAAGTTTCAAATGTATATCTTGTATATCTTATTAAGACAACAGAGGTATCGAACTCCAGAGTATGGGTTGATTACCCTAGATTTTAGCACTAATACAATGTCTGAATGCATCTACTGACCAGTATTCACGAACCCTTTTAAAGACAACAGAGGTATCGAACTCCAGAGTATGGGTTGATTACCCTAGATTTTAGCACTAATACAATGTCTGAATGCATCTACTGACCAGTATTCACGAACCCTTTTAAAGACAACAGAGGTATCGAACTCCAGAGTATGGGTTGATTACCCTAGATTTTAGCACTAATACAATGTCTGAATGCATCTACTGACCAGTATTCACGAACCCTTTTAAAGACAACAGAGGTATCGAACTCCAGAGTATGGGTTGATTACCCTAGATTTTAGCACTAATACAATGTCTGAATGCATCTACTGACCAGTATTCACGAACCCTTTTAAAGACAACAGAGGTATCGAACTCCAGAGTATGGGTTGATTACCCTAGATTTTAGCACTAATACAATGTCTGAATGCATCTACTGACCAGTATTCACGAACCCTTTTAAAGACAACAGAGGTATCGAACTCCAGAGTATGGGTTGATTACCCTAGATTTTAGCACTAATACAATGTCTGAATGCATCTACTGACCAGTATTCACGAACCCTTTTAAAGACAACAGAGGTATCGAACTCCAGAGTATGGGTTGATTACCCTAGATTTTAGCACTAATACAATGTCTGAATGCATCTACTGACCAGTATTCACGAACCCTTTTAAAGACAACAGAGGTATCGAACTCCAGAGTATGGGTTGATTACCCTAGATTTTAGCACTAATACAATGTCTGAATGCATCTACTGACCAGTATTCACGAACCCTTTTAAAGACAACAGAGGTATCGAACTCCAGAGTATGGGTTGATTACCCTAGATTTTAGCACTAATACAATGTCTGAATGCATCTACTGACCAGTATTCACGAACCCTTTTAAAGACAACAGAGGTATCGAACTCCAGAGTATGGGTTGATTACCCTAGATTTTAGCACTAATACAATGTCTGAATGCATCTACTGACCAGTATTCACGAACCCTTTTAAAGACAACAGAGGTATCGAACTCCAGAGTATGGGTTGATTACCCTAGATTTTAGCACTAATACAATGTCTGAATGCATCTACTGACCAGTATTCACGAACCCTTTTAAAGACAACAGAGGTATCGAACTCCAGAGTATGGGTTGATTACCCTAGATTTTAGCACTAATACAATGTCTGAATGCATCTACTGACCAGTATTCACGAACCCTTTTAAAGACAACAGAGGTATCGAACTCCAGAGTATGGGTTGATTACCCTAGATTTTAGCACTAATACAATGTCTGAATGCATCTACTGACCAGTATTCACGAACCCTTTTAAAGACAACAGAGGTATCGAACTCCAGAGTATGGGTTGATTACCCTAGATTTTAGCACTAATACAATGTCTGAATGCATCTACTGACCAGTATTCACGAACCCTTTTAAAGACAACAGAGGTATCGAACTCCAGAGTATGGGTTGATTACCCTAGATTTTAGCACTAATACAATGTTTGAATGCGTCTACTGACCAGTATTCACGAACCCTTTTAATTCGAATAAATATATAGGTATGTGACAATTACAGTTTTCACGAGGTGGGTTTCATAAACACAATTTCAAATTTCATCACGTCAATCAGCTTGTGGAAGTCACTAACAAAAAAAATTATCTAGGAGTAACATTCACCTCTTCTCTGGTATTTTTTTATGAAATGTCGAATCTGACAAACAGTAGAGCTAAACAAGCGATCGGTTCTATTTTGCCCATTTTATGTCTTCTGCTGAAATTGATACCTGGCCACCCAGGATAAAACTGTTCTATTAATTGTGTTTGAGCGTCATGTATAATTGTATTCCTATTTGGGGACTGAGATATCTAGATGTGCTTGAAAGAGTTTAAATTTCGTTTATTAAGAATACTTCTAGTCCCTATTAATACTGCATATACATGCATACTATATAATCCAATTTCTTTCAAAAAAAAATATTTATTACCGATTAGCACATAATGTACCTATTATAAGTACAAAAATTATCGACATCTGTAATTACTACATCATTGGATGAAATCATGAAATTAATAGTAGACCAATTTTCAGTCAATAGATTGTATGAGTACTGTCGATGTCCAATAGGCACCACATTCACAGTGATGTTCATCCAACACATTACCACCGATTAGCAATAAATGCTAGTAACAATCCATTTCATTGACGTCATTTACTTCGTACTCTTTCAGAATATCATCCAACAATGAATTGAAATTATCGATACCGTCGATCCAGTTTGACTTCTGTTCCACACTATGAGCGATATCAGAATATACGGTTTCCAAAAACTCTTTTGGAGATACCAATTTTCGAGATTGCATTTCTACATTATCATCTGGAGGCTGATCATGGAAGTTGAAAATTGATTCTAGTAAATTCGCATCAAGACTATCAAGAACTTCATCCATGACATTCTCATTGGAACTTGAATAACTACTGTATTTCGTATCATCTTCTGAACCAGTACTTGGTCGAGATTTGGCTGAATCGGATTGTGGAATCTGATTGGAAGAGTTCGATTCCAAATTCATCGAAGATACATCAGATGTAGCGATGTTGTACTTTTTCAGGAGTGAGGAAAAGGCAGTCATAGAGGTGGTAGCATATTTTGTAACTTCTAAATCACAATCATCTTTGAGGGCAAATTGAAAGGCAGATAAGCAGCCTATCTGAGAAAGTTGCTCTAGTACTTCGATGAGTCTGGTCTTCACTTGGGCCGTAGTCAAATCAATAATTTTATGCCTCTCTTTCGAAAAAACGAATTTCGGAAACTCTCCGTCTATCATGCCTTGTTGAGTGAGATGTTTATCGATAACATTTTTCCAGAATTTCAAAGCGTTCACTCTAGTTTCCCAATGTAGATCAGCAATGACAGCATGATGCATAATATCATAAAAGTTGGATACAGTAGATTCAGGAAGCTCATGGTTCTTGTAGATGGAATCAATCAAGGCTGCTGCTTCCGTCCGGACGATCCCTTCTTGATCAACATATAATATCCTTGGTGCTCGTTCCTAGAAACAAAAAAATGAAATACTTTCACATCAGAAACTGAGTGTTTTCTAAAACTGCCTTTGGTTTTTTCAAAACTTTTCGAATAACTTCTGAAAAATGGAAACTTCATCACCATATATCTCCGGAAGTAACCAACATGTTTGGGATTTCTGAACATCTATTCATTGACCCCTTGATTGCGCAACATCTTGTCCATTTGACCTACTGTGTAACTCTTACGGTTACCGATATCCCCATCCTAATCCCCATGATTTTCATCCGTATATTGGGCACACTGTATAAAAGCTGATCATAGCAATTTTTTAGTTGTATTCAACTCCTGATAGTGATTCTCTCTCTCTCTCTCTCTCTCTC